>JARHVA010000767.1:387500-1125000 GCA_037957365.1 Torreya grandis | reverse complement strand
TGGTTTAAAAATTAAGGTGGGTGGGTTCACCATTTCATAATTTAGGTGGGGTTACTATTTTTTTGAGTCACTTTACATTATGTTTTGCACTTTTATTTCTACAATAAACAATTGCTACTCTTTATTTATGCACAATGGATACAAGTTTAATTCATCCTCTAACACCATTTAACTAATATGAATGGAAAACCAAAATGAAAATTATATTAAGGATCAAGGGTTTACATCATATTACAATGGGAAATGAGATATAACCTAATACAAAAGCAAAATAAGTTAAGTGGTATAATCCCTATGATGAAGCCTATGGGTTGTTGTGTCTTTTTGTGTCTTATAATATTCTCTTTCATTTAGAACATGATAAATCTCCCAATTAAGTTTGGAACATCTTGGAGAATATTTTGAGAAGCTAGATGTGATGAGAGGTCATGAACTTGAAAATGAGCTTATTAACCTAAGTCTTAGTAACTTTGAGACCCTTTAATTTTTTTCACTAAGTTCAAGTATTTAAGATTGAATTTGAAAAAAAGTATAATAGAGAATAAATATTACTAACTTAATATTTATATAGTCTCTAAGGTAGGTCCTGATTACTTAATATTTGTCTCTACTTACCTTGCCACTGAATGTGTTTTAGGCACTACATGGAAAATAACCTCTTTTGATGCTTTCATTTTTGACTTGAGTAGGGAGAAAGAAAAGTTAATACATATGGGCACATTGAAGTCCTCAAAACATCAATCCCTAATTTATGGGAATGGGAAATTAAAGACTTCAAACAAAAATAAAAATAAAAATAACAAGGATCAAGAGAATAAGAAAGCATCAACCTCTACCAAATAACCACTAAAACTTTCTCTTCTAATGATCAACCTAAGAAAGATAAGGTTAAGTGTGCCTATCACAAAAAAATGGGCATGATGAACACAAGTACACGAAGGAACAAATTGATCACCTAAATCATATTATAGAGAAAAATAACATAGGTGTTCCTGAGTTTATCAAGCATAATTCATCAAATCAATAATATTCTATGGAAAAGGATAAAGTTAAAAAGAAAAAAAAGGGAGAGGTTCTTATAAAAATTGAAGCTCCAACATCTTCATGGATTATTGACTCAAGTGCTTCCCACCACATGTGATCTTCACAAGTTGAGTTTTATTCCTTAGAGCCTTATAACATGTCTTCTATCACTTTGGGTGGTGATAATTAAATAGAAGTCTTAGGGGCAGGGTTTGTTGAAATGGATGGAGGAACATTCAATAATTTTCAAAGTGTTCCATCACTTTTAACTAATCTCTTATTAGTGTACCAAATCACTCATATTAGTAAGGTCATGAGGGTAGAGTTTTTACTAGATTTAGTCATAATTAAAGAGTTTCATAATTATTATACATTGGCAGTGGGTAGGGTAGATCACCAAGCTAGGTTATATACCTTCTCACATTTTACACTTAATTATTTTTTGACTACATTATTGACTCATTTAGATGAAGTTAGTAATATTTTCCACGAGCAATTTGTCCACCTCAACTATCACTACCTAGAACAAGTAATCAATAATGATATGATCATAGGTTTGCTTCATGTTAATTTATCTAAGGGTATTTTTAAGGGTGTCACCCTTGGGAAACATATCAAAGAGAAATTTGACAAAGGCAAAGCTTGGAAGGATTCATAGGCATTAGAGTTAGTATACAATGATGTATTTGGGCCTTTTCTAGTCTATCTTTCACAAGGGATAAGTATGTTGTTACCTTCATTTATTATTTCTTGAGATACACATGGATTCACTTCCTTAGGTAGAATTATAAAGTTTTTGACAAGTTTAGAGACTTCAAGGTTATTTCAAAAAAAATTAGAGAAATCCATAAAGGTTCTTGGAACAAATAATGGGGGTGAGTATGTAAATAATAGTTTTAAGAAGTTTTGAACCATAAAGGGGATTGATTTGTTGTTGATAGTTCCATATAGTCCTAAACAAAATAGAGTTAAAAAATGTAAGAATGTGTCCTTGAAATATATGGCCAAATATATGATTCACTCTAAGTCACTTGGACCATAGTATTGCATTGAAGTAATCAATTATGCTTGCTACATTCATAATGGAGTTCCCCATAAATATTTAAAAGGCACAACTCCCTTTAAAGTTTAGAACACTAGGGAACCTACATTTAAACACTAAAGAGTATTTAAATCTATAGCTATGTCCTGTATACCTAAGAATAATCCAAGTTTATGTAACCTCAGAGTTAGCCTTGCATCTTCATAGATTATCTAGATGATGTCAAGGGGTATCACCTTATTTATCTGACCACACATAAGATATTCATCAATAAAAGTGTTCACTTTTAGGGGAGTCACACATACTCAACATTTGACACTTATCCCAATTCATTAGACTCACTTGGATTCAATTTAGATGGTTTAGATAAACCTAAGCACATTCCAGAGGTTAAATACATTTATTCCACTTTGATAGTGAAAGTAGTAATGGGAAATCATATCCATACATATTTGGACACACTTTAGAGGATGATGTTTCTATGCCTAACTCATCCACTTATGGTCATCTTTGGGTTAGGAAGACACTATAGAGTGTAGGTACATGGTTTTGGATCCTTTAGATGACAGGGGAAACATTTAGAGTTTTAAAGTGGGACACATGATTTTTATGCCTCTACCTTAGATCCATAAACATTTTGGGAGGCATCAGGTTTTCCTAAGTGGGATTCTTCCATGTATGAGGAGAATAAATAATTAATCAATAATCACACTTGATATTTGACACTTCTTCCTAATGAAAAAAATATAGTTCAATGTAGATGGATATACCAGATTAAGTATGTAACAGATGGGTCTGTTGACAAGTTCAAGGTGCAATTGGTCACAAAGTGCCTAACATTGATTACATATAAACCTTTTCACCAGTCACGAAAATGAACTCCATCATACTCACACTTTATATTACTAAAATTAATCATTGGGATGTTCATTATATGGACATGAAGAGTTCATTTATTCATGGTGATCTTGAGGAGGATATTTACATGGAGTAGCCTCCACTATTTTTGAGGATTCTTCCCTTATATGCAGACTCTATAAATCCATGTATGGCCTCAAATAGCCCCTTTAGGATTGGTATGCCAAGATGGATTCCTTCCTTATTACAACATGATTCACCATATGCCATTCATATCCAAATGTTTATCTCTTGCATAAAAATGATTCACTCTTATTTTTTGTTCTTTATGTTGAGGATATTTTGATGACTAGTAAATATTTTACATCCATTACAGTAGTGAAAAGTGCTATTTTACATGATAAAATTGGGCTTGTTACACTACCTCTTTGGGATTTAGATTTTTTACTCTAACTCAATGATTACTCTTGGACAACCTAAATATGCTTCAATTTATTTGCTCAACTTCACATGTATGATTTTAAGACAACTCTAACTCTTTTTATATTTGGAGTCAATATGGAGGTAGATTGGACTTCACCTTTGGTCAATGCTACCTTGTATTGACAACTTGTCAACAACCTTATCTACTTGACACATACTAGACCTGACCTATCATCTACAGTGGGCCTAGTCTCCATATTCATTCAATAACCCCATGAGCTACAATAACAAACAACTAGGAGGATCTTGCACTACATTTAGGGCACACATAAATTTAAGATTCACTATAAAGATATAATTAACATAAATTTAATTGGATACAGTTACTCAGATTGGGTTGATGATATTCAAAATTATATGTCTATTTTAGGTTATAATTTATCCATTAGTTTAGGTCTAATTAGTTTGTCAAACAAGAAGCATAATGCTATTTATTAATCATTTAGTAAGGTAGAGTATGGGGGGATATCAGTTTTAGGTCATTTGGTTGTTAGGGATTCTTGTAAAGTTTAGTATTTAGTTAAGATGACCTACCATTATGTACTATGACAACCAAAGTAATCTTCATATTTATAGGAATTCGGTCTAGCATTAGTGAACCAAACACATAAAGATTGATCTTCACTTCATTAGAGAGATCATTCATGGGGACATCATTGGTATAAGATATTTACAAATGATAGAGAAGACAATAAACATTTTCACCAAAACCTTCATGGAGAATAACTATCTTCACTTGTGAGATATTACTGAGGTTAGAGATATTGTAGCATCATCTTCTGGGGGGGGCATTATAATCTCTTATTTTTATGTCTTTGTTTTGGGGGAGTTTTTTCCTTCATGTTTTCTCCTCTTCTCTAATTTATGAGAGATGGATTTGTACATGGGTACCTCATCAACCCTAGTTTTCAGGAAACATTTCTTTACACTACCCACCTAAGATGTGCTTATGGGGGGGTCATGGAGTGTTAGAGTATAGGTTATTTATTTTTCCATATTTATTTATTATGATATTTTTTCCCTTTGATGGAGTTTTCCTACTTTCATGGAGAGACTTTGGTAGGTGTATAGGTTGGCTGGATGATTAGGAAGTAACTCTCTTGACTAAGCATTCTAGGTATGGGAGTTACTCCTCTATTCTTCGCTATGTTGACCACCTTTTGTGGAGGAGTTATGATTATATTTGGAGGGTTTGTTGACCAAATTTTGAGGAATTACTCATGACTCTTCTATTTTTACATCTCAAATTTGTGAGCTTTGTTAATAGAATATTAGTTTTAATTTATGCCTATTTGTGTAATATTCTTGTATTATTGATTTGATTTTACTTTAATTTACATTATGGTGTGCACTTACTTAGTTCATGTGATTACTCAAATGGTGCATTAATTATATCTAGAGACCTTGGCTTCAACCGTGATATCTCATCTCAAAGGGGGGAATAATAATGAGCTTGTCTTGACAATTCAAGCCCTCATGAGCAACAAATTTTAGATTTATGATGGTAAAAAATGTTTTAATTTATAGTAAAATTCAAAAAATTTAGAGTAAGGGTGCATATGCCAATCATGTGCACCTATAATCTAAATTTTTTAAACCATAATATAAATTTGAACATTTTATACTATCATAAATCTAAAATTTATTGCTCATGAGGGCTTAAATTGTTAAGACAAGCCCATTATTACGCCCCCCTTTGAGATGAGGGATGTAACCTACAAGTCATTAATATCAAAATAAAACTATATAATATGTGAAGGCTACATTTATCATGTCAAAAGGGGGGAATAGTCATGGGATTGTCTTGAAAGTTTAATCCCTCATGAGTAACAAGTTATATTTATGATAGTACAAAATGTTCAAATTTATAGTATGGTTCAATTTTTTTTAGATTATGGGGGCATATGGAAAGCATGTGCACCCATTCATATAGTTACTTGAGTAAATATTCACATATACTATATGTAATGAATGGGCATGTGTAAAAAATTTATAAGTTATAGGTTTAAAATAGTTACAAGTTAAATTGGTACTCTATATCAATTTAGTACAAAATATAAGGTATGGTATCCATTCATGTTCATGCTACTACATTTCAAATTTAAAATTTCAATGTTTAAAATTTTAAAAGTTACAAAAGTTTTAAACATAATCTAGATCCATCTATAACGGTGTGATTCATCTTCATTTTTAAGGGTCATGTTAGAATCTAGTGACACATAATGGATATGGTTTGACTTTAGCGAGGGAAATTTGGTGGTTCCACCCATTATTATATCTCATTTGAGTTTAGTGACACTCAAACATCTATGGTTAAAATGCAAGAATCCACATTGGGTGGTTACACCCCTTAAATTAGTTTACAAAGGAATATACATATTCAGATGAGGGTTGGAAATTAAATATTTATAGCTCAAGGGATTTCACTAGTTTTCCATAAAAAATTGAGACTTGATCACTCTCAACTCACCATAGGTTCAATATTTATCCAAATTCCTTAATAAGGGGGCACATAACTTCTCCACTTTAAATTTACAAAGAAGTTATATTTCATACTCTTTCATGTGTATTATCTCCTTGCTCTCTTTTCAAATTTCAAACTTCAATTTTTAGATTTTAGATTTTAAAATATGGATAGTAACTACTTTTACTATCATTTTTATAAGTTTTTCATTAAGTGTGTATAAAAACTTAGGTTCACATATACTTTAGTATATAATTTTAATTCATTGCATCACTACAATAAAAATACATGGGGGGATATAAACACTTAATTTAATATTAAGTGTTTGACAATGTTTACTCTTGACATCCTTACCTTCTTTAGCATATTCACCATTTTGTTAACTTGAAATATTTATGAGAGTATTAACTATTTAAATTAATGTCTTTAAAAACTATAAAAGTCAAGCATATATCCCTATTATTCTTATATATTCTTTTCATCCAAGTTCTAATAGTCTCTAGCCTTTCAGGACAAGACTGCACTAGGTCAAACACAACCAAAAATGAACCTTTCCCACTAGTGCAACCTTATCTCCCACACTTCAATGGCATAATTTCAAATTTGATAAATTTCACATTAACCCTCCAAATTTTTTATAAAGGTAATTTAACATAAATATTCCAAAGTTACCACTATATAATTGCATCAAGGTCATTCAATACACTCTAGCAATCACTTGGCAATTCTACTACATATTGAGCAAAAGGGCGTTAATAATTTCAATTCAAGTTCTGATTTATTCTAACATCCATATTCCAATTTTGAATCTATTTTATTAAATATAAAATTAATTAATTATCAAGAATTCAATTCAATTTACTAGTTTCATCCATATAGTAAATATCAAGATTCACACACTCCCTCTAAGAGGAAGAAATACATCCATATAATAAATATCGAGAAGTGAATTTTTGTGACACCCTTCAAAAAATTTATTTGACATGTAATTTATATTGAAATAATTCTCATAGATTCAAAAAATATATTTGTCATCTTATATTTGTAAATGTCAACCACACAAAGGTATGTGTGCATGGTTCTAGGACACATAGGCTATTATCACAAGTTTATTAATAGATAAGAAAAAATTATAGTTCCACTAGAAAATTTATGCAAGGATGGTCTATTTTTTTGGAATAATAAGAAATAAGAGTCATTTAACACCCTAAAGTAATAAATCACAAGTGTTATAATAGTATAATTCCTATATTGGAATAATCCATTCCAATTCCTCATTGAAGCATCAAGAACAACTATTAGTGCCATTTTGGCACAATCAAGAGATGATAAGGTTGACCATCATATCTACTTTTCCAACTGAAAAATTACCTCAACTAAACTAAACTACACAATGAATGAATGTGAAATGCTTGTAATGGTTTACATGCTTCAAAAGTTTCACCAATACCTCCTTGCTACCCTATTTATGTTCTTCATGGACCATGAGGTGCTTAACTATTTCATACATAATCCAATATTAAATTTACACTAGAATTAATTAAAATAAATAATAAACTCTAATTGGAAATTTAAACTATTAAAATTTTATCTATGAAGTCAAATAATACATAATATAATAAATCTATAAAAATTGTAAATTATTACAATAAAAAATAGGTTTAGGGTTAGAGAGATGTCCTTGCAAATTGATTTATTCCAAATTATGTTATTCACTTACTAATTATGAAAATCTATAACTATCTATAATAATCTTTAAAAAAAAAAGTTAATTGAAAATAATGACTTGCTATATTCTAGGTTAAGGACATAAAAGGTGGACAAGGTCATAATGCATCAATGCCTAATATTGTGGCTTTGTCTATACAAATTGTGTCTTATATCTAAAAATTTGGTCTTGTTCACCTTGTCTACATACTATCTAATTTTAGGAAGAAACTATTTGGATGCATAGATTAAATGCAAAATAAAATCCCTATCTTGAAAAATTACATAAAATAAGATCAAATGTAAAAATTGGAAAAAGTGGGATATGGCTGAGCAATCATTAAAAAACCCCTTGTTGACTAAGTGCTACCTACATAGTCTAAGTAGACCTCAAGCTGATGTAGTTATCCCTTTAGGAAAGATCATTTTAATTCAACTAGTAATATTTGATTATAATACTTGATAAATGGTGACCTTAACTTGAGATAAAAATGTTAGGCTTGGATAGGGACTGTGGTATTACATCAAAATTAAAATAGTAATATTTAATTAGTAGATAGATTATTTTTATTAGTAAGAATTAGTAATATAACTAGAGGGTTTCAAAATGTGAGACTTGATGTGATTTTATTGGTGAATATTTTTAATGTTTTTGATAATTGACCTATTGGTTTGCATGGGAGAGCCTTTATAAAATGTGTCATTTTGAAAATATGATCATTAGAGAACTATGGATAAAACACACTATATGACAAGGATGCAATGTGTTATTTTTAGATAGTATACTCTTGCATTAGAGACATGAATAGTAATTACAATGCTTTAAAGGATTTATTAGAGATTGTGGGTTATCAAAATGGTAGATTGATCAAGGTAGGTAAAGGTGTCAAGGAAAATCATTTTCAAGTATTTATTGATTAAATTTTAGTGTCTACATTCTCCCATTTATTATATTGATGTATAAAATTACTATAGTAAAATAAATATGATACCTGAGTGTGTATACCCACTTTGTCTTTGTCATGGAGATGTGCATGCCCCCTTATTGAGGTATGTGGAAAAGTGATGAACCTGTGGTGAATTTAGATTGATCAAGTCAAAATTTGAATAACCAGTGATGATGCTTGAGTTGGAAATATTCTATTCTTCAACCCTAATAGAGTAATCTATAATAGTTTTGAATAGGTGGGACTAACAAAGTGATTCACTAAAGTGTAACCAAGATGAAAAGCATCACTAAGCTCAAATGTGGCTCATTTGATGAACTAAAAAGAAGAGGTGGTAAGTATTACATGGCTCACTAGAGTGAAACCAAGATGTGGAGAATCAATAAGCTCAAACATGGTCCACTAGAAAAATATGAATTACATTGCTACAAATAGAGCTAGATTCAAACTATAAATTCTTGAAACTTTGATTGCTTTGAAAAAGATAAATTTGAATTTTGTGAAGTAATAGTTTGGACATGAATGCATATCATTCCCCCTATATTATATAAATTTCTAATTTGATATTTTAAAACTATTTGAAATATTGTTAATATCTTCACACAAGTGTATATGTGCTCAAGTAAATGTAAGAATAGAGTGCATAAGAAAGCTAAATGTGACCAAAATTTGAAAATTCTTATTTTAAATATTTTAAAATGTCAAACAGGAAATGTATTGCTTGTGAAAATTTATAGATAAGCCCATTATAATTTCCTCCTTTTGAAATGTAGAAAATTTCTTGCAAATCAATTGTCTCAAAATAAAAAGTGAGAGCATTTGTGAAAGATGTAATCAAGTAATAACATGTGAACATTTGAACTATATTAGAATTGAACATATGTAACATTAAATCATATGAAAATTTTGGATATTGTATTGCATAATTATTACCGAATAGAGAATTGAAATAGTGTATGAAACATGTAAATAAATTACAAGTATTGCGTATGTATTTTAAGCATTTTATTTGGATATATAAATCATTTAAGCACATAAATATTTTATGCATGATATGTATCATGGCACCATAGATATATGTAATAGGTACTTAGTATTGAATGATAGGTATCATAGAACCATTGTATCAAGTAACAAAAATGTAAGTAAAGCCACTTTATGTCACAAAAGAAGGCACAAATTCCACATAGAAGGGACATGTAATATGCCACATAGAATTATAAAACTTGCATAAATGTCACACATAAGGCCCAAAGGCTAAATACAAGGGACATTTGAATGCCATACAAACATAAAATTCTAAGGGCTATACACACAAGGCATAATGATGCCATAGAATCAAGATGGTGTATTTTGGATGTACACAAGGATAAGGTCCACATATATGAATCAAACCAATTGAAGCATGTGATGTAAGGAAACAAGTATAGAGAAACTGAAGGTAACATATTTTGAGCGTATGTATCTATGTTCATGTTATTGAATAACATATTCATCATGGTAAAGGTTAAATATGAATGAGAATAAGACATTTGTTTTCATTGTAGCTCAACATGGAAAAGAGGATTTGGATGGATAATACCTATAAAAGTGTTTTATATAAAAATAAAATGCACCAAACTAATCAAGGTTATTAGGTATAAGGCTAACCCAGCATAAAAACCATGGAAAAGTATGCATTAAACTTGAAATATGAGTGATATTTGAGTGTGATTTATTATTTATGATGATAAATTTTAGAATAAGTTAATACAAGGTCAAAATTCATCACTATCTGATACCAAGACTTTGTCAAGACAAACTATACAGTAGATCTAAAAATCTAGGCTTGCGCACCCTGTCTATATATTATCTAATTATGTGTCAAGACTTTTTATATGTGTTAATGACTAGAAAAAAAACCATATCCTACATGAGTAGAAAAACAAGATCGAATTTAAAATGGGGAAAAAGTGTGGAAGTGGGATATGGCTGAGCTATCTTCAAAAAACCCCTTTTTGACTAAGTGTTACTTAAATAGTCCAAGTGGACCTTGAGCTAATGTAGTTATCCATTTAGGGAAGACTATGTGAATGTAATTAATAATATTTTATTATAATTCTTGATAAATAGTTCCCTTAACCTAAAATAAAATAATGTTAGGCTTGGCTAAGGACTATGGTATTATAACATAATTACAATAAAAGTATTTACTCAAATGATAGATGTTTTTTTCAGTAATAGCTAGTAATAAATCTAGTGGTTTCAAATGTAAGCCTTCTTGATGTGATTTTATATGATAATCTTTCTCTTTTACCTTATAATTAACCTATTTGTTTATGTGGGAGAGCCATTATGAAGTATGTCATTTTGAAAAGATGATTGCTAGAGCATTGTGGACAAAGATTCACTATAAGACAAAGACAATACATTTTTGTTTGAAAGTTTGATCTTTTCTAGAAGGGAAAAGGATTTTGAAACTAAAGTGAAAGTGAAGTATATGTTTAATAAGGATGAAAAAGGATAAAATAGGTAAGTCTTGGAGATATGGACATTAATTACAAGACTTTGAAGGATTCTTTAGAGATTTAGGTTATAAAAATGGAAGATTGACCAATGAAGGCAAAGGTGTCAAGGACAAGCATTTTAAAGGATTTATTAATTAAATTTTAGTTTCTATAATTACATGGGATAATTTATGTATGTATATATATATTTTAAGAATTTCAATTCTTAGTTATAGTCAAGTCAGGTAAACAAAATTATGGCCTAGATCATTTATCTTAGATTACCACAAGGGAGGATGAAATAAAATAGAGGATAACATGCCATATGCCCAAATATATAGAGAAAAACATTTTTTAGAAGACATTATGGTGATATAAAATTTCATCACCCAAAGAATTTACCCTAGTGAGTTGACATCAAAATAAAAGAAATAATTGGTGGTTCATGTTGCTCCCTATCAATTGATCAGTGTGGAATTACAAAAAATGGTATGTGATGAAGTTGTGCATATATGTGTGTTAGAAAATGAGCACATAGAACTTATGTGTGAAGTAAATGAAGGGATAGTATGTGGACATTATGCTAGATATACTACCACACAAAATATTTTATTCTCTACTTTATGGTGGCCAATATTATCCAAGGATACTAAGGATTAATCACATAAATATGATGCATGTCAAAAAATTCATAAGAAAATTCATTGAGACAAAATGTTTTTGGTTCTTTTAATTACTTAGGAAAACTTTGGGAAGTAAGAATATACTGTATCAATCCTATCGCCTAGTCATACACATGACATTCATGTTCATCACTATCATGGATTATTTGATGAGATGGGTAGAATTTGTACCAATGAAAAATTGTAATATTTCCATGGAAGTAAATTTCCTTTGGGAGAATATTATTAGAAAATATAGGTGCCCCTTGAGTGTAACCAATGATACATAGATGCATTTTATTATCGAAGGGGTGTGTATTTTGTTGGTAGAATTCATGGTAGAGCACCAATATCACCCATAAGACAATCAAATCATTGAAGTGTTCATCATAGAATATGGATACAAAATCTTAGAGTATAATTGTATGGCAAGTGTGTGTTTTGTACCATGTTTTACTCAATATATTATTTTTGTTGTATGTGACTATTTTGTATATAAAAATTCTTTAAAATTTGAAGAGTATTCTTTTGGATTATAACAAACCTATAGAATGTGAAAAAATAGAGTCTTTAGAAATATCAATATATATTGCCCAATTTTATTAAAAAAGGGTCCTAAATTACAAAGATCCATATAGATATTCAGAGATGGGTTTCCTTATGTTTTCTTGTGTTCCTTGCTTGCAATGTGTTTTGTGTTAATATAAATTGGTTTACTATGAAATCACTTATTATTTGAGTTGTTTATATCTATAAATCATGATAATTCTATGCTATACCATGTCTTAAATAATATAAATGTTATTTTCAAGTTCCTTGCATCTATTTCTATATTACTCTACACAAAAATATCCCTTATTATGATGTTTTAATGGGTTTTCTACAAATATCTACTAACAATGGTGAGATGAGCATGGAGAATAAAAAACATGCTATGATGGCTACCAGGACAAAGAGACTTGGATAGATGGCTTGATGAATGAGTTCACAATTTTGCAGAGGAAGAAGTAATAAGAATAGGAAGTTCTATGCAAAAATTTATTCATAAGCACATTTATAGTGAAATATATTAGATTTTATGGTGAAAATTTCTTGGACTATTTTTGCATGGTTATTAAGATTAGAATATTATTGTTTTTAGATGTGAAGTACATAATTTATAGTTTGGATAGAAGAAATATTAGAAAACTTACAAATATTAGACATTGAATAGACTCATGCAATAGATCATTGGGTGAAAAATAATATTGATGGATACATCACTAAATTTACTATAGAAGGCTACATTGTATTTGAGGATGCAAAATACTTGTTTGTGAGAGGAATCAGAAGCAAGTATTTGTAGTGACTACCTACTCTTATCAAGATGTTGGCAGTAGAAAAGGCCATGGTGCCTACCCCTACCAACATGGAGTAGTCTCTTTTGGCATTATGAGGATGTTTATGATGATGAAGTGAATAATGAGGAGATAAAAAGTGAAGTTTGAACATGCACCCAAAATATGGAGGATGTAGATAAGCAAGTGAAAAGTGAATTCTAGGGTTAAAAAGAGACTAGCAATCATAAAGATGAAAAAAAACATAATAATCCTAACATAGATATGAGTAAAAATAAAGTATATAATGTAGAAGAGTGTGAAGGAATGGGAGATCACAAGTGAGTAGGATAATTTGGAGAATATGAGGATAAAGAAAAGAGTGGGCCCAGGAAAATAAAAAGTGTATATAAGAGTGTAGAGTTAGATAAAGATGATACAAAATAAAATAAAGTCTAAAGGTATAAGAGGAATGAATAGACATGTTAGAAGGTATTTTTAAATCACAACCACAAGGGAGAATATTTTTTAGAGAATGAAAGGAGAAATATTTAGAATAAGTTATGCTAATTCACATAATTAAAGTAGGCTCAAGTTCTAATATAGTAGATTTGTAGACATGGATATTTTAACTTCAAGGGTAAACATTCCCTATGCCTAATTTAACATCAGAAAGAAGAAAGAGTGTATACATTAGTAGAAAAATAATTTTTTTGGGAAGTATAGTGTAAAAACTAAGAAAGATTTATTTATGAATACTCTAATTGAGGAAATATATTAGATTTCAACAAATATTAAGACTTTACCCAATTCGAGTCCACCACCATTGGTTTTAAGTGTTACTAATATGAATATGGATTTTAATTGAATGGTTTTTATCACAATGACACCCTATGATGAGTCTACTAACCCTAAGTAGTATCAAATAGCTTGTGACATGAAGTGGTAGATTAAAAATGTAGCTACAAAAGATGCAAAGAAGTGTGAGCTTATAGGAGATTTGATAGGGTGAGCTTTGGAGTTGATATATAAAAGAGATGCTAATTAATTAATCTTTACATATGTTCTAAGTAAAAAGGTGTGTAAACTAAATGATATAATATTTTAAATCTATTCGACATAAAAACAAGAGAATTAGTGTATGAATATGATCATATATTTTTGGATGTAATGTATAAGGTATACTTTATGTTCTAGGATAAAGATAATGTTGCATGGTTAATAAAAGGATTTAAACCTCAAATTAAGTTTGGAATTATCTTGACTTAGTTTGAGGATAAGGTAAATGCTTGGGTAATTGTACTCTGGGTAGAATAAATTGAGAACTACAGAGATAACTCACAACCCACTGCACAAATTGATGTAAATATTGATGATGTGTTATTCAATATGGATGAGTTACACTAAAGTAAAAGGCCGAAGTTAGGCCTCTAGTGCATGGAATATAGGAATGAGGGGTATCATATAAATGACTATTCTAAAGTTAATACAATTTTTTATAAACTATACCATGTGGTGGGGTATTCAAATACAAAATGTCATTTTTTACAATAATACATATAATAACCTCACTCTCTGTACTATAAATTTTTCAAGTCACACAACCATGATGATAATAATTTTAAATTTGAAAGCAGACATAGCTAAGAATGTCTTTTTAGTCACAACACACCAATTTCCCACTGCAAAGTTAGAAATCCCAAGCCTAGATATAGACATGATTGTTGTGATGTAGACTATATCTAGATATAGTCTGTAGACTATATCTAGATATAGTTTTTAGAATATATCACCAAAGTATCAACTACAAGATCTTATAGCTTGGAGATCACAAGTTCCATAATCTTCTCATTACTAGGTAGTATGGACACCTTCATATTTAAAGTACCAATAACCTTGGAACACTACATCACCACAATAAAACCAAATAGTATGGAATCCATATTTTCCCCAAGGAATGTATAGGGGATATGATGGATCATAACAATAAGGATGTGGTTACCCTCAGAGGAGGCAAGGAGGATATGAAAGATAACAACATATAATATGGGGCTTCCAACAAAGTTAAGGTGATTATAGAGGAGGCCATATTAATGTATACCAAGGGGGTCATGCCTAGGGTGAATGACATGAAATACAATTAATATTATACTATTTGTGTGGGAAATATAATCACTTCACATGTAATTATCATACTAATCCTTAGAGGCAAATGTATTATGTCTATTATAGATTTTTGAAACAAAACCACATAAAGGATTATCTAGCACTAAAAAATAAGAGACAAAATTTAGTAGAAAATAAGAAGAGAGGAAATCTCATGCAAAATGTGAATTTGATTAATTCACACCTTAAGGATTCTACTTTATTACATGTAATCACATGACAACATGTAGAATATGGACTTTTGCCTTTAGAAATTCCATAGGAATAGATAATTAAGAAGGTCTAGTTAGATAAATATCTTGATCCTACAATGCAAAGAGGTATAATGTACCAAGAAATTTAGGTTTTGTAAAACATTCAACATTAGGTTGTGTTAGCAGGTGATACTACAACTATTGATGCACAAATGTATGGAAAAATTGTGTGTATCATGTGACATGATGGAGTAGTACTTTCATTGATTTATCTTATTAAACTTCTAACTCTTCATAATGGAATATATATCATATTACAAACCTTATTCATAACTTATTTAAGTGTGCAAAAAGGGGTCATTAGTAAATTGATAAATTATTTTGGTACATGAAAATTAAGAAGCCATGAGATGTTGGCTCTTACATGAATATTGAATTATTAGGGTATGAAGTACCAAATGATAGTGTGTTTAATTTTGGGAGCACAATTAATATGATTTCATAATCTACATGGGAGAATATTGGATGGCCACCACTCATAAATAGTCTATTAAATCTAAGCCTCATATACTATGGTAGGGTATATCCCATTCATCATATCAAAGATGTGGAAATTAAAGTTGCAGACTTAAGGTTGTAAAGAGATTTTGAAGTAATCAATATGAATATTTATGAAACACAGTACCCTACATTAATTGTAAATAAGTGGGATTATGATGGTTAGATGACCATTAATACATTACACAATTGGTTAAAGGCACACCAAGGGGATAACATTATTATTCCCCTAAATAAAAATGAGAGCAAGCCTTATATTATACCAAAGGAGCTAGATACCTCATATGCTTATGAAGATAACATTTGGTTTAAGGTGGGTATAAAATGTAAACAAGAAAAACTATGAGATAAAAATTACCAATGTTTATATCAAAAGGAAGAGCATCAAAAATAGTCATAGTCAATAGAACATCTTATCTATAGACCTATAATAATAAAGGCAGTAGCTTCATAATTCTAAATAGAAGATTGTAATTCACCATTGGTGTGATCACCAATAAGGTTTGATGTAGATATATTATATAATGTAGATGTGACATATATGTATTATACAAAACCTAAAATAAAATTATTTTTACCTTGGGAAGCAATATCTTCCATCAGTGGTGATTTTGATGCCAACATGTTGAGTTGGGTGAGATTAGATCATGAGGTGTGTCCACTGTGAATGGTTCTTGCCACCAAATGACAACTACCTTAGTAGTTTAAAACTAAATATTTGAATAAGTGTATTATTAAATTGGAGCATCATGTGCCCAACATAGATCAAAGAGTGATCTGAAGGATTTTTTAAATCATGGTTTGTAATTATTTTCCCATTGTAATTCCTCTATTTTTCCCAATTTCAAAATTAATCCTAATATCTTATTATTAATGGTTTTTTTAAAAAATACCATGAGGATATTAAATTCAAATTTAATTTAATTATCCTAATTTATGGTTTTATTAAAACCATTGGATATTTTAAAATAAAAAATACCAACTTAACATTCTATTTATCCCATTGGATATTTTATTTAAAACACAAATTTCAAAAAAAAAAAAAAAAGTCACCCCACTCCCATGTGGATGGTGATACATGGGTTTTAATTTAGGTATGGATATGTTTTAAAAACTAAAATTATAAACTTTAGTTATACCCCACTTTATCTTCCACTTCCATGTGAAAAGATTTTGGTAACATGGGATATGTTTTTAAAACAAAAGGTAATTATCTTTGGACTCTTTTATGTTTAACATGCATCCACTTACCTTTTTATCCACTTACCTTTTTGTGATAAACTCCATGACACCTTTTATTCCCATGTGGAATCCTTTTCTCTTTGCATGGTGGGGGTGGGGGTGGGGGGGGGGGGGGTGGTCAAATTTGGGTTTTATTTGCATGGTATGTCTTTAAAACTAAAGTCCAAACATTATCTTCATGTCTTTAGTTATAGCACCAAACTTTTATCTCCACTTACCCACGTGGACCATTATTTTATAGTGGTCAGTGAATTTGGTGGAAAGTTATTTGGTCATTGGTTTATTTTAATGGATATGTTTTATGTTAATATCCTTCTTGACATGCACTACACCCATTATTTACTCCACTTGCACTTGAGTTTGCATGGTTGGCATTTTTGAGGGGAAGTGGGAAATTAAATGGTTTATTTCAATGCTTTATCTCCTACGTGGAATCTTCCATTTGTTGATGGTTTTGATGGGGAAGGTGGACCATGTTAATTATGGTAAGATATTTATTAAATAAAATATGGTTCCAACTATAGATATTTCAATGGAACAATAATTTAATTAAAGGCATCCAGTTGTGTGTCTCCCTATGTATATAATATTTTATTCCATTTAAATTAGCATGCAAGCTAATTATGGGAGATTAGTATATTTTAGGGGAAATGAAGGTTGTTAGCCAACATTGGATATTAATAATTTTAATTCATTTTATATTGTGGATGATGATCCAGAGAAATCTAGAGATAGGGATCAACGTACTAAGGTAGAAGCTATATATTTTTTTGTACAGAGGCAAAAGCTATATAGTTTTTGGTATAGAGGTAAAATTTTGTAATAGCTTGATTGAGGTAATTTTTTTCCAATTAAAAATTATTGAAAGCCCATAAAAATTATAGTGAAGTTTTATTTTCGTTTTGATAAAATAAATTACTTTCATAGTTTCAGATAAAGAGGGAGACATTTGTTGATCAAGTTCAAAGTCTTCAATATCTAGTTTTTAGTTCTTGTTCATTTATCATTATTGTGAGTTGTATTATTAATTTTAAATTAAATTTTAATGGATCAAATTGATATTTAGAAATCCTAAGGATAACTAATTTGGTGAACCCCATAAACAACTCTGGTCTTTTTCTATTTCAGTTTTTCAATATTCCATTAGTATATCAGTTTTAAATTATTTATTGATATCTAGGAATAAATTAATAGAATTTAATTAAGAGATTATTTGTAGAGGATAAAAATATTAATTGAATGTGTTATTTAAACAATAAAATAATATGAGTTTACAAAATACTCATTCAAAATTGTTCAGTTAATTTTACATTCAGATTAAAAGTCAATTCCTTTGATTTTAATTAAAATTTTAAAAAATGACTATTTATTTTTAAAAATCCTTTTTTAAAGAACAATATTGATTATCAGGGGCTAATTAATATTTATGGATCAAAGAGTGACTACATTAAACTATTAATTGAAGGGAACTACTGCAACTTGGCAGATAGTTCATAAAATAAATCAATTATAATGGGATGAAGGTTGCAAACTATTGTGTCGTCAATTAAAAATACCCCTAATTTTCAATTAATAATTCCCATATTTCCAAGAAGGAAAATGATAAGAAATTCATTTTCATAAGTGTGTATATGTGTGGTCTATAAAAGGTGTAGAACCTAGATATTGGGTGCACAGATTTAGCAATACTCTGGCAACACTTTCAATAGCCTAGTGCATAATGTTATGGAGATGAAGAATTGGCCTTAGTTACAAAAATATTTAATTTATAATTTTGTTTTTGAGGATGAAAATCCTTTGGTACATTCTATTATGAATAAATTGAAAATATTTTTATGTTATGGGTGAGAATAAGATTTAAGTACAGACTTGTCTTCATAGCAAGAAGTAACTAGAGATTTGAATGTAGCTATCCAAAACTAAAAGGCCAAAAAATAAAAGGAAAAAATATTTATAAAACATGGTAATATAATCACTAATGATGTAGGACTAAAAAAATATATCGATAGTGATGACAACTTAGATTTTAAGGGCTTGTTTGGACCTGAACAAGAAGTTGAGCTACCAGAAGCCAACATTGTAAAACAAACATAAGATACAAAGATATAAAATATGAATATTTAAGAATAATAAGGGAAGATAAATATATGAGGGTTTATTCTAAGTGTTTCTAACAATATAGATCAAGATCTATTAAATAAATTTGTTGGGAACATTAGAATAGAGTTTGAACCCAAACTTACGACTCTAGGAGATTACTAGACAAAGAATTTGGTCTTAGAAGCAATACAAATTTTGTGAGATTATAAATAATTATTCTCAAAAAATTTCACAGAAGTAAAGGGTGCCAATCCTTCATTGGGATAAATGCATATAAATCTAAAATAATGTGCAAGGCTTATGAAAAAGTGACCATACTATTTAAATCCCAACATGAAGTTAAAACTAAAAGCTGAACTAGATCAGAAGCATGATGTAGATATTATATATATAGTGGAAAATGTAGAATGGGTTATCCACATGGTGGTTCAACCTAAGAAGGCTAGGGAAATCAAAGTGTAAAGGGATAATCATGCACTAAATGATGCCTACATCAATGAGCCTTTCCCAATACCATTCATAGATGAATTCTTGGAATTGGTCACAAGGCATGATGTGTATTATTTTAAGGATGGATTCAATGGTTATCATCAGATTCTAATCATAATAGAGGATCAGGATAAAATGACATTCAATTTAGAATTAGGATCATTTATATACAATTTAATATTGTTTGGATTAAAGAATGATCTAACTTTGTTCTCTAGAGTTATGGTCACTACTTTTAAATATTTCATCTATGAATTTTTGGAACTCTACCTAGATGATTAGGTTGTCTTTTCCTTATTTAAAGAACACTTTTATAAACTATTATTTATGATGGAATGGTGTCAAGATCTTTATATTAAACTAATCCTAAATAAGTGCTTATTTTTCACACATTTTGGTGTTTTATTGGGGCACATAGTATGTAGTGATGAAATTTTGGTGGACCAAGCCAAAATCAAAGTTATTATGGGCATGCCACCTGATACAAGCTCGACAGAGATGCAATATTTTTTAAGACATATAGGATATTATATTTTCTATAAAAATATACACACTATATTTACCCTTATGGAAAAATTGATGTAAAAATATACCAGGTTTGAATAGACCAAAGAGTGCCAACTAGAATTTTTATATCTCAAGTAGAATCTAGTAATAGTGCCCATTTTGGTGTTTCCCGACTAGACCAAACCTTTTTACATTCATGTGGATGCTTCATGAATTTTGGTAGATGTTATTTTATGACCAAGATATTTAAGATTAGATCATTATTCACTTCACAAGTCATAAACTCTGAGCCATAAATAAGAATTATATGACTATAAAAAGGAAAGTTCTATCAATGGTGTTTACATTGATAATGTTCATGCACTACATTATAAAAACACCATTTGAATTCTTCATAGATCATCAGGGTCTATGATACCTAGTAAGCAATCCAATGCTATAAGGTAGGATATCTTGATGGTTGATTCTTTTTCAAGAGTTCCAGTTTAGATTAAATGTGAACCCTATGAGGGATAATGTAGGACCAAACCTTTTAAGCTAGATATGAAATGGAGAATAATCGAATGATCATCAAGATGAATCACTAGATGTGTACTTATTTAGAGTCTTTTTTATTCCTAAATGTCTATAAGGCATAGTGAATTTAATCAAACAAGGGATATTTATTATGTTCCATATATAAAGGGACAAAAATTAGTTGATCACATGAGCTATTCCTTTCAACATTATTAATGGATTTTTGTATAAAATGGGCAAGGATGGATTAATTCATATAGTATCTATAGAACATGAATGACCAAAACTTTTGAAAGAGGCACATAAAGGAATTTCATGCAAACATTTATAAAGAGAATCGACTAGGATATATATTTTATAAAGTGGTATATGGTAGCCTACCTTGTTTCAAGATGCACATTGCGTAGCTAAACACTACAATGTTTATAAGAGAATGGGAACACCAAATCAGAGGGATGAGATGCCACTAAATCTTATGTTAGCATAATAAGTATTCAAAAAATGGGGTATTTATTTTGTAAGACCAATAAATCCACCTAGAAAACATAGTCATACATGATACATAATCACTGTGACAAACTATTTTTCTTAATAAGTTGAAGCTGCTATGACACCTAGTTGTAGTGTTAAAGATGTATCCAAGTTTCTCTATGAAAACATTATAACTATATTGGGTGTCCAATCAAGTTGTTTAGTGACAAAGGAACACTTTTTTTAATAATATTATAAATACTCTTATAGAAGAGTTTATGATCTTTCACCATAAAATCATGACATATCACCCACAAGCAAATGAACAAGTGAAAGTATTAGAGAAATTTCTTGGTAAGATGCTCACAAAGATATGTAATGTCTAAATAGATGATTAGGAGGATAATATACATGTGATCCTATGGCCATATAGGATAAAATAATAACATACAATAGGCTTCAAACCATTTTAGTTGGTCCATGGACTTGAAAAAGTAATACCCATAAAATACATAGTTCCTAGTCTAAGAATTGTAATGATCATGTGACTAAGAGATCAATAGTATCTATAGACAAGACTAATGAATGTAAATTATAAGGAGGAAAAAAACATAAAAAAAAATGGACACAAGAGATCTATAATCAAATTAAGAAAACATGGCATGATCACAACCTATAAACCAAAGAGTTTCAATTAGAACATGTAGTCTTATTACATGGATAATAGATTTAGAGTATTTCTAGACAAGTTTCAAATTAGATGGAAAGGAACTTACATTATCCATAGTTTAAGTTCCATGAACTACAATAATAAGGACTATTATGTTGATGGATATATAGGGAACCATTATTCCTAGGTGGTTAAAATTTTGTAGGCTTAAGCCTTACCACCAATAATCTCTATCTGATCTTATAAAAATAATATGAGTGGGTACTAAGTATCACCATGTTATTTAGGGTTTTTATTTAATGTATTTTCTTCTTATTTTGTTTTTAGGTTCATAGTATAATAGTAGAGTGTGATCTCTATATCATAAGTTAATGAAACCAAAATAAAAATTTGCAAGTGGTAGTGTGTGATGAAGTGAACAAGTAAGTACTAAAAGAACATGCCATACAAGTATACATAAAGACACATCACCAAATAAGTTTGGGAACAAGGTGAAGGTACACATATTATGAGGTAATGACATATGTTAATGATAATATAATTGAAATATTTTACCTTTGTATAAAATAAATTAATGGGTAGAATCGATGTATGAGCAATAAAGGAACATCAACTAGGGAAAATAAATCTCATCCCATCAACTACTCATGTCATCTAAAATACTAAATCTGGTCATCTAAGAGACACCATAACATCCTTAAATGATCAATTATATTAAATTTTTAAGGTATAACAATGCATGGATAGCTTATAACATTAAAAATAAGGTGTTAGGTAAAATCACATTGAAAAATCTATATATGCAAGGATAGGAGTAACATTATATGATTATATGCATTTGTAAATAATAACTCTTTATGATTAAATATGAATTGATTTTTTAATGCATGAAGTTATCATTATTTATAAGATTAGATAAAACCAATATTCATTAGATATCACATTCTAAGCTATGGACATATCTTAGCTACTCATTTCACTCTTTGATGCATAGAAAGAAGATATGGGCATTGGTATTACGCTAAGAAAAACTAGATACCAAAACCATGTCTTATTTTATTTCATAGATATTATTGAGACCAATCTATTAATCCCAAATAAAATCAAAGAAGCATAGCCACAAGCCATAACACTTCATGATGGATCAAGTAATGCCCAAGTTGATCTGAGTTACATTGTAAAATAATGTTTTTCACAAAAATATAGTTATTGATTATTATGGGTTTTAGTTTATACAAAGAGGTGAAAGTATTATAAATATTTTCATGAGGTGATTATAGGACCCAACTAAATATCCCTTGAAATAAATGTTTATTAAAAATATTAAACTAAAAAAATAAAAACACAAGTAAATATAATGTTGATCAACCAACCCGACAACTCCCTTGATCCAACAAGGGATATATAATATGATTTGGAGATATGACTATGAAGTCATCAAATGTATCTATTGTACCTATCATTGACACATTGTACATCATGTCTAATCAAATCTAATGCCACTCCATAAAGTAGCCTACCTCATGATTTGTAGCATAAAGACTGATGAACACGATCAAGGCCTATTTAACCACATAGATCAACATAAGGTATCATACGAAAACCTATCCAAGTGACTATTTAGTATTGTGTATGTTATAGCCCCCTAATGTCCAAAAAATGTTGATAATATTTACTCAACATTGAAGGTACTAACAACCCCTATCAAATTGTATAATCACCAATGATTGATCAAATGCCATGAAATATATTACCCCTATCATGGGAGAGGTGAAAATCATCATCAAAAAAAAAAAACTAATCTATATACTCCTCATCAACCAACCCAACAACCCCCTTGATCCAACAAGGGATATATAATATGATTTGGAGATATGACTATAAAGTCATCAAATGTATCTATTGTACCTATAATTGACACATTGTACATCATGGCTAATCAAAGCTAATGCCACTCCATATAGAAGCCTGCCTCATGAGTTGTAGCATAAAGACTGATGAACATGATCAAGGCCTATTTAACCACATAGATCAACATAAGGTATCATACAAAAACCTATCCAAGTCACTATTTAGTATTGTGTATGTTACATCCCCCTAATGTCCAAAAAATGTTGATGATATTTACTCAACATTGAAGGTACTACCAACCCATATCAACTTGTATAATCACCAATGATTGATCAAATGCCATGAAATATATTACCCCTATCATGGGAGAGGTGAAAATAATCAAAAACAAATATAAACTAATATATATACTCCTCATCATGAATATTAGTGAAGTTAATGAAACCAAAACTAAAATTGAAATAATCATACTACTGCTACTGAAATTTCCATTCAAACATTTGCACCCAAACTTCAAGTGAATAAATAACTAGAGAAGAGGGATAAGCCTCCAGCCTCCAATGGATCCACCAAATTTTAGTGTGACTCTTACACTTTATTAATCACAAATATCCTGTTGGACTTGTAAAAGATGTTATGTTCTCTAATAGCAAAAATATGAGGAGTCATTATGAAAAATTTCATTTTGAAGGTGTTAATTTCTATTGAAAATACATGTTTATACATAATTATCAACACATTTATTGAAAAAATCATATAATGAATATCTAAATCATATAATTGACCATTCCAATAATTTAAAATGTCAAAAAACTAATAAATCGACTAGTCATATAACCACCTTTGCAAAAATGAGTGACTAGTTAAAAATAGTTGTTGTAATACAATGTTCACAATTATGAATGTGACAAAAAATATAGATTTGGAGGTCTTAAAATCTTGACCTCTCCTATTGAAATTGATTGATTAAATAATTTTAACCAAATCCTCTTCAATATTTTATGAAACTACAAGAGAAAAATTTTCATTATATACTAATTTTGACTTTTAGAAAATGAAAAATATATATCGTCGACGTAAAAAATAAAATGTGGAATTAATTCAACATTTTTTCACTTGGATGTAAAAAAAAAATATGTTTTTATCCCCTTTTGGTATACATATAACTTTGGAAAATTAAAAATTAAAATCAAATAAACCATGCATTTTACTTTTGCACCATAGTTTTGGAACACTACAAGTGCTACATATAGGGGATGCAAAAGGATTTTGGGCCATGATGCTTTACTTAATGCACTCTATATTTATTAAATATACACATATAAACCATACACAATCATGTTTGGATATTTGGAAAGATGTAGAACTACAAATTTAAAACCAACAGGCCAATTCTAGGTTTTATGGGTTGTACCAATTTCATTTTGATCTTTTGTACTTTGAAAATTCATATTGGAATTTTTTTGAACTATACAATTTGACATTATAGGGATTTTATGGAATGAAATCAATAGACATGGATGCATATTATAATTTTGATTCATGTTATGTATAATTGGATTTAATCTATACAAAATTCAAATAGAAGGTTGTACAAATATATTTTAAGTATTGTACAGATCAAATACTTTTTAAATTCCACATAGATCAAATGTTTACCACCATACAATTGCTTGGGACCCAAAAAATCATTCAAATTGTAAAGGTAATCTAAAATTCATGTGGTTACTCATGTCGTTTGAAATAGCCTATGCATATGCTTTCTATTTGAGATCGTACGGTTTGTACAGGAGTTGAAAACAAATTTGAAAGTATATAAAAATTAAAATATTTAAGTATATTAAAAACATTATTATCTCTTTCCTTCTACTAGACTCTTCAAATTTGTTCTTTCCTTCTACCAAACTCTTTAATTTTTTTTAATCTTCCTATTCAAATATCTAAGCTATGATTTCATTGTTGGATCGATCAATGCACAAGTTGATGTGAGTTACATTATAAAATATTTTTTTCACAAAAATATAATTGTGTATTAGTTTGGGTTTTAATTTTTACAAAAAGGTGAAAATCTTATAAATATTTTCATAGGGTAGTTATAAGGCCCGACTAAATCTCATGTGAACCAACTATTTATTACAAACATTAAACTAACAAATCAAAAAATTAAGTAAATATAATGTGGATCAATTAACCCAACACTTCAACATTGATTGTGAGGTTCTGATGTAGAAAGATTGATTAAATTATTGATATTTGGGCAATTGGATGAGATCATGCTTACCTTTATTAGCATGTACAATGAGGGTAGTATCTATTTATTTAAATATGTGTTAATATATATAAATCCCACTATAATATATTGATCAACAATATTTTGTGTGAGGAAAATATTTATTGCCCTATAAGATAAAGGCAACACCAATTCACTAGGATACAAGGGAAAAATATAATAGGGGATCTATGGGGATTCCCACCAGGAATGTTTAATATGATGAAGTGTGATTTATTTCAAAGTGAATCACCAGATAGTTTAGAAAACTTCTAAAAAATGCTAAGCAATTCACCAAAGGTGTCATTGACATCACCTACTAAATATTGAGGCTCAACAAATACTTAAATCGGTCAAAAGTTCTAGTTTAAAAAAATATTACAAATAATGAGAGAGTTATTAGTGGCTCATCACATGCCTTCCAATACCAATTCTTAGAACTTTTTATTTGTTTCACTCAATGGAAGTCACTTGAGGTACTAGTCAATCCTAATGAATACTTTTGGCATGCAATATATTTTGCTAATATTTCTAGACCAAGATAGGGAAACATTATATGAAACTAGAAAAATTCAATGCTTGGTCACTGTAAATTCTACATATGGTTTCCTCACACCCTTGTATTCTCATGGATGTAATGTAATAACTTGGATAACATGCTATGGTAACTAAATGCATGGTGGAATTTAGATTAGAGTACATGAGTTTTCAAATGTACCCATCACATCTTTGCCCTTTTCATCACTATGCTCAATGTGTAGGCAAAAGTTCTATGACAAAAATATTTGGCTACACATTTATTATCACCATTATGATACATAACTCTAGTGACACAATATCCATTATCATAGTAAACTACAAGAAACCAACAAGTATAGATGTAGGCATTGACTCAAATCAAAGTAGCTACATCACAAACTATGGTGGGAAGTAAAAAAACCCCATCATGTATATCCTCTCCACCTCTAGTAAAGAAGAAAATGTGTCACTCTAAATCATGGATATGTACCAAAAAGTCATACCAAATTTGAGTTAGAAGAGATAGGCATCAAAGAACATGAAGTGTTATAATATATACAAATATAAATTGGTAATGAAGTATATGGCTTGGAAGAAGAAAATGATTTTTTCTTATAGAAAGTAGTGAAAACTTGCTAAGTGCATAACCAAGTAAGGAAAGATTTATGGGTGGACACTACCACACCTCCTCATTCCATAATTATTGATAATGTGGGGCATGAGGTATATCATACTCATCAACAATTGATATTATTTCAATTATACCTAGGTGTTGTGTTTTAAGAAGCATAATGTCCTTTTTATAACAGTCAAATCTAGGCACAAGATTTACAGAACTACATACTACTTCATTATAGGAAAAAAATACAATCCAACCTTTGGTGCATAGGTAAAGGACCCATATGATTCCCAAATTAACTTCATTAATCAAGGAATACATGGTCTCTTTTTTTGATCCCCTCACAATTGATGAAGTTCAACTACAACAAGTTTTAGCTCTAGAATCACAAAAATAAGAAATAACTCAAGCCTAAACGAGGCTAAAGAAAATAATAGTGGCATCTTCCAAACCAAATTCTTTCAAAAGCATGAACATAATGGTAGAGTCAATTCTCCTTCACAAGAACAAGAAGAGATCACAATTTTGGACCCACTTGAGCTTGAGTAAATGGAAAAAGAAGAATACATTGTAGCTCAACAACAAGCTACAAAAGCATAAGCCAAGGTAGAGTAGGAAAAGAAGGTGGATATGAAGAAGGCCCAAAAGGCTGATAAGGGAAGTAAAACGAGAAGGAAAAGCACAAGGTTGTTAAAGATGAAGAAAATAGGAAGAAATAAGAAGAATAAAACATAAAGAAAGAGGAAGAAAATATTGTGTAGAATAAGAAGAAGGAAGAAAAGGCCTAACAACAAATGCAACAAATAATGAAAGAATAAAAACAACATAAGAAATATGAAGAAGAATAAGTTACAAATAAATATGCAAAATTTATAAGTCAAGAGGCCTATGCAACACAATAAAATAAATCTGAAGCTAAGGAAGCCACTAAGATACAATCTAAAAAATCTAAGGAAGATTTATGTAGACAAGAAGAACAATCTAAGAAGTAGGCCAAGGAGAAAGAGGCTAAGGATAAGGCTGAGGAAGAAGTCAAAGAAAAGGAAGAGGATGTCACCATAACCAAATTAGAGGATAATTACAAATCCAATAAAGAGGTAGAGCATAGGAAAAAATAACAAGTTGAAATAGAGTTTACAACCAAGGGTGCAATATCTAAATCCTAGAAACCACCTATGGCACCACAAAGCCTATGAGCCACCTAAGGGATGTGTAGGAGGAGATGGATCAACCAAAGAAATAAACTCCTAGATAATGGTTTTGAGATGTCCCTACAATATCCACTCATAAAATTATGTTCTCTTTACTAATGACAAAAATCAAGAAGGCTTTTGCCATGACTAAAACTTCAAGTTTGGATCTAGCTACATCATTATACGAGGCATATCTTGATTTTTCCAAGCTCTTTATCTATAATAAAATTCACTGGGTGACTACATTCTAAGATTATATCACATATAAGAATTTTTCCTTAGAGGAAGAAGTTTCATATCTCTGGGAGGAAAACATAGATCTAAACCTACAACTCACCAAGGCATGCCAAGTCATTGATAACACTAGCCCTGCATTGGTCACTCAAATATTAGGTGACCAAGTGATGTCTAAAGACAATAAGTTCTCATATCTCTTATTAAAACTCATAAAAGTTTGAATCACTATGTAGATATTTCAAAACATTTACATGTAGGGGAAAAACATTAAGGTATGGATAGAGGCCATTTTTGAACTTCTGAGGAGTATGAACAAGTTTTGGATATGGCTATGATCCAAGCCTAACACAACACACAAGGGATTCTCTATTAGAAGCAAAAACTATGTACTTTATGGGATGAAGTTAAACATGAGTTTGATAAGGAAGACAAATATAAAATAATGATGGAGGATCAAATGAATACATTTAACACATTGGACATTAAATTGAATAAATTGCTCAAATCAAGAGATAATGTCATGAAAAATCTAAACACATGGAAAAATGATATGATACACAACATAATTTCTAGATTACAAATGCAAATTAATGTAGATCACTTAGGATTATAAGTCAAGATATCCAATCAAAAGTATTGAATGATAGGGCATTTATCACCATCACCAAATATGATGATACTCAAAATATGATGGTGTGCCAAATCTTGTTGCACATAATGCTCAGTATGGTGTGGTAAGTTATCACTAACCATAAGATTTAAAAATAATATTTGACACATTTGAATAAATCCATCATAGACATTATCTAGGAGCCTAAGTTTTTCCCTATAAACTAGCTTCAACATGAGCTTCATCAAAGAAATATGGTCACAAGTTCATAGCCAATGACTCAGTCATAATAACCACCACCATCACTAGACATGTCATTTATGAAGTACTATTCATAAAATCTAGTATATTCATCATCATAGCCTCTTCTATTTGCTCTAACATAGTCCATGCCACCACATTCTATATAGGTACTACACACACATCAATTTTGAAATTTTGAAGAGTCTTTCAGTTGATAGGAGTGAAACATTAGGAACAGGGCCAAGTTGGTTGAAAACTTATAAAGGGAAACTTACCTAGTTATGAAAGTATATTGAAAACCCACAAGGGTGGTAGATTACTATGATAATTAGTTGAAAACCTTAAATGGTAGATAATTAGGGTGCAAGGGGTGAAAACTAATAAACAACATGTTAAGCAATGACTGTGAATAATGATTTTAGTTTGATCCTTTACCTCAAGCAATTCCATCATATCCAATATGCAATGAAATTATTGTGACTTTGTCTTAGGATAAGACAATTGTTTACATTTGGGGATAGTTTTGGTCATATAACATGGCTATAAAATTGTAGAGTATAATTTATGATAAGTGTGTGTTTTACACAATTTTGTACATGGTATACTCTTTTTGTTGTATATGACTCTTTTGCACATCAAAATTATTCATAATGTGAAGAGTATTAATTTGGATTTTATAAAACCGATGGAATGTGAAACTTAAAATTATTTGTAAAGTTATGTATATCACTCAGTTGTGTTGAAAAATGGTTCTGAATTATAGATATCAATAGACTTTATCAATCCCATCTCCATAGTCATGCATAGGACATGTATGTTTTATATCATCATTATAATGAATTTTTGATGATATGGATAGAATTAAAACTTTTAGATATTATTTATGGATTATATATCACCTCAATATTATACACTTGGAAAACTTAGACCTTGGTTATTCCTCTTAGTTCGGGACCTTTCTCACTTTTGTAAGTCTTTTTTATACTCTATCTTGTGCCCCTTGGTCTATATCTTGGTATAGATAGTATTATGTTAATGATCTAAACCTTATATATTTCACAAAATTATTAAAAAATGCTTATCTTATGCCTCTACAATTTCTTATCCTGTACCTACTTTCTTGTTCCCTAGACACTAGCTTCTTGGATAGACACTTGTGTTGATGTAGATGTTCTACTCTGATGCAAGTTTATAGTGACCTAAAGTCATTGAATTTGAAAGTGAAATGTATCTTAATAGTTGGTATAATTGATTTAAAGAGATTGATATAAATAAAATATCAACCCTCATTCATTCCTCACATAGAAAATACCTAAGGTAACTTATCAAATCATTCAGTCAAGTAATCCATAAAACAAAGCTTCCCTATTTTTTCATATTTTCATATCAAGCATAGGGAAACACATACATAGGTCTGACGTACTAAAGGATAATCTTAAGAAACTAATTTTCCAAGTTACAATCTAGGTCATTATTGTACTTACTTTCCACATAATTCATGATTCACTCATAATCTAACATGTAAGGGAGAACTACATTAGTTTGAGGCCCTATTTAGAGTATTGGATATGTAGATAATGTTAATTGATATAGTTTATTTTGGGTAAGTTCAACAACATGTGCCCACTAACCCATTTTTACAAGGTTAATATGGATATGAATAACTAGTGTTTTGATATTTCATGAGGAGTGGTAGTACATGAACCAATCTGAATACACCATAGAGAAGGCAAAGAAAAACCCATAATCATCCAAGTCGTCATATCTTTTTCTAGTAGGTATTCTATATAGGAGACATATGTCAAGTTTAGATAATAGCTTCCATGTAACCATCCAAGGATGACACTAGTATCCATAGCTCTGAAGGCACCCAATCCAAAATCTGGTGAATATTCTAAAATCTCATTCTAATCTACTTCCTACCTATTCCAGATCCAAAACTATGTCAACATCAGAACCAACTAAGTATATTATTCATTTTTCATTTCCATATTTTGCATAATTGTACTTATTTTTATCATATCTAATTTTAAATAATTCATTATATGTTATATCTAAGTTTTGTAGTTAATTGGCATACTATAGGGATAGTTTATCACCCTTGTACCTTAGGCTATCTCTATCCCCTTTAATGCTAGATAACCCCAATCTAGATTTTTAAGGTTAAACATTTAGTGAAATTGATGTGAAAAACATCCTAATACCAATGTTGAGAATGAAAAAACATACTAATGAGGTTATCATATAATCATATTATGATAATGAAAACCATGACTCTAATGAAACCAATGAACATGAGGAAATATATCATGAGAAGGTGAAAGTAATTGCATTGTTTCATGAGCATATTCATCAAAATGCTAAAAATATTGATGAAATCCTAAAAAAAAAAAATTAAAAATTAGAATAAAAAAATAATATATGACCAAATAGGTCCATCTATTGATCATTCTATTAGAACTATGGGTCATCCTCATATACCAATAACCCTCACCTTGAACACATTATAACTTATACTTATAATGGGGTCACGATATATTTACTTCAACCTTTATTTCCTAAAACTACTATTGCTACATCTACCATGGGGATAACAAATGTTTCAACTCAAACACCCATTTCTATGCCTATTTAAACCATGATTACATACCCTTTGGTGATGACTCAGCTTAATAGGTCCACAGTTAAAACACTCTTTCAAGTTATAAATAACTTAAAGGATAAGGTTACAAACATTGAACAAAATGATTTAAATTCTCATGTTATTGATTCCCAAGATGTGTTACATAAGCCTCTTTTACTTGAGATATATTTGCAAACTTTACCAACTAGTTTTATTACACTTAAGTTCACATTTTATGATGACAAAGGTGATCCTGAACAACATCTTTGATCCCTTTATACAACATGTCTTGACTATGCCTCCAATGATAAAATTTTGACCAAATTACTCCCAAAAATCCTCAACTTCTATGATTTGAAGTGGTTTTGTGATTTACCTCTCTAATATGTGAAAATATTCAAATCTCTTGCAGATTAATTTTTGGCACACTTTCCATTAATATTTATAAAAAGATTTCCTATGCTCAAATTTCCAAAATTAAACAAGGAAAAAATGAACCTATTAATGAATACGCCTTGAGGTAAAAGAAAATGTTAGATTAAATGACTAATACTATGGTAGATAAATAGTTTCAAGACATATTCAAAAAAAGTTTGCTTGCTCCTTTACATGAGTCCATTATTTTCAATAAGTTCAAATCTTTTGATGTCTTATGTCATGTTGTAGGAGACCATAAAATTAGACTTATTTCATTGAAAAAACTCAAGTATGTATCAAACACACTGACTAAATCTACATCAAATGCTAAATTTACAATTAAACTAAGTTATAAGGGAAAACCTCCTAAGCCTAAAAAGGAAACAACTACCATAATTAACACAATTTCATAATAGCCTAATCGGCTTGTCTTATTTAATGCACCAAGGAGAAAATTTACAAGATTACTTGAGTCTTCCACCTCATTACTCCCATGGCTAGTAGAGTATCATATTATATCTCTCCCTCATCTATAGAGGTTGATCTGAATAAACCTCTACCCAAAGGATATGATACAAATGCTTATTGTGATTATCACTAGGGACAAGGACATTCTATGAATAGATGTTTTACACTAAAGCATAAGATCCAAGACCTCATTGATGACTAGAATATTACATTTAATGATTCTCCCAAGGAATCTAGTTTACATGCTAGTAATCACTAGAAATAAAAAAAATATTTAACAATACTTTGCAAGACCATTCTAAGGAGGAACCAAAATTTTGAATTTCATATAATGCACATCCCCCTCCATCACATTATGGGCACCAATTAAATGGGATTATTGGTACTTATACATGAAATATACCTCTTATGGTTTAGATAGCTTATATTAATTTTGATGACACTAAGATTAAGGATGATGACTCTGATCTTCATTCTTTATTCATTCAAGCATTATTTAATCACCAGCATATACATAGTGTTATGATTGATAATGGTGTAAGTGAAAAGGTTTTCAATATGACATTTATTATGAATATGGGTTATACTCATCATGATTTTCATCTTTATAATATATTATTTAGATCATTTAAAGGGACCTCTCATAAGGTTCTTATCAAGATTGACCTAACTTTATAGGTTGGTCCCACATATGTGGTATTACCTTTTTATTTATACCTTCCACATGAATCTTTGATATGTTATTGGGAAGACCTTGTATCTATACACTTTAAGTATTACCTTATCTAGTACATGGGTCTGTTAAATAAATTCATGCTAATTAGGTAATTATAGTTCTTGGAATCCCATATGAGCATCCTCTTGAATAAGATAAAATTATACCCAAGAAAATAACTATCAAACCTACTAAGGTTAAGAAAAAATAATCCCCTTTACTAGGTGGCTAGTACTTGAGAGACCATTACATCAAAGACATAAAGTGTATTCCATAGAATCCTCATATTCTATTACACACCATGTTTAGACATATTAAACATGTAAACACATTGATATTATTGTTATTCCAAAGAAACCACAATGATCATAAAGATGGGTTCCACAAACCCTATTCCTTTTATTTATACTCCACAACCTCAAAGTCTTATTATACATACACAAAGCATCATAGACACTATAATGACACATATTGAACCTAGACATGATCTCTAGTAGTACCACTTGTTTATTGCATGAGGTTATCAGAGGGGAGACACCTATGAGCATTTGTTGGATGAGATCATAGAATAATTATTTCTTCACACATATTCTGAAAAAATCAAAAACATTAAAAAATACCCAAATATTTACAACATAAACATGTTCTATTGTATCCTTGGCATCTATGTGTTAGTTCAATGTTAATAAATAACACACTAGTTACTTGTACATATACATGTGTTTCATGCTTTTGTTTGAGTGTGATATAGGCATACATAGATACATGATTTATGCACTTATGGATGTTGGGTATTCCCTCTAATAATGTCACTAAGACATTGGGGGAAATTCACCTTTATGATTATAATACTTCTAGGTTATATCATTCTATTGTCACTTTTCATTATCATGTTTGATCTCTTAAATATAATTACACATGCCTTTATCCATGCATATATATTTTATAGTGTACTTGATATGCTATGTACTTGAAATTTTTTTCTAACACATTTGATCCATGGGCTACTATGATGTGCTTCATATTGGTTGCTTATGCTTTCCTTTATGCACTTCCTTGAGTGTATTGTCTTGCTATTATCTTGCTTATTTGAGTATTTAAATATGATCATTTGTTTATGCCCCCATGCTTATGCATGATTTATTTGACATTTAAACATGTCATTATTTTTTGTATGGACATTTGAATATGTTATCCTTGATTTTGTGTATATTTGACTAAGTCATCTGCCTTTGATTAGAAACATTTGAATATGCCTCTTGTTTATGGTCTCCTAGGACCACTACATGTTGACTTGATTTTGAGTGATTTTGTGTGTTTGGTTGTTTACTTTTTAATATTGTAATATTAATATCTAGACATTGTCATGATATTTATTATGCATCTTAGGCCTTGATGCAATCACATTATTCTATGTGATTCAATGCTACATTTACCTAGACAGGTTATTATATATGTTACATGGTTTTATTCATAGATTATTCAATTGCCTTACCCTTTTGAGGTGAGGTAGATACCAGTTTATATTCTTCCCTCACCTCAAATGGGGGGGGGGGAATATCAGTGGGGGCATGCCATAAAGGCATGTTATTCACATTTGGCATAGGTATTCGATTCAGGAAAGGAATGATTTTGAAACATTATCTCCACACTTATTTAGTATTTGACACACCAAGATTTAGTGGAGACATGATTTGAAATCATGTTATTCACATTTGGCACAATTTTAAGATTCATTAGGAGCATGCTTTGGAAGCATGTTCTCCACACTTATTCATTATTTGACACAACTAGATTTAGTGGGGGTATACTTTGGAAATATGTCCTTCACATTGACACTTATTTTAGTTTTCAAGTTTCTCCATATATAGTGGTGGCATACTTTAGAAGCATGTTCTCCAAACTTACACAATTTCCAAATTGGCCAAAGCACATAGTTACATGATTCAAATTCATAGTTGTGGCAAAATTTTATACATTGGTACCATTATTATACAAATTTTAAACATAAGAGATATCTAAGGTGCATATGCTATGCAATGTGTACCTACTATTGAAAAATCCAAACTAGTTTCATATATCAAAACACTCTGAGGGACTTCTATCACCCACTAAGATGGACTTTTATAGACTATATTGAGCTAGTATAATGTATAATTTGGTTCAATTTTGGTATGGTTGAGGTGATTAAATCACTCAATCTTGACAAGTTTTTAGGTTGGACCTAATTGTATCATCCAACCTCTCCATTTTGATAGTATGAGTTGACTTTGTTCACTCATGCTGACTAGGTTATAAGAATGATTGGGTTGCATGATTTATCTAATCTCAACTACTAGGTGATAAATCACATTTTATCCAAGGTTTGGGGCATGTGCCTTATAATGTCTCTTTATCTCTATCTCCTTATATATATTCACCCTCTCTCTTTCTCTATACATACATACATACATACATACATACATATATATATATATGTATGTATGTATGTACATATATACATATATATATATATATATATATAAATATATACATATATACATATATACATACATATATATATATATATATATATATATATATATATATATATATATATATATATCTGTGTGTGTGTGTGTGTGTGTGTCTTAATCTTAGTTTCTAAGATTTACAATGATACATCTTTTCAAATAAACTTGTCAATAAGAAATACAGTTACATCGATACACATGTGTAATCCTAAAGCTTACTATTTCTATTTACATATTTTGAATACTTTCAATTTTAGATTATATGCACTGATTATGCATTGTAACATGCTCTTAGTTATAGGTCAGCCACCAAAAAAGCACTCAAGTTGGACTCACACAAAGGTAAGGTGTGTTATAAACACCCAAGAATGCATTTATTCTCCTTTAAACCAATAATTTCATTACTAGATTAAAGGTGGGGGTGTAGATGATATTTATGGATTATATATCATCTTAGTTTTATACACTTGGAAAACTTAGACCTTGGATGTTCCTCTTAGTTTTTGACCTTTACCACTTTTGAAAGTCTTGCATCTACTCTATCTTCTGCCCGTTAGCCTATATCTTGGTCTGATTAGTCTTATGTTGATGACCTAGACCTTATATTTATCCCATAATGCTTAAAATATACTTATATTATGCCCCTACAAGTTATGAGTCTATACCTACTTTCATGTTTCATGGACACTAGCATCCTAGACAGACACCTACATCAACATAGGCGTCCCTTTTTGACGTAAGTTTCTAGTGCCCTAAAGTCATCTAATTTTCAAATGAAATGTATCCTAATGATCAACCTAAGTGATTTAATTTGATTTATTTATCCAAAGGGACACACACACACACACACACACACACACACACACACACACACACACACACACACACACACACACACACACACACACACACACACAAAAAAAAAATCAACCCTCATTCATTCCTCACCTATAAAATACCTAAGGAAAATTATCAAAGCATAAAATCAAGAACTTGATAAGAAAAAACCTACCTATTTTCTCATTTTTTAATATCAATCATTGGGATAACACATATATAGGTCTAAATTACTAAAGGAATAGCCTACGAGCCCAATTGACCAATTTACAAGCTTGGTCACTATTGTAATTATTTTCCATATATTGCATGATTCACATAAAAGCCAACACATAGGGGAGAACTACATTAGTTTGAGTCCCTCTTCAGAGTATTGGCTATGTATGAAGCACTCATTGATAGAGGGGGATTTGGGTTCATCTCGACACTATGTGCCCACTAACCCATTTTTCCTAATGTCACTATGGAGATAAATAACTAGAGTTTTTCAATTTCATGAGAAGTGAAAGTACATGACCCAAATTTTAATTCGCTAGAGTGAAGGTGAAGACAAACATAGAAACATCTAGGTGATCGCATCCTTTTCTAACAAGTCTCCATATAAGACACCTATATTAGGTTTAGATAGTAGCATTGATGTAACCATCCAATGTTAATGCTAGTGTCTATGGATCCAAAGGTACCCAATCCAAAATCTAGTTACTATTCTTGAATCTTCTTATAGTCTACGTCCTACTTGTTCCATATCCAAAACTATGTCAGCATCATAACAAACCAAGTATATTTTCTCTTTGTCATTTTCATATCTAGCATAGTTGTACTTATTATTTTTAGCATATCTCTATTTAATGAATTCAACATGTGCTATATCTAAGTTTAGCACTTAATTAGCCTACTATAGATAGAGTTCATCACCCTTATACTTTAGTATATCTCTATCCCCTTTAACCCTAGATAACTCCAATCTATATTTTTATGGTTAAACAAAACCAATGAAAAATTGCACTATTTCTATGGAAGTGAAGTTCATTTAGGATAATATTATTAGAAAATATGGGTGCCATTTGAGTTTGACCAATGATATATGGATACATTTTATTACCTAAGGGATGTGCGTTTTTTGGGTAGAATTCATGGTAGAAAACCATAAAACAACCTTGTATCACCTTAGGACAATCAGAGCTTTGAAATTTTTTACAAGATTATTTGTTAAAACTTAAAAAATATTCTTGATGTGGGTACAAAGATTTGGGTGACCATGTTTCTATATAATTTTGGGTGTATAAGACCACTTAAAAGAACCTCAATAAATCTTAACCCTTTTAGTTGTTGTTTAGATAGGAAATTATTTTGTTGATGGAATGTTTAGTGTCTTTTTGTGTATTGTGTGTGTTAAATGATTGAATGTTAAGAAGTATATTAACATATAAGTAGAAGAGATTGCTAAATTGGATGAGAAGAACATCATCACTTGTTGGATCTATGATGTAAAAAGGCTAGGCAAAATCTCTGACATGATAAACACAACAAAATAGAAATCTTGTGTAAGGGTGCACATGTCTTATGCTGTGACTTAAAATATTCCAAACATCTAGGAAAAATTAAAATTCATTGGAATGGACATTTTATCATTCATTATATTTTGAAAACTAGTGCATACAAGCTTTAAACTTTAGATGGTGAAATGCTCCATGGGAATTTCAAAGGGAGTAGGATCAAGCCTTATCATGTGTAATATATAAATGAGTCACTTAAAAATAAGGTGCATGGAACAATGTTTCATTTTAATGAGTTTAGGTTGGTTTTGTGGTAGTTTGTTTTTACTTTATATAAAGAAGCACAAATATGTTTTTCTCACCTTTAGGATTATTAATAAATTTCACAACTCTGTAAGGCCAGTTGGATAAGTCAAGTGAAATATTTCATTAAAGTTTTTATACCAGATATATAACTAATTTTTGGACATTTTTTTTCTCACCATTTTATTTTTAAATCTTATTTATTTCAAATATGATTTTTAGAAGCTTTAATATTTTCTTTGTATACTTTCAAATTTTGTGTTTCACAAATTTTATATGTATACGTGACACTTATTTTTACAACATAGTAACATATGTAGTAAAAGGGATGATTTTAAATCTAGGTACCAACTTGTGATAACACATTTAAATGAACACAAAATAACATTTAAAAATGTAAAAAACATAACTTGTGAACATGAGTGTATAAATGAAATAAGAAGAGTAAATTCATTGGAAGACTATGCATAGATTTAGTGTCGGGTAAGAAAGAAAAAGGATAAAAAAATTAGGGAAATTATCGACACGTAAAAAAATTTGACCAAGTATCCTAATTTGTAAGGTCTAAAAGGTGAGGAAGCATGAAGGAAAGAGGATACAAATTGTACCTAGGCACACATAAAGAGGTAAATAATGTAGGTCATGCCTAAAGGGAAGTTTTATAAGGGAAAAAATCAAAAAGAGTTAATACAAAGGTATAAAGGTGACACTAATGAGTATATAAGGGTAAAATTTATAGTATTAGGTAATATAAAATAAACAATCAAAATGAATTTACCTTCACAATTCATTTTCACCACTTAACATTTTTGAAGAGATTTAGAGCCATAAATCACATAGTGAACAGAACAAACTAGAGAAAGTAAATTTAACATGTGTTTGATGAAATTAGGGGTTTTGGGATCATCATTCACATCTACATATGATTATGGTTGTTTTCATATAAAATTTTAGTGAAAGAAGTGGATAGATTATAATTTAAGGAAGTTGTGGTTTCAAGGTCAAGCTATCACCACTAAAACTCAATGAAGCATAGAGATGAGTTAAAAATCTAGGGTTTTAACTGAAGGGTTTAAAAATCACATCAAAATAAGAGGGTTTTGGATGATTAAAAAATATATAGTTTGTCAATGTGGTTTTAGAACCAAAATTATAGTAAAAAGGAAGGCTAAGGGATCTTAGGACTAAAAACATCAAGTAGCCATAAGCGTGCATGTTTTAAAGACCCACTAGGTGGTGAATTATTCATTATAATGGATTTAAATTTAAATGAAATGTATGATAAGGATAAATAGGAACCAATGTAATTTACAAAAATGAAATTTTCAAAGTCATGCATTCATGAAGAAGAATAGGGATCAAAAGTGGTACAATGCAAAATATAGGACTATAACAACTAAATGGGGAAGAATGAAACTAAGATAAATAATGAATACATGGTGTAAAGATGAAGGGTTAAGGAAGATGAAATAATTTTATCTAGTGCATGTGTAAAATTAGAGATTTATAAAATAGGGGCCTTACAATTGTTTGAGCTACCATAATTTAGAAAGCTAGTAAAACTAGTTTAATTTTTCCTATCGTAGGTCTACAAGGACAATGTTTTTGGGAATAATATGAATTTTTGCCAAAATAAGATTATTAGATAGATGATATTACCTTATATAATGAGGACATAAAGGTTTCACCATCCAACACTCAAGTTATGGAGAGTAGTAAAATTGTGGAAGTATAAAAAGGATAAATTCCCTTTTCTAATTAAAAATATTAAAGATCATGCCACTCAAGTAACTATGAATTTGGTGAGCATTAAGTTGGGTAGAAATGACTGATGGGATAGTATAAATAAATAGTATCTCTACATCACACATAGAATGGGCATACAAAGGGCATAATTTAATGTTTATAAATTCATTTGTGATATTATAAGGGAGACTTTCAGATGGGGATCAACTTTAATTCTTTTGGTTTTAGATGAATTATAGGTCCTTGATGGATATGTTAATGCAATTTGGTTTCATATTACACCAAAACAAATATAACAACCACCTCTACACTTACACATATAACAAGAAAGATGGAATGTTGGTTCAATAACATGAACATAACTTTTGGGAATGAATGGCACATCCTAAGTGTTGTTTCCAAAATCAGCTCAGCTCATTTTTGGAACAACCCCCCTATGAAACTTGTCTGTTTCACCTTTTTCTCTCTAAGTTCATTTTTTGAGACAAGTTTTTCTTGTTCTCATGTTTACTCAACTAGCATCATTTAAAGTTTGTAACGTCTCTTTGTTATGTTTTCTCCAAAATGTGAAAGTTTTTACAGTCTCGATGTGACTAGGGGACAAATTTCCCTTTTTTCAGAGTTAGTCTTTTTCCTTCCATTTTCAAGCACGGGTGGCAAATTTTGTCAACAATGCATTTTTATTCATTCTTCATGCAGGAGCTGAAAATTTTGCCACCCTTACATCCTAAATGTAGGAGTAGAAATTTTTTTCACCCATACATTTTTCTCCTTCCCATGCAGGAGCAGTGAATTTTGCCACCCCTGCATGTCCCTTTGATTTTCAGTGTAAGGGTGGCAAATTTTGTTGCCCCTACACTACCTCATTTTTCACATGTAGCATTTATGGCCATGTGCATCAAGTGGTTGGGGCTGATTTTTACCCCATTTAATCCCTTTTTGACCCCTTTTTGATTTATTTCTTCCAATCCTCCTCCTACTCTCTACCTCTGGATGATCCAGTAAGTGGGAAGAAGCATTTTTTGGATTCAACTTCTTGTCGCAAGTCATTTTCTAGGTAGGTCTTAATTTTTACATTTTATTTCTTGTTTTTCCTCTTTCTTAGGTTTTGGTTTTGCTTTTGTTTTCATTTTCTTCTCCCCCCTCTTCTCTTCCTACAGTTTAGACACCTCTCTCCTCAAACTAAGCTCCTTTCTTCCTCCTCCCTTCCTACCCGTTCGATTATCCATCCCCTTCCTACTCCATGCTAGGGCAAAAAATTTCACCACCCTCCCTTATTTCCAAAGTATTATTGCCTATAAAGGGTGGTGTATTTTTCCACCCTAATAAAGCGCCTCCCCACCTATCTCTTGTATTGGCAACAAATTTTGCCGCCGATGAAGGTCTGTCTGACCAGGATGCACTGGTAGTGAATTTTGCCACCGATGTAGGTCCTAACTGTAAGGGCAAAAAAATTTGCCACCGTTACACCTGAGTTTAAGGGTAGAATTTTTTTTTCCCTTACACCTTTTCTTACTTGCATGCATGGGTGGAAAAATTTGCCGCCCATGCCTTTTTTCCATCTCACATGCACAAGTGGCAAATTTTGCCGCCTGTACATGCAGACTGTCCCACATGCCAAGGCAACAAATTTTGCCACCCTTGCACCCTTTTTTCTCCATTTTCTCTAACTCCAAAGAAATTTTCATTCCTTTCCTTTTTTGCCTCCTCTCATTTTTCCTCTCGCTTTCCAACCCACTTTCACCTCGGCCCTGTCAAGTTGCCTTCCTTGATCATGATCACCTGACATGCAAATTCCCTAATTTTCCCATTTTCCCCTAATTGCATGATCATGATTCTTATTGCAATACCCCCTAAGGATTCTCATTTGTTGGGACCCTCTCAATAAAGGCTTGTTCCAATGACTAAAACTTCTCAGAAGAAGTTGAAGGCTATGAAGTACCATTATCAAGGTATTTTCCTAGTCACCTCAGTCTCTTCTAATGTCGACGACATTAGAGATATAGAGATCAGCCACATGGATATGGCTGAGTTCATATAGAGAACCAAGGTGACCAACCTAAGCTCAGAGATGAAAAGAATCATTGAGAGCAACATCCACCTGGTTTTCTCTTTCCCTATAGTGGTGCATCACATAGATTTCATCCTCCAGTGTGCCCAGTTCTATAAAAAGAGACCAGGTCTATGTCAGATGCCAGTGGCAACACGATAATTTGATTGGACCCCAAATTTATTGATAAAGTATTCATGTGCCCTCCTACTACTAACGTGCTAAAAATTGATTTCATTGAAGCACAGAAAGAGTACAACAAAGATCTTGAGAGGGCAAAAAAGGTGATGAATAACAAATGGATCAAGACTCCCAGAACCAACTTGTCTAGATGGCCATAGAATTTCCCAAGAAGTGATTTCATATAAGAATTGAATGACTTAATTACCCTTCTCAGCAGAGTATGAGGTTTACCATCTTCTTCCCAATTCCATGAATGGATGTATCCCTTTGTCAAAATAATTTTACAAGAGAAAAAAGTCATCTTCTGGGGTGAGCAGATCAGTAATGCTCTTCATGAGTAGTTGAAAAAAGTGTCTACTACTTTGAGTTTCCATATGACTTCATACTTAGTGTACATTACATCTTTGATGCAAACCTTTCTAGGTTTGACAACCGAAGGAGACAAAAGAACCACCCTAGTTTATTCATATTACCCTCAGCTGACACTAAAAGGATCAATCCGTCACTTTAAGAGGGTAAATGATGCCTTCTTCATAGTGTTTTTGTGCCTTTTTAATCCTCAGCTAGAATAAAAAAGAGTATCAGATGAAGCCTAAATGGTCATCAATGACTTTGGCTGCATGTTTCTACAATTTCCCTCCTTTTGCTATCTATGGGTTGGCTTTTTCCAAGGCTATCCCTACATGCTACCCTGATTTTCATCTGACAAATTAGTCATAATGGAGTTGTGTAGGTAGATTATTATCATACACGCTAATTAAATGGAACTTAAAAAGCCAAGTTTCAGGTTTCTAATAGAAATTGGTAGATAGTTAGTTTAGACTGCCATCAAAGCAAGGGTAATGGAGACAAAAATGCAACTGGTTACCATGAAGCAGTTTAAGAAAAGGTCCAATTTTGACTATAAGGGTGTCAAAGATATGATTTGAAGAAAGACTTAGTTTCATGAGCCCATGATTGAGGAAATTTGGGTAGACTTGAGAAGATAGAGAAGATGAAGAAGATAAGGATGGATTTAGAAGACCTCATCTCTCTTATTTCTCTAGATATTGACAGTACAAATAAATATCTTGGAAAGTGGGTAGAGATGAAGGCTCTGAAGAAATGCACCTTGGTATCAATTGGTGTCATTTCCAACAAAGATTCCTATGTTGAAATCAAAGAATCACTGATATACATGATCTAGGTACTTAAGGAGCTGATCAAAGATCTCAAGTCTTCCAAAGATGCTAGTGAGAAAAGTGACACTGGCCTGTTGAATAGACTAGAAAAATTGCCTTGTGATCTCACCTCTAGAGATAATCAATTTCTTTCAGCAGAAGAGATGATTCAAGAATTCAAAGGCATGATCCAAAAGGATTTTGAAGATAAAGCATTTTTAATGACTTCTATGGATAACATCTTAGATACTCAGTTGACTCTAGATAATCTAAGAGCTAGGTTAACTAGTCATGTCAAAGCAATCACCACATTGAAAGATGCTACAATCAAAGCCAAAGTGATCTTCAAAAACACCATTGTGCTAGACAGTATAGTAATTCAGGCATCTATTGCCATGTATGATGCTCATCTGAAGAAGTCTGATGATAGGAGTTGAATCATTTCTCCATTCTCTCTTCTTCTTCTCTTCTCATGTACTCTTGTCATGTAAAAGTACATGCACTTTTTTAATATGTAATTAAATGTGAAAAATCCAAAAAATATCCCAAAGTCAAAGATGACTCATCTTTGACTAGATATTTTAATATTTTAATCTTTTTTCAATTTTTAAGGTTTCTCCCTATATATAGAGGGAACCTCTTTTATAAAAAGATCTCTGGATAATTGAAAGCAAAAACTTTACTGAAATTGAGACACTTCTTGAGACTTTGTGCTCAATTTGTAAATCATATTTTATCAAATGAATGAGAAACAGATTTATTTTAGACTTTGTGTTGGAGTAATTTGTGTTACTTAGGAAATAGTTCTTATGTTCTCTTTCCTGATAATCTCTCATCTATTCAATTTAATAAGTAAAGTGTGTGTATTGAAATTATCTAAAGATGTTTCTAAAGGATAAAATAAAGACTTTGAGCTACTTTTATCTTGGTAACCCTTTTATTCATTGTAGTTTTAGGTGAAGACTTTGAAAAGGGCAAGAGAAGAGCATACTCTTTCAACAAGGCTACTAGATTTCTAATGCTTAGAATTTTTTTGATGATGATGCTATGGAAGAGAGGCCTATTTATAGTATGTTTGGGAGGTCCTACCTGAGTCTCTGTCAAGGCGGTGTCAATCCCATCATACTTTACAGTGTAAAAGTAGAGCTATAGGGAAATGCTATTGGATGCACTGGATGATGATGATGTTTGGTTGCGTGGGTCCAACATTGCTTCTGCTTTATCCACTAAGTCATCTTCACTGATGGGGTTGAAAATACATCTGAGCTAGAAGGTAATGGAAAGATGCCAGTGCTAGGGTCCAGCTTCACATGCGTGATGTTGTGGAGTGATGTAGAAATAAGATTCCCACTCTAGCTATCTTTGGATGATAGTATGCACGGCAGTGTCTTGATCATGGTTCTCTTCTTCATGAATACGGTGTGGGCCATGTTTGGTAATCCATCAATACAGATGTTCATTAAAGGGAGATATGATCTTTATCAACCATGTCCATAATGGATGCTTTAATAGTTTAGTGAATTGGTGGTATAAAAATTCACTGTTCAATCTTTCGATGTAGATGACTCCAGAGTTTTGGTGGCGGTTTGCCTGGATAGTAGCTACTGAAGACATTTGCAAGTCTTGTCCTACTGCATATTAAATCCTTGTATATCACGGATGCAACCCTTCATGAAGAATTTGTTCTTAGACAAGGATATTCAGAGAAGGAAATCCTTGATTATATATTTTGGTTAAATTGAAACTAGGAATGGGTTGATGCATCAGGGTGGTTAGAGGATTTCTGCTAAGCCAATCTACAATTACATTTTTAGTTCCTTTGATGTGTTCTACAGAAAAATTAAACTGATTAAAAAATGCTTGACATCTAACATATTTACCACGACCATCCTTTCGACCATGATCTTTTTCTTTAAAGGTCAAAAATCTAGTACAGTCGATAATTACAACAAAGTGTGGCAAATAGAGAAGTTTTAACATGAACTTCTCTAAACATTTCTTTATAGCATAGATTTCTTTATCAGAAGAAATCCATTTAAGAACATTAGGACTGAAAACTCCACTAAAAAATTCACAGACAAATTCTTTATTATCATATATACAAACAAGTACTCCTCCCCATGCAATATCGGAGGCATCAGTATAAACCTTCATTTGGTCAGATTTTGGGATGTGAAGTTCTGGGAGTGAAGCAACTATAGATTTGATTTTTTGAACAGCTGTTGTATGTTGTTCTTCCCAATAGAAAGCTTTCTTTTTTTGGAGAAGTTCTTGAAGGATAAACCTGTCTTCACTATAGTTAGGATAAAAGCTATTTTGATAATTTAACAATCCCAAAAATGCTTGAAGCTTAAATTTATCTAGCTTCTTTGGAAAAATGATGACTTTCTCCTTAATATGTGGTTGTATCTATAGTCTGGAGTCTCAGATTATCATTCTGAGGAAATTCCATTCAATTTTGCATAACTGAATCTTTGTTTTAGATAGTACAATTCTTGTATCTTGAGCCAATTGAAAGAACTTGGAGAGATGAGTAAAATGGTTAGTCAAACTATTGCTGAAAATTAGTATATCATCAATATATACACATAAAAAATTAGAAGTGCCTTGAAATATTTTATCCATATGAGCTTGATAATATGTTGGTGCATTCATCAAGCCAAAAGGCATCACTTTCCACTAGAAATGGCCGAAAGGGTAGCTGAATGCTGTCTTTTCCCTATCAGCTTCTTTGACTCATATATGATAAAAGCCAGACTTACAATCAAACTGGGAGAAGTATTTACATGATGCAACTTTCTCCAACAGATAGCCTTTATCTGGTATGAGATATGGAAATGGCTGAGTAATAGCATTCAATGGTCGATAATTGATGACCATTCTTTTCTTTCCTCTTTTCTGTTCAGAATGTTTGTTAACCATGAAAGCATAATAGCAGAAAGGGGAAGTTGATTTTTCAATGAAGCCATTAGCTTCCACTTCTTTGATCTGGAGTTCCATATCATTATAATCCTAAGCTGGTATTGGGATTTTCTTCCCAATCTTCATATGCTTGCTGTCAAAGATTTTGATATCCATTTTACGCATAGATTTAGACAAAAACTATTGACGGTTGTCAAAAGAGATAGTGGCTTTAATCTTATCTCCTATCTCTTGGACTTTAGCTAGGATTACATTTTCTTAGATTTGAGTCATGGATCTTGGAAATTGCTCAGTGGCATAAATGAGACGAGGTATTCTAAGCCTTTCATTATCTATTGTAAACATGATACTCTTGGTGGTTGAACCATAGGGAGAGTATCTGTCAATAAAGGCACCGCCTAAGAGAATATCTATCGGCATTTTGTCTAAGGCAAAAAAGTCAGCATGAAAAGTTTTATTTTGGATCTGAAGGGTCTACTGATGTTTATACTTATTGCAAATAAAACTGTTCCCTTGGACATCTAAGCTCTTATAAGCTAAGGCATCATCCAATGTCTTCCAGTCATGGATGAGTTGTGATTTGGCAAAAGAGAGAGAAGCTCCTGTATCGATCTGAGCATCTATTAGTCCACCATTTATTTCTAAGGTTATGAACTAGGCAAAATTTTCATTAATCAGCTGAGTAAGATAAGCTGGTTGTGGAATTTCCAAAGGGGGAATACTAGTACATACGAATTTTTGTCTCCCTGGATCTTGAACAATAGATTGTTTAGTGTAGATGTCTTCTTTTTCTGGTTTAGCTTCTTCTTCTTCTTGAAGGTTACTACATTCACCTGGGTAGTAATCTTGATTGGAGTAGAAATAACTTTCTACTTCTTCATCCTTTTCTTCTTCTTCTGTGGGCAGTAGTATATCCCACTGTGGCTCTATCACTTGCGTGCGAATTTCTCTTGGGGCTTCTTTGCTAGTGAATTTGTTTTTGATCCAAGAGTCGCTAGGCTTGAAATAACTTGGATATTGTAAAGGAGGATGTTGAGGTCTTTGCAATGTTGGTGGTATTCTTGGCATAGAGGGTTGTCTCCCTCTAAATGTTCCTTCTCCTCTAGAGTATCTTCTTCCTTTGGGTTTCTCTAGTCTTTCTGGAACTTCTTGATGATGTCTAGACCAAGTTTCATGTGCTTCATAATGTAGCTGTGAGAAATCATGGTGCCTAGGTTGGTACCATGGGCATTGCATGTTGGTTAGTGGTTGTTCCAAGTCATCGACTAATGACTCGAGAGCATCTACATCATCATAGTCTGCTGAATCTTCTTATGGGAGATCATCTAGAATTGGTTCATAGATGTCATCTTGTAGGTAAAGATCTTCATTAGAATCTACAATATTCTACCATGCTGCTGCATTAGAGGTAAAAATAGCTTTGACTATAAGATTCTTGTAGTGGCACTGAGGAGAAATATGGCTAGGTTTGTGATAGATGTAGAAAATTGGCTGTTTGGAGAGAGGACATGTTGTGCATCATTTCTTGAGGAAATGATGAGGAGGTGCATAGGAATGCTTGTGAGGAAATGAGCGGTGCTAAAAGGATAGACATTTACAGCACTACTTCTGCTATTTGCAAGGCTGTACAAATGGCCTACAGCCAAAAGGGGCTATTTCAGGAAATGCTGGAGCAATTTGGGAGGCTTGATGCTTGGTGAGCTTTTGGATGGACTTAGTCTCAAAGACTAAGCACATAGCTTGCTGCTTAGAAAAATCAATCACATCTAAGAGAGAGAGGTCTTCAATTGTCAGTCCCTTAAAATCAATATAAGAAATAACTCTATCAATAAAATTATATGGTAGAGCATGCAAAAATTTGATCTTAATCTCAGTGGATGAAAAGCTTCTACTTTTATATGCCAATTCTCTAAATTGCCTAAAAAATGCATCAAACTGCTTTAAATCACATTTTTTATCATCATTAGATGCCTCCTTTTACAGTCTTTTATATAAAACCCGTGACAATAGGTAGGGGCCGAATGGCTACGGCTTCACACTATTACTTCAAACTATAATATTACAAACACTTGTTTCAATTTTTGAGTCTCAAGATCCTTCAAAAAGGGCAAGAGAAGAGCATACTCTTTCAACAAGGCTACTAGATTTCTAATGCTTAGAAATTTTTTGATGATCATGCTATGGAAGAGAGGCCTATTTATAGTATGTTTGGTAGGTCCTGCCTGAGTCTCTGTCAAGGTGGTGTCAAGTCCCATCATACTTTACAACGTAAAATTAGATCTATAGGGAAATGCTATTGGATGTGCTAGATGATGATGATGTTTGGTTGCATGGGTCCAAAATTGCTTCCACTTCATCCACTAAGTCATCTTCACTGATGGGGTTGAAAAGACATCTGAGATGGAAGGTACTGGAAAGATGCCAGTGCTGGGGTCTAGCTTTATATGCATGATGTCGTGGAGTGATGTAGAAATAAGATTCCCACTCCAGCTATCTTTGGATGATAGTATGCATGACAGTGTCTTGACCATGGTTCTCTTCTTCATGAATGCGGTGTGGGCCATGTCTGGCAATCCATCACTACAGATGTTCATTGAAGGGAGATCTGATCTTTATCAATCATGTCCATAATGGATGCTTTAATAGTTCAATGAATTGGTGGTATAGAAATTCACTATTTAGTCTTTTGATGTAGATGACTCCAGAGTTTTGGTGGCAGTTTGCCCAGATAGTAGCTGCTGAAGACATTTACAAGTCTTGTCTTGCTGCATATGAAATCCTTATATATCGTGGATGCAACCCTTCACGAAGAATTTGTTCTTGGATAAGGATATTCAAAGAAGGAAATCCTTGATTATATATTCTGGTTAAATTGAAACCAAGAATGGGTTGATGCATTAGGGTGCTGGAGGATTTCTGCGAAGCTAATCTGCAATTACATTTTTAGTTCCTTTGATGTGTTCTACAAAAAAAATAAACTAATTAAAAAATGCTTTCCATCTAACATATTTACCGCAACCATCCTTTCAACCATGATCTTTTTATTTAAAGGTCAAAAATCTAGTACAGTCAGCAATTACAACAAAGTGTGGCAAATGGAAAAGTTTTAACATGAACTTCTCTAAACATTTCTTTACGGCATAGATTTCTTTATCAGAAGAAATCCATTTAAGAACATCAAAACTAAAAACTCCACTAGTGAATTCATAGACAAATTCTTTATTATCATATATACAAACAAGTACTCCTCCCCATGCAATATCAGAGGCATCAGTATAAACCTTCATTTGGTCAGATTTTGGGATGTCAAGTTGTGGGAGCGAAGCAACTATAGATTTGATTTTCTGAATAACTATTGTATGTTGTTCTTCCCAACAAAAAGCTTTTTTTTTTAGAGAAGTTCTTGAAGAATAAACCTATCTTCACCAGAGTTAGGATAAAAGCTAGTTAGATAATTTAACAATCCCAAAAATACTTGAAGCTTAGATTTATCTAGCTTCTCTAGAAAACTGATGACTTTATCCTTAATATGTGGCTATATCTATAGTCTGGAGTCTCAGATTATCATTTCAAGGAAATTACATTTAGTTTTGCATAACTGAATCTTTGTTTCAGATAGTACAATTCCTGCATCTTGAGCTAGTTGAAAGAACTTGGAGAGATGAGTAAAATGGTCAATCAAACTATTGCTAAAAATCAGTATATCCTCAATATATACACACAAAAATTAGAAGTGCCTTGAAATATTTTATCCATATGAGCTTGATAATATGTTGGTGCATTCATCAAGCCGAAGGGCATCACTGTCCACTAGAAATGGCTGAAAGGGCAGCTGAATGTTGACTTTTCCCTGTCAGCTTCTTTGACTCGTATCTGATAAAAGCCAAACTTACAATCAAACTGGGAGAAGTATTTACATGATGAAACTTTCTCCAATAGATAGCTTTTATCTGGTATGGGATATGGAAATGGCTGAGTAATAGCATTCAATGGTCGATAATTGATGACCATTCTTTTCTTTCCTCTTTTCTGTTTAGAATGTTTGTTAACCATGAAAGCATAACAGTAGAAAGGGGAAGTTAATTTTTCAATGAAGCCATTAGCCTCCAGTTTTTTGATCTGGAGTTTTTACAAAATATAAATAGGTAGAATTATAAACAAACTTAGATTTTAATAACTCAAACTTTTTATAGACATGTGAAGCTTTAATAGCTAGAGGTTTTTACAGGCTATTTTCTTTCTCAAGGTTTTCTTCAGTGATCTCAATATCTGGACAGTCCGATATTTGTTCAAGAATGAAGGAAGGGAGTTCATAGGTTCCTTCTAGTTTGGATTGATTCATGATTTCTACTGTAGAGGAGGTAGAGACTTTACCAAATTCCATGGCGGGAGAGATTTGAGGTCTGGTAAGCGAGAAAATTCTGGTAAGGGAAACAAAGGATGCAGAGATAAAGAGGCCTATGACAATTTTTAAAACAACCAAAAACTTGATGCAATAAACTTTCCCAAAGAATTTTTCAAAGCAGAGAACTCAAAAAGTTGAAGCTAAGAATTTTTACAAAGTATAACTCCTCAAAAGAGAAAATAGTGGCTCTGTGGCACTGATACCAATCTTTTATCATCAGTAGATGACTCCTTTTACAGTCTTTTACAAAAAACCCATGACAGTAGGTAGGGGCCGAATGGCTATGACTTCACACTATTACTTCAAACTATAAAATTACAAACACTTGTTTCAATTTTTTATTCTCAGGCTTTGTTTCACTCTACTGTTACTTGTGTTTCAAATCAGTGAACGAGGCAATGGAAGACTTTGTGCTTTCATGGGTTTTCTTGTGGACCTTGTTACTACTTCAAGAAATTTTCTCCTCCGCACTAGATACCATTCCTGAAAGAAGAGGAATGCTTTTAGCCATTGATTGGGACTTCTCTCTTTTATTCCTTAGACATCCTCTCTGAAAAAAGAGAGATGGATGGTGTTATACTACCCTGAGTATTATTTTTTGCTTACTTATATATACATATATAGCGTATAAGTCATTCATAGGGAACCTCCCCTTGATGAGAGGAGAGATTCATCTCATTAAGATGTGGTAAACCTAATTTTTTTGTGGCATAAATCTCCTTATACTATGGTTGATATATCCATTTTGTGATCAGTTAGTTGATGACAAAATATTCAACCAACAGTTTTTTGGAAACTCTATTGGGGACATGAATGTGCATTTTGAAGCCTCAAGCTTCAACTTGAAGCAATTAGTTCCTTTTTCATTTGACACTCTGGCAGATCCACCATACACATGAGGATAGAGAGCTCAGGGCATTGTTGATCCTGTATTTGATTTGGTGTGGCAAACTAATTTTGAGATTTCTCCTCCATCATCTCGTCTTCAGTGAACTAGGAGCTTGCCTCCTACCAACGCCAGATCTCCCATACCTGGTGAAGCTTCCAACCTCAATACTAGGAAGGCTTTGTCTTTATTGACCCCACCAAGATTTATTATCTTTCCATTTAATCATCCTATCATAATGGCTCAAGGTCTATGGGGCAATTCTTTTGGCCCTCTCAATTTGACCCCACCCTTACATGGACTACCTCATAGTTCTAAGAAAAAATTTTCCAAGTTTTTTAGTGATGGGAAGGTTTACCCCGATGAGCATATTTCCACCTTCTCTATAGCATGCAATGTAATTAGTGTGGAATTCAAAGATGTAGCAGTGAGACTTTTTGTAGAAACCCTGCAAGGCACTACCGTGGATTGGTTTTACCACCTTCAAGCTCAAACTATAACTGACTGGAATATGCTAAAGTCCAAATTTGGAGCTAGGTTTAAATCTACTGAAGATGCACATGCCTTGTTAGCTCAGCTTACATAGACGAAGAAGAAACCCCATGAGCCCATCAGGGATTCAATAGCCAAATTCAATAAGTTAAGGAACTAGATTCCTACCATCGCTCAGCCCACGCCAGAGAATCTCAAGTGCTTTTTTATCAACTCACAACTTCTCAAAGTAAGTTTTTTGTTAAGGCAAGCTGGCCCTATGGATCTCATGTTGGCCTAAAATTTGGCTAGTGAGATTGAGGATGATCTTATCTTGGTAGGTAAGATCAGAAAAGACTCTAGTAAAAATAGATTTTCTTCATCTATTGAAAGTTTTTCTACAAGCACTACAGATCTTATAGTGCAAAAGTTGACAAATAAACTGATAACTTTGAAAAGACAAATGGCCCAAGGTATCTCTACTCCCACTTATCAAGATATGCCAAGGATAATGTTTAAGAATCAATAATATCAGGGTAATGCTACCCAAAACTAAGGGAAACCAAATCGCCTGCCTCCCCTCAGGGGAAACTTGCCATTGAAGTAGCTCCTACCAATTCAATGGTCAATTACCTAGAGGTTGAACATGACTTTTCACTCCAACCTGAGTTGGACCATCAAGATGATGCTAATCTCTTCAAAGAGTAGGAAGAAGAATTAGCTAGCGACTCCAATATCAGTTTCCTAGATTACCAGGACAAAGCTGGAAGTAAAGGAGAAGGGTTTGATGGTCTTATGCTATTTTTACTAGATCTCAAAACTAGTTAGCTCCACAAACTGACAAAGGGAAAGTAGAAGAATAACCTCAGCCGGTGGTCTCCATCGCTAAATGAGGGACTTCATTGCCTCCCCAACCAAAAGATCAGGTAACTAACAAAAAAGTAAATACTTCAAGCCATCCCATATTTTCTACCTCTATTTCTCAGACCAGTGCCACACCCACTAAAGATCAAGATGATGCGCCCTCTTCCTTTGCCTCAAATTCATTTCAATTATTTGATATAATTGATCATGCCAAAAAGACTAAGATTCAAATGACTAAAATGGAGTATTTGAGAGCCAATCTTGAATAGTTTGATAGGTTGGTAGAATATGTAAAAAATAAAGCCATCCCTATAGGACAAGATTCTTCAAAGGCAACTCATGATTCCCTCAAGGATAAATCCACCCAATATATTCTTGTCGTGACTCCTCCTATTGCTCCAGGGAAAATAGAATCTTTTTATGTTTTTCTACTAATAAATGGTTATAAATTGAGTAATTGCATAATAGACTCTGGAGCTTCTGATAATGTTATGCCTACCAAGGTTGCAAATTCCCTTGGTCTAAATTTGACCAAGACTTTTGGGAGGTGTTTTTTATGGAAAACAAGCAAGTCCCACTCCTTGGTCAAATAAAAGATTCCCAATTTGTGTTCATAACTTTTCTAGAAAAGAGAATAAAAATGATAGTTCTAGTGGCTGATGTTTTGGCCTCTTACAGCATCCTTCTTGGGTAGAATTTCTGCAAGGATGTTGGTGGTGAGCTAAGCATGGACTTGTCAGAGGCAAGGATCCCAATTCAAGGTATTATGAAGAGATTGCTTCCTAAAAAAGAGGAAAAATATGTAGTCACCCAATCGTTAGCACTAGAAGCTCAAATTTTATTTGAGTCTTCAAGCATGGGTAACTAATTTCTGTCTACAGATGAATTTCATGAGGCATTTGATGAAACTCTTACAAGTAATAACTTGTAAATGTGTTTGACCAACAAAGTAGGAGGATTAGTAAAGCAAAAAGAATGCATGGAAGAACCTCTTCCTCAAAATGAATAAGTTTTCAAAGGAAAAGTGGCATTTGGTGAGGTATGGATCTTAGAATTCGATGGAAGCTACTCCTCTACCGATTTAGGAGTTAAGGTTGTGTTGGTATCTCCTCAAGGAGATATTATTCCCTTATCTTACAAGTTGTAGTTCAACAACACCAACAACATAGCTGAGTATGAATCCCTATTGCTTGGATTACAGGCTACTAGAGAAAAAGGTATTAAACTCCTCCATGCTAAAGGGGATATCGAATTGGTGGTTTGTTAGGTAAAGAACCTCTATCAAACTAAAAATGAAAGATTGTGCCACTACCGCAATCTAGTCTGGGACCAAATTGAGAACTTTGATGCTTTTAGCATCTCTGTCATTCTGAGAGAATTTAATAACTAGGTGGATGCATTGGCTATTTTTGCTACTCTCTTGGTTCCCCACCCAAACTTTAAAGGAGACAAGTACACTATTAAACTAGTCTTTTGGCCAAGTGTACCTGATAATGCTAGCCATTGGCAAGTATTCAACAATAACAATCAAATCATTACCTTCTTGGAGCAAAAGGATAGCTTCGAACAACTGCATTTTAAAGGCAGTGAACTTTGGGGATGTGAGATAACTTTTGAAATGAACACAGATGTAGGTGAGGATTTCTCACAGATTAAGGGGAATAAGATTCCCAAAGTCTTGGTTTCTCTAGAGAAACTATTTGATAACCATGATAGATTCATCAAACAACGAACAGATTCAAACTGCTCTCAAGATTTTGATCAAGTAAACCTAGGAACCAAGGGAGATCCTAAGATGGTGAACATTGGGAAATGCTGCACCCCTGAGGAGAGATTCAATTTCTCTACTCTACTCCACTAACATATAGATGTCTTAGCATATTCCTATGATGACCTAAAATCACTCAGGCCTGATGAAATTTACCATGACATTCCTCTTAAGGCTAACTCAGTGCCTTATAAGCAAAAGTCCAGGTAATATAATCCAAAAATATTAGGTACTATTTTATCTAAGATACAAAAAATACTTGATGCCAAGATAATATTCCCAATCCATCACTCCACATGGATAGCCAATATAGTGCTTGTGAGAAAGAAGAATGGTGAAATTTGAATCTATATGGATTTTAGGAACTTGAACCAATTATCTTTAAAAGATAACTACCCTCTCCCTATCATGGATCAAGTTCTACAAATGGTGATAGGTTCAAAGATGTTATCAATGCTGGATGGTTTCTCAGGGTACAATCAGGTTGAAGTTAGAAAAGTAGATCAGCATAAGACTGCCTCCACCACACCTTGGGGCACTTTCGCTTATCAAAGAATGCCTTTCAGTTTGATAAATGTAGGTGCCACATTTCAAAGAGTGATGACCTCATTTTCAAGGATGAAATGGGTAAGTTCATTGTAGTATACCTAGATGATTTGATAGTATTTTCAAAGCATCATTCTGACCATGTCCACCATTTATAAAGAATACTAGAATGTTGTCATCAAAATGGTATTTCTCTAAATCCCAAAAAATCTATCTTTGGGGTGACAAAAGGGAAACTTCTCAGACATATTATGTCCCAAGAAGGTATTAAAATTGACTCGAAAAGAGTCAAGTCCATCCAAGAACTTACTTTGCCTACTAGTAAAACTGTGGTTCACTCTTTCTTCAGAAAGGTGAATTTTCTTTAAAGGTTCATCCCTGAGTTCACTGAGAAAACTCACCACATTGTCGATATGATGAAAGGCAAAGCTACCTTCAGGTGGACCATAGAGGGAAAATCAGTGTTCAAAGACATAAAAGAAGTAATCACTCACACACCAATTCTAGTTTGTCAAGACTATATCAAAAACTTCAAAATATACAGTTATGCTTCTGAACATACACTCTCAGCTATTTTAGTTTAATAGAACCAAGAAGGTGTGGAATCTCCTATTTATTTTATGAGTTGTCTGCTCAAATCTCATGAACTAAAATATTCAAACATGGAGAATCATGCATATATGGTGTTCAAAGTAGTTAAGATTTCAAGTTTTATATCCTAAACTCACATACTGAGGTTTTGGTGCTTGATACAATAGTGAAGTCCATTTTGACTCAATACGAGTTTGGTACGAAGAGGGGTAATTGGATTTCCAAGATTTAGGAGTTTTATTTAGACATCAAACCTACCAAACTTGTGTGGGGAAAGGGTCTTTGTCAGTTGATTGCTGACAACATTCTTAAGGGAGAAGAAAATGAAGATCGAAGACATGCCTATGGTCCTCTTTGTTACCACTACTGATGAGTGGTATTCTGACATCACCCATTTTCTAACCTATGGGGAGTGTCCCACTCATCTCTCATATAAGGAAAAATAGGATGTTAAACTAAAGGCTGTTAGCTATGTTTTGTGGGATAATGGTTTGTATAAAAGAAGCATGGACAGGGTATTTCTTCATTGTGTCGATAAGGTACAATAAGATAAACTTTTGGAGTCTTTCCATAGTTTGGTCTATGGAGGATTTGTTTTGCACCAGTGATAGTGCAAAAAATTCTATGAGTAAGGTACTATTGGTCTACGCTATTTCAAGATGCCTACAAATGGGTGCATCGATGTGAATTGTGTCAGTAGTTCATCGAAAAGCCTAAACTAGCTGCATTGCCCCTCAAGCCAGTAATAATAGAAGAGCATTTTCAATAGTGGGGTATTGAATTCATTGGTTTGGTTAACCCATCTTCAAGTGCTGGACATGATTATGTCCTCATGGCAACTAATTACTTTACCAAATGGGTGGAAGCTAGTCCAACCAAGCACACTATGTCTGAAGTGGTGTGCAATTTTCTCAAGGAAAATATCATCTCCCAGTTTAGGGTTCCACTTAAAATTGTAATAGATAATGTAGCCTATTTCTCTTCATATGAAATTACTCAATTCTAATTTTATTATGGAATTACCCTATCCCATACTTCAGATTATTTTCCACAGGGAAATGGCCAAGCAGAATCGAGCAATAAGAACCTGGTCACTATTATCAGGAAATTGGTAGATGATAATCAGAGAACTTGGCACAAAGTACTATTGGATGCTTTATGGGTGGATAAGATTACACCCAAGAGGGCCATAGGCATGTCTCCATTCCAACTTCTATATGGCTTGAATGCAGAGATACCTATCACTCTAAAACTACCAGTGCTCAGGTTAGCCAAAACAATCGAAGATTCAACCTTCAAAAATTTGATCGAAAAAAGGATCATGTGTCTAACCGAATTGAATGAGTAGTGAACTATGGTGGTGGACTAGATTATGACACATCAAAATTAGGTGAAGAAACTTTTTGATAAAAGTGCTAAGGTTCATGATTTTCAAATCAGAGATTAAGTCTTGTTGTGGGACAAGAGGAGAGAATCGAAGGGAATGCATGGAAAATTTGACTCTTTATGGAGAGGTCCATTTACCATTAGAAAGCTCTATAGTGAGAATAACTTCTTGCTGGAGTATCAAGATGGAGCACCATTTGCACTACCCCACAATGGGCAGCATCTAAAACATTTCAATCCTTAAAGTTTAGATGGATCCACTTGTATATTTGTATAGTTTTTATGTTTTGTTTGTTTTCTTTCATTTTTAGTGTGACTCCGTAGCCCAATGGCTTGGATGAAGGCACTTAGAGACTGGTTTCTACTCCCATTGATTGATTTGATCAATGGAAGTTCCCCAACAAGAGCTAACTATTGTTTCCGAAATTAGTTCAACTCATTTTTGGAACAACCCCCCCGCAAAACTTGTCCGTTTCACCTTTTTATCTCTAAGTTCATTTTTTGAGATGAGTTTTTCTTGTTCTCGTGTTTACTCAAATGGCATCATTCAAAGTTCGTAATGTCTCTTTGTTATATTTTCCCCAAAACATGAAAGTTGTTACAGTCTCGATGTGACCAGGGGACAAATTTCTCTTTTTTTAAAGTTAGTCTTTTTCCTTCCTTTTTCATGCACGAGTGGAAAATTTTGCCGACAATATATTTTTCTTCATTCTTCATGCAGGAGCAGCAAATTTTTCTACCCTTACATTTAGAATATAGGAGTGGAAAATTTTGCCACCCATACATTTTTCTCTTTCCCATGCAGGAGCAGTGAATTTTGCCACCCCTGCATGTCCCTTTGATTTTCAGTGTAAGGGCGGCAAATTTTGCCACCCCTACACTACCTCATTTTTCATGTGTGGCATTTATGGAAACATGCATCAAGTGGTTAGGGCCAATTTTTTTCCTATTTAATCCTTTTTTAACCCCATTTTAATTTATTTCTTCCAATCCTCCTCCTATTCTTTGCCTCTAGATGATCCAGCAAGTGGGAAGGAGCATTTTTTTGGATTCAACTTCTTGTCGCATATCATTTTCTAGGTAGGTCTTCATGTTTACATTTTATTTCTTGTTTTTCCTCTTTTTTAGGTTTTTTATTTTATTTTTTTTTTCATTTTATTCTCTCCCCCTCTTCTCTTCCTCTAGTCTAGATGCCTTTCTCCTCAAACCGAGCTCCTTTCCTCCTCCTCCCTTCCTACCTGTTCAACTATCTATCCACTTCCTACTCCATGATAGAGAGGCAAATTTCACCACCCTCCCTTCTTTCCCAAGTATTCTTACCTATAAAGGGTGGCATATTTTTCCACCCTAACAAAGTGCCTCCCCACCTATCTCTTGTATTGATGACAAATTTTGCCACTGATGCAGGTCTGCCTGACCAGGATGCATCGATGACAAATTTTGTCATCAATGTAGGTCCTAGGTGTAGGGGTGGCAAAATTTACCACTATTACACTTGAGTGTAAGGGCATCAAATTTTTTTGCCCTTAAACCTTTTCTTACTTGCATGCATGAGTGGTAAAATTTATCGCCTGTGCCTTTTTTCCATTTCACATGCACAAGCAGCAAATTTTGCCACCTATACATGCAGACTATCCCACATGCTAGGGCAGTAAATTTTTCCACCCTTGCACCCCTTTTTCTCCATTTTCTCTAACTCTAGAGAAATTTTCATTCCTTTCCTTTTTTTCACCTCCTCCCCTTTTTCCTCTCGCTTTCCAACCCGCTTGCACCTTGGCCCTGTCAAGTGCCCTTCCTTGATCATGATCACCCGACGTAAAAATTCCCTAATTTACCCATTTTTCCATAATTGCATGATCATGATTCTTATTGCAATACCCCTTGAGGATTCTCATTCATTGGTGCCCTCTCAACAAAGGCTTATTCCAATGACTGAAACTTCTTTGAAGAAGTTGAAGGCTATGAAGTAATAGTACCAAGGTGTTTTCCCAATCACCTCGATCACTTCTAATGTTGACGACATTAGAGATATAAAGATCGGCCACATGCATATGGTTGAGTTCATATAGAGAACCAAGGTGACCAACCTAAGCTCAGAGATGAAAAGAATCATCGAGAGCAACATCCACCTAGTCTCCTCTTTCCCTATAGTAGTGCATCACATAGATTTCATCCTCTAGTGTGCCTAGTTCTATAACAGAGAGACCAGGTTAGTGTCAGATGTCAGTGGCAACATGATAATTTGATTGGACCCCAAATTTATTGATAGAGTGTTCATGTGCCCTCCTACTACTGATGTGCTAAAAATTGATTCCGTTGAAGCACATAAAGAGTATGACAAAGATCTCAAGAGGGCGAAAAAGGTGATGAATAAAAGATGGCTCAAGACTCCCAAAACCAACTTGTCTAGATGGCCATAGAATTTCCCAAGAAGTGATTTCATATAAGAATTGAATGACTTAATTACCCTTCTCAGTAGAGTATGAGGTCTACCATCTTCTTTCCAATTCCATAAATGGATGTATCCCTTTATCAAAATAATTCTAAATAGGAAACAAGTCATCTTCTAGGGTGAGCAGATCAGTAATGCTCTTCATGAGTAGTTGACAAAAGTGTCTACTACTTTGAATTTCTATATGACTTCATACTTAGTGTACAATATAGCTTCGATGTGAACATTTCCAGGTTTGACAACCGAAGAAGATAGAAGACCACCCTAGTTTATTCATATTACCCTCAACTAACACTAAAAGGATCAATCTATCACTTTAAGAGGGTAAATGATGCCTTATTCATAGTATTTTTATGCCTTTTTGATCCTCATCTATAACAAAAAAGAGTATCAGATGAAGCCTAGATGGTCATCAATGACTTTGGCTACATGTTTCTACAATTTTCCTCTTTTTGCTATCTATGGGTTGGCTTTTTCCAAGGCTATCCCAACATGCTCCCCTGATTTCCATCTAATAAATTAGTCATAATGGAGTTGTGTAGGTATATTATTGTCTTACACACTAAGCAAATGGAACTTAAAAAGCTAGGTTTTAGGTTCCCAATAGAAATTAGTAGATACTCAGTTTTGACTGCCGCCAAAGCAAGGGTAATGGAGACATAAATGCAACTGGTCACCATGAAGCAGTTCAAGAGAAGGTCTAATTTTGACTATAGGGGTGTCAAAGATATGAGCCAAAGTGATCTTAAAAAACACCATTGCACCATCAGAGCCAAAGTGATCTTCAAAAACACCATTGCACCAGACAATATAGGAATTCAGGCATCTATCACCATGTATGATGCTCATTTGAAGAAGTCCAGCAATAGGAGTTGAATCATTTCTCCATTCTCTCTTCTTCCTATCTTCTCATGTACTCTTGTCATGTAAAAGTACATGCAATTTTGTAATATGTAATTACATGTAAAAAATCTAGAAAATATCTCAAAGTCAAAGATGACTCATCTTTGACTAGATATTTTAATATTTTAATCTTTTTTCAATTTTAAAGGTTTCTTCCTATATATAGAGTGAAATTATTTTGTAAAAAGATCTCTAGATAATTGAGAGCAAAAAATTTAATAAAATTGAGACACTTCTTGAGACTTTGTGCTCAACTTGTAAATCATATTTTATCAAATGAATGAGAAACAAGTTTATTTTAGACTTTGTGTTGGAGTAATTTGTGTTACTTAGGAAATAGTTCTTATGTTCTCTTTCCTGATAATCTCTCATCTATTCGATTTAATAAGCAAAGTGTGTGTATTGAAATTATTTAAAGACATTTCTAAAGGATAAAAGAAAGACTTTGAGCTACTTTTATCTTGGTAACCCTTTTATTCATTGTAGTTTTAGGCGAAGTCTTTGGGCTTTGTTTCACTCTACTATTACGTGTGTTTTGAATCAATGAAGGAGGCAATGGAAGACTTTGTGCTTTCGTGGGTTTTCTTGTGGACCTTGTTACTAATTTAGGGGATTTTCTACTCTGCAATAGATACCATTCCTGAAAGAAGAGGAATGCTTTCAGCCATCGACCGAGACTTCTCTCTTTTGTTCCTTGGACATCCTCTCTAAAAAAAGAGAGAAGGATGGTGTGATACTAACCTGAGTATTATTTTTTGCTTACTTATATATACATATATAGCATATAATTCATTCATAGGGAACCTCCCCTTGATGAGAGGAGAGATTCATCTCATTAATATGTGGTAAACCTACACTTTTTGTGGCATAAATCTCCTTATACTGTGGTCAATATACCCATTTTGTCATCAATTAGTTGACAACAAAATATTTAGCCAACACTAAGGATACTGCTAGAGGCTACAAGGTTTATACATAATTTTTGATTATGAGTTATCATTCACTCACTAAGGTATGTTGTTTATATAACACCATGTCTTCTTGGATCACATTTTCATATGGGTTTTTAGTGAGGTATTTTAATAATTTAGTGAAAATAATACCAAATGCACACAAGATAAGGGTGAATACCACACATCTTGATGGGGACATATTTCTCCTTAGATAAATGTATGTGTAACTAGGGATGAAAAAACTTAGTGATGAAAGTGAGTCTAATAGTTAACTAACAAAAAAAACATGCCAACTAATGGAGACCATAGTGGGTCATTTGTGAAAACTTTATTACGTACAGAAACCCAAAAAAAATAAGAGCAAAAAAAAGGTATAGATAACATTAAAAAATAGTATGAGTGTGTTGAGAGGAACCCACAAGTTGAGCTAGTAATTGACACAGACATGGATCTAAAAGTCCCTCAATTTTTAAATAATAAAAATATTTCATAATCTGCACCATAACAAATTAAAGATTCATTAAATGACATGGAAATCAAATTCAAAGGAAATAAACACATATTGTTTGGTGTAGAGGCACAAGCCAAAGTAGAAGACTTAGAGCACACAAATTATGATGAACAAGACAATGTGCCATTGTTTAAGAAAATGATACTCACTCCAAAATAAAAGTCCCCTCCAAATTCGGTGTAAATCCCACCACCACAATTACCACCCAAAAACCTACATCAACACCAATTATCCATATAATCAACCACAATCACCTTCTTTATTACTACCAAAACAATATTCCCTTCCATATCCATAACATCCTAATCCCTAAAGAGAATAAATAACGAAGGATATCATTACACACTCTCTAAGAGTGATAAAGGTATAAAAACTAGAACATGAACCTTTAGTTGTTGTTATGCATGACTAAGATGAGTTATTTTAATAAAAAGGACTTGAGAAAGAATAGGTGAAACTATAATTGGATCCCATTGGTGTAAACCCAAGTATATAATAGGATAAGGAGGGACTAAATATCAGAGAAAAAAACTTTTAATGTCTGTGAAAAATATGGAAGTTGAAGGAGAAGAGGAAGAAGTTGAGGGGTGGTGATGAAATTTTTGGAGTAAAATAAGGAAAAAAGAATAAAGGATGTGAAAACACATAAATAAACAAATACTTAGGTTGTTTAAATTGATACTTATGAGGAAAAACTTGGGGATGGCACACAAGAGGTAACCTACCATACAACTTAGGGTAGATACACTCAATCTATGATTCATAAAAAATACACATACAAAAGAATAATAGCTATAATATAGAGACAAGTGAAGTGAAATGTACCAAAAAATAACTATTCATGTGGAATCAACTCTATAATAACAACACCTTCAAGCTCAAACAAAAAGATAACCCATATCATGGATACCCACCTAGATGAGATAAAATTTGAGGTGTCAACAAACAATATATCTATGGAAGAGTAATATATGATGGATGGAAAAAGGATGAGATTTTACATAGACCCAAAAAAAATTATGGAAGCTTAATCATAGTGTATATTTATTTTTCTAGTAACAAAGATCTCAAGGAATTTTTTTTTTAATAGATTTCATGCATTTACAAAATGGATTAAATTTGAGGATATATAAAATAAGTGTGCAATCTTAGAGTAAATACTTTTTGTGATGAAGATGAAAATTTCAATACTAAAGTGAATTATTAATGAATATCCAAGACTCATCGATAAAACCAACATCAAGGCCTTATCAAGTATTGAAAAATTAGAAATAATGTTCAAAAATATATGGAAGAAATGGGTCAAGGGAAAATTCATATAATAAGAGGATAAAATGGATACAAAGGAAACAAAACTTGAGTTTTTTTAGCAAGTAAAAAATTGTGAAACTTTATTAGCTAACCACGAATAAAAGGTTGTGAGAGTTGAGAAGGTATTTTTGAAATTAATGTAGAAAACACATAATAAGTGCATAGTTTCTTGATGATTAGTGAAAAAAATAAGAGTTTTCAACATATTTATACTAGACAAAGGATAGGTTTGAGAGAAATAAAATTATCAAGAATGTGGAGGAGCTAGGAGAGAAAATCAAGACAAATTGTAAGGAATTAGAGATGCATTTTTATATCCTTCAATGAAAGACTATGGATGAATAAAGCACCATTTTGGAGGTGTTAAATAAGGTTCCATTGGAGATAATATCATATAAAATAAATTCCATATAGCTTTAGGAGAAACCTCTAATGCTAAAATAATTAACCATAAAAATGGTTAGTAGGATAGAGTTGATCCTAGCTACACTTTTACATTGGAACAATTTTGAGGAAGAGATTCAAAGTGTTGGGACTAAGTTTTTGTTAGTAAAATAAGATATATAAAGGTTGTCTAGGGATTAAAAACAAAGTTAGTGTGGGGTGATGTTGGACCCAAAATTTGGATAAGTTTATAAGTGAATACTTTTAACCATCAAATGGCATAAAAATAGATTACATTTTGAAGACTAGTCATGCAAAGGGAAAATGAATCAAGGTAAACCAAATAGATATATCCACAATTTTAATAATGTCTAGAAAAATCTAGATAATTGTAAACAATGCATAAGGATAAGTATGTGTAAAATAAAATCAAAACATGAGAACTCTCAACAATATTTACCAAGTCATGAAGTGTGCATAAAGTGACATATTTGGTCAAAAATAAACAAGAAAAAGTTAGGATTGGGAAGATATTATTTATATTTTGAAGTATAAAATGAATAATTATAGGTCAAGATGGGAGATAAAATCCAATAGGAAAAACATTAATACATAATTGTCGAGGAGAAAATATAGCATAGTGGCATAAATATAGGGAATTTTTGAGCCAAAATCATCAATGTAAAGTGATTATGACCAATTTTTAGGAAGTTTTTGTACACCCTATGGGGCACATATTAATGTATTTTAACTGTAAGGTAGACCTTGAATACTATAAATTCCTACCTTACCTCTTGTAATGTAATAGTTTATATACTTTTTACTATTATGATGTTAGAATAGTAAAACTATGTTACTTGGTGAATTATATGATATCATATACTATGTTATGATCCTACTTAGTGTAGACTATGAATTTGACTCAAGATAGGATGTTTAGTATCATGTTAGTTCCAAAATGAATTCAAAATGAAATAAATACACTATCATAACATCTCTAGGCCTAGTCACTAGGGGGAGCTTAGTGAGGAAAAGCCGTTTGAAAAAACAACTAGAAATGGAAATAAATGAGAAATATGAACATAAAACACAAATTTCTCACCAAATCCTTGATTTCTCCAAAAGGATCCTTATTTGGCTTGCTTAGCTTATGCTTCAAGAGATCTTCATCAATGGAGTGTGGAGACCTTCATCTCCTCTTGGCACCTTTGGCTTGTGGCTTGGCTTGGCTCAAAAATAGGGCATTAGAGATCTAAATTGAAATGGATTTGGAGTGATTTAAGCATTATAATTTTACACTATCCAAAATTAAAAATGATGTTCATGGCTCTTTTATTTATAGATTTTCAAAATGGTTCAGGATCAACCATGACCATCCATCTCAAGGTTGAGATGTGTGGCCATGAATAAATATAATTATGTAATTAAATATATTAATATCCCCATAAATATTAAGGATAATGAGGCATTAAAGAGGCATGGGAGACCCATAATCCTGATATTTTGTGAATTTATGGCCTAGGGATGACTTCTTAAGAAATGATGTCATTTGATAATGTAATCATTCAATATCAATTTACAAAAATAAATATTCAACAAGTTTCATGGAAAATTAACTTAAGATATTAATTCATATTGATTAGCCTTAAACATAATTAGTCAAATTTGATGCAAATCTTGGTAATCAATGCACAAATTAATCAAATTGGTCAATACGTGGTATTATTGGCTCATAATTTGACTGGATTAGAATTGGAATTCGATGTTAGATGCATTAGAACCATTATCCCATTTAGGATGTTGCCAACAAAAAATAACAAAGGCATGTGTCCCATGCAATAAATTTGGTAGAAAAGAGCAATCTAAAGCACCTAGGTGCAAAAAAATCATTTTGACTTGAAATGATTTGAATAATGTTAGCTACTTCATAAAATGCATTGCCTCATTTAATGATACTATGGCCAAAATCATCACTTAAATATGATAATTTCAACTCATTTAATTTATTTTAGTGTTTTTAGGCCAAATAGTGAATTTTGATAGAAATTAGTCAAAATCTTGATTGAAGGTCATTGGTGGCTAGTTTTAGGTGTCTACAATTTACCTCTATATGGGAAGGTGTTACAAGATATAAACACAATAACATATTCTCAAAGATTGAAAAGGTACTACGTGCTTATAACTTAAATGAAAATGGATGAACTATATGATGTCCCTTTGAGGGAATGATTGGCATAAGTAGGTCGACAAATAGTCCCTCGAAAAGAAAAAAGTAAAATGAGGGGACTAAAGAAAGGAAGATGATGGGGTGAGAACGTAATGATTTTGAAAAAGTAGTCAAAATCAATAATAATACAAGTGGGATGGTATACAGTGGTTTTCCCAAAGGTGGTTATAAGCATTATACCTCGATAGTGGCAATGTGGTATGATAACACAATGATTTACCCAAAGGGCATTATAATAATTGAGAAGATGGAGCTATCTTAGTGAGGATAGAAAAACATGATAAAAACATGCCCCTATTTGGGAAAAGAGAAAGTAAATTTGGTGAGAACACAATTATTTACCCAAAGGTGGTTATAATCATTGAGAAATGTAGGTGAGATAATGTACAATGATTTATCCATAGATAGTTATAATCATACGACCTTGATTATGGCAAACATGATTGATGGGATGATGATGGCAAATATGATGTGGGTAACTTAATATAGAGGATAAAGATGAATTGGAATAACTTGCTAGTAGGGAGATGATCATCCAAACTACCAAAAGTTTAAATTCTTTTATTTTTTAATTACTCTATTTGGAATATGAGTTGGATTGTATTGGGATGCCAGTGTTAAGGAGATATTGATGTGACCATTGCTGAGTAGACTTCCTAAAGTTGATTTTTGTCATAGAATTATATGGTAGGCATCATGATAGAACACCATGAGGGATGAGATAAAAGGTGCATAAGGATTGACTCTCAAAATACAATATTCAAGGTAAAATAATGCACAAATGTAAAAAACCATTATGACAATGTAAATGTATGAATATGGATAGATTCAAGTAAAATGCACAAGGAATCAGCTAATGAATGCATATAGATTAAATCAAGGGAACAATGATGAAAGAAAACAAACAGGCACACAAACAACAAGCCAACAAATAAGCAAAGAAATAAATAAAGAAACAAATAATAATCAGTCCTAATGTTAGCTAGTCCTAATGTTAGTACAAATAATATGGCTTAAACTAGATAAATATTACCCCTAGAAAATAGGTGACAACCTAACAAACAAACATGACTAGGGGAATAAAAGAAAAGGAAGGGGGTGGTCAAGCTATCTCTTTATGTATTAGGCAAGTGGACACTGCCTACATAGTTCCATAGATTTAATATCCAACAAAAATTGTAGGCTAAATGTAGTTCTCCTAGGGAATAAGATGAAAATGATGAATGATAAAAACCAAACATAAGGGATGTGATAGAATAATAAGAATGGTCTTATAAAACAATAAGTGTGTAAGATAAAAGGATAAAAAGGATGGGGAAACTAAGGAACAAGTGATTTACTTGTGATGTAGTAAGGGTTTCTAGAATCCTTAAAGTAAAGACAAGGTCAATGTTTTTGGTTTTTTCTAAATGACTGTACGAATGTTTTTAGAATTTTTGAGTATCTTAAATTGATGGAGAATGATGAGATACTAAATGGTTTAAAATTAAAAAATAATGAGGGCATTACTTAGGTTTCTCATAAAATAATGAGAGCGTGGCTTAAGGTGATTGAGATGACCCAAACAAGTATTGAGAACTACCTACATAGTCCTAGGATGGAACCTCAAGTCACTATAGTTCCACCTTAAAGTGGAATAATTGGACTATTATAGTATCCAATTCAAAAAAAATAGGCATAGTTGGTATAAAGGCACAATTCAACATAAGAAATGGCTAGTCAAGGCATGATAAATAAGTGTTGCCCCTAGTTTTCCCATAGGTGGTTATAACTAGGATATAATGACATAGGGAAATGATACTAATTTTCCCATAAGTGGTTCTAATTAGTAACAAGACTAGTGAGACATTGATTTTCCCATAGGAAGTTATAATCAAGTACACTTGGTATAAAGAATGGAACAAGAAATGAAGGATGAAATTGCCAAACTGCTATCTTACTACTTTGAAATACTACCTCTATCTAAAACATGTGAAACAACTATGAAAACATAATCTAAATCCTTTTGTTGAATGTGGCTCTGGAATGAATGGAATATAACCAAGGTCATAGGGATAAGTAGGGAAGGAGAAAAAAAGTTGGCTGATGGGGAAGGGTATGGTAGAATGGATAGGTGATCAAAAAAAGTCATAAGTTGGTAGGATGATAAGATGGTAAAATGGTATAGTACAAATAATATTGATAAAATTATACAAATTTAAATAGTCCTTATAGACAATACACCAAGTCACTTAAGCATAATACCACTTAAGGTGGATAATGTTCATTGGCTCAAGTTTGTATTCATCTGGTGTGGTAAGCATATATGCTCATGTACCATAGTTTGTTATAATGATGAAAAGACCAACCCAGTTGGGTTTGAACTTACCTTTGTGCTTATTTTCAATCATGGTATTCTTTTGGTTCTCTTTAAGGACATGATCACCAATTTCAATTTCTCTATGTTTCACAGGCCAATTGTAGTGGCCTCAAAGTCAATTATGATAAGCTTGAATATTATTCACTACATCTAAGCATTTCTCATCAAGTAATTATAGTTATTTTAGGTGAGCTACTCAATAGTTATTATTGTCTAGGACATGTTTGAAATAGATGCATAGATAAGGAAACTCAACCTCAATGGGAAAGGTGGATTTAGTACCATAAACAAGTGAATATGGAATGGCTCCTATGGGTATATGGTGATTGGTATGGTATGCCTAAAAAGCGTGAAATATTTTAAGATGTTAATCATGACCAATATTAATGATAATATTTTTGAGAATGTTGACAATGGTTTTGTTTGATGTTTTGGCCTAACCATTACCTTGAGGGTAATATGACGTGGAGAAATGTGGTGTGATTTTATTTTCAATACATAGCTTTTAGACATCCTTGTTATTGAATGATCTTCCATTATCAGTTATAATGTTAGAAGGGATACCATAATGTCAAATGAGATGGTTGAAAATGAATTTGGAAATTTTCTTTCCAATCATGTAAGGGGTATAGCTTTAACCCACTTAGTGAAATATTTTGTGGTGGTAAGGATATGTTTATGGCCATTAGATGAGGTGATATTGATACTCCTAATGAGGTTGAGGCAGCATGTAGAAAATGGCCATGGTGTCAACATTGGTTTAGAGTCTTGATCAAGGCACGAATTAGATTAGCATGTCATTGACACTTGTCACACTTATTTATATATGTAGCTACATTTGCATCCATTATGAGCCAATAATAACCATTACATAGGAGCTTTTTGGATATGACTACCCCATTAGTATGGGCTCCACATACTCCTTTGTGAACTTCTTATAATTCTAGTGTAGATTCTATCAAATTTAAATAATAAAGCAAAGTTACATAAAATCTATGGTGGTAAAGGATTGATCCAAGTAAGGTATAATGAGTGGTTTGGTGGATGAAGGATTTAGTTTTTTTTTGGGATAAATCAGGTGGTAAAACTTGGTTATGGAGGTAGTTATAAAGGTTTGAGTACTAGATAGAGCTAAGACTAGCAATATCACAAATTATCATGATGATTGAAGGTTCATGAGCTAGTGCTAACAAAGTATCGATAAGGAAATGATACTCTTTAGCCATGTCATTTTGTCAAATTAGGGATCTACTAGTGGACATAAAATATACAATTTTATTACTTGCCCTTAGTATATGGTTAGTCTAAATATTAGTAATCTACTACTTGAGAGTGGAAACCAAGGCCTTATATGGAAACAACTTGTCATCTTTGGTCTAAAAGTGGTCTGTAACCTGATTGATGATTAACTAAGAATCACCATAAACTTTGAGATGACATATGTTTCATTATAACACTTGGAAAATCCCTACAATAAGTGCTTCATATTAGGTCATGTTGTTGGTACAAGGAAAACTGATCCTAAATGATTTAGGGATTAGATCCCCCTATGGTGTAATAAATAAAAGGCCTACCCCTGATCCATGTGATGTGAATGATCTATCAAAATATAGCTTCTAGTGTTACTCTTTAAGAGGTGTGTCAATGATGGTCATTATGGATTCATTAAGAAATTGGATTGTGAGTGGTTATATATCAACAAGGGGTGCTTCAACAAGTTGATTAGTAAGAACTTGGCCCTTAATGGATTTTTATTTGATGTAATTGATGTTAAACTCACTTAGAATCATTATCCATTTGGCCATTTATCCTTGTAAAGCTATTTTAGATAGTATATACTTGAGTAGATCTACTTTTAAAATATATTGGTCTTATTGTTTAACATGTAATGGCACAATTTTTGAGATGTGAAGACCATGGCTAAACAAGATTTTTATATGGGTGTATAATTATGTTCATATGCAACCAGTGTATGAATTAAATAGTAAACATCATGCTCATTTCCATTATCATTGTGCTAAGCTAAAAGTGCCCCTAGGGCATTGTCAATAGTTGATAGATACAACAAGAATGGACTTCCCAACATAAGAGGCAAAAAAATTGGTGGATTTGCTAGATAGTCCTTTAGTTGCTAAAAATCTATTTGGTAGTGATCATCCTCACAAAATGTGACTCATTTCTTTAGAATATACATAAAAATATGGAATTTTTCAACTAATTATGATATGAATCATTGGATATATTGGATTTTTCCCTACAAATTATGGAGTTGCTTCAAATTAGTCAGAGGTTTCATCTTTGTTATTGCTTGGACTTTGGTGAGATCAATTGTAATGCCTCGATGAGACATAATGAAGCCAATAATTTTTTTTGATGTGACTCCAAAGACACACTTCTTAAGATTAAGTCTAACTGTGTACTCATTTAGTCTTTCAAATATTATGTGTGCCATTATGTAGACTAGGAATTTGACTCAAGAGAGGATGGTTAGTATCATGTTAGTTAAAAAATGAAATAAAAACACTAAATAACATAAAATATCTAGGCCTAGTCACTAGGGGGAGATTAGTAAGGAAAAACCATTTGTGAAAATAACTAGAAATGTAAAGAAATGGGAAATATGAACACAAAACATAAATTTCTCACCAAATCCTTGATTGCTCCAAAAGGCTTCTTCTTTGGCTTTCTTGACTTGTGCTTCAAGAGATCTACATTAATGGAGTGTGGCCACCTTCATCTGCTCTTAGCACCTTTAGCTTGTGTCTTGGCTTGGCTCAGAAATTTGGTATTATAATTCTAAATTTTAATGGCTTTGGAATGATTTAATCATTATAACTTTACACTATCCAATCTTAAAAATGATGTTCATTGTTCTTCTATTTATAGATTTTCAAAATGGTTCAAGATCAACCATGACCATCCATCTCAAGGTTGAGATATGTGGCCATGAATACATATAATTATGTAATTAAATCTATAAATATTCCCATAAATATTTAGGATAAGGAGGCATTAAAGAGGCATGGGAGACCCATAATCCTAATAGTTTGTGCATTTATGGCCTAGGGATGCCTTCTTAAGAAATGATGTCATTTGATGATGTAGTTATTTAATATCAATTTCCAAAAAGAAATATTCAACAAGTTTCATGGAAAACTAACTTAATCTCTTAATTCATATTGATTAGCCTTAAACATGATTAGTCAACTTTGATGCAAATCTTGGAAATTGATGCATAAATTAATCAAACTGGTCAAAATGTGGTATTATTGGCTCAAACTTTGATTGGATTAGAATTAGAAGTCAATCTTAGATGCATTGGAACCATTATCCCATTTAGGATGTTTTCAAAAAAAAATAAAAAGGCACATGTATTGTGAAAGAAAATTGGTAGAAAAGAGCAATCTAGAGCACCCAGGTGCAAAAATGCCATTTTGACTTGAAATGATATGATCAAAGTTAGATGATTCATAAAATGTATTGCCTCATTTAATGATACTCTAGCCAAAATCGACACTTGAATATGATAATTTCAACTCATTTAATGTATTTTAGTGTTTTTAGGCTAAATAGTGAATTTTGATAGAAATTGGTCAAACCTTGATTGAAGGTCATTAGTGGCCAGTTTTAGGTGTCTACAATTAGAAGAGACACAAGCTTCACCAATTAGTTGTCTACTTTTTCATTATGTTACATGGAATTTTTTTATTAGTTTAGAAATGATTGTTTAATTTAAATTTTTATATGGTAATAAATAGGTATAAGTCTATAGTTGAATTAAGTTATAAAAATGTGCTAGGAGTAAGCTAAGTACTAGCTTGCACTCATAATATATTGAATAAAAGTAATAAGTGAATGATGTATCCACACAACTAACATAACTAATACCCAATAATTTATCTATACCTCTAGTGAGTGTGCTATTCATTACCATGATATGTTGGCACAATAAGTTTCTAAGTGTTTATACATAGTGCATAAACTAGGATGTGTGTAAAAAAATTCCAACATTACTTCTCCTATGAAATAATGGTGAACCATTATTCTTCCTCATGTAAAATGGAATAAAAAATTGATGTTCCTCTCTTAGAGTTGGCTATCCCAACCTCTTTCTCTACTACAATCTTATTGGTCTTATAATTCCACCAAGATTATAAATAATCATGTCTAGTCATGATTATTCCATGATGAAATTTCATTTGTTATCTTTCCCAATGATTACCCATGATGTTGGAGCTGATCATGCATATTCCTCCTTAATGAAATAATGATGAGCTTCTCATTTTTATTTCCCTCTTATCCATGAAGAGTAAGCCAATATTTGTGATGATATGACTCATTTTTTTAACAAAAACATACATGTCACATCCTTATTTTTATGTAAAAACAGACTACAATGGTTTTCATGCTTAACTTACATTATCCCTACTACAACACATTATTATTGAGGAAACATACATTGTAAAATGTATAATAACTATCAATGTTTTTAATATATGCATACCATAGTGTTTTCTTATTAAAAATATATTTGAAACTTATGCAACCATTGCCAATGTGCACTAAAATATGAATGATTCATATATAAATTTATAATCCAATTTATAATGTACATATTATGCATACTACATACTTTCTAAAAACATCCATTATTTAATCATTATGTTTTATCAAAAAAGGGACACTAGTGGGTTAATACTAATGTAAAGTGGTAAAACTAGGGCATACAAAGGAGACATAAAAATATAATGAAAGATACACATCTAAATCTTCCCTAATGTGTTAAAATGGATTAAAAATTGTCTGACTACATGATTAAAAAAATAATAGAAATGAAAACACATAAAGTGATAGAAACAAACACACATGGGGACATTTAAAATTTTTGGAAGTGGAATAATATTATGGAAGTGATTATGATACAAAATTTATAAATTAAATCTATTTTAATATTGAACCAAAATAAACATAGTATTGATAATTTCATGGATAGAATCAATAGGTCACTAGTTGTTGTAGACACCCAAAATTGGCCACAACTAGTTTTATACTAGACTTCAGACCAATTATTACCAACCATTACAAATTAATAATAGGAATCATTAAACATCCCAAATTTTATTTTTAATCATTTATCAAAGCTTATAATTATGTTAAGACATCCCTAATTGGGGTATTCTATCATATGTAACAAAAACCTCTCATGGATTCATCCGTAATCACCTTGTAGCATAACAACTATCAATGTGGCCTATATACCTATTAAGTGGGGAAGTTTTATAGTTAAATCAAATCTTGGACATGATAAAATGATAATATAAATCAATTAATCATCTAAACAAGATTAAATTTCTAGCTAAAATATCCATTTGAAATTAGTGAATATGTAAAAAAGGAAATTCAAAATTTCAAAATATCCTAGCCTTTCATCATATATTTATGAGTTGTCAAGATCTTTGAAAATATCCTAAAAATATCTAATTTTTAGAGCCATGCATAGTAATTGAAAATCACAATTACTTGACAACTATTAACTCTACTAGGGTTATATTTGACTCACCTAGGTCTAGTTTGAACCCATTCCAAGCCTTAACTCAACCTTAACTCACCTTGGGTGAGAGTTGATTCCTAAGGATATAAATAAAAGGCCTTTCCTATTGAACTTATTATCACTTTGATTTTCACCCTTTGAGGAGATGCCTAAGCTCTCCTCATCCAAGTGGCATAATGGAAACACCTCTAAGCTTGTGGGTAGCCTAAGGATGAGGTGAATCTCTAGATAGGGCTAGCTGCCTTGATGTACCACTTTGGATTGTAATAAAACCTAAAATTTTGGGTGCCAAGGGAGAGAGATAACTAAAATAAAACTATTTTAAGGGAGGTGATACACCAAATAATATTATGACTTCTAACCAACTGCATGGTACACATGAAACCAAGGGACAAACTGAACATACACTTCTCCAATCTACATTTTCTCACATTAATGTTACATTATGAGGTTATGGATGAATGTGAAAAGATAGGAGGACTATAAAAGAGGCATTTAATGGCACTAATGAATATAATAACTCACTCACTTCTTGACATTTCCTAGAACACTTCACATGCCCTACAAGAAGAAGTTTCCAACTACAAATAAGGTGAAAAAATGAGACAACATACTAATGAATCCATAGTATTCACTAAGAAATATTAATAATAAAAGTAAAAAAACCTTATGAACAGTCATGAAGACGTAAAAATTAGTGGTCTTATTGATAAAATGGTGTGTAAATGAGTAGGGCTTCGCCATACTCATGTGGAGCATAACTTATAATGGCCAAAATGGCTAGTTCTTATAGAAATCGAGAGAGAGAGAACAAGAGAGAAGGCAAAGGGTCATAAATACAATTTTCAAGATGAATGATTCATTAATTGTGCATGATAAGAGTATATGGGATGAACCATGTAAGGTCAAGAAGCACAAGTGTCCATACAAGGCATGAAACTCCATATTCTAGATCATAAAATTTCTTTCATGATTTGGGCTTCTTGAAAACCTCATAAATGACTAGGATTAGGTAAAATTATTAGAATTAAGGGGAATTGTTTTATAAATGCATCTCCATGCATTGGTTGTAGTCTTTTTCCTCTAAAAATATCTAGGAATGAGCCATCACTACCTACACTCTAAGAAAACTCCTCTTCCACACACCTTGCACACTTGGTCTCCAAAAAGGCATTAATTTTCCATGAAAATAAATAAAGGTAGTGGATGAAATTTTCAAAGTCCCTCCATGGCCTTAGAAGCATTAGGTACACCTTAAAAAGACATCCTCTTGAAGTTTTTACACCTTTCACCATCATGTCCACTATGCTAGTTTTGACTGGCTGAGAGGAGAGCTCTAGTTTTGACACTTAGGAAATTTTAATTGGAATTAAATATCCATATGTAGTTATTAAAAGTCCTAATATTCCTTCAAAACCTGATTTCAACTTTAGAATCCTTTTGTAGCCTATAAAACACATAAAATAGTCAAAAGTACCTTGTTTTTTACCCTATCCATATGATTCCATATAGTCAAAAATCATGGGGAGTATATTTAAGGAGTCCTATAAAATTTAAAATCATAATCTTAATCAAAATGGTACATTACAGCAGCTATCCAACTCCATTTATCCAAACTGGTCATTGGCAAGGGTTTAGGAGAGTTTTAGGCTTATTTTCATTCATAAGGTTTTTTCATAAAGTTATGACATTGGAGTTGCAAAAAAATCACACAAAGTGATTTTTAAAGACCTATTATAACTATTTTAAACCTCTTTGGTTCCCATGCAAAGCATCATAGAGAGATATGAGTATTCCAACTTGTCCTGTCAAGCCCTTTCCTCATTTTCCTATAGGCCTAGTGTTGATTTTGACCCAAAAATGGATTCATTATGGTTTATCTACAATTAATGAGATTAAAAACCTCTTTAATTACCTTATAAACATGTTACAATAGGTTATAACTCATATATAATGCTATAAGTGTGATTGACTCTTCAGTTGGCCTTGGCCTAAACCATATCCAATAGGCATGCTTGTAACATTTGCTCAAAATGAATTTATTGATGGATTAAATAAATTAAAATAGATCCTACATATATATAATTCCAACATAGACATGTTAAAATCCAATATAATTCTCACTTAGATCTAGAATTGAAAATGACCTCATATTTGGACTCTAGGCATAACCATGCCTTATGAGCATGTTTACACTTTTAAGGGTCTAGAGTACCCTAATTGATTTAATCCTATTTATAAAGGTTATTAATATATATTTTAATTTAAATAAACTCAAAAAACATCTCTCTAAGGTCCAAAAAACTTCAATTTTACCTTATCACCTCCCTACCTCAAACCTACCTACATATGCATAAGGGGAAGTACCCTCAGTCTGAGATAAAACATAGGGTACTTAACCTTATTTTATAGACCAATTGGATAATTTATATGGTTATATAAGTTATAAGGATTATTTACACCAAATTTAAGCCTCTGGTTAGGTCATTTGACCCTTTAATTCCCTCAAAACCTAAAACAAGATTTTGCGAAAAACCTGTCAATAGGGTTTGAAACTAAGGAATGTGTTTTAATTGATTGAGAGTTCCTTTATGAATTATTTTAATATGATAAGTGTTTATTAAAATTTTTATAATAATTAAATATTTATTCCAAGTCCATTCACATTTCTATACTTTCACTATACCCCTATACACACCTTGAGTTCTCAAAACAAGAGTGTCTATCCTGACTGTGTCTCTTGAATGCACTATCTTGTAGGTGTCTTTCATGATTTATACTTGTATATAGTTAATATGAGTTATTTATATATTATAATATCATTTATACATGTTTTATACCCATTTTTCACTTCCATATACACTACCAATGCTCTTAATCACCAAAATTGCTCACTGTCTTATGATCAGTACAACTGACTATATTTCTACTAGGAAATAGCCTTGTAGGTGAAATTTTGTATGAATTAGGCCTTAGGAAATGTATAAAACCTATTAAGGTTTCCCTAGAGTCATTTTTTGTTTTATTTGGTCTATTTTTCTCACCTTCCATAGGTTAGACCTCACCAAAACACTCTTCCTTGCTCTCTACTTCTCTCTGCCCTTATAGTTGGTTGTAAGTACATTTGAGCTATAATTTAGCTTTGATCATGGTGTTTAGAGTCCCTTAGTTCATTATTGAGATAATAAATCACTTTCCCATTCTTTTATTCTCCTTTAGTGTCTTCAAACATTACCAAGTCATCATATTTAAGTCACTATCTACCTATAGTTGGAGGTGCCTATTTATGAGAGGAAAAGGCACCTGTAGGTTACCCTAAGATCCCAAATAATCTATATCAACCTCTAATTATTGGTTTCCATGCTCAAAAATTTTCATAACATGATCTAAATTACTATGCACCTAGGTTCATTATAAGAAAATCAGATTTCGAACCTCTACTTTTGGTTGGTTATAGATGCTCATTAGGCCTGTGTATGGACTGAAGGTATGTTCAGGGATCAAGACACAAAGTATCATTACGTATGATGATATTTTAGATGATAAATGATACTTGAACCATTTTTAAACACTTAAACTTGATTACATGGTCTAATTTTTCAAATTTTGGATGGATAGGTCTCTTTTGGGCTAAACCTATAGATCCTACTACTTGTTTTTAGCCTCTTAATCAATGTCTTCCATTAGCCCTTTGCCTTCTATCATTTAAAAGGTGATATAAATATGTAGAGGATATATAATTAATACACTATAAGATATAAAAAATCAAAATATAATTGTTATGAAGCCTCTTAAAAAGAACTAGGTGCTCTATTTTCTCAGTTTAGAGACAAAAGGCTTGAACACATTCATTACCTTGAAATGTGATTGTCAACTCCATTTGCAAAATTACCTCTTTAAAAGGATTATTAATGATATAAATTCATTTTATGACCTCAAAAATCACTTCATATTATTTTTTAATGCTCTAAAATGACCTCTTGACTTTCTGTCAAGACCACCTGTAGGTGGTTATTCTAGTATGCAGGCTACAAAAAAATGGATTTAGGTAGTGAGCATTACTTTTGATTCTTTAGGACTATTAAAATTGTTTCATACTTACAAATAAATTTTACACATTATAAAACACTTAAATCAAGTGTGAAAACCCTCTTTGCAAAATGAACACCTCTTTCATGGCACCTGCATATGAGTTTGTTCATGGTAGACTAGGTGGGAATGTGCTATATGACTTCTCAGTCCCTCTTTTTAACATCAAATGAAATATTAATTCACTATTTAAGGATTATAAAGGCTACACCAAGTCTTAAAAACATTAAATACACCTATATGAATGTGACATACAAGTTTAATACATGTGCTTCACCATGGTTACAAGCAAACAATGAGCAATAGTTGATTGTATGGTGTTCCATGACTGCACTCATGAGAATCGCTTTGGATAATTGAGTTTAAAGGTAAAGGGAATCATAATATAATTGTAAACATTCAAATTAAAATAACACAACCCTCTGAATCCACCATTAAAGCATAAAAGTCTTGAGAATGGTGGAAACCTACCTGTTACACAGAAAGGTGTTCCCTCCTACAACTTGAGATAATTAGCATTAAAATAACCTATAAATCATAAAAAAAACATGGAGAGAATTAGATAAGGAATAAAACATACTATAAAAAAAATCTTAGTAATTGGTTCATATGAAATTGCTCAAACTAAGGCAAAACCTATAGGGAACATAGATTAGTAAGAAGAAAAACATAGTCAACTTCAAGAGGATTGTTTATGAATCATAGGCCATATTTATTAAAAATATTTTAATTTAAATGAAGGTATATACTTTTAATTTCACCTCCCCAAATTATTTGGTCTGAAACCTCATCTACTAGCCATACCAAGTACAAACTTGAAGACTGCTTTTGCTTGCCAAGAAGGGTGAAAAAGGAGTAGAATGGTTTTGGGACAAAAATGGAACTTTTAGAGTATTAAAAACATGAAAAAATGCTTGGGGAATCTGAAGATACATTCCATGATCCTCTCCCACATGTCACTCTTCCCCATAGGTCGTATAAGTGCCAAACTCACCTTTTTTCCCAAGAAAACTACCCTTTCCTCTGAAGAACCTACCATTTTTTAGTTTTGATAGTTTATTAAGACTTATTAATACACATGTTATGTGACATCACATTTTTTAATCTTCAAACTTCCCAATAAATCCATATAAGTCATTTAATGGCCCTTTTTTGACCTTTAAATGACCCAAAATGACTAAAAGGACTAAAATAACTAAGGACCAAGGCTAGTATAACATTAAATGACACTAATTAACCTATAAAACATATTATAACACATGTATTAGACCCATAAAACATCTAAAAACCAATTTTTTACCAATGGGTGCCCCAATTTGACCTAAAAGTCAAATTTGGTCAATAGAACCATAAGCTATTTTGGTACAAAGTTATTATGAACAAATATGTTAAAAAAATCTCATAATCCAAAGTTATAATGATTATTTGGAGAGAGACAATATTTTTAATAGTGTTATAATTCAATTTTTTTTCCAAAGCAATCATAAGTCACATCAAAGCCATGGTGCTAAGGAGAAAAGGAGCCAACAAGCTTTATTGCCAAAGATTTATTAAAGCACAAGCCAAACAAGCCACTCAAAAAGATAAAAGAGTTATTGTATTTTATGTTTTAATTTTGATTTCATTTATCATTTGTTACTAAGATTTCACTAGTATCTAGGCTAAGAGTGTAATTGTTAGTATGTTTATTGAAAGTTTTATTGCTTGAACTAACACTATACTAGCCTCCCTTCTTGGATTCCTATGATCACAAATGGCATGCCTGGTGGGATGTAAATCATCCCATACAACCAAGGGGATTAATATATAGCCCTTAGTTTTTCTAATGAATGTTTTATAGTCTTCAAAATTTGAGCTTTAACTTTGTTTTTCATGTAATCTATTTTTTAGTGGCACACGATTTACATAGAGACTGATGTCGATTCTCCTAAAACCAATGTTGGTCCTACCAAAACTAAAATCAACCCTTGTGTGTAGAACAAATCATGGAAAAAACATATTTAACAAGTTTTTAAGGCATTTTGTAGTTTTTATTTTGTGTCTAAAAGCCTAAATATTGTTTGACAAGCTATTTTCATGTAAGATCTAGTATTGTTTGTTGGTTTTAAATTTCATTTGGCTAAGAATATTTTTGTCAAACCATATTGTTATTTTTTTATGTTTTGAAGGAAATAGACATTGATTTGTGTCAACCAACATTGATCCCTTTTGATTGACAAATTTCAATCCCTTTGGATTGACTGGCGTTGATCCCTATAGATCGACATTGATCTCTACATGGATTGATGTTGATCTCTGAGATATAAAAATTGATAAAAATCAAGAGAAAATTTGAAATGTTATTTTCTCATTCACTTTTGGGATTATAATAAGGAAAAAAACCTCTAATAATTTCAAGTCCTAAGGTGGAAAATAGGAAATTTGAACATGTTTAAATCTTAAACAATTTATTTTTGGTGTTTAAAATGAACCTAGATCTTTTCATGCCTTAGCTATTTTTTTGAAGTCTTTTTGTAGATTTTACAAATATCTAATGACAAGGGGCCAAAAAAATCACAACTCATTTTGTTTTGGTGATTAAAATTAACTCTCACACTAGATAAATACTCTTAATAGTTTTATTTTTATTGCTTATTTTTTTTGAAGTTGTTTATTTTAGCAAAATGATTGATGTGTGTCTGCTCTCCCCCTATCCCCTTTAGGGAAATTGGGTGACCAAAATAAATCATTATTTACCTTGGTTGATTTATTCTAAAGAGTGAAAATAATGTTGTTAAGTCCCTCCTAAAATCTGTATGGTTTGGGTGATCCAAATGTGACCCTAAAGTCTTTTCACTTATCTTTTAGTTTCATGCATTTTGGCTTGTGAACAAGAGTTCATCACCACCTCATGGGTTATTTAGGGACGTGTTCATCTAATAATTCATTTATTAATATTTTTTTAAACCAAATACATTGTGTGTTATATAAATCTAGGGTGACCCATTGGGATGCTTATTTTGAGTGGTTAAAACAAGCTCTATTAGTGGCACTCCATATCAGACTATAGGGGCAACTCTGACATTGTAATACAATAAAACAATGATGGATGCAGTGGTTGTGAAAATGACAATAAATTTTCATAATTATCCAATTGAAATAGATCTAATTGACATGATTTCATCTCTTGTGTTAGCCACACTTGAAAATATCTAGAAATGTGAAAAAAGTGATAGTTTAGAACAACCCCACTTGCCATGGACATATTGTTGATGTAGGGTGAGTAGCCCAAAGTTCCATGTCATAATATAAAATCTTGGAAGAAGAGGGGGTTTAAAACCCCTACTTTTCATGTGCTTTTATTTTTAGATTAACACTTAAAATCCTCCCAAGAGTGAGTATATTGATTGAATTTGATATTATTATGCAACCTTATCATTTTTAGGATTTAGGACATTACACTTAGTTATTTTATATCATTTTATCCTTTATTACATGGTTTTGAGTATAAACTATTTATTTTTCCATGTCAAAATGATTTTTGTTTATACATCACTCCTTTTTTTGAGGAGGCATTATGTTGCTCATTTGACACTATACATTTGCCTTAGTCTTTTGACAAATTTTGTTTGTGTGTGTCACTTGATTAAAAAGGGTGTCATTATGCTACCCAATTCATTTCAAACTTTATGCCTTGTCTTGAAACAAGCTTTTTTCATATCTTTAGAGTATGATAGCACCATTACACTGCTTGAATCATTTCTTAGACTTGTTTGCCTTGTATCCAAATTTCCAATTCAAGACCAAGTCACGTGTGCCTTTTGAATCTTTACCTAGTGTTATTATACTATCTATCCTTGTCTAACCTGTTGTTTATTCAAAGAATCCTAATTTTATAAGTTGAGTTCTCAAATTATCTTTGACAAGTTCAAATTCAAACATTGATTAATTTATGTTTATGCCTTGTATAATTTTGGCCTATACATCGATCTTTCTCTTTTAGGTTGTGAAATTTAGGTTGATTCTTTATTCAATTTTAGAACTATTTTTTATTCCTAAATTTGGGATAAATAGCCTATCTTCCATATACTTTTTATTTCATGCCTTATGTCAATTGAATAAGTTCATGTATAAAGTCAAATGCCTAGTTTATAGTAAAGTGTTTTAGATATGTTAGATTAAATCTCATACCTCATTTTATTTAAAGCCTAGCTTTTGTGCCTTATTTTTCCAAAAGACCTAGCAACTTTTATTTTTATAGAATAAAATTGTTTGAAACACTTTCTACCTAGAGTTTGGCATCTCAGTTTTATCTCATCTACTTGCATTTTGTATGAGACATTTAACACTAGACATTTGACATTAGAATATTTTATATGAAGTTTTAGCACAAACCTTTTGGAGATACATATCCACTTTTCGACCAAGTTAGATCAAGTTCTAACCATTTATCCTTTGGAAATTATTTTAAGATTTTGTATATCTCTAAGAATTTTATGAAATATTCATCATCGATTTGAATGTCTCACTTTACTCATAGTTTAGCCATTCATAATATGGGATATGATAATGTGATTGCACAAGATGACTTTGTTCAAGACCCCTATGGTGATGATGTAGTTTGTGAGATGAATCCTTATCCACCTTATAACAATAAATTAGGGGAACATATCCAAGATCCTTTAGCTTACTATTTGGTCAACATGCCTCCATACTAAGATCAAGACCAAGAATAAATAGTGTAGTACCTAGCTAACATACCATCAGTTATCAACTAAGTTCAATAACAATCATATTAAATTATGATGCTATCTTAGGAACCCTATTTATTTGATCATCACTTGATTTCAAACAAGGATGAAGTTTTAATTAGAGCCACAGAAGTAGGGGCTAATTTTCTACTAGACTTTCCCCATGAAACTTTGTTAAGTCTAATAAGAGTGCCTTACAATGTGCCTTATAATCAAAACATCGAATATGCCTCTTCTAGTAATCTTCAAGATCTAGTTTTAATGTTGTATCAAAACCCATGTATGTTTGTCACAAGAAAAGGTCTTATGAAGGACCATTTTATATAAATGCAAAAAACATAACAAACCTATTTGAAATTAATTCATAACTTCAATAACATGACCATTTCAAATGCTCCACTCATTGAGCTAGCTCATTCAACAAAAGTCTTAATTGAATTAAAAATTCAATAAAATTTGTGTATAGACCAATTTAAACAAATCACTTTAGTTGGAGATATGTTCAATGCCCTAGTTATCAAAAAAGTGTCTACTACTTCTACATAGATGAATGTGCCAAATAGAGTAATAGAATGTAAGTGTCATCCAATCCAGGCCAAAGTGGTTCAAATGCACAAATAACTAGTCCATAATAAGTGTATTTATTTACCACCATGAGTGGATTAAAATATAAAGGGATAAAAACTTATACCTCCCAAATGTAACAAGTTACCTCTAATCCTTAACCAACTACTTATTCAAGCATGCATCTATAAGGATTAAGTAGTCAAGCTTAAACTAGTGCCTTGACTCAACAAAACATCATGAATATTACTCCAGCATAACATGTGATGACTAACATTCCATAATAATAGGCATAATCCAATATACCAATGTAATAGAGACCAAACATTCTACTTTTTTAATAGTGGAAACTAATGTTCCACCTCATTAATTAGTGACAAATGTACCTCTTCAGTCATAAATCAAAATACCATTACAATCACAAATGATGTCTAATAAAAAATTTACATCTATTGATCAATGAAAAATGCCAAACATTATAAATGTGTCTACTTCACAAAATGTGTTCATACAACAAAGAGGTACTATTGTCCCATAAGTGATGATTAGGAAATAATTGCCTTTTATTCTAAATGTGCCTCAAATTCAAAGGTAGGGCCTTGTTTCACAACATGTTCCCCTTATTCAGCCAAGTTTGACTAGTCACCAACAAGTCCCTAATCAAACTCAATAGGCACATTAATTCACCCAGAGCCATATCCTTCCACCCCATCTATAATTCCGCCAAAACTAGGACTATATATCAAATCTTAACTAAAATATTATAAATAATGCATGTAATTTCAACAATCATATCCAATCCATGTATACATATTCTTGGTCAATTCCCTAACCAAACCAACATCCCATATCAAACCATGCCTCCCTTATACCCTGATCAAATTAATCCACTTTTGGTCACTCAACCTCCACCTCAAGCCAATATTCCATATAATTTCTTGGCATAAGAATGACAGTAGATGAAGGATGTAATTGATGCTATCCAAGTTGGGGAAAAAACCAAAAAGTTTAAGCTAGATGACATGTGTTTCTACCCATTAAACATGGAGGATCTATAGATACCATTTCCTCTAGGGTATAAACCACCAAATTTTGACAAATAAAAGGGTAAAGAGACCCTAAGGACCATTTAACTAAATTCATTGTTACTTGCCAACTAGTGGCCTAAAGTGACATATACCTCCTACTATTGTTTCCTCAGAGTTTAGCAGGATAGGCTTTGGAGTGGTTCCTAAAATTTTTAAAGAACAAATTATTTTATTTTGATGACCTTTCATACAAGTTTGTGTAGCATTTCTCCTACAATATCAAACATGAGATTTCACTAGTATATTTGACTCAAGCTAAATACAAGGTTGGTGAAAGTTTCACAAGGTATATATAATGATGGAGAGTACTTACCAGCTATTTCACCTATAGTTTACTAGACAAGTAGTTAGCCACTATGTTTACAAAAAACTTTCACAATAAAATATCTTACCATTTGGAGCTGCATTGTGCACACACCTTCAAGAAGATCATTGACAAAGGTTTTTTAATAAAAAAATCCCTTATTAATAAAGGGATTATAAAAATTACCTCATTAAATCAAAACTAGAACCAAAACCAAGGAAAGAGACAAAATTAAAACCAAAATCAAGTCCAAGCTCAAGTGTCATCACTAGACTAGGCAAATAATTATGAAAAATCCAAGTAGTTTAACTGCAATAAGAATGTTATTGGAAATGGAATAATCAATTTGTGACATGTTAAAATGGTGTAAACACCATCTACACATCCTATGTTTCAAATGCAAATTACTCCTCACCAACAACCAATTCAACAAGTGTAACCTTCATATAAGCCTAGACTAACCTTGCAAATATAGTAGCCCCTCATCTAAGGCAAAATGACCCTACTCATCATTTTTATAGCAACCTTGGAGAGCCTATTAAATTCATGTTTCTTAAGATAGCCAATGCTAATCTAATTATTTAGCCCATTTCAAAACACTATCCTAAGGGAATTCCTTATCCAAATTGGTATTGATAAAATGAATTTTGTGAATACCATTGGGTTAATGGGCATAATTTACACTATTATGTTGGAAAATAGGGAGATAATATTGGATAATTTTGTAATGAAAATCATTAATAGGGGGTGAATCACTATCTTCAAAATAATCATACAATTTCACTTAAGCATACATGAACCATTCACACAAACATGAACATCTAGGAAAGCATATGCAACCATAAAACATCATGAAAAAAGATAACCAATTTCATATATGGTAAAAATTAAAAGATAATAAAACCCATTGATATATACAAATGGACTACATTCCTACAATCCAAAAAACAATCTTTAGTGAAGCACCAACTCCACATGTAGCACCAACCCTTATTAGTCAAGCACCCATTCAACTAGGATTTAATAAGCACCAACCTGAAAGGAGGCACCAACCCCCTAGATGACTTAGCACCAAATCAACCACCTGATTGATTTGATCACCTTTAGAACACTCACATAATATATTATGATCATCTTCTTTAGATCTTCATAATCTTATCCCTCTCAAACTTCATTCTAGGCTTCTTCGCTTAACTAAGTTTCTTCAAGAAGATTAGGTCACATAAACTTGATATTCATATGTAGACCCATTATCAAATATTAATTATAGATCTTATATACTAATATGATGGTATACAATACCTCATTCTCAACAATGTGCTATCTCATTTGCATCCTCTCTACATACTCCAATAGGCCTAAGACTGCCTTGTATATATACCATTCCTTATTCATATACCACTTAGTAGCATAATCAACCTTGAAATATTAGGTCATCCATGGAATAGATATTATTACATCTCATTAACATTAAAAAAATTATATTTGAGTCCCTTTAGGTTTGACATAACTTAATTAGGCCTCATTTCACTTTTAGGTCTCATGGAGACCATTTAGGCCTTCTTAGACACACGTTACACTTTGCCTTCCTTGAAACACTTTAAAATAGTAAAATATAATATAAAAATCAAATATACCCAAAATTATGTCTTATATTCTCAAAAATACATTTTATAATAAATCACTACTTGAAACCTTTCATTAGTAATCAGTCCTATTAGGCTAGTGTACACCAAAAATCTATCTTTTAATACAGAAGCTCAAACTCACTTAATACACTCAAAAATGATAAAAAAGAATATATATAGAGTCTATATCACCTTATGCTCATCACCATATTATTAAAACCCTTCAACTTATGGTAAAAAGGCTTAAACTCATCTCTTTATTATGCTCACTTAGAACTGTCAGGACTGTCAAAATCCAGTCATGAAACTACTTTGAAATTCAACACCTAAAAGGATAATTTAAATTATTCCCAATAAATTAAAAATATTATATAAAATATTCATAACAACCTCAATCTAAAAACCCATAAGCTTTAATCTCAAACATTGGTCTTGTAGATCAATCTTCTGACCTTATCTCACACAGTCTTGCATGAACCAGATAAGCCATTTTGACTTCAAATTTTCAACCTCTTACACTAACTTAAAAGATTTAAAAAATAATGAATAGGAATTTTAAGTCACAAGAAAACACATCTTATTCATTAAATACTTTAACTCAGGACATAGAGCCTCAAACTCATTTCTACAACTTGCTTACTTAGAACTACTAGTTTACCTTAGTGCAAAGTCATGGTGATATTGACCTTCAACACCTGTATGACCACTTTAAAATACTTAGAATCCATTAAAATGAATTAAAATGATAATATCACACACACACACACACACACACACACACACACACACACACACACACACACACACACACACACACACACACACACACACACACACACACACACACACATATAGAAAACATCATATGTTCTAGTGGTAACTATTGGTTGTACAGACTAATTTGTTGACCTCACTACACACAGTCCTCACTGAGCCAAACAAGCCATTTTGGCTTCATAATTTTCATCATTATACCTAACTTTCAAGATTTATACCAAAAATTAATAGGAAATAAAAGTCCTAAAAAACATATCAATGGACTTGGTTACATCAATCTATAATGAAAACATATTCCTAATCATCTTCTCACTACTACTTACGTTTCTCATTATTTGCACCATTAGGCCAGTTAGTGACTGGATAACTTGGATGATCAATTTAACACAATTTAGAAATATAAAATATATATAAACCTTCATGGAAATTAATCATGAGTCTCTACCTTACTCCTTTATCCATTTTCTTACTAATTCCAATACAACTTTTAACTTTTATAGAAACTTCTTCAAAAACAAGCCTAAAACTCATCATTTTCTCTCTCCTCTCACTAACCAATACCACCTAGAGGTACCTGAGAGAGTCCACTATAATATAAAATATATTAATTGATATATTAAATCCATCCTAATAAATTTTAGTCAATATATTCAACATTTGATCCTTATTAGGGTTCTAGGAGGGTTTAAACATGTTTCCACTCTTAACGATCATTCATAAAACATAGCCCTTTAATCCAAAAACTAACCTTAATAAAAAAAACTAATGTTTTTAATTTTTATTTATGACCCTAACCAATTTACCATGAAATTATTATGCTCCCATGAAAAGGTTTAATGATCTAATGAGCAAAATAAAATCCTTCTCAAGTTGAGAATCCTTCATTTTGAGCACTTGAGAGACCTCCAAACAACTTTTCATGCCTTGTCCTTAAAACTATGACCTCAAACTACATGAAAAAACTTTAAAAAACATACCTCACATATTATAATGCTTACATGAGATCAAACATCTTTAACTATGATCATGACCCCTCATTAGGACACTCTTTCTCTCTCTTTGCTCTCTAGACCTTGACCTGTAAATCACATTAGGCCTTAAAAATAACCTTAATGCCTCTTTCCATGAAATATACACCTTAATTAAATACTCAAAAAACTTTTATCATTATTAATAATTTCCATAAATCCTTCACATTATTTTAAAATAGATCATGATACCTTATTAGGCTAGGCAGGGTCTATAAGTAGTTTAGGTGCAGATTTGTTTTAAAGGTCCTACCCCTGTAGGCTTACCTTGAGACTCTCATGATTGATCTAGTTCATAACATTAATGCTTTATAAACCTTATAAAACCACTCATGAATGTGTTCACTCATCTCACCAAGTCACCATAATCATACCTTCTCATAAGGTCTCTTCATGCCATGAATAGGCCTAGGATACTTAAGCACTTCACCTCAAAGGCATGTTACCTATGCATTTGTCAATAATGGAAAAAGACAAAAAAAAACCAATAAAATATTATCTTTCACACTAAATTCCTTCAATTATCATAATCTTTTTTCCAACACAGACTACCAACTAGTCTTGCTCACAAGAACACTCTTTGTAGACCTACTTGTCATCATACCTTCACAAGAAACTTTAATGACAACACTGACAAATTCAATATGACCTGAGCCTTGACATAAACCAACAAAAAATACATTAGTTTCCTTTAAAATCTCTCTTTATTTCAAATTCTCTCTTGCCTTTAAATTATCTCTTGCCTTCAAATTCTCTCTTGACCTCATGCAAACCTAGAGCCTCATAACCATGCTTCAATGCTCACTTGACCATCATACCTCTTTGTGACAATAAGGGCTCACAAGATGAAACAATAACCTTAATGAAATCAATGACATCAATGAAAAAAGCATGCCAATAAACTCCCCCTTTGACATTGATGTCAAAACATTCTTCAATCTAATCACTCTCATCTCCCGCAATCTAGTCAATCTCTCTTCTTAATCTTTCTCTCCCTTTGACATTAATGACAAAGGGTCATACATACTAATTTTTTTTGAACCACTCAATCTACCTATTTGGAAACTACTCTTAGAAACTACAAAATAACTTAGAAATACCAAGCCCCCCTTTAGACCAAGCATCCACCATTATTCTGATAATTGAAAAGAGTCTCCATGAAGCCTAATAGAGTCACCCCTTTCATAGGACACTAAAATAATATAAACTTAGAAGATTCCTAAATATCCATGCTCTCACATTATTGAATATCTTTCAATATCTTTTTAGGCTTGATTGGAACCTTAGGATTGACCTCTTCATAAACTATTTGATCAACAATATGAGTTGATATCAAACATTCCTGACTTGATTTCACATTTGAAGTATGATCTATCTATAAAATATTCCACTTGGACTTGTAGACTAATCATGACTCATATTTACTATCTTTCATTTCCACATATTCATTTACCTTTTCTCTTGCACTCTAAGGGCTTCAAAGCTCTTGTTTTGACTTGATGACCTTCTAACTCTATTAGGACATAATATTGTAATCTGTCCCACATTATGACAACTAGAGAAAACAACATCATTCATAGCTATTAAATGATGATTCCTTTCATAATCCCATACATATTCATTTTTAGAGGTACCTGTACACTCTCTTCCTCTATGACTAAATTTATTGCATAAAAAAAATAACCATTGAATGAATTAACATACCTCATAAAATTATGCTATCTGATTAGTATTTTCATGTTAATCTTCTTATCTTCATTATCCTTCTTCTTGACTTGAGCTACCTCCTTTTAGTATTATTTAAAACTAGCATCTTCTTACTACTCAAGATGTTATCTAGAGCATCAATACTCTTTGTAAAATTCATAAAGGTCTTCAAATTTATAGATGCTTGATCTAACTCAAATTTTAAGGTTTCCATTTCAATTTCATACCTAGTTTATTCTTCCTCTTTATATTTTAAGCTAGTAGTGATTATCTCCATATGTGCTTCAATCTAATTAATGATATCATTATACTCCTTGGATGTGTTACTTAATCTCTCCTCAAACAAACCAATCTACTCTTCATAGTCCTTAACTAATGACTTTAATTTATTATTCTTCCTTTTTTGAAACTTAAAATCCTCTAAAATACTCACCAATTATACCTCAAGGTTCACCTTAGCCTCTTCTTCATCTATTTATTCATCATCCATAAGGCCTTTTCCTTTTGAATAACCTTCATTGTCTATTTATATAGTCATGAATAAGGTTTCATTATTATCATTTTCATGTTCATTATTGTCATCATAACTATCATATGTACCTATGTCACTTAAATTAGATTATATATTATCTTCTTTGGTATATAAACTTCTGTTTTTATTTAATGACCCTTTCCTACCTTCATGCTTCCTAAAATATTTATTTATTTTATCAAGATTATAGACCTTATTATCATCACCATGATGTTCATCATGTTTTTAATCATGCTTAATTTTATCCTTCTTAGGACACTTAGATTCAAAGTGACCAATCTTACCACAATTGAAACATTTGAAAGGTAACTTACCCTTGTACCTACTAGATCCAAACATCAATTCCTAAAAAACATGGATATTATTTCATTATCATCAATATCTGAACATACCTCATCTTTGACCTTCTTGTATTTTTACTTCTTCTCAACTTTGAATTTTTTTTCCTTCTTGGGATGTCTTCATTCATTTTTTCTCATCTCATAGGCAGTCAAGATGCCATGAAGCCCATACATCTCCAGCTTATCCAGATTTTGCATTTCTTCTACTAAAGTCACCTTAGAATCAAACTTAGGAGTTAGTGATCTCAATACCTTTTGAAAAAATTTAGACTCTTTCACTTTTTCTCCTAATCCTCTAATGGCATTGACAACTTCATCAACCCTTAACATGTAGGATGCAATGCTCTCATCTTCCTTCATGTCTATTGCATCATTTGGTGGTGTAAGAGCTGAAGTTTATCCATATAAAACTAACTCAAATATGTCATGGATAATTAAAATTATATATGTCCTCATTATTATGCTCCAAAAGTCATAATTAATCCCATTGAAGAATGGAGCTTTACTAGTAGAGAAACCACCTTAAGCTTGCTCACTAGCAATCCTTACTTCTAGGATCTCTTTTAGGTTATTATGCCTACTTTAAAAGACCTAATATAATAAAAATTATTGGAAGAAAAATAATTAATATGGGGGATGGGTTGAATTAGTGTCTTAAAAACAATCATACAATTTCACTTAAGCATACATCAACCATTCACACAAACATGAACATCTAGCAAAGCATATGTAACCATATTAGATATTGAAATAAGATAACACATTAAATAAATGGGAAAACCTCAAGGGGAAGAAAAATCATTTATATCTAAAAATGGGCTACATTTGTATAAGAAAAAAATCAATCTTTAGTGAAGCACCAACTCTGCATGGAGCACCAACCCCAACTAGTTAAGCACCCACTCAACTAGGTTTTAATAAACACCAACTTGCAAGGAGGTACCAACCCCCTAGATGACTCAGAACCAACTTAACGACATGATTTATTTGATCAAATTCATAACACTATGTTTCTCACACAACAAATGATGATCACCTTCTTTAGCTCTTCATAATCTTATCCCTCTCAAATTACCTTAGAGGCTTCTTTGCTCAAATAGGTATCTTTAAGACTAATTAGGTCATATGACCTTGATATTCATATTAAAAGACACTATAAAATATTAATTAAATATATTATACACTCCTATGATGGTCCAAAATATCTCATTTTTATCAACAATGTGTTATCTCATTTGCATACTCTCTACATATTCCAATAAGCCTAAATTTGCCTTGTATATATACCATTCCTTGTTCATATGCCACTTAGTCAGCTACTCACCCTTAACCTCTTAGGTTATCCATGGAATATGTCTTAGGAAATCTCATAAACATTAATAAAATAGTAATTGAGTCCCTTTAGGTCTGACATAACTCAATTGGGTCTCATTTCACTTTTAAGTCTCATGGAGACCTATTAGGCCTTTTTAGACTCACGTTACACTTTACCTTCCTTGAAACACTTTAAAACACCAAAAAAAATAGCAACATATCATATACTAATAAAATATACCTCCAATAATGTTTTTTAGTCTCAATAAGACATTTTATAATAAATCATTACTTGAAACCCTTTGTTTGCACTCAATTTTATTAGGCCTATGTACACCAAAAATCTCTCTTTTAATACTGAAGCTAAAAATCACATAAGAAACTCAAACATGATAGTTTTTTTTAATAAAAATAGTCTATATTGCCTGTCATCACCATATTATTTAAACACTTAAAATCATGACAAAAATGCTTAAACTCATATCTTTAGTGTGCTCACTCAGAACTACCAGGATTATCAAAATCTAGTCATGAAACTAATTTGACATTCAAAACCTAAAAGGAAAATTTAAATGATTATAAATAAATTTAAAATATTACATAACATATTTATAAAAACCTAAATCTAAAAAACCATAAGCTTTAATGTCAAACATTGGTCTTGCAGACCAATCTTCTGATCTTATCTCACATAGTCTTGCATGAACCAAACAAGCCATTTTGACTTCAAAATTTCAACCTCTTACACTAAATTTAAAGATTTAAAAAATCATGAACAAAAATTTAAATTCATAAAAAACAACACCATGTGAATTTTATACTTAAACTCAGGACGTCGAGCCTTAAACTCATTATTGTAACTTGCTTACTTAGAATTGCCAGTTTACCTTAAAGCATAGTCATGGTGATATTGACCTTCAACACATGTATGACCACTTTAAAATATTTAAAATGAATGAAAATTATCTTATAAAATATCCATACCATTTTTAAATACAAACATCATATGGTATAGTGGCAATTAATGGTCTTATAGACCAATTTGTTGACCTCATTACACATAGTCCTCACTGAGCCAAAAAAGCCAATTGGATTCATCATTGTATATAAATTCCAAGATTTATACCAGTAATTAATAGGACATACATGTACAAAAAAACATCTCAATTCACTTTGTTACATCGCTCTTTCATGAAAACATATTCCTAATCATCTTCTCACTATTTGCACCATTAGGCCTGTTAGCGACTGGATAATTTGGATGACCAGTTTATCACACTTGATAATTAAAAATTATCCAAAAATATTTACAGACATGAAATATGAGTCTATATCTTCTTCCTCCATATATTTTCTTACTAAGTCTAATACAACTTTTGACTTCTATAATAACTTCTTTAGAAATAAGCCTAAAGTTCATCATTTTCTCTCTCCTCTCACTAACCAATACCACTTGGAGGTATGTAGGAGAGTCAAATATAAGATCAAATATATTAAATAATTAGTTAAATCCATCTTAATCACTTTTGATCAACATCTTCAACATTAAACTTGTTTCCACTCTTAATTATTGTTCATAAAGCATAACCCTTTAATATAAAAAATAATCCTTGGAATTTCAAGATAGGACCCTTCCAAATTTAACTTAAAAATATTAGGTTACCATTAAAAGGTTTAATAATATAATGAGCACAAGAAAATCCTTTTTATGTTGAGAACCCTTCATTCTGAGCACTTGATAGACCTCCAAATAACTTTTCATGCCTTGTCCTTCAAACCATGACCTCAAACTACATGAACAAACTTGAAAAAACATACATCACCTATAAAAATTATTACATTAGCTCAAACATCTTGAAATATGATCATGACCCCTAATTAAGCCAGACTCTCTCTCTCTTTGCTCTTTAGACCTTGACCTGTAAATCACATTAGGCCTTAAAACTAACCTTCATGCCTCTTTCCATTCACTCTCCACATTAATTACATATTCAATAAACTTATATCATGCTTAATCACTACCATAAATACTTCACGTGATTTTACAATAGATCATGTTATCTCAATAGGTCAGACAGGGTCTAAAAGTGGTCTAAGTGTAGAATTGGTCTAAAGATCCTACCCCTATAGTCTCACCCTAAGACTCTCATGAGTGATCCAATACCTTATATTCATGATCAAACAACATTATACAACAACTCATTTCAATGTGCACTCATCTCACCAAGCCACCATGCTCATACCTTCTCACAAGGTCTCTTCATGCCATGACTAGGCTTAGGTTACTTAAGCAATTGAAATCAAATTCCTACTACATATTTAATTATAAATAATGGTAATAAGACAACAAAAACCATTAAAATATTCTATTTTACGCTACATTCCTTCAATTATCATAATCTTGTTACAACACACACTACCAACTAGTCAAACCATTAAAATATTCTATTTTACGCTACATTCCTTCAATTATCATAATCTTGTTACAACACACACTACCAACTAGTCTTACTCATAACAACACTCTTTGTCAACCTACTTGTCATCATACCTTCACAAGAACCTTAAATTATAACATTTAAAACTTCAATCTGACCTAAGACTTGATATCAACCTTGACATTAACTAATAGAAGATACATTAGCTTCCTTTAAATTCTCTCTTTCCTTCAAATTCTCTATTGACCTCATGTAGACCTAGAGCCTCATAACCATGCTTCAATACTCACTTGATCATCATACCTCTTTATGACAATTATGACTCACAAGATGAAAAAATAACCTCAATGACATCAATGAAAACAACATGCTAATAGATAATTGAGATTATACATCCAATCAGAACCTAGGCATTTATCAAAACCCTTTTCTATAACATACCAATAATAACAAATAGTAACAACAAATGTAAGAATAATAACAATAGTATCAATAATTGAGATAACAAAAATAATATAAATAGAAACAATAACAATGTCAACCACATGGATAGAACCAAAGGATAGAACTATGTCAATAACCAAAAAACTTACCATGTAGTTGGACATGAATACAAAAAATTTATATGTCATCTTGTGACAAGTCACGTTTCCACCATCTCCATCAATATAAGACCAAATAACAACTAAAAACGACCATTGCTAACCAATTCCAACCAACCAATCTATGCCAATGATCCTTCCTTATCTTGAGACCACATACAAGTGTACCAATAAGTAGGGATTACTAATTTTGGAACTTATACCGATAAATAATCATTAACCTATGACCACATACAAATATACCAATAATTGAGACTTGTCCTATCTAGTCCCCCACCACCATCACTTGCTAGAAACAATGGTCTTGTATCTAATCTAAATTATACATTCACAACTCAATATTCAAAGATTACCATCTCAAGCCAAAAACCATCTACCACTACACCCATCCAACTGATTACCATCTCAAGCCAAAAACCATCTACCACTACACCCATCCAACCCATCATTCTAGCTAGGAACAAGCCATTTACCATTATGAAGGACAATACATTTGATATTGTGGAATAACTTCAAAAGACATCTAAACAAATCTTCATTTTAGACTTGTTGTGTATGTATACCATCCAAAAGAAAATATGGATAGAGTTTTTAGTCCAATTTCAAGTTCCCAATGACATATTCCTAGACAAATTCCAAGCTTTGGTTAGACATCTAGCCCTAAGCCATCATTTATCCTTTAGCCAAAGTGATATGTCATCCCTTGTCCTTCTTCATAATAATCCATTATACATCAAAGTTTACATCATATGGCATAAAGTGAAGCATGTCCTTATATATAATATATTAGGCCTAAATATTATGTATCGAAAGCTCATTAAACATCTTGGGTACAAAACAACCAATATTTAACTAGAAATGATCACAATCAAGGCCTATGATAATGAAGAATGGGAATCAAAAGGCATTATTAGCTTGTTAGTTATCATTGGGACTTTGACCCATGATATAGTATGCCATGTGTTAGACCTAGACCTATCATATAATTTTATCTTGGGTAGACCCTGGATACATGAGATTCATTCAATCCCTTTAACCTTGCACCAATGTCTTAAATTCTCCCATTCAGGTATGGATGTCACTATTCATAGAGTTTTATAACCCTATGAATATTGCAAGCATTTAGAAGCCAAGTATAAAATATATAAATAAAATTTTGGATTAAATCTAATTACAAAAAAGGACAAGGTAAAATAAGTACTTGTTGATTTACTAGAAGCCAACTGCATTTGTAGACACCTATGTTTATATCTATTTTTTTTGCTTAATTTGAAAAGAGAAAACTAGTAAAGGGGTGTGTGTAGAAAAACCTATTACAATGTGCACACATTTAATTTAGGTGATTGTGGAGAAATATTATTTGTATAGGTAATAATACTTTAAAATATGAAAAAACTACCACAAAACTTGTTTATTAGACAAGTAGATGGGTGGATTGCCTAGCATGAGCTAGATCCTAGAAGCAAAAGCTTTCTTGGAGGCTGTCAATCCACCTACTTTAAAAAAATAAGTTTGATAAATATAAATTACATAATTTACATAAAATGATATAAAAATTAAACTAAAAACATCAAATAATATCAAATAACAAAAATTAAAACAAAGAAGTTAAATGCTTTGCTAAAATAACGACTAGATAAATCAACTAGCTCTGGAAATTGGTTAAGGCAAAATGGTGGTTTTTGGTTTGGTAATTTGGTAAGGGTAAAAATATATTTTGGTTGGGGTTTGGTAAATGGTTTATATTTTAAAATAATTAAGATGGTAAAGATAAAAAATAGAGGTAAGTGAGATAAATGGAATAAAGAGGAAAGTGAGGTAAAAGGATGAATGGGATAAAGAGGTAAAATGGGATGAATGGTATGAAGATGGAAAAGGGTAAATGGGATAAATGTGCCAAATATGGAAATAGGGTATATGGTTTAGAGGTTAATATATGGAAATGAAAAATTTAAATAAATAAATGCAATAAATAAACAAAGTTTACCTTGCTTTCTTGAATATGGTTGTAGATGATGATGTTAATGTAGATGTTGTTGAAGAATCCTGCAACAATTTCGGTAGAGATTCATTTATTTGATTTATTATAAACTCTAAGATGATGACCTCCTATAAGAGTGGGAAACATGAAATAATAATTCTTTTACCAAAAACAACTTCACTCCCTTTGGTGAAGGAGAAGGGGGTATTTATAGCATTTATTATGAAGAATCATGCCAAAAGAGGGAATAGTATAAGTATGTTGCCATTTTACAAGTGGGATCATAAATGATAATGAGAATAAGGGTGGTGGGATTAAAAAATTGCTAATGAGTCTCCCATTTGGTTTGGTGTGTCTCCCACCTTGCACATGAGTCCAATTTTTAGTGGGAATCATGCACATAGGTCTAATTGAATTGAAAAGACTTTTCACTACCCTTTCTTGTCTTCATCTAAGCACTTAAAGAGATGTCCCACAAAATTTGGTGATATTTTCCATGTGGGTGCATAAATGAGTCAAAATATTAGTGTGGTGGGATTCCCACATTGATCATGGGTCTCCCATTTGGGTTGGTGTGTCTCCCACCTTGCACATGAGTCTAATTTTGAGTGGGAATCATGTACATGGGCCCAAATGAGGCCAAACGAATTTTCACCACCTTTTCTTGTCTTCATCTAAGAACTTAAAGAGATGAACCATAAAATTTTATGCCATTTTCCATGTGAGTGCATGACTTATTTAAAATATGAAGGTGGTGGGATTCCCACCTTGATCATGGGTCTCCCACTTTGCTAAAGAGTCCAAAAATGGGTGGATATAATGCCCTTAGTCTTTTCCAAAGCCCTAAAGAGGTGGGTATCCCATTTTGAAAGCCAGTTTTATGTGTGAAGACAAAATACTTGTTTAATTATGACCCTTTAAGGGTAAATTTTCCATATTTCAATGGGTGACCCTTGTGATGCTTAAATAAGGTCATTAAGCACTTTGGGGAAGGGTCCCAGGTGGGGTATGATGTCCCACATCAAGTGACCTCACTTATAAGCCATGTCACTTGCCATATCACCTCCAAAATCACCTTCTATGTCACTTTCCATTTTATATGACATGTAACTTATCAAGTAATCATGAATAGTGATAGTGGGTCCCATAGTCAATAATGATAATGGGTCCCATAGTGAATAGTGATATTGAATAGTACTTTTAAATATTATTTTTGAATAGTAATATGATAATAGTGACTTGGTTAGGTTTGAGAGGGGTTGTTTAAGGGTTAAGAAGGTTTAGGGGGTCTTTATGAGGTCCTAAGGGATTCAGACATCAAAAAATACTAGTGTGTAATTTTCTAGTTTCTATATTTTGCCCCTTTTTGTTATGTGGCTTTGAATTAACAAGATAAAAAATAAAAATGGATCACTTAGTCAAAGGTCAAGATTCCTTGAGTATGAGAGAAGGTGTTCCCCCTCAAACTAGGAGTTAATGAGTTAAAGAAAAATTAGGTACAAGTTTGATAAGCAGTTGGTGGTGAGGCACTAAGTGGTGCCATAAGGTAGTTGGGTATTTGAGACGCAAACATGCACACAAAATGTGACTAAGTGCGATAACCAAAATCACACATGAACTAAATTTTTCAATGTTGGTTAATTTAATTTTGGGTTTATAGTGACATGTGTTAGGGATAAGCTATCCACAATATTAGTCATAGCTAATTGGGTCATGCCTATCAAGTGATATAAATAGGGTTAGGGTTGGTTATAGGTAATCAATGTAAGAAGTGTTCCTATGGAAAAACCTAAATGGTTAGGTTGTACAAAAATACAACACGTAAAAGATGTTTGGTATGGTCAAAATGGCCTAGGAAAGGTCATCATAAAGATATGTAGTTATTAGGGTCTAAATGACCAATGTCGAGGTGGATGTGGTTAAATGGTCAATTGGTTAGACAGAGTGGTTGGCAAGGGTTTAGGTAAGGGTGGTTGAGTTGAATCTAGATGCACTAGGTAATTGGACACTACCTACATAGTTTTATGGATGTGATATCTAATAAAACTTTAGGCTAAATGTAGTTCTTAGTAGAGTTCAGATGGGCTGCCCTAATGTGATATACCACGTGGTTAGGTTGGGGTTGATAATTAGGTAATAGTGAGGTGTCATAGTGTATATTTGTGAATAGTCACCATAATAATCCCACATGCATGAGGGGGAGAGGACATGAATGGGTTTGGTAGGATATATAAGTGGGTAATAAAAGTTTAAGCATCATAAAATTCTTGTGATAGAGCTAAGCCAAAGAAGAGGTGCCTTCATGAGGAGGTTACACCTTATAAAATTGTGTGAGGGTATAAGCATAGTGCTAACATCTATCACTATGAGATAAGTTTTAGGAGCTGGGTGTCTATTAAGATCTATATAGTCTCTTTAGGAAAGGTTCATCACCATCATGAGTCAAATTTTAAGGGCAGTAGAGAAGTGATGACCTGTAAAGAATTTCTTTGATCGCTAAGTAGATTCTATGAGTTAAAAAGTTGGTAGCATGGTGAGTGATAGAGGGTGGACCTTGCCTGACCTAAGATCTACATGGGTAGGCTAGACAAATGATGGCCATGTCTACATCTTCTATCCTAGTTCCTTGCAATTAAGGACTTTAGGCTCCACTCAAAAGAGTCCCATCTAGTAGGGAGCTATGTGGTCTAGGATATTGGCTATATAGTTGGATAAGATGGGGAAGCTTCCATAGTGGTAAGAATTTGGGAGATAATACCACCAAAAACAATAATAGTTTCAAAGGTATGACTATTATAGTAGCTTAGGGCTAGAAGCCAACTTATGTAAACTAGGTTTAGGTGATAATGACACAAATAACCACCATACCCACTAACACCACAAGATGATAAAGTAAGAAGAGATATCAAATATAGATCAGATGATATGGACAACAAAAAGACATCATTATAGTGCATAATGATTGTATCAAGATGATTAGTTAGATTAAGGGATATATGTCCACATGAAAAGGTAAGTAGACATGACCATTTTAAGTGGGAAGATTTTTCAATGGAATCAATGACATCATATGACCTTCCCCATTAGTGGAATGGATAATCATGTCAGCGAGGAAGAATGGTTTAGTTTATTTAAAGAATCATGGTAAGAATGAATACTTATCATGAAGTCATTTGGTTTTGTAGGTTGTTCAAGGTATAGAGAGCTCCCAGAGGTTAAAGATGGTAAATAATGAGAGTAATGGTAGAGGTATTCAACAACCCCCATGACCTAAAATAATGTTCATGGTGAATGTGTGTATCTAATAAATACTATAACATGTAATGTAAATAATGGAAGTGCTATTAAACCAATAGTAAGAGGAAAGGAACCCATGGCCTGAACTAGAGCCTAAACTCTTACCTCTTTAGTAGTGAAGAAGGTGAGACTTTCATTATGAAAAGTGTAGGGCAAGAGAACATGAATTTTAACCTATCCATAAAGGGAACCCTCACTATCTAAGGGGATGTGCACTAAGGCAACAATAAGTGGTTCTTATGCGAGTAAAACAACTAGAGAAAAGGGATGTAATGGCTGCAATAGTTGAGATAGGTGAAAGACCTAGAGAAGAATGTGATTCTCACCCTATGGGGATGGATGTAAAAGATGATAACATAGTACACCCTTTAGTGGTTATTGATACAAGGAATGTTACAAATGTTAGTTTAGGGAGTAATCAAGTAAAATGATGGTTAAACACAAATCTAGAGTCACCAAATAAATGGTCTAATGCTTAAGTAGTAAAATAATGTATGTCGGGGCCTTAGGTGAGGTGTGGATAATCTAATAACTTTGTATGCATCGTGTGACTTCTCAAACCCTTAAATAAAATATTACATAGTTTTTTGTAGATATGTATATAATGTTTTGGATGTCATTATTTGAATTTTATCATGGTTAGGGTTATGTGGATACTTATGAATGTTATGGTTATGGTTATGGTTGTTATAATCTCACTTAAGATAAAGCCGACATAGTAAGGTAATGAAAAAAACTAATAATAAAGTGAATAATATAATCAATAGACAAATGTTGTAATGAAAATATCAATCAAGCACATTAGGATGACAAGAGGGAACATTGTTCATTTTGTGACAAGGACTAAAAATAGACCTAAATTGGGTTTGGCTTAATGAACATAAGCCCTACAGATGTGTCACATGATCATGTTTTAAAGGTCTTTTGATCACACTCTTTCCAGTACACACAAAATTTGTAAAGGGTTTAAAGGTTGAAAAGGTTATGGATAGGGTTAAGGGAATAGTTATAGAGGGACAAAAGGAGGACCCATGCTTAACTGATAAAAACATTAAAGGAATAAATGGATGTCTTGAAGTAGTGACCTAACAATATTTCATATATTAAAGTAAGAGAGTAGAGGACATGAGGAAGCAAACATGTATATGCATGTATACACAATGTGACTACTAATCACACTCTAATGAGTGAGAAGCTAGAGTGTTAATGGGAGAAAATAAAGGGGATCTAACAAGGGATGAGGTGAAGGTAGACCAAGAGATGAATGAAGAGATAGGTAGAGAAAACAATGAGTCATAGATAAAGATGAAGGTGGAGAAGGATTTAAGGAGCCAAGCATGGATATTGAGGAGGAAAAAAAGAATGTTGGGAAGAACAAGGAGTGTCATCAAGGGAGATAAAAAAATGAAATGAAATGGAGAAAAGAGAAGAAAAATAAAAGGTAGAAGATGGGGGTTTGAGGAATGCACTAAATAATGACAGATTGAAGAATTGAAAAGGATGGGGAAAGCAATGTATCAATCATGAAGGGTAAGGTGAGGATGAGAAATATGGGAGGCTATAAAAGGATTGAAAAGATTTCAAAAAGAGACCAAAGAGAAAATATTTTGGCGTTGAGAATGAAAAACAAGGAAACACATGGTAGAAAAGGAAACATGAGGAAAAAGGAGTGAAATGAGGACACAAAAAGGATGACAAGAGAGTGAATAAGCAGGTGATGATATGACCAAGTAAGCATAGATGATGATAGTTGAGGAGAGGAATAATGAATCAAATTAGATGGTGGTGTTGGAGATGATAATGGGATATAAAATTGGAAAGGGGCTAAGAAAAATTAGGGGAAGCAAAGGATGGGTGGATAAGTCTCTGAAGAGATAAGGTATGTGTTAATCAACTTGTTAGAAGAGATTGACAAGCTAAATGGGTGATTAGAAGAGATTGACAATCTAAAAAGTGGTGAGGTGGTGAAGAAATAGGGAAACACAATGAAAAGGAACAAGATGAAAATAAGGGATGAAGACCAGGGATGAGAAGAATGAAAAGGAAGAATTGAAGTAGGGATATAAAGCACAGAGACTCAAACAGATGCAAAAGACCAGTGAGTACTTAGATAGAAAGAGGAAAAGGGAAATGCAAAGTGCAAAAGTCAAGGACTGATAATAAGAAAAGGGAAATTATGGAAGGATTTTTAAAGGATAAAGACCCAGTTAGAATCTATTTGTGGAGGGAAAAATGGAAAAGGTGGAGAGAGTGGAAAATTGATAGAGAGTGGTGACACATGTAAGAAAAATAGGATGCTAAAAGAAATAGAAGAAATAAAAAGTAGGCCAGATTGAAAATATGGGAAAGAGGAAAAAAATAACTAAGGATTGGAAAGAAGGTGGTTTAGAATTAGTGGAAGGGTAGTAAGAAGGTGGTAGCAAATAAGAGAAGGAGGGAAAAGTGTCCATTGGTGTGCAAGGGAATTGGACGATGTGGAATTGGTGAGGAAAAGAGAGTGAAGAAGAGGGTATGATAGGTTTCCAAGGGTAAGGGGAAAGGATGAGGATGGTGGAAGAAGTCAAAGGAGATAAAGGGCATGTTTGGTAAGAAGTGGAGAGGGGGACAAAAAACATGAAAAATGGGTAAAAGTGGTTAAAAGAGATTGACAATTTGAAGGGAGGGAGGTGGTGAGGAGATGGGTAGAGAAGTGAAGGAAAAGATATTATGTAAGAGGGGAAAATGAAAGATGTGATGTGGTTGAGTTGACCTCAGTAACTGAGTGCTATCGACATAGTCTAAAAAGAGCTCAAGCTAATGTAGTTCTCCTAAAAATGGGGGGGAAATAAAGAATAATTATTAGATGATGTTAAAATATAAGGATGCTAGGAAAAATCCAAAGCTTCCCTAATATAAGATACCCTAAACAAGAGGGCACTATTAGCAATGTAAATTAATGAGAATAAAAAGGGGAGGGTAATTAGTTTTTAGTGATCAAACTACCCTTAAAAGTTAAGAAATGCCTACATAGTCCATGAACATCAGGCCAATGTATTTCAACAAGGGTTGGAGAATGGTGCTCAAATGGGTTGCCCCAATGTGATGGACCACATGGTTTATTTTTATTGAAGGTTTTCAGAGAAAGGGTGTGTGGTGAAGATGGGTTTGTTGAGGAAGTGGGTGTGTGCATCGAAGAATATGGGTTGAGGGGTTTTGATGTTAATGTTATTTTGATGCTATTCATGGTTAGGGTTATTATTATTTGATGGATGATATTGGTGGCACATAAGTAGGTTAGATAACCATAGTAGATGTGGAAAAAACATGAAAAATACATGACCCAATGAGGAGAGAATAATAAATGAGGTGTAATTACTATTTGTTGACAAGGACAAAGTAAAACAAAACCCAAAGTTGGATTGACTTAAATAACATAATCCTTTTGAATGCTTTGCATTAGTGTGCATTAGTTGGTAAAATAAGTTTCTTGATCACAATGTGCCAAGTAAGCTCAAAATACCTTGATTTACAGGTAGTATAAATGGAAGATAGGTGATAGGTGGTGTGAAGGATAAAGGGTAATATGTATGGTAACCTTATGTGGGTAAGTTTGTCCCTTCTATAGGTGACCTAAGAAAGATGATAGACAAGTCCATGTCATATGCTAGATGTATACTGATCAATGTGGGAAGTCTACATGTGAAATCCAATTACAGCTTCCATCTTATTATGTTTTTTGAGAGTCGATTGCAACTTTCAAGATTATTTATAATTTGCTTTGATTGTGATAGTGGGTTTTTTGTTTTATTGTTGTACATGGGAAAATGATCGATGTGGTAAGTTTCCAAGGAATTGATCATATTTTGACAAAGTTAACTTAGCCATCCTTCAAGGGAGTGGTCTAATTTTATTGGCTTTGTTTAATGTCATTGATATTTGTCCTTTAAGGGAGTAGCCTATCTTATATTTGGCAAATTTTATTTTGTTTTTGGGCAGCTATCCTTCAAGGGAGTAGTCTGTAATGCCTAAGATATTGACCCAAGTAATACTTCAGTATCCAAATTATCTTTGGATGTGATGTTTTTAGACATGGATAAGTATAATTAGGTTTAGAGGTTTACCATTATGAGGGAAAAACTTTAACGCAAGAAGATTAATGATATGTGAAGACGTGTGGTTTTGAGAGATAATGACCATGAGATTCCATCTTGTTAGAGATGAAAATTATCCATGAGAACCATGACATTGGTAGAGCTATGGTACACATATTTAGGATTAGGCTATGAATGTGATAGTTAATCACATGGTTCTATATTGTAATAAATTATTCTCAAAATGAGGTAAGGAAGATAGGTTAAGGTTAAAATCTCATAATCAAGGGATGAGTTTAAGTTAGACAAAGTAGTGAGATAGATCCTTATTTAATAGAATAATGGACGTACATGTAAAGCATTGATAGGTTCAAGTTTTGGTTTTCCTTTAAGAGATGAAAAATGATAAGATCTTAATCCATACTTATGGATAATGATGTAGGGTCCAAACCAATTAAAAGCAAACTTGCCTCATTTACTCTTCTTTATGTTGGTTTTATTTTAGGATGATGTCTCTGATATTAAACTCTTGTTATTTAAGGTGATTTTTATAGTCACATTTGATATGCTCTTAATAGATATGGAGGTGGGTGAGGGCTGCTAAATGATTCTCATCAAGTAGCTCAAGCTGAGCTAAATGGTATTGATGATAATCTTTTTCAAAAATGAGATCTTGAAAAGATATGTGAAGAGATTGGATTTGGACTTCAAGATACAAGACTTCCTCTACTTTGAAGACTAGAGAGGAAGGAGCATCGCCCATAGAGGTTTGAATGTTAGTGTGATAGGCCCATAAAATGAATGGGATGTACAAGTGTCAATCTTGAACTAAAGCACTGACAACTTTAGTTAGTATTTTTTAAGGATTTTGTTAGAGGATTTTGCCTATCCATTTGCTTATGGATGGTAAGGGAAGAAAAATATTATATTGATGCCAAATGCATCACATAAACCTTAGAATTGCTTATTTTTATAAGATTTACCATTATCAGTGATGATATTATGAGGAACATCGAAGTGGTAGATGATATGATGGTTGATAAAGTTGACAATATTCTCTACTTTAGTTGAGATAAGAGGAATAGCTTCCACCCACTTGATGAAATATTTAGTGGTTGTGATGATGGAGATATGTCTTTATAAATAATGGGGGTTGATTTCCCTAATAAGATCAAGCCCCCATTACGATAAAGGCCAAAAGTCCTTAGATACTTGGAGGCCATTGGCTAGCGTGTGATGTAAGTTAGTGTGTTATTGACATTTAACACACTTTTTTACATAATCAAAATGATATTGGTTGAGGGTGGGCTAATAGTATCCAAGGTGAAGGATAAGTTTAGCGATTACTAGACTGCTAATGTGTCCCCCATAGTTCCCATCATGTATTTCCTTGATGGTATGGGAAGCTTCATGGATGTGTAGGAAATGAAGAAGGAGACTATCAAAACCTCATTTGTAAAGGATTCCCCCTAGTGTGGTGTAATGAGAGGTACTCAGAATAAAGTTTCTTTAGGAGTTCTAAGAGAGGTTAGAAGGAATGATGCCTAGGTTGAGGTAGTTAAAATTTTGGTCATACCAAATGTCAGATGGGGATTCCTCCACATTAAAAATGGTAGGGAGGTTAGATTGGTTATAAGAGGGTGTGGTAAAATGATGAATAATGATAAATATTCTAGAATTGGAAGGCTAAAAAGGGATTTAGGAAGCAAGGAAAGCCATTATATCTATGAATTTATTAATAAATCAGGGAATAAATTGGACTAGGTAACGTTCAAATGATGCTAAGATTTTGTTAACTAAAAGTTTGTATTTATACAAGACATCATTCATATATTGGTAAGAGCCATTGACTTGGTTGACCATGAGATGAGAATCTCCAAAGACATTGATGGTCTTGATTCCCAAGGCTAAAGTAGTTTAGAGACCTATGACTAGGGCTTCATACTCAAACATATTATTGGTGCTTTCAAAGTCAAGTTTGAAGGAAAGAGTAAGGGGTTCACCATCAATAGGAATGATAATAACTCCATCACCCCCACCTTGTTGTTACTTTTAACCATAAAAAAACATAGTCATTTGGTAGGTTATGCCCTCTTTGAAAAGAGTAGTGATGGATTCATCTAGGAATTCAAGAGGAAGTGGGTAGTGATCTGTCAAAGGTGCTCTAGCTAATTGGTCAGCAATGACTTTCATTTTAATTGACTTTTTTTTAAGGAACTCAAGATCAAATTTTGTTAAGAGCATAATCCATTTGTCTATATGCTAGTTCTGGTATGGCTTGAAATGTATGTACTTAGTGGGTTGATATTGGTTATGACATAGGTTTTATGGTTAAGAAGGTAGTGGTAGAGTTTGGTAGCCATGAAAGTCAAGGCTAACCAAAGTTTCTCCATATGGGTATACCAAATTTCATATTGCGGCTAGTGTAGTATATGGCTTGTTATCTATGTTGTTCATCTCAGTTAGATAATATTGCCCCTAAGGAATGGTTGATAGTAGAGATATATAAGTGAAAGGGGTGATTATCCTTAGGAGGGATGAGGGTAGGTGGTGCCAAAAGGTAATATTTGAGAGATTTAAAGCCTTTTTGACAATCACTATTCTATTTAAAAGAGACATCCTTCTTTAGAAGGTGATGGAAAGGTTGGCACTGATATGAAAGTTGGGAAATGAAATGGTGAATGGATTGAAGCTTTCCCTATAGGCTATGTATTTTATTAAGGTTAGTAGGAGGATACATCTCCAAGATTGATTTGACCTTGGTAGGATCTACTTTGATTCCTCAAAAAGAGATGATAAAGCCAAGAAGCTTTCCTAAAAAGACCCCAAAAACACATTTCTTAGGGTTGAGTCCGATATGGAAATGGATTAGGCATTTGAAGATAATACTGAGAACTTTCAAATTATCTTGAAGATATTTATATTTTCCCAAGAGATTGTTGACATAGTCTTCTATGATGGTGTGGATGAGGCCATGGAAGATGTAGGTCATGGCTCATTGATAGGTTAAACCAGCATTTCTTAACCTAAAAGGCATGCCACTATAGAAAAAAGTTCCCCAAAGGGTGGTAAATGAGGTTTAATTTTGATCTTCAATAGTGATTAAGATTGATTATAACTTGAAAACCCATCCATGAGAGACAACATATCATGGTTGGTTGTAAGATCAATAAGCTGGTCAATACTAGGTAGAGAAAAGTCATCCTTAGGGTAGGCAAGGTTAAGGTCATGAAAGTCCACACAAATTCATAGACCCACAGTGGATTTGGTGATAGGTATGATATTTGAGACCCATTGAGGGTAATCAATGGGTTGAATGAAGTTTACTGATAGGAGACACTGAAGCTCTTCTTTGATGAAAATGGCTATGTGAGAATGCATGCATCAAAGTTTCTATTTAACAGGTTTGGCATCATGATGAGTGACTATGTTATATGTAGTAATTATGGGGTCAATCCCAAGCATATCATTGTAAGACCAAGCAAATGTTATGCTATGGTCTTGGAGGAAAGAGGAGAAGTCTCAAAGTTCTTCAACATTTAGTGATTAGCCCAATTTGACAATGTGGGGGTTATCCATAGTGCCCAAGTTGATATCCATGGTGGAATCATTCAACATGGTTGAAGATTTAGGAGGAAGGGATTTCTAGATTGAATAATCTTGGGCACCAAGGTAAGTGAGAATAAAATAATCATCTTGATGTTGGATGGTACTAATAGTAGGAAAATATTTCTCTATCATTTTAGGATGGATGAGAGGAAGGGTTTGAATTTGGCCATCTTTTTGATAGGTCAAGGGGCCTAAACTAATAGTGTTGATAAAAAAAATAGGAGGAATGAGATAAAAATCCTTAGATTTTTAAGGAGGTTAGGTTGGTGAAGATGGGATGTCTTCCTTGATGGTGTCAATAGGTTTGGGTGCATTGATGGGTTCTTTAGGTGGTACAAACCCAAGGTCAAATGACTCATGAGATTTTTGGGTTTTGATCAAAGGTAACTCATGAGGTCTTTATTTATATTGGCCTAGAATAAATCACTTAGAGGAATACATATGAAGGTATAATTTATAAAATGCTAGTTTGTCAAGGTATGAAAAGTCAGAGGTGAATGGTCGGATGGAGGAGGTAGTGATGGGAATAAGAAGTGGCTGATCAAGTCCCCCATAGATGAAGTTTGTTTGATGGTTAGGGGGACCAAAAGGGATGATGATTATGATGTTAGGGTCATAAGAAGCATCATGTTTGAGGTTCCCATATTTTTGAGGAGTAGGGAGAACATCCAACACTAGAATGTGATACTCCCCTAACAAGAATCATTAGAACATAGATCTTAAGGGCTCCTCTATGGGGATATGTGAAGAAGGAATGGATGAGCTAGTTAACATTTCATCAATGGTTTATGGTTAGGTGTAACTACTGAAGGTGCATCATATGGGTGTATGAGGATATTTTTGGGGTGATAGGTCATGATGCATGTTGAGAAAGGATTCAGTTCTACTTAGAGATTGATGACCTAGCTCTCATAGTCAAAATTAATACATTGATGGAGGGTAGATAAAACACATTCTATGGAACAAATCCAAGGTTGTCCCAATAATATGTTGTATTGGAATTTTTCTTCCACCACATAGAAGAGTTTAAGGAGTGTGTGGGGTCTTACATGAATATGAAGGATGATGGTTCTCAAGGTAGTGGCCATAGTGTCATTAAAGGATCAAAGCAGCATTGTGGATTTTGACATGATATTGTCCAATAAATTGAGTTGGTTACAAGCATAGGAGGATATGATGTTAATGTTATCTCCCCTATCAATCATTATCCTTTTGAAAAGGATTTAGTTGATGTAAGTGGTAATAAAGAGTGGGGGATCTAGTCCTTGGGGTGGATGAAAGGTATTTACAAATTCTTAAAGGTGACAAGGTTGGAAGTTTGGAGGGCATCAACAAATGTGGCTAGAGGTTCAGGATTATTAGGTTGAAACTTGATGGATTTCAAGGCCTCTATGAGTGCTTAGTAGTGAAGAGGAGAAGTAGAAATCAACTCACACAAGCTCATTTTTGTAGGAGTCTAGTGAAGCTACTTAAGGATAGCTTTTCAAATAAATATTGCATATGGGTTAGGGTATGAAGGTTTAGATTGGGGCGTACCTAAGATAGACACCTTGGCTTTGATTGAATATGGAGATGGTTAGGTGTGATTAATTTGGTAATGTGAAGAGGGGTATGCCCAAGGAATGGAAACCTTAGCCTTTCCTCTATCCCTTTGTTGTGATCTAGTGATCACATTGATAGTATGGATAGAAGGAGAGAGTGAGGTAGTAGAGTGGTCAAACTCATCTTCATTCTTAGGTGAGAGTGGAGGAGTGGGTAAGTGTTGGGTAGGTATGGATGTTGTTTGGGTTGGTATGGGTGACATAAGAGGTTCATCTATTAATAAATCATCCTCATCATAAAGGTGATGGATGAGAGTTTAGAGAGCTTTGCAATTCTTTGTATCATGGTTAGGTGTCTTGTGGTATATACAAGTCAAATTATTATTGAACCATGATGGTTTGGGATGTGAAGAGTAAAAGGGTTTTATGGGAGGTAAGATTAAGGAAGAATTTTGAAATAACCATTGGATAATGGTTAGGTAAGACTCGGTTAAGGGTGGTAGAGGTTTAGCATTTTTTATTTTGGGTGTTGAGGTAGAAGGTTGTTTAGAAGTAGGTTTGGTGACAGGTGTCTTAGGCAAGGTGGTACACTTGGTTGATGGTTTTGGTTTAGGTAATATGGTTGGTGAGTTAGAGGTGGAGGATGGAAAGGTAGGTAACTTAGGTATTGTTAATGTAGTAAAGAGAGGTTCATTAGGAGGTAAGTGTGAAGGTGTAACCAATAGAGCTGGTGGGGTTTTGGTAAAAATAATGGGCTTAGTGCTCAAGGTAGAGGGAGTTAAAATTCAAGTCTTTAAACCTTTGGGTGGTTTTATCTCTTTGGTTGCTTTAGCTGTTGGTTTTGGAGGGGGTTTAATTACTTTAGTTATCTTGGTGGGTTTAGGTGTTTAGGGTTAGGTTAATTTAGAAGAGGTTTTAGTTGGTTGGGTGGAGTTTTTAGTTAGTTTAGAAGGGCTAGGTTGGTACACCAAAGATTGGGTTAGAGGTTCTAGTTTGGTTCCCTTACCTTTGTCTTGGTTTTTTATGGAAGGTTCCAAAATTAGAGGTTTGGAGGGTGAAGTTATCTTTTCTTGTGAGATAGATTACAAATATGGAATGGGTGATTCTATAATAGGGGAGATATGTGTGTTAACCTCTATTGAAGGTGTGGATATGGTTACTTCCTCTATTTGGATGTCTAAAAGGTAGAGGGTAGCTCTACTATTTTAATAAGCAGAGGGGGATTAGTAGATTGGTGAATGGGTTATTTATTAGCAAGTGTGTTAAGAACCATGTTAATGATGTGGGTGTTAGGAGAACATTCAACATTGTTACTCTCATTTTTTGTGGGAGCATGGTTTGGAAAAGGTTGCCTAAATATCTCAAGGGTTTGGTTGGGTGGTGTATTGGGGTTGTCCAATCTAAGCTCCCCCTTGTCAATGAGGGATTAGACAAGGTATTTGAAGGTATTTCACCTATTGATATCATGTCATATGACCCAATAAAAGGCACAATGGTAATTTTCATTATACCAACCTAGCACGAGGTGAGAAGCATCAAACTATTGGGTGGTTTAATTGGTAGATGTTGGATGATATTATCTTTTAATAACTTTTCCAAAACAGAATCATAGGGTTCCCCAAGTGGAGTTAATTTCTTTTGGTTGCTCCAAGTTTGGTTCCTTGGGTTTTGGTTTGAAGAATTAGAGTCATTAGAGGTTTGGTTCTTCAGGTTTTGTTGGTTAGTAGATGGTGGGTGTGCATCTTTGAGGATAATAGCATTTGAAGTTCCTTTGTTTTTGGTGTTGGTATTGGGCTGATTGCTTGACTTGGAGGAAGAAGCCTCATTGGTATTATAGGTTGAGTTCTTGTTTTTGAGTTTAAGCTTTTCTTTGTTAATGGCTCAGTTCTCTAGTTTATGATCCATGGTAAAAGCTTCATCAAAGGTTTGGAATCTTTGGACATGTAATGTGGATGAGATATGCTTGGCACATGCTCGAGTAAATAGATATATAAGTTTGAGTTGAGGCAAAGAAAAAGGAAAGTTGGATAATTAGGTTCTTCTAACGAGCCATGAAATTGGTAATGGACTCATCCTCAAATTTTTAGATGAAGTAGAGGTCAGTAATAGAAAATTTCTTGGATATATTGATTGAAAAGTGATCTAAGAAGTTTTGGGCTATTTGGTTAAAAGAGAAGATGGAATGTTTGGGTATGGCACTATACCAATCCAATGCTAGTATAGATAATGACATAAGAAAGGTATGAAGGAGAAGAGCATCATCATGGGAAATCAATTAGCATGAATGCCTAAACACACTTAAATGTTGTTGAGGGTCCTTTTTACTATTAAAATTGGTAAATTTTGGAAGTTTCCACTAGGACAGATAAGGTCTGATAGGAACCAAAGGGTGAATAGGCTCATTATAAATTTGATCATAAGACAAGAGATTATGGGATCTAGAGAAGGATTACTCAAGGTTAGTCATATTTTCCATGATCATATTCATGAAGTCAATTTGTGGTTGAGCACTCAAGAGGTTGTAGGATGCATATTGTGATGGTGGTTGAGAAACACGTTGATAGTGGGTGGGAGGTTAAGGGGTTGTCACATATTGGTATGTGGATGCCAATGGTTGGTTAGAAGATATATATTAGTATGTGGATGTCAATGGTTGGGTGTTTGGGTAGTGGGGATATGCCCTTGTGAATTATGGAGATAACTAAAGGTTGATTATTGGGTAGGAGTGGTAGTTGGATTAGTTTTCAATGGAAAGGTAGTGACCTTTGTAATAATTAGTGGTAACATGGAGGGTATGGACACCATAAGGATTTAAAGTGGAGTAGTGTTTTATAGGTTGGAGGTAATTATAAAGAGATGGGTAGTGCTAGAGGTATGCACTCCTATTGTAGAGGAGTGATTGGTAGGCAGTATAAAGGTAGTAGTAGTTTAGGTTGGTTGATTTTAGGTGGTAACCTAAAGGGAATTGTTGGTTAATGATAGGGCTTGGGTAAATAAAGGTTAGTACTTATGGTAATGGAGGTACTCTCCATGAGGTAGAGAGGCATGCCATAAGGTAGATCTATAGGCGGGATCAAAATCAAGATTTGGTGAGACATAGTTCTAAGGTAATATTATAAGGCTACATGATTGTTGTTTAGGAAGGTGACAAAATCCACATCTCTTGGGACTATATGAATAGGACTTCCTAGAGAGTGAGGGGAGTCCATGGGTTCATAAACATGTTCCATGGGTGATGAGGTGGAAGAGGTTGGTCGAATTGGTGGTGATTTTTATTCATTAAGGTCCCTTCACTATTGGAAAGTAAGAACCATGTGATAAAATGGGAAAGGAATGATACATTCTCACACCTCAAAACAAAGAGAAATCAAAAAATATTCAAGGAAAATAATGCATTCACTAAGATCATGTTAAGTCCTAATATTATTTTTAATCTCTCTTTTGGCTTATGCCTTAGAAAAGTGTGAAGAATAAATTGGCTTGAATAGGTCCTAAAAATCAATCTATGTCTAGTTTTGGGTTGTATTTAGGTGGTCAAAAGAAGTCTATATTAGATCAGGTACATGGATTGATACCTAGGGATTGATCCCTTCACATCACAATCCCACATCTAGTGTGGGTGCTTATCCTTTTTATCATTTATCTAGAGTTTATACTCAACTAGAGAGTTGAATTGGTTATCCCCTTGGTGATTAAATCTAAGTATGATAACTAGGAAAGGGTAAGGTGATCTGCTAGGTGATGAAATTCTAGTCAAGCCTTGTCTCAAGTGTGTTTTATGTTTATTTTAGTGAAATTGGTTTGGTTTTTTCAACATTTATGCACTACGGTTAATTTTATTTTCTTAAATTAAACTAGATGAGCTAGTTAAACAAGCAAGCAAAGTATGTATGCAAGTTAATTTTAATCCCAAAGGATTTTTTTAATTTATTTTAATGAATACAAGCTAAATGTGCAAGATAATAATGCAATTCCTAATCCTAAGATGATTTATTTTTGATTTTCTCTTTTATAAATACAATAAAATAAGATTTAACTCTTTCTAAAAAAATACAACTAAAACACAAGAAAGAACACTTAGTGTGTATAGAATGCAACTAAATGAATTTTTCACTAATGCAACTAAATGAAATTTTCACTAATACAACTCTAAATTTCTTAAAAAACTAATGAACCCAAAAAACTCAAGGGTCCCACCGGGTGTGCCAAAATAATTTTATCTATTTTTTTTGCCTTTTTTCTTTATTTGAAAAGAAAGAAATTAGTAAAGGTGGTATGTAAAAAAACTTGTTACAATGTGCATGCATTGAATCTAGGTAATTGTGGAGAAATATTATTTGTCTAGGGAATAATACCTATAAATAATAAAATACTACCACAAAACTTGTTTGTTAGACAAGTAGATGTGTGGATTGCCTAACGTGAGCTACATCCTAGAAGTAAAAGCTTTCTAGGAGAATGTCAATCCACCTACTTTAAACACTTAATTTTAATAAATAAAAATAATATAATTTACATAAAATTGCAAAAAAATAAAGCTAAAAATATCAAATAACAAAAAATAAATAAAATTAAAATAAAGAAGTTAAATGATTTGCTAAAATAATGACTAGATAAATCAACTAGTGCTGAAAATTGATTAAAGAAAAAAGGTGGTTTTTGGTTTGGTAATTTGGTAAGGGTAAAAAGATAGTTTGGTTGGGGTTTGGTAAATGGTTGAGATTTTAAAATAATGAATATGGTCAAGATAAAAATATAGGTAAGTGATATAAATGGTACAAAGAGGAAAGTGAGGTAAAAGAATGAATGAGATAAATAGGTAAAATGGGATAAAAGGGATGAATGGGATGAATATGGAAAAGGGTAAATGGGATAAATGGGAAAAATATGGAAAGAGGGTATATGGTTTGGAGGTTAATATAAGAAAATTCCAAAGGGAAATAAATAAATAAATTCAATAAATAAAAAAAGATTACCTTGCCTTCTTGAAGATGGTTGTAGATGATGATGTTGATGTAGATGTTGTTGAAGAATCCTACATAAATTTTGATAGAGCTTCGTTAATTTGATTTATTATAACCTCTAAGATTATGACCTACTCGAAGAGTGGGAAACATAAAATGATAATTATTTTACCAAAAACAACTTCATTCCCTTTGGTGAAGGAGAAGGGGGTATTTATATCATTTGTTGTGAAGAATCATGCGAAAAGAAGGAATAGTAGAAGTATGGTGCCATTTTTCAAGTTGAATCTTAAATGACAAAGGATATAAGTGTGGTGGGATTCTAACCTTGTTAATGGGTCTCTTATTTGGGTTGGTGTGCCTCCCACCTTGCACATGAGTCCAATTTTGAGTGGGAATCATGAACATGGGCCCAAATGAGGCCAAAGACTTTTCACCACCCGTTCTTGTCTTCATCTAAGCACTTAAGAGATGCCCCACAAAATGTGACACCATTTTCCATGTGGGTTCATGAATGAGTCAAAATATGAGGGTGATGGAATCCCCACCTTGATCATGGGTCTCTCATTTGGGTTAGTTTGTCTCTGACCTTTCACATGAGTCTAATTCTGAGTGGGAATCATGCACATGGGACCAAAAGACTTTTCACTACCCTTTCTTGTCTTCATTTAAGAACTTAAAGAGATTCCCCAAAAAATGCAGTATAATTTTACATATGGGTTCATGAATGAGTCAAAATATGAGGGTGTTGGGATTCCCACCTTGAACATGGGTCTCCCACTTTGCTAAAGAGTCCAAAAATAGGACATAGTACCCTTTATCTTTTATAAAGCACTGAAGAGGTGGGTATCTCATTTTTAAGGCTAATTTCATGTGTGAAGACAAAATAGATGTTTAATGATGTCACCTTAAGGGAAAATTTTCCATATTTCAAGGGGGACCCTTGTGATGCTTAAATGAGGTCATTAAGCACCTTGGGGAAGGATCCCAGGTGGGATATGATGTCCCACTTCAAGCCACCTCACTCCTAATCCATGTCAATTGCCATATCACCTCCCAAATCACTTTCCATGTCATCATGAATAGTTACAATGGGTTCCATAGTGAATAGTGATAGTGAATAGTAATTTTGAATAGTACTTTCAAATATTATTTTTGAATAGTACTATGTGAATAGTGATAGGAGAATAATGACTTGGTTAGGTTTGAGAGAAATTGGTTAAGGGTTAAGAAGGTTTGATGGTATTTAGGAGGTCCCAAGGGATTCAGACATCAAAAATTGTAAGTGCATAGTTTTCTAATGTCTACAACCTAAATTTGGCCACCAATGACCTCTAACCAGGCTTTTGACCAATTTCCATCAAAATGCAAAAATTGGCCCAAAAACACTAAAACACAAAAAATTATTTGAAATTGACATATTCAAGTGCATATTTTTTATAGGGTATCATTACTTAGGGAAATATAATTTATGGTCTAGTTAACTTTGATCAGATCATTTTGAGTCAAAATGCCAATTTTGCACTTGGGTGCTTTAGATTGCTCTTTTCTATCAAATATATTGCACAAGACATGTGACCTTATTATTTGGTGTTGAAAACATCCTAAATGCAATAATGGATACAATAAATCTTATATCACATCCTAATTCCAATCCAGTTAAATTTTAAGCCAATAATAAGACATTCTAACCAATTTGAGTAATTTGTGCATAAAGAGCCAAGGTTTGCATCAAAGTACTTAGTCATGATTAAGATCTAATTAAACAAAATCATGAGCCTAATTAATAATTCCATGGAACTTATTGAATAATTTCTTTTTGGAAATAAATATTGAATATCTACGTCATCAAGTGACATCATTTTTTGAAAAGACATCCCTAGACCATAAATGCATAAAATATTAGGATTCATGCCTCCCATGCCTCATTAAGACCCTCCATGACTTCTAATTTCCCCTCCATCCAAAATATTTATCAATATATTTATGAATTTTAATTACATAATTGAATTAATCCTTAGCCACACATCTCTATCTTGAGATGGATGGTTTAGGTTGATTCTGGCCATTTTTAAAAATATATTAATAGAAGGCCTTGCCTATTGAATTAAGAATCTTTCATATGAAAAAGTTATAATGTTTAATTAATTCCAAATCTTCATTAAAATTAGTGTTATAATTCCCAAATATTGAGCCAAGCTAAGCAAAGCCAAAGCCAAACATGGTGACAAGGAGAGATGGAGGTAGCCACACTTCATTGATGCATAATTCATGAGCAAAAAGTTGAGCAAGATACTATAACAAGAAATTTGGAGCATCTAAGGAAGGTGAAGGAAGGTCTTGCTTTCATGTTTTAGTTGTGTTTTACATTTTTTGTTAACTAAGTTCCCCCGAGTAACTAGGCCTAGAGATGTTATGCTAGTGTGTTTATTTCATTTAATTTTCATTTTGAGAGTAACACGATACTAACCATCCTCTCTTGAGTCAAATTCCTAGTTCACATATTGGCACACAGGGTGGACCCTAATCCCATAAATTTGGTCACAAATCTCTTTCAAGCAACTCACCAATCTTTTCCATGTAGGATCTTGGAGTTGGAAGCCAAAAAGAGTGAAAATTTAAGTTAAAATTCCATTTTCTAATAAATGCATTTTTGTTTCTAAAAATCTCAGTTTTGCTCTCTATTATGATATCACTACTCATATAGTAGCAATTTTGTAAAGTAAATCATTATTTGTTAAACAATGATTTTGTAGACCTGAGCAATGATTTTGTTGATTAGAGTAGTGATAATATTTACTAGAGTGGTGATTTTTCAAAACCATGATATCATTATTATGGGTAACAATATTGTTAATTTGGGTAGTGATTTTGTCAAAAGAGCAATGATATTATGTTTTTTGTCTGGTAATAGTAATTTTGTTTTTTGGAGCAATGATTTCATTTGCCAGAGAAGTGATATTATAGAACAATGATATCATTCATAGGGAAATGATATTGTTAATTTGGGCAGTGATTTCATAGGTAAATAATGATATTGTGTTTTATATCTAATCTAACCTGAAACATTGATATTATTATCTGAAATTACGATTTTGTAGGGAAACAACAATATTGACTATATAACAATGGGATTGCAATAGAGAGTTGAAATTTTTAATGTTGTTTTCTCAAACTCTTAAATTATTCAAAGCAGGCTCTTATAGTTGTGTTTTTGTAGGTTGATGGAGTAGATTAGAAGCTATTTTGATTGCATTTAGCCAAACACACTTTCAAATTTGGTGCTTAATGGAAAACTTAGATGCTTAGGTAAATTATTTGAAAAAAAGTTCTTTAAAAGTTACAACTTAAGACAAAGGGTTCAAAAGAAAACCACCTAATCTTTCATTTGGTTCTTAAAATTGAATTCACTTGTCAAATTTTATCTTCATTAGTTGTTTAACTTAGAATTTGATTGGTAAAAAGAGGGATATTGCATGTATGCTCTTCCCTCTATCCCCTTTAGGGAAATTTTGGAATCAAAATCATCATCTTTATTGAAAATATATCTAGTCCAAGGCATAGAAAGAATGTCATCTAAATCACTCCCCAAAAACTTGTAATTTGGGTGATCTTGAAAATGACCCTAAAGTCTTTCTATAAGTCATTTATTTTTATGTAAACTTGGCTTGTGAGGGGGACTTCATTACCTCCTGCAAGTTATTTTAGGAAGATTTGACTTGGGGTTCATCTCCCAGAACTAACTTCAACCACTCCCACTAGGATCAGAGGTTTGAGTGGTTAAACCACATTATAGTAGTGGAGTTGCACACGAGACGTATCTTCACTTTGGACATTACACTATACTAAACAAGCAATTAATGTAGTGGTTTTAAAAAGGACTAAACCTTTTTGTAACAAGTCAAGTTCCATGGACACCCAATTACATGCACTTATTTTACATCATGATGTGAAAGTCATTATATAATTGATCCATCTAGATGTGCAAAAACTTGTAGATCTTAAACAAATCCCCACTTGCTATGGAAGTGTTGTTGGTGTAAGGTGCACCTCAAGGTCCATGTTGCAATACTTTAATTTGAGATAAGGGGGGTGTAAAAACCCTACTATATATGTGCATTTACTTTTAGATGAACACTTAAAAGCCTCTCAAATGATGTATATTGATGAATTCTAATAATACCAAGCAACATTATCAGTTTAGGACCTAAGAGTGATTAATTAGTTGGTTTTGTCCTAGAATAAAGTCTTGTTTGGAGTCAAAACTTAGTGTGAACAAACCAAAACCAAACCAAAACACATAGTCCTCATTTTAATTTGAACAATGAGGTGTTATGTTGCCCACATGAATCATCAATTTTCTTTGTTCAAAATTCATCAAATTTTGGAGTCATATCATCCATTTTGGCACAATTATATTATCCAATTAAGTCTAGACTTTTACCAAACATTGTTTAAAGTCATTCATTTATAATATAAATTCAAAATTTCACCTTCATGAGTTTATAGGGTTGATGTGTAAAATGGGTTCACCATTTTCACTAAACTTGAGGGAACTTAGATTCAATTTTTAATTTGGGTTGAAGGTCGTTTAAGACTCATAATCATTGTCACCACTTGGTAGACTTACGTCATTTTTTGCTAAACACTTTCAATTTGAGTCTATGCACCAAACATTTTTGTGTTACCATCCTATTTCTATCAAGATCATTTAAATACATACTTTTTTTCCTTAGATATATTATCAAAACTTTGAAGGTATGTATGTCATTTGAGTTAATAAAGGTAGTGCTATGCTGCCAAATTTATGAGAAACCATATTTGCCTTAGAGAGTTTTTGAAACAAACATTTTGTCACATATTTTGAGTAATCTATCATTTTTACGCTACCTAAATCATTTTAAACATTATTTTATATACCTTTTTACATAGAGTTCAAGTTTATACATATTATTTTAATCCAATATAAGTATACCTTTGTGAATCTTTGTCTAACACAGATATGCCATTCACATTTGTCTAGCCTATTTGTCAAAGAACCGAGTTTTATACCATTATTTGTAAATAAAACAAACCATATCTAAAGTGAATTTTGTTTCATACCTTATACCTATTTTATCAATTTCATGTTCAAGATTCAAATGCATAGTTTTTGTTAGAAGTGTTTCAAATCCATTAGATTAAAATCTCATCTATTTCAAAGTCTAGATTTAGACACCATTTGGCCAAGAGTCATAGCACATGCCTTGTTTAAGCCTATATTTTGATGTCACATTTGGCCAAAAGACCTATAATTATTTCTTAGATTATATTTACTTGAAACACTTCAACCTTAGAGTTTTGCATTTTGATTTTCAATCTATTTAATTAATCTTTTTTATATAAGATGTGTGACATTAGATGCTTAACGTTATATTATTTTATCATAAATAATTACATAAACCTTTCCCTCCTTTTTATGAGTCTAAACCAAGTTTGAACATCATATTTTAGACATTATCTTTTTAGAGTTTATATAACTCTCTTCCCTTTCTATTACAAAACATTTGCTATGGATCTCAACATGTATTCCTACACTTGTAGTGGACTCATGCACAATATAAGGATTAGTAATGTGGTTATGCAAGAATAAATGGTGTAATACCCCTATTTATAAAATATTTCTTATGATATTTGATCCTTATCCCTCTTATAATACTCAAATAGGGGTAAAAACTAAGATCCATTGGATAACTATTTGGTTAATACACCCGTATTTGGGACAAGATCAAGAACAAACCACACAATACCTAGTTATGGTGCCTATAGTTAAGGAGACTTTTCCCTAAAAATTGTACTCTGTTAATACACCTTTCAAATATGATCCTTATTTTTTTGAACATCATTTATTAGATAACAAAAATGAGATTTTGGTTAGAGCCATAGAGGTAGGGGCCAAGTTTTTGGTAGACTTCCCCTGTGAAAGTTTACCAAGCCTAGTAAGAATGCCTCACAACATATTGTATAATCAATAATATTCTTCTATAAATCCTTTATCTCTATTAAAAACAATATATTAGGGCCCTTGTATGCTTGTCAAAGGCAAGGACCCCAAGAGGGTCACTTTATACAAATGCATACATCATACCAAACCTACATGAACCTAAGACATAATTTTAACCAAATGACCATGTCAATTAGGCATCTTATAGATTTACTCCCCTCAACTAGGGTGTTAATAAAGTTGACTAATAAATAAAATTAGGGTGTATACCCTTTTGTGTAGAACACTTTGATCGACAACTTATTTCATATAACAACCATCAAAGAAGTATCTTATGCTTCTACATAGAATAGTGGCCAAAATATAGTGGATAATGTGCAAGAAACATCCCATCCAAACCAAAGTGGTGTTAATATTCAAAAATATATCCAAAAAAATGTGCCTTTTATTAACACTATAAGTGGTTCTCAAAATTAGGGAGTAGGAGTTTCTATGTCCCAATCTCAACCAGCTTCTTCTTCAAGTGCACAACCAATAGGATTAGGTATCCAACCAAAAACAAATACCATGCCTCAACAACAAAATGTGATGAATCCTAATCCTCCTTAACATGTGATAAGTGGTATTCCATAATAATAGGCACAATCTAGTCTACCAATGTGATAGAGGCCGAATATGTTACCACCTCAATATGGGGTAACTAATGTTTCACCTCGTCAAGTAGTATCAAAAATACTTATTCATTCATAGAATAATGTACCAATTCAAAACCAAATTATGTCTAACAAAAAATTTATGACTATTGGTCAGTGATAGATGTTGAATCTTCAACATTTATTCACTTCCCAATAGGGATTCATGAAACAAGGAGGTTTTAATATTTCTCAAGTACCTATTAGGTAACAATTGCCTTTTGTTTCAAGTGTGCCACTCATTTATAAATAGGGTCTTGGTTCACAAGTTCCCACTCAATAACAAGGTTTGATTAGTTGACAATATGTCCCTTTTAACCATAGCAAGCATAGTATAGTTATATCCCTCTACCCCAACCATAAAAATCCTCAACATTAAATCTTCATAACTAACCCTAACCATAATATTGCATCGTAACATGTGTAATTTCAATAGTCAAACCCTTATTTATGTATGTGTATTCCTATTACATTTCCAAACCAATCCATCATACACCAACAAATATCTCCCTTATACCCTAGTCTAAGTGCTCCACTCATGACTGCCTAACCATCTACCTAGGCCAATATTCCCACAAGTTTCCTAGATTAAGAATTACAATAGATTGAGGATACAATCACTACCATCCAAGTTGGGAAACATGTTAAAAAGTTTAAGTTGGATGATGTGTGTTCTTATACTTTTAACATGGACTACTTACAAATTTCATATCCTCCAGGATATGAGATCCCAAAGTTTGATAAATATAAGGGGAAAGGTAGCCCAAAAGCCCATTTAATAAAATTCTTTGTCGCATGCTAGCTAGTGTCATACAATGACATATACCTTTTGTTGTTGTTCACAAGGAGTATAACAATAAAGCCTTGGAGTGTTTTTTTAGTTACCCAATAATTTAGTATCTAATTTTGATGACCTTTCAAAAAAATTTGTGCAACACTTTTCTTGCAATATCAAACATGAAATTTCATTGGTTGACTTGATGTAAGCAAAGAAAAAATATGGTGAGAGTTTTGTGAGTTATCTACAGTGATGGAGAGGCCTTACAAGCTGATTTACCAATATTTTAATAGATAAACAATTAGATTCTATGTTTATTAAAAATTTGTATAGTGAGATAGCTTATCATCTAGAACTATAATGTGTGCATACTTTCAAAGAGATCATTGATAATGTTTTGTTGATTGAGCAAGCCCTTATTAATAAAGGAATCATAAAGCTCAATTAAACTAATTAGAATCAAGGTACCAATTAGGAAAATGTCCAAAACTAACATCCAATCCAAGCACAAGCATCACAACTGACATAGGCCAATAACCAAGATAGACCAAATCAATTCAACTGTAATAAGAATGTTGTGGGAAATGGAGTAACTGAGTCATGTCATGTCCAAATAGTTTAAACATTATCCACTCAACCTACACCACATTTTCAAATTAATCCTACTTGATAACCTCTTCAGCCAACACACCAAGCACAATAACCTAGACTCATGCAACAAATGCAACCACCTTTGCCATTGCAAGTTCCTCCTTCAAGGAGAATAATACCTACTCATCATGTTTTAAGTGACCTTAGAGAGCCTATTGATTCCATGTTTTTTAAATTTATTACCACTAATTTGATTAGTTATCCTATACCAAAACATTATCTAAAAGGTAATCTTTATCCTAATTGGTACCATAAAAATGAATTCTATGAATATCATCGGGTCAACAGACACAATTTCTGAAGATGTGTTCAAATAAAGAATTTGATTGTGAATATGTTAGAGAATGTGGAGATCACATTAGATGGTTGTGCTTTCACCTCAAATTATACTCTTTGGATTTATCAAAACCCTTTTACACAACATAACAACCATTAACAACAATAATAACTATAAAAACAACACTGTCTAGTGCAACAACAAAATCAACAATATCAAAATCAAAGGCCAAACTAATAGAACTAGTAGAACCAACAAAAGAATCAACAATACAAGAATAATGGATAGAAAAAAGGTCATAATAGCAACAACCTAAAAACCTACCATGTAGCTTCACATGACTATAATAGAGTTGTAGGCCATATTACAAGAGGTAACATTAATACCATCTCCATTTATCTTAGGCTAAATTCCAATCAAACAAGACCATTTCTAATCATACCAAACCAACCCAATCAATTTGATAATCCTTATTTGACCTAGGACTACACATAAGTGAACTATCAAATAGAAATTCCCATTTTTGAACCTCATACTGATAACTTGTCCTTGCCCTGTGACCACACACAAGTATATTGATAATTGAGACTTATCTTATTTGGTCTCATACCATCACCATCATTTGTTAGTAATCATGGTCCTATATTCAATCTTTATTATTCAATTACAGCTCAAAGGTCAAAGATTACCATCTTAGGCCCATAGCCATATGTCACTTCACCCATTATCCAACCAACCATTTAGCTTTAAAACAAACCAGTTAACATTGTCCAAGACAAGAAGTTTGATATTGTGTAACAATTGTAGAAGACACCTGCAAAAATCTCCATTTTAGATTTATTAAATACATCAACAATCCATAAAAAAAAATTAAATGAATTCTTGAGCCAATCCACTATTTTAAGTGACATATCCCTTGATAAATGCTAAGATTTGGTTGGACACTTGGCTCTATCCCAACAAGTCACTTTTAACCAAAGCGATATGTCTTCCCTTGGCCCATTTCATAATAACCCATTATACATATAAGTTTATATAAAGTAACATAAAGTGAAATGTGTACTTATATAAAATGGATCAAGCCTCAACAAAGTGTCTCTAAAGCTCATCAAGATTCTTGGGGTCACAATGGTAGATCATCAACCAAAAATGATAACTATCAAAGCCCATGATAATCAAAAGAGAAATCACAAGGCACTATTAGCCTACCAATTATCATTGGGAATTTGACTCATGATACACTTTACCATGTGCTTTATCTTGAGTAGTCATATAATATGCTTCTAAGTAGACCTTGGTTACATGATATTCATGTAGTCCCATCAATGCTACACCAATGTATCAAGTTCTCCCACTCAGGGATGGAAGTGAATAATTTAGGAGATTTTCACCCATATGAGCACTAAAAATATATTGAGGCTAAGTTTCAAAGCTAAAATTACCAATACAACATGAATCCAGGTTCCAAGCAAGATAAAGGAAAGGCCATACTTATTGATTCTCCAAAGGACAATCACATAGATCTTAATACCTTAGATTCCCTTCTGTATGTGTTGCCTCCTGAAGCTTTCCATCATTAAACCATTTTGACTAATATACCAAGAGAATATTTAACACATGATAACTTTCATATTTCAAATCTTTCATATAATCCAAAGTCCTTTAGAAGACCTAAAGCTAAGTCACTTCATCCACAATGGTAATAAAAGAGCAAATATAAAGGACCTGTCATGTTTGTACCAACATCTGGCCTAAAACTAGACCCTCTCAAGGGAAATGAATCATGGTTATATAATGACAACCAAGCTTATTGTTATAAGAGTGAAAAGTATCCTATTCCAAGTAGAATCATGGAAAATCAAGACTATGAAGGAAGAGGCCTTGAACCTAATCAACAAGGAACACTTGAGCTAATTTCCATGACTAACTATAAAATACCCTATGGAATTGGATTTAAACTACTTAGGGGTGACTCCATATACCTTACTCAAGTTCTATCATCATCAAATAGTGATGAAGATGTTAGCAGTGAAGCAGAGTCTGATCATAGCCTTTTTGATGACCTAGCTGAAACCAACATGTTTAACCCTCATTACATGTGTACCTTTACCCCAGTCATTTGGCATAATCCCTTACCATTATACTATACCCAAATAATATATTGTGACCAACAAGAATCTAATTTATCAATTGGTGAGTTTTAGAATGATGAGGCATTTTGTGATTTTCTAGGCCTTATAGACAATGTTCCATTGGGAGATCATAAATTAGGGTTCTCAATCACATTAGATCATGAAGCCTATTTTGGAGAGTGAGTGAACACCCTTAGTTAAAAATAAATAAATAAAACATTGAGGTCCCAAAGTGAAAACCTCTTTGAGGTGATTTTGGACCAAGGAAAAAGTAAAGATAAAGGCCAATCTAGTGGTGAAAACCTATTTTAGGCACCATTATACGAGGGTGTTCATTCTTCTTTGAATTTAGACCAAGAGACTACCAATGATGAACTTTTCTATGGATCTAAGTTTAATTTTGAGAAATAATTAGTGTTTGATCAAATTATTCAATAATTTCTAACTATTTTTATCACATGGCTAGATATCCCATTGGGGGACTTAGATTCATCATGCCTAATAGAAGTTAAAGAGCCAGTCCTAACAGAGGACTCTAATATAGCCTAATAATTCAAGTTTTTGCCTACTATCCTAGAAGATGTTTCAACCCTTCTAGTCAAGGATACAACATAAGTAAACATTGGGACTAAATCAGACCTGAAATGGATAAAATTAGGTGCATCCCTCACTAAGGAAGAGCATGAAGTCTTTACAACTCTATTGATAAAATTTGTAGATATATTTGCATGGGATTATTTTGACATGCCAAGTTTGGACCTTTCCTTGGTTTTACATCACCTTATGGTAAATCTTGATGTCAAACAATTTAAGAAAAATTTATGCAAGATGCATCATCACATTGATATATTGGTAAAGAAAGAGTTAGAAAATCTTAGAAGTAGGATGTATTCTATCCATTGACTATTCAAAATAGATATCTAATGTTGTACCTATTAGAAAAAAGCTTGAAGGAATAATAATATATACTAATTTTTGAGATATAAACAAAGATTTACCTTAGGATGAATTTTTGTTACCAAACATTGACATGATCATTGACTCCACAACTAGTTATGAAATGATTTCACTCATGGATGGCTTTTTAGGATACAATCTGGTCATAATATCACTAGAAGACCAACACAAGACAACATTCACCACTCCATGGGGCACATTTTGTTATTAGGTAATGTTGTTTGGTCTTAAGAATGTCAGAGCTACATATCAAAGAGTCATGACATTTATATTACATGATATGATGCATGATATTATTGAAGACTACGATGATGACATACTAGGCAAATCAAAAACCAAGGTCAACCATACAATAGTGCTACATAGAATATTTAAAAGATTATGTGAGTATAAAGTCTGATTGAATCTAAAAAAATGCGTATTTGGATTAACATCAAGAAAATTAATTGGCCTCATTATGTCTCATCAAGTCATTGAAGTTGATCCAGCCAAAGTCCAAGTTATAATAGAGATGCCACCACTAACCAATTTGAAGTATCTCCATAGTTTACAAGGCAAGATCCAGTCAATTTGATGCTTCATATCTTAGTTAGCAGACAAGTGTCATCTATTTACACATCTTTTGAAGAAAGGAGTTACATTCCACTTGGATAATCACTACCAAATAGCTTTTCGACAACTAAAACATTACCTAATAAATCTACTTATTTTATTACCCTCATACTAGAAAAACAATTTTTTTTTACCTATCAGCTATAGATAGTGCCTTGGAGGTACTTATAGCTCAACAAGATGATAATGGAAAAGAGCATGTAGTATACTATTTAAGCAGGGTCACTTATGAACATAACTATATGTTTATTGAAAAAGCCTATCCATCCATGGTATTTATAGCTTAGAAATTGTGACACTTCTTGTTAAACAATAAAACCATGGTTATTTCAAAAGTAGATCCACTCAAGTATCTACTATCTAAAACAACTTTACAAAGTAGAATGGCCAAGTGGATCATGTTTCTAAGTGAGTTTGACATTGAATATGTCAATCAAAAGTCTATTAAGGGGAAAGTTCTTATAGATCAGCTTACTAAAGTACCCATTATGGATATAAAGCCACTCATATTATAATTTCCTAAAGAATCCATAATCACCATCCTTGACATACCTCTTGAATATCAAAATTGGAAGCTGTATTTTAAGGGATCATTCACGACACATGGATTGGGGGTAGGCCTTTTAACTATTACACCATAGGGGGATCTAATCCCTAAATCATTCAAGATCAATTTTCCTTATACTAATAACGTGGCTAAATATGAAGAATTTATTGTAGGGATTCACTAAGTGGTACAATGGAATCTATCTCATCTCAAGGTTTATGGTGATTCTTACTTAATCATCAATCAAAATACAAACCATTTTTAGACTAAGGATGGCAAGTTGGTTCCATATAAGGCCATGGTAGACACTCTAAAATAACAAATTGCATATATCTAATTTGAGCATATATCAAGGGCAAGTAACATGACTACAGATGCCATGGCTACTATCATCTCTTTAATTTAACAAATAGACAAAGCTAGAGAGTATCAGTTCCCCATCAAGAATTTTTTTGCACCAGCTCATGAACCTTTAATAGTTGTAATGATTTGTGATATTATTAGTTTTAGTTCTATCTAGTACTTAGACCTTTAGAACTACCTTCATGACCAAGTTTTACCACCTAACCTATCTCAAAAAAAACCAAAGCCTTCATCCACAAAACCACTCATTATACCTAACTTGGATCAACCCTTTACCACCATAGTTTTGATGAAACTATACTTCACTGTTTAAATTCGATAGAATCTACACTAGCATTATGGGAAGTTCACAGAGTATGTGGATCCACACTAGCAGGGCCATCTTATCCAAAAATATCTTTCATATTAGTTATTATTGGCCTAAGATGGATATAAATGTAGATACATATATAAAGAAGTGTGATAAGTGTCGACAACATGATAATTTGATTCATGACCCAGCAAAGACTCTAAAACTAATGTTGACACCATGGCCATTTGCTACGTGGGGCCTTGACCTTATTGAGAAGATCAATCCCACCTCATCTAATATCCATAAAGATATCCTTACCACCATAGAATATTTAGCTAAGTGGGTTGAAGCTATACCCCTCACTTACATGATTGGAAAACAAATTTCCAAGTTCATCTTCAACCATCTCATTTGCTGCTATGGTATCCCATTTGAAATTATATCTAATAATGGAGGATCATTCAAGAGTAAGGATGTCAAGAAGATATGTGTTGAATACAACATCACACAACATTTTTTGACAACATATTACCCTCAAGGTAATGGCTAGGCTAAAGCATCAAATAAAACCATTATCAACATACTCAAAAATATTATCAATGATGTTGGTCATGATTGGCACCTTTAGATATTGTGTGCCCTTTGGGTATACCATACCAATCATTGTATACCCATAGGAGCCACTCCATACTCACTTTTTTATGGTACAAAATCCATCCTTCCCATTGAGGTTGAGTTTCCATCTCTATGCATATCTTTCATTCATGTCCTAGATGATCATGACTATTGAGTAGATTACTTGCAAGAGCTAGACCTACTTGATGAAAAATGCATAGCTGTGGTCAATAATCTTTAGGAATATTAGAACTGACTCAAAGGCCACTAAAATTAGTGGATCAAGCATATAAAATCTGAATTTGGTAATATTTTTCTTAAGGAAAACCAAAAGAATACCATGGCCAAAAAGAAGCCTAAAGGTGAGTTCAAACCCAATTAGGTTATCCATTTCATCATTACAACAAAATTTAGAGCTAGAGTAGATAGGCTTGCCACACCAAATGACCATGAACTTGAGGAGTTGATAAACATTATCCACCTCAAGTAGTACTATGCTTGAGTGACTTGGTGTATTTTCTATAAGGACCTTTTCAAGTTGTATCATTTTGTTGATCCTTTTTTGTATAATGCCTTTTTTTACTAACATATCATCCTACCAACCTATCACTTTCCCTATCACATGTCTATTTTACCATACCTTCACTGTCAACTGAGTTAGTTTCCCCCTTACTTGGCCCTATGACCTTGGTTCCATTATATTTGGTTCCATCACCGATTTTAGCATAAGCATTCAGATTTAGTTTTAACAATTATTTCATACATTCTAGACAAAGGTTGTATTTTGGAGTAGTATGATAGACATTTGATAGTTATATCCCTTAGTTTTTATTTTATTATCTATCATTATTTTGATCCTAATTATAACTACTTATGGGTAAATTAGTCTCAGTGACCTATGTCATTGTATCCTAGTTATAACCACCTATGGGAAAACTAGGGGCAACAATTGTTTTATTGTTCTTTGACCATACCAATTAGCCATTCTCTATGCCATACTATGCCTTTATACTAATTATACATGTTTTGTTTGAATTGACTACTACACTAGTCAAATTCCTCCACTGTAAGGTAGAACTACAGTGACTGGAGGTCCTACTTTGGGACTATATAGGTAGTGCTTGATAATTTTGAGGTCAACTCAGTCACCCTAAGCCATGATCTCACTATCTTGCAAGAAACCTAAGCCATGATCTCACCATTTTATGAGAAACCTAAGCAATGCTCTCATTATTTTATGAGATTGAACCTTTTAGTGTTTTGTCATTCTTGATCGAGTTGAGATACTCTAAAAATTACAAAAACATTTGTAAAACCATTAGAAAAATACCAAAAAAACATTGACCACTTCTTTACTTTAAGGATTCTGGGAACCCTTACTAAGTTATAATAAAATCACTTGTCACTTAGTTTCCCCATCCTTTTTGGCCTTTTCTCCCATGCACTTTCTATTTTGTAGGACCATTCCTATTCTTCTATCACATTCATTTTGTTTTTTTATCAGTTATCAATTTCTTCCCATTTCTTGGAAGAACTACATTTGGCCTAAAGTTTTTATTGGATATTACATCCATGGAACTATGTAGGTAGCGTCCACTTGCCTCATGTATATGGAGATAGCTTGGCCACCCCCTTCCTTTTCATATATTTCCCCAGTATGTTAGTTTGTTAAGTTGTCACCTATTTTCTAGGGGCAATGTTCATGTGGCTTAAATTTAAAATATTTCTTTCTTTACTTATTTCTTTATTTTTTTGTTCATGTGCTTGTTTATTTGTTTTCCATACTATCTCCTTGATTTAGTCTATGTGCATTCATTGGGTGATTCCTTGACTACACTTACACTTGAATCCATCTATATTCATATGTCTACAATCTCATCATTGTTTTATTATTTTCTAATGAGTATTAGATTAAAGGAGTTAGTCCTTATGCATATTTTATCCAAGTCCTCATAATGTTATAAAAGTGATGCCTACCAACACATGATTTAACAAACCTCAACTTTAAGAAGTCTATTTAGCAATGGTGGAATGAACATCTCTTCAGTACCGACATCTCAATTCAATCCCAATCATATCCTACATCATGTAATTAAACAAAAAAAGGTATTTCAATCTTTGTTTAGTTCAAATGCATATATCCCTACTAGCAGGTTGTCTCAATTCATATTTGTCTTCTGTATCAAATTATCATCATAATCAACCAAATTAGTCATGTTTTCCATAATTGGGGTACAATGATTATAACCACCTATGGGAAAATAATTGCACACCATTCCTCCTACATTTCTTAATGATTATAACTACTTTTAGGCAAATCATTGTGTTGTCACCACTTTACTTTTTCTACCCATACAAGGTAATGTTGCTATCTTATTTATCTATCGTAACTAGGATAGCTCCATCTCAATGATTATAACTACCTTTAGACAAATCATTATGTTATCATACCACGTTACCACTATCAAGGTATAATGCTTATAACCACCTTTGGATAAACCATTATACACCATCCCACTTGAATTATCAATGATTTTGACTACTTTTTAAAATTCATTATGTTTTCACCCCATTATTTTCCTTTCTTTGGTCCCCTCATTTCACTTATTTCTTTTTGAGGGACCATTTACTGACCTACTTGTGCTAACCATTCCCTTGAGGGGGCATCATGCAGTTAATTCATCAACATTGAAGTTATAAGCATACATGACCTTTTCATTCTTTGAGAAGATGTTACTATGCTTATAGCTTACAATACCTTCCCAAATAGGGGCAAAATATAGACACCTAAATCTAGCCACCAATGACCTCTAGCCATGATTTTGACTAATTTTTACCAAAATGCACAAATTATCCCAAAAACACTAAAACACATTAAAAGATTTGAAATTGGTATATTCAAGTGCCAATTTTTTCTAGGTTATCATTAATTAGGGTAATGTAATTTATGGGATAGCTAACTTTGATTAGATCATTTCAAGTCAAAATACCAATGTTGCACCTTGGTACTCTAGATTGCTCTTTTCTATCAAATCTTTGACATGAGACATGTGACCTTATTATTTTGTGTTGGCATTGCATCTTAATTATAATCTAGTCAAAATTAGAGCTAATAACAAGACATTCTAACCAATTTGAGTAATTTGTGCACAAAGATCCAAGGTTTACATCAAAGTAATTAATCATGATTAAGAGATAATTAAACCAAATCATGAGCCTAATTGAGAATTCCATGAAACTTGTTGAATAATTTCTTTTTGGAAATGAATATTGACTATCTACATCATCAGGTGACATCATTTCTTGGGAAGACATCTATATGCAATAAATGCATAAAATATCAGGATTCATGTCTCCCATGCCTCATTAAGATCCTACATGCCTATTCATTACCCCTCTATCCCAAATATTGATGAGCTTATTTATGAATTTTAATTACATAATTGAATTAATCCTTAGCCACACATCTCCATCTTAAGATGGACATTTTAGGTTGATTCTGACCATTTTTGAAAATTTATAAATAGGAGGCCTTGCATATTGAATTAAGAAGCTCTCATATGCCAAAGTTATAATGCTAAATTGATTCCAAAACTTCATACAAATTAGTGTTATAATGCCCAAATATTGAACCAAGCCAAGCCAAAGCCAAACATGATGCCAAGGAGAGATGGAGGTAGCCACACTTCATTGATGTTGACTTCATGAGCATAAATCCAAGCAAGCCACTATAATAAGCATTTTAGAGCATCCATAGAAGGTGAAAGAAGGTCTTTCCTTCATGTTTTAGTTGTGTTTTCCATTTTGTTTTGTTAACTAAGCTCCCCCTATTAATTAGGCCTAGAGATGTTATGCTCATGTGTTTATTTCATTTTGTTTTCATTTTGGGACTAACATAATACTAATCATCCTCTCTTGAGTCAAATTCTTAGTTCATAACATTAACCCAGATACCCTTGATTCCTTTTCCCACATGCCACCTCTTGAAATGACCAATCATTTTACCATCATAGATAATGGTCCAAGAGAATATTTGACCCATGATACATTTCGCATTGCCAAGCTCCCACATAACCCCAAATCTTATGGAAGACCTAAAGCCAAACCACCTCACATGGAATAGTAGTGAAAAGGAAAAGACAAAGTGCATAGTCTATCTCTTATCATTTCCACACTGACCACTAGTCAAAAATAGGACCCACTTATTGATGATGAATCTTGGTTATATAATGAAAACCTAACCAATTATCATAATAATACTAAATACCCTATTACTAACCAAATCATTGACAATCACACCTATCAAATAAGAGGCCTTAGACCAAATCAACATGGAATTCTTGAGCTAATATATATTATTTGGTATAAAGGAACCTATGGCATCAAATTTAAACCACTTGTGGGTGAGCCCATGTATCTTATTCTTATTCCAACACCAATGACTAGTGATGATGATATCGATAGTGAAGAAGAGTCTAATCATAACCCTTATGAAGACCTAGCTAATAATAATATATTTAACACTCATTCCATTTATAATCTTATACCTATCATCTACAATCCACTTCCTCTATATCACCCTCAACTTATAGCCTAGGAACACCAAGAATCCACAGTGCATGTAGATGAGTTTTAGAATGATGATGATTTTTGTAAAATTTTAAGCTTGAGAGACAATGTTTCATTATGAGACCATAAATAAGGGTTCTTAATCAAAATGGATCCTACAACCTATTTTAGAGAATGGGTGAACACCCTTAGACACACATAATTAAATAAAACATTGATGTCCAAAAGTGAAAAAGTCTATGGGGCACTTTTAGATTAGGGTAAAAGTAAAGAAAAAGGCCTATGTAGTAGTGTAAACCTATTTTAGGTGCTATTAGATGGGGATGTTCAACCTTCCTCAAACATAACTCAAGAGATCACCAATGATGAACTTGCCTATGGGTCTAAGTTTAGTTTTACAGAATAATATGCCTTCAATCAAATCATCCAAGAGTTTTTAATAATGTTTGTCACATAGCCATACTTGCCATTAGGAGGTTATGATTCATATTTTCTAGGGGAACTTGAAGAGCCAATACAAATAGAGTATTTTTCCATTATAATCCAATTCTAATCATTGCTAACCATTCTAGAAGATGGTTTAACTCTTCTTATGGAAGACACTACAAAAGTCAACATCAAGACTCTAGATGACCCAAAATGGATCAAATTAGGTACATCCCTCACTGAGGAAGAACATAAAATATTTGCATCCCTTCTAAGGGAATTTTTTGATATATTTGCATGGGCCTATTATGACATTCCAAGTTTTGACCCTGCCTTGGTTATACAACACCTTGTTGTACATTTTGATGCCAAACCCATGAAGTAGGAATTATGAAAAATGCATCCTCAAATTGTTGTATTAGTAAAGAAAGAGTTTGAATAAATATTAGAAGTTATATGTATTGAACTGATCAACTATTTAGAGTGGATCTTGAATATTGTGCCAGTTAATAAAAAACTAGAAGAAATTAGAATCTACATTGATTTTAAAGATATAAATAAAGCCTCCCCCAAGGATGACTTTCCTCTACCAAACATTGACTTGATAGTTGACTCCACAGCTAGGTATGAAATTCTTTCACTAATGGATGGATTCTTAGGATACAACCAAATCTAGATTGCTTCATAAGACCAACATAAAATAATGTTCACCACTCCATGAGGAATGTTTTGTTATTAGGTTATGCTATTTGGTCTCAAAAATTTTGGGGCCACATACTAAAGAGTCATGACCATAATATTTAATAATATGATGTATGACATTTTTAAATACTACATTGATGACATACAAGGAAAATCAAAGACCGAAGCCAATCATCTAATAACACTTTGGATAATATTTGAGAGACTGTGTGAATACAAGGTCAGACTCAATCCTAAGAAGTGTGTTTTTGGAGTTACTTCAAGAACATTTATATGATTTATTATGTCTCATAGAGGCATTGAAGTTGATCTAGCCAAAGTAAAATCCATTACAAAGATGCAACAACCTTCTAATGTGAAGCAGCTTCGTAATTTACAGGGCAAGATCCAGTATATCTAAAGATTCATTTCTTACTTGGTCAATAAATTCCATCCATTTACACAATAAAAAAATGTGTCATGTTTCATTGGGATGATAAATGCCATAAAGATTTTTAGCATTTAAAAGACTATCTTGCCAATCCACTTGTTTTATTGCCACCAATCCTAGGAAAGTTGTTCCTACTATATCTTCTACCATGGACAAAGCCCTAGTGGTACTTATATCTCCACATGATGATAATGGAAAGAAACATTCCATGTACTATTTAAGCTATACATTGGTCATGTATGAGAATAATTATATTCCCATTGAAAAAGCATATTTATTTGTGGTCTTTATAGCTAAAAAACTATGACATTACATGTTAAACAACAAGACCATGGTCATTTCAAAAGTAGATCCGCTCAAATATATACTAACCAAGACATCTTTACAAGGCTGCATGGCCAAATGGATCATACTTTTGAGTAAGTTAAATATAGAATACATCAACCGGAAGGATATCAAAGGATAAGTACTTAAAAATCAACTTGTTGAAGATCCCCTTATAGATACAGAACCTTTCACATTCCCAAATGAGTCCATCATGACCATCATTGAAACATCTCTTGAGGAGCAACACTAAAAGTTTTATTTTGATGGATCATCCACAACACATGGATTTGGGGTAAGCCTATTGTTTATTACACCATAGGGGGATCTAATCCCTAAATCATTCCATATCATCTTTCTTTGTACCAACAACATGGCTGATATAAATCACTTATTACAAGTCTTTACTAAGAAGTAAAATGGAACATTAAACATATAAATGTTTATGGTGATTCTTAGTTAATCATCAATTAGGTTATAGACCAATTTTAGACCAAGGATGATAAGCTAGTGCCATATAAGGCCATGGTCGACACTCTCAAATAGTATATTTCCAATTTAAAGTTTGAACACATACTAAGGGCCAATAATAGAACAATAGATTCGATGGCCACCATTATCTCTTTGATCCATCATCTAGACAAGGTAAAAGTATATTAATGCCTTGTTAAAAATATTATAGTGCCAACTCATGAACCTTCAACCATCAAATTGATCTATGATATTTTTGGGCCTAGATCTATATGGTATTGAAACCTTTATTCCTATATTCATAACCATATTATGCCACCAAACCTATCATACAAATAAACTAATGCATTTACCCACCATGCCACATATTATACCTTATTTAAGCCAACCCTATACCACTATAGCTTTGATGTAAATCTGTTTCATTATTTAACTTTGGTAGAATCGCTATTAACATTATAGTAAGTTCATGAGGGAGTATGTGGATCTCACACTAGTGGGGCCATCCTATCCAAAACACTCTTATGTACTAGGTATTATTGGCCAACCATGGATATAGATGGAACTAGGTATGTTAAAAAGTGTAATAAATGTCAATGGCATGCCAATGTGATTCATACCCTTGCCAAAACTCTGAAAGTAATGCTTATACCATGGTTGTCTACAACATGGGTCCTTTATCTCACTATAAAGATTAACCCAACCTCATCCACTGGCCATAAACACATCCTCACTACTATTGAATATTTCACTAAGTGGGTTGAAGCTATACCCCTCACATGACTAGAAAACAAATTTCTAAATTCATCCTCAGCCATCTCATTTACCACTATGGTATCCATTCTGACAATATATCTGGTAATGATAGATCATTTAAGGATAAGTATGTCAAATCACTATGTATCAAGTACAATATTACTAAAAAAATTTCTACCACCTATTACCCACAAGGTAATGGCTAGGCCAAAGCATATATGAAAACCATTATCAATATCCTTAAAAATATTGTCAATTATGATGGCCATGATTGGCACCTCCAAATATTCTATGCCCTCTAGGCATACTGCACCAATTACCATACCCCAATAGAAGCCACTCTATATTCCCTAATTTATGGAACTAAGACTAATATTCCCATTGAGATCAAGTTACCTTATTTATGCATCTCTTTCAAGCATATCATGGATGATGAATCTTACTGAGTAGCTTACCTAAAAGAGATAGATTTACTTGATGAAAAATACATGGCCACAATCAACAACCTTCAAGCGTACCAAAATAGACTCCATGGCCACTATAACTGACGAGTCAAACATAGAGAATTTGAACTCGATGACCTTGTTTTCAAATAAAAACAATAGAATACCATGGCTAAGAATAATTATAATGGAAATTTCAAACCCAAATAGATAGGTACATACATCATTATTGAAAACTATGGTGCTAGACCATACAAGCTTGCTAAATCAAATGGGGATGAACTTGATGAGTCGCTGAACATTATACACCTCAAGCATTACTTCACTTGATAGACATGAACTATTGTCTATAAAGAACATTTTTGTTGTACCATACTATCACCATTATTCTTTGTACCATACCATTCTACCATGCCTTTCCCATTAACCAGAGTTGTTTATACCCTCCCAACCTAACCCTCAGACCTTGGTTCTATTCACTTGGTTCCATGGGCACTTTTAATATGAAGATTCTTATCAAGTTTCAGTAGTTGATTTAGTATTCTAAATAGATACCATATTTTGGATCAATATTACATTGGTTTGGTAGTTTCATCCTTCATTATTTATTTCATTTTATACCAAATGTTCCTGATTATAACTGCCTTTAGAAAAATCAATGTCTCACCATTGTACTACTAATTATAACCACCTATGGGAAAATTAGTATCATTGACCTATGTTTTTATTTCTTACTTATAACTTCTTATAGTTAAATTAAGAACACTACATTTATCATACCTTAAAGTACCACCTTGTCATACCTATGTTGTACTATTTTATTTACCTACTTTTTCTAGTTTTTGAATTTGTTGTTACCTAATTAGATTCCTCCACTATAAGGTGAAACTATAGTGACTTGAGGTCACATCTTGGGACTATGTAGATATCACTCAATTCATGTTGAGGTTATCTCAATCACCCCTTTCCCACACTCTCATCATTTTATGATCAATTTCAAGTTTGAATTCTCTTGCTATTTTATGAGTTAGACCATTTAGTATCTTATCATTCTCGATTGATTTGAGATACATAGTAAATTCAAAAAAAATTGTAAAATAGTTTATAAAATCTTAAATGATTATCACCAACCACTTATTTGACTTAAGGATTATGGGATCCATAGCTAAGTCATAATAAACCACTTGTCATTTAGTTTCCCCATCTTTATTGGCCTCACATCCTATACTCTTACCATTTTGTGATTCCATTCCCATATTCCTATACAATAATAATCATGTTTCTTATCATCATTTTATTCTATTCTATATCTTAGGAGAACTATATTTGACCTAGCGTTTTGAATAGATCTTACATCCATGGAATTATGTAGGCAATGTCCACTTTCCTAGTGCATCTAGAGCCAACTCGACCACCCCCTTCCTTTTATCTTATTCCCCCATTTGTTTATTTATTTTGTTGTCTCCTATACCATCGAGATACTATTCATTATCTTATTTTTGTTGTGTTATCTTTAATAACATTGTGATTAACCATTATTTGTTTTTATTTCATTTAATTCTCTTTATTTTCTTCTTTATTTTCATAGTGTTTTGTTTGTTTGTTTGCTTATTTATTTGATTTCTTATTGTGCCTTAATTTATTTTATATGCATTCACTAGGTAAATCCTTGTAAATTATTATTGAATACATCCATATTCATATCTTAATATTGTAATTATGTTTTTTTTTATCATTGTTGCATTATTTTTTATTTTTTATTGGATTAGGAGTTAATCCTTATGCATATTTCAGCCATGTTCTCATGGTGTTATTTAATGATGCCTAATTTCATGTGTTGTAACAAAAATCAACTCAAGAAGTCTTACAAGTAATATGACCATGATATATATCTTTGACACCTAATAAATTCTTGATCCATCTAAATCATATCACATACAGAGTAATTCAAACATGAAAGAATTTTAAATCCTTTCTAGTTAGAACATGCATCTCCAAACTAGTAGGTTGCCCAAATTCATCTTTCTCCTCTATGCCATTTGACATCATATTTTCCATCATCAGGGTACCAATGGTTATAAATACCTCTAGGAAAATCATTGTGTATCATCCCACCCATAGAGCTAGTGATTATAACCACCTATGGGCAAATAATTATGTTTCGATCTATTTGGAGATTGGTGATTATACCTACCTTTGGGTAAATAATTATATTTATTCTACCCAATTAGGACATGTTTTCATTTTGATAATGATTATAACCACCTTTGGGTAAACCATTATCTCTATCTACCCAACTAGGGCATGTTTTTATCTTATCGATGATTATAAGCAACTATGGTTAAATTATTGTTTTTTTTATTGATTATAACTACCTTTGGGAAAATCATTATCTTCTTACCCTACTCTTTTCAATGATTATAACCACCTTTTGGGAAATCATTAAATTTTTTGTCCCACATATGCCAATGATTATAAACCTCCTATGGGAAAATCATTGTGTTTGTCTTCCCAACTAGGGTAGCTCCATATGCCATTGATTATAATTTCATGTGGGCAAATGAGTCTCTTCCACCCATTTTATATTTTTAGTCTCATTATTTCCTCCTTTTGAGGGACCAATTTCCAACCCTTTGTGCCAATCACTCCCTTGATAGGGCATCCATATTTCATCTATTGCCATTGAAGTCATAGGTATATAGGATGTTTTTATTCTTTGAAAATATGTTACTATTCTTATAACTTTAAATGCCTTCCCAAATAAGGGCAAACTATAGACACCTAAAACTGGCCACAATTGGCTTTAGATCAAACTTTAGACTGATTCCTACCAAACACTATAAATTAAGTCTAAGAATCACTAAATACCCAAAATTTTCTTGTGCATCATTTATAAAATCTCAAAATCACATTGAAACATCCTCAATTGGGGTATTATATCATATACAACAAAAACCTCTCATGGATTCATCCCTAGTCACCTTGTAGCATAACAACTATCAATTTGGCCTATGGACCTATTAAGTGGGGCACTTGTACACTTAAATAAAATATTGTAAATGATAAAAGGCTAATATAAATCAATTAATAAACTAAACAAGATTAGATTCCTAATTGAATTATCCATTTGAAATTAGTGAATATCTAAAAAAGGAAATTTAAAAATTCAAAGTATCCTAGCCTTTCATCATTTCCTTTATAAGTTGTCAAGCTCTTTAAAAATATCCTAAAATATCTAATTTTGAGAGCCATACCTAGTAATTACAAATCATAATTACTTGGAAATTATTAAGTCTATTGGGGTTATATTTGACTCACCTAGATTTAGTTTGAACCCATTCCAAGCCTTAACTCAACCTTAACTCACCTTGGGTGAGAGTTAATTCCTAAGGCTATAAATACAAGGCCTTTCTTATAGAACCATAATATATTTTTGTGAAAAGTTATTATTCATAAATATCTTCAAAAATATCTCATAAGACAAAGTTATAATGTTAATTTGGTGAGAGAATATTTTCAATAATGTTATAATACCAAAATATTTAGCCAAAGCAATCACAAGCCACATTAAAGACATGGTGATAATGAGAGGAGACAAAAAGATTCATTTCTAAATACTTCTTAAAGCACAATCTGAGCAAGTGATCCATACATCTCTTCTCAGGGATAACGATACACTGCTGCCATGTGTTTGACTAGGTTCCACCTTAGGTGCTTCAGTCCTTGGGCCATATAGTGGTCTGGAAGAGGACACAGATCACTCTAGAGATTTTGGCATGATGGCTAGTCCTTTTATTGGTATTAGATATAGGTCTTAAGGGTGAGACCCACAGAAGCTGGTGGGCATGATCCACATCCCTTCTTAGGGATATGTCTCCCAATTGAGGTAGTCATCACATGCCACGTGTCTGACTAGGAATCACCTCAGGTGCTTCATGGATGGCCATATAGGGATCTGGAAGAGGACCCAGAAGGGATGTGTGGATCATACCCACTAGATTTTATGGGAATTGACCTTGAGACCTAGCTTTGATACTAATAGAAGGATTGGCCATCACGCCAAAAGCTCTAGAGTGATCTGGGTCCTCTTTCAGATCCCTATATGGCTAACCACTGAAGCACCTGAGGTGATTCTTGGTCAGACACATGGCATACACTGATCAGTCCCTGAGGAGAGACACTATCTCTGAGAAGGGATGTGGATCATGCCCACCAGATTCCATGGGTCTTGACCTCGAGACCTAGCTCTAATACCAATAAAAGGACTGGCTGTCACACCAAAAGCTCTAGAGTGATCTGGGTCCTCTTCCAGATCCCTATATGGCTAGACATGAAGCACCTAAGGAAATTCCCAATTAGACATGTGGCATGTAATGATCACCTCAGTAGGGAGACATATCCTTGAGAAGGGATGTGGATCATCAAGCCATTCAAAAAAGCATTTGGAGCTCCCAAAGAAGGTAAAAGAGTTATTGTCTTTTATGTTTTAGTTGTGCTTTCATTTAGCATTTTTGTCCCTAATATCTAGGCTATGGGTATAAGTGTTAGTGTGTTTATTTGAATTTTTATTACTTGAAATAAAAATATACTAACCTCCTTTGGATTCCTATGATCACAATTGTGTCCCCATGATCTTGCTAATTATGTACCTAGGCACTGATTATGTTCTCTGAACCTATTCTAGGTTTGTAAATTTATGGGTAGATGTGAAATATTATAATGAAAAAGGTTATGAATATAGTTTTCTAATTTTATAGGCACAATGAATTTAATTTCCTCCTATTTTATATTTAATTAATCCACAAATGTATGCATAAAAGAGCACATACAAGCTAGTTGACTCAAGAAACATATTTAAGAGTAGTTTTAGTTATATATCTTGCATGCTTAGAATCAAAGTCAAAGTAGTTTTAGTTATTTTTTAGTGAATCCAAACCCAATAAGAGATATGACTTCACTTCATCTCCCTAAATAATCCAATGTAATCATATGATTTGGTATAAACTTATTTTGACATAAGGTGATGATGGCACAATACTTAGATTTGATGTAGATGTAATGTAAACTCAATCTATGGGCTCTTTGGAAAGTGTGGTAATGGATATAATCAATTCATGGGTAAAAATAAATGAGTATATGTGATTAATACTTGTTATTTAATGACTTAGGATTGATTTTTATATATAGGGTATTACATAGATATTTATGGGGAAAACTTTATGAAATTTTGAAGCTCAACATTTTGGATCCTCTTCTGTGATCCATCATCAAAAGAAAAAAATAATGTGGAAAAAAAGGACCCAACAATAGTTAAAATCATAAGGAAAATAGTCATTGTAAAAATTTTCTAAATAAAAATAAAATAGTCATTGCTAAAAAATTCTGAAAATAAAAACAACCAATAAAGAAAAAAACAAAGAATTCACATTTAAAAAAAAAGGAATCAACAAGTGCTAAATAAAGTAGTTTAAAATTGAATTAAAATTAAAATTAAACTTAAAAATAATAAAATAAATTAAAATTTAATTAATAAGAAAAAAACACAACCTATAACTAAAAAATAAAAGATTATAATTTATTATAATAATAACCAAACTAAAATTATCCAAGACCTGGTAAAAACACCTAAAACTAAATGAAATACTAAGATCATTAAGTGAATTCAAATTAAAGATAAAAAAGGAATAATCAACCAAAGAAGCATAAGAAATAAAATATTAACACATACACACTAAAGGCTTCCAAACATGACTTATTCCAAGTCCATCATATCTATCTAAGTTGTACAGGTGTTTCAATATTTCAAGGGCCTCTCTTAACTTTCATTTTTGAAAGTGATCTTCTGCAATGATGACCTTAGCCTCTTCTATATTGATAGCATATTTGGTATTAAAATATTTTTATCTAGAGCTGATTTATATTTTATTTCAAGATGGATGTTTACTGCATGCTCCTTAACTCTAGTACAAATTAACCCTCATGTTTCCCCTATGTAAGGGATGCCACAAGAGATATTTACAATGTAAACTCCACTATGGAGGTTAGGGTTTATATGGTCCATTACTGACAGTAAATTCATATGTATTTTATTTACTGAAAGGAAAGTAAGTCAATATTCTAACATTTGATATTCTTAGCTAACTTATTAGAAATCCTTTAAACATAAGGTAGATAGGCCTTATGTCCTTTTATAAATACAACATTAGTTTTAGCTCTATTGAAATTTTATTTTACCTATTTAATAGATCTAGCTATTTATTTACCTAAAAACCCATTCAACTTGAAACCTCTCTTAAATTCCCAATCTCATGATTAATATTATCCTTATCTTAGCTCTTGAAATCCCTAGTGATCAAATTTTTGAGAACACCCATTTTGTGAGTTGGATGGTAGTGGGAGGAGACATGAAGGTATAGGTTTGTATGTTTGCCTTTTCTATAAACCTTTCTAGCATGTTCTTTAAAATTTTCCATAAAAAGGATGGACACAACTAGGGACAAAGGAGATCCTATTTTCATGCCTTCACAATGCTCATAAATAATACATTTGAAGGTAAAGAAATTGAATTCAAGCATAAAGAGACTAGATTTTCTATTTCAAAGTTAGTAAGATTAAGGAAACTTATACCACTTCTTTAATGTGAAATTCATAAAGAGAAAAAATACATCAAAACTAGCTAATAAATCATCACTATCAACCATTTTATGCTTGAATTTAACTTTATTTGCCTTCAAAGGTATTGTATATGAGCAGTGTGAAGGCATGGCAATGGGATCTCCTTTATCCTCAATTATCACCAACATTTTTATGGAAAATTTTGAAGAACGTGCTCTTTACTCTTTTATTTTAAAACCTAAGTGGTGGAAAAAATATGTAGATGACACAAATTTGTGTTAGAAACATCAAATAAAAATCATAGAATAATCCCATTCCCACTTCAAAAGCCTTTTTCCTATCATAAAATCACCAAAGAACTTGAGATAAAAGGTAGTCTACATTTTTTGTATGTCTTCATTTCAAAAAAGGATGATGGCTCTTTAGCTATAAATGTTTATAAAAAAGGCATACATATAGACATATACCTTCATGCCTCCTCCCACCACTATCTAGCTCAAAAAATGGGTGTTCTCTAAGCTTTGATCACTAGGCCTTTCAATATCTACAATAAGGATAATATTGATCATGAAATTGGGCATTTAAGAGAGGTTTTCAATTTTAATGGGTTTTTAGGTAAACAAAGAGCTAGAGCTATTAAAAAGGTAAAATAAAATTTAAATAGAGATAAAACTAATGTTACCTTTATATAAGGACCTAGGGGCTATCTACCTTATGTTGAAGGCATTTCCAATAAGTTAGCTAAGATTCTCAAACATCATAATGTTAACTATACTTTCATTCAAATGAACAAACTGTGTATGACTTGAGGGTCAGTAAAGGACCATATATACCCTAACCTCCATAGTGGAGTTTACATTGTAAATTTATCTTATTGCATCACTTACATAGGGAAAATAAGAAGGTCAGTTTGTAATAGAGTTAAGGAGCATGGAATAGACATCCATCTTGAAAGAAAAGAGAAATTATCTCTAGTGAAACACTCTTATAAGACCAAGCATGCTATCAATATATAAGAGGCTATGGTCATTGTTGTGGAAGATAACTTTCAAAATTTAAAGTTAAGAGAGGCCTTTGAAATCATGAAACACCTGCCCAACTTAAATAGAGATGATAGAATTGGAATAAGTGATGCTTAGAAGCCTTTAGTGTATAGGTGTTAGTATTTTATTTCTTATCTTCTTTGGTTGATTATTCCCTTTTTCTCTTTAATTAGACCTCAATTAATGACCTTATTATTTCATTTAAAGTTAGGTGTTTTTACTATGTCTTGGAGAATTTTAGTTTGGTTATTCTTATAATAAACTAGAATCTTTTAATTTTTAGTTATAGGTTGTGTTTTTTCCTATTAATTAAAATTTAATTTATTTTATTAATTTTAATTTTAATGTAGTTTATTTATCACTTGTTGATTCCTTTTAAAAATGTGAATTCTTTGTTTTTTTTTTTTTTTTCATTTTTAGAATTTTTTAGCAACGACTATTTTTATTCTAATTTAAAAACTTTTTGCAATGGCTATTTTCCTTATGCTTTTGAGTACTGTTGGGTCCTGTTATTCCACATTATTATTATCTCTTGATGAAGGATCATAAAAGAGGATCTAAAATGTCAAGCATCAAAATTTCACAAAGTTTTTTTTTCAAAAAATAACTATGTAATGGTATGGACTATGAAAGTGTAAAATATTTTATATATAGGGTATTCTAGGACACTTTGAATAGAGGATGACCCTAGGAAATAGTGATAATAAAAAATAAAGGTACAGGGAATCATGCTGAGGTAAAATAGACCCAAAATAATATGAGGTCCCAAATCAATGGAAAACCTATTTTGATTGGAATAGAATCAATGGGTTTCTAAATATGCTATGAAGGGGGAAAAAGTCTCGAAATAGGGTTCAAGCTTATTATAATATGAATAAATGATATTTTGGTCTTCAAAATTAACATATCTAAGGTGTATATGAGGAAATATAGATGGATAAAGACCATAGAGACTCTAATGTGGGTAGAAAGGTGTTAAAAAAATAACTAAATGTACACAATTGGAACAAGTGTGATAATACATGACAACAATTTGATGAAAAATGGTGTTATTCCAAAATTATGTGTTTACATATTATCCCACTTAAATTTTCATGTGTTCATAAAAGTATTGGAAATTTGTATGCTTAGGTAATGATACACTCAATTATGCTATAAAATCATGGTGTACCTCCAAACAATTGAAAGTAGTCAATGTCTCAATATATCTATGTAAATTTAATGAACTAAAATACGATTTGAAAAATATGAGCTTAAGAAAAAATACACTTGGTGATACACAAATAGTGTTATCACTCTTTAACTACTGAATATGAAATTGGAAACCAAACATCAAGCTTTCATGGGTGAGCATTGGGCACTTATGGTATAAATCTACTTATTAGTCAAAGAAGTAGCCAAATATTTTGTCTCCTTTTGAATAATATTTGAGCTCCACTTGAATCTTGATATTGATGACAAAATATATGAATATATTCCCCATTTTGAGGTGAGGGATTGGTACTACAAATAACTCATCTCAAAATAAAAATTCATGTACATCATGTGCTCTCATATAATATAGCCAAAGTTATTAAACTTATTAAAAAATATTTGTAAACAAATGTATATAACTACAAAAAATTATCATCATGTAAAATATCTATAGGCAACCTCATGTGAGGTTGAGGTAGTGAGGAAAAACCAATATTACCTAATATATTATGGTTATGGGGATCAAATTTGTGCCCTAATGTGGTAAGATATAGAAGTTCCCAACATATAATGATAATCACATGTGACTAGCTATAATTAGGATAACATAATATCCCTATATATAGGCAATGTAAGATCAATAGGCACATGGGTCAAGTAAGATCTATATGTGTAAGATATGTATAGTATGATTAAGATATATATAAAGGTATGGTTCCCCCAATGACATGATAACTTATAGATAATATCAATGGAGCTTAAACAATATGTAAGGGTATGATTCCCCTTATGGAAAGATAAGGCAAGGGAAAAGGTTATGACATAAATGCCACAATGCACCCTTAGGTGGGTTAGATATATAAATTAATCACACTTAAAATAGTAGTAGTATGCAGAAATAGATGAATGGTAAGGAACATGGAAATGTAGGAAATAAACATAGTATAATATAAGTATTAGAATGTGTGATATGGATCATGGCATAAATCATAGTATAAAATAAAGTATCTATAATCATCAAGAAAGATATATGACCCAAAATATATCAATGACATGAAATGAAACTACAACTAAAGGATATTAGATGGACATAATAAAAATGCATTGAATTGTAACACAAAAAAACACACATAAGTACAAGCATGCACATATAGGAAATTGAGAAATCATAAACACATAAGAGAACACATAATATATCCATTTAACACATAATATGTAGGAAATAAGAATATTAGTATAGTAAATGTAAGTATATCTATATAATAAATGTAAATTATGAAGGATATCACTTGAAACCTATTATATGAAGATGCCCCTAATATAAGGAATTCTACCATTGTGAAAATTCTACCATGTGTAGGCATAAATTTAGATACATATCAGTTATGAATCAATGATCATATAAAAATTATACATAATATATATCACTCAATCAAAGAAGACCATATAAATTTTGGATAATTGTCATGGTGGTGTCATGGATGTGTCCTGATGAGTGGATGAAGTTCTTTGTTAGTCTATGTGATAATGACAAAGTGTGCCATGTGCTTGTCCTAGTTTGCTTGAAGTATACTTGGTTTATCTTTAGTGTTGACATGGATAGAGAGGTTAAGGGATGAGTATGGAGTATTGAGCATGTGAAAGAGGTCCCTAATATTTTTTATAATCTTTAATGGATTATGTGCATAACTGGAATTCATCTGGTTATCTATAGTTTTCATCTAGAAACTTTGGTTCTAGTGGCCAAAAATTTAAGTAGGCAGTTTGATGATGCCACCATTTCTATGTGTGAATGAGTCAAGGGGATTTGATAATATGGTTATGATAACATTAGTCCCTAGTTGTTATGTGCTAGATATCAAGTCATGCATCTAAGCATGGTCAAAGATATGAGGCTACAAAGTTGGCTTCTCATTCAGAATTCATTATTTTCCCATACTTAGCCAAATTTGTAATTGGCTAAAAAGAGTTGAGTAAGAATGTTAATAAGGTTAGAATTCACACACATGAAGGTGTTAAGATAAAATGATCATATGGGTTTGTTTATTTTTTTGTCTAGTTTATTTGTGCTAAATTTTAAATCATGTAATGAAGCAGGGTCAAAGATATGCATATGCAAAGTTGGGATCCTAGGTAGTTTGATTTTGTTTTCCCATACTAAGCCAATTTTGTAATGTGACCAAAAAGAGGTGAGTGATCATTTTGATGATGTTATATCTTTCACATATGAAGGTGTCAAGAGAAACTAATCATATGGGTTTATTCAATTTTGTGCATAGTTAATTTTCACTAAATTCTAGATCATGCATTGAAGCATGGCAAAAGTTATGAAGGAGCAAATTTGGTCTCCCAAATATATTATTGACATAGTTGGCTCTGTGATAGAAGTTTTTGAGAAGGTATTTTAATGGCATTATATCTCATACATATGAGGGTTATAGGAGCTTTATGTCACATGGTTATATTCTCATATGTGAGGAGATCATATGGTCCAAATTTGAGATCATGCATCAAAAAATAGAATAATTTATTAAGGTTCAAAAATGGCTACTCGGGCATATTGAATGGGTCCCCATACTTAGTCATTTCTATATATGTTAAAGCTCGACCAAGATTGATGGTGTGCATTACTCCAAGAAGTTATGAATAAGTGAGATGAGGATAGGTGAATGATGTTTAAAAAATGAGAAAAGGTATAGGATAAGGATTTAATGGTGAGTGGGTGTTCATATATATTAATCGAATAGTGAGCATTGATCATTAAAGACCTAGCTGATCCACAGAGATTGACAGAGTACATGGAATCAACATTATAAGATTGCATGAGATGAGGTCAACATGATTGAGGTTTAACATCTGAGCATTGGTGCCTATGCATTAAATATTTAAAGATATTTATGGTGCATATTCAATCTAAGATTAGAGGACATGAGATGTGAGCATTGTGTTTGAAGGTTGATTGTGACCATTGTTACTCAAATATTTGAATTAACATAGGGAAAAACTAGAGCTCTATATTTTGTCCATATATTTTGATAGAAGTCAAACTTATCGGGGTTGTAAAAATCAAATATGAATAAGATTCCATGGTGCATCTAATGAACCTAGTTTGAATATTTGGAAGTGAATATAGTAAAATATTATGAGCTTAAAAGTTAACTATGTGTTTATGATTATTCTACAAATGACCCAAGGAGGATATTTGAGTTTGTATTGACGATGTTTTGATGTTTCATGATGAATTGGATAATTTGGAGTGTTTTATACTCCATTAGGATGCTATATATATAGTTTATAGGTGTGATCAATCTATCTTGAGTATGAACAATGATTAATAAGTTAACTGTGTGGTTGGTAATGGTGTGTCTATGCATAAGGCCTATGTTTGAGTTGTTTGAGCATATGTAGAGGTGAGCTAAGATGACTATGATCATTTAAGGATGTTTAAGGGGACATAAGGAGTGGACCTATGTATTTTTAAAGTGGTCTTTATTAATATTTTTCTCAAGGGTGAGCTAAATGGGTGAATAGGTCTCCATGAGACCTATAAGAGCTATAAGGGCCTTATTAAAAGGTGTAGATACTTAAGGGTGACCCATAGATGCTATGGCCAACCTATGAAGACTATTTTAAGCTATGTATTTATGTGAGAGATGCATTGAGGGTTAAGATATGCCTAATGGCTGACCAAGGTAATGTTTATCAAGATTGCTCTATAAATAGTGAAATCAAAGATGGTGACTTTTATACTTTGTGTGAGAGGAAGGAGAGATTTGAGAGAGGCTTGTGTGGGTTTTTTGGAGTGAATGAGAGGTAGAGTTCCCTAAGGATGAGTTGAAGAGACCAATATTTTTAGTACTATTTGTATGACCTATAAGTCATAATTCTATTGATATAATTGTGCTCTTGTTGTTTGATTGTGAGCAAAGGCAAGGTGAAGACTGTGTGAGCTTTGTGGTTGATCTGAGAGGTAGATCAGTGTGTGGAATATGTGTATGACCATCTATTCATATTTTTGAAGTTGTGATAGAGTTATTTCTATGAAGGATGCATTGAGAGTGTAGAGTTAAAGAGTGGGGTTAGTTGGGATATGTAATGTGTCCTAATTAATCTTTGTGTATTGGTTCAAGTATGTAATGTGCTTTGGCCAAAAAGGAGTGTTGAGTGAATTTGAAGTGTGATAATCAAATTTTCATCATTAGGTGTTGAATAAATCAATTTAAAGGTGGAGTTTTTTATAGGTGTGATTGTGGGTATTCAACATCTACGTGGATTGTTTCCTCCTTGCAAGGTAAAACTTGCTAAAAGTCTAGTTATTGTGGGTGCTTAGATAGACAGGTGTAGAAGCTCCTTATGGGATTGGTGTCTCACTAAAATTAGGAATGGTATTTCCTTGATTAGTTTTTTCCTAGTCTAAATTGGTTCTTGTTATTATAGGATAGTAGTCCAATTGCAGGTTCTAGTGGGTTTTATTCCCCAAGAAGGTTTCCCATGTATGTCATGTGTTATGTGCTTGATATTGCATTGTCTCTCTTGTTCACTACTATGAATAATGTGCATTATTTATGAATGTATATATTGATTGATTAAGAGTTTGATAGATTTGGAATTAAAGCTAGTTTATTTGGGCTCATTGATTCACACCCCCCCCACCCCCCCACTCAGTGATTGTACCTCTAACAAGAAACACATGTATAACATGTATATGTAAAAATATGGAAGAATGAGATCACATAAAAAGGAAGTCTACGAGCATAAGCTAGTAGAAGAAAGGATAACTTAATCAATCAAGAAAATAAGCCATGGAGTATAATCAGGATTAACCAAAGAGGAAAATAAATATATCTAGGGGTGAAAATACAAAATAAATAATTAGATAAATATTCAAAACAACTTAAAACTTCCATTAGAAATTAGTGCATGTTAGGATAGAATGTCTGAATATGCATGTTATCATCAATAATAAATTTATTTAGGTATTTATAATCAAATCAATAATAAAGTGAAAAGGGCAAGTGTAACATATAAAGAAACCAAAACCAAGGATATATAAGAATGACAATGCAAAACAAGCACACAAAATAAATGTGAAACTTAGAATAAGATGAAGTAAGGCACAAACTCAAAGGAGGAAGGTACATGTAAGGCATAACATAGATTAGACACATGCAAAAATAAACTATGGTATAATATGATGTATTGATAAAATGAAAGGGATATGATAACATGGATAACTAGTGATCCCATCTTTATATCCATTGAAGACATCCTAATCAGCTCAATACTTCTTGAAGGGGATCATGGGCAGTGAGTGTGGGGAGTTAGATTCATCATTGGAGGTATCATAAAAATGGTTTCATGCTATATGCTTATCTGTATCATCATCCTAAAATGATATATAGGGGAAATGGGCTCAAAGATCTACATGAACCTCTTGGAAGGAATCACATGTATTAATTTAAATATTTCTTTGTATAATTTAACTTTTGGTATATGCTTGGGTATGCACTTATGCAAGAGGTTATATATAAATATTAGGACATAAATGAATTGATATTTTATGTATCTATGGTTGGGTAATTTTAGGAGTATTAGCTATAAGATTTGAGACTCGAAAATTTGAAACTATAAACAAGATCACTATAATAACTAGGACTTTAGGTGGTGAAATATTAGAAAATATCACATGAGGTTGAATGATTTTATTTTTATGAAGCCTTTTAGGTAATATCTCATGTTGTTTTTTAGGTTAGATGAGTAATTTTTAAGGTGGGTTGAGAAGAGTATATATTTTATCATTGTGCATAACTAAAGGTAGTAATTTAATGTGGATGGGATTTATTTTATTTGATTTAACCATGGGCATATAAGTAATATATTATATGTCCCACTATCTAATAATATGTAGAACCATACTAGTAAGGTATTAAGTACCATGGTTTATTTCATGTGATTGGTAATGAAATACCACCAATGTGTGTCTATATAAGACCATGATAAATATTAAGTACCATGGTTGTGCCTAATAAGAATCATTGAGTATACCCTCAAATAGCAAGAAATTACATCATAATTAAATTTTGACTTGAACCATTATCTACTATAATTACATGTGTAACCCTAGGATGTGAATCAATATAAGCATGTATATAGAGTGGACCATTATTTGAATAATATTAGAATGTGATAGATGGAGAAAAAATTTATGAACTAGTAACCATACATATAATACTATCGATGATAAATTCATTGGAAATCATTGGTTGATGTATAAATGTAGTCATATGAAAATTGTCTTGCTTTTTTGTATTATGATTTTGTAGTGGATTATTAAATATTTGAAATATATGATTGGGAATGGTGACATATTCAATTAAATGTAGTATTATAGCTCTCAACTTAGATTGTGTTTCTATTAATTATATCTTGTATCATATGTTTCAATTGATAACACCTATTTATGGTATGTCTTAAAGTTATATGGTAGTCACAATATTGATTTACATCAAATTATTGAGGCAAAGATCACGTAGTATCCAAATCACATGATGAAGGTAAATATATCATGTTTTCTCAATAAACCATTTAAGACATTTTTGAGGTGGCTCATGTAACTTTGTGAATTATTTATGATTTGTATAATATTGAATAATTATCATGTCAAGTTGTTGTGAAAATACACTTATAGTATTGGATTCATTATTACATTTAAAGGTTGGAGCATTATTATCTATTAATTTGAATTTTGATTTTCCATGATATTTAGAGGTAGTAAAAGGTCATTAAGCCCATATTTTAGCATATTGGTCTCTAAAATGTTCATCTCATTGATTCAAACCATATGATCGAGCTCATCAAAAGATGCATGCATGTTAAACATGACTTTGTCTTTCATATGTTGTAGCAAACTATTATAAAAAATGTTTTTTAACTCACAATAATGGATTTGATGAGACATGTTTGTAACTATAGGCTTGAATAGAAGAATTGTAATATTCTAAATGGGTGTATAATATAAAAAATTGGTGTCCTTGAAAATTCCATTTTAAAATAAATATATAAATTGTATCTAAAAATGATACTTTTTTAATTTAAATGAAGATTTATTATAAAATTATTATATATTGAATAATACAATATAAGCCTCAAGGGTTTTGTCCTTGGGTTGTGATGATAAGGGTTTCAATCCTTGGATCTAATTTTACAAATAAGGGATTCCATCCTTAAGTGTAATAATAAGTGTAATCTTGTATGCAATTGAATGTTTAATACATGAGTTAAATGAATGCTTTCTTTCACTTCAATGAATGAGTATAAATATGTCATAACCCCTCATCAAAAGGTGTGTCTTTCCCAAAGGTGGTGACCACTCATTTGATGAATGCTAAATTAATTAATTAATAATAGAGATGTAATTAATTATTAACAATGATTACTTCTTTAATGATGGAATTACACCCCAAAGTCAATTTAGTTAATGGTTTAATGTTGCGTTGATCTCCCTTTACTAGTGCAATTTCCCTTTCCTTGTATTTTGTGTTGGCAGTGATTTGTTTCACATGGTGGTTGACTATGTTCTATTATTCTTAGCTATTTTTTTTATCATTCCTTGGTTGATACGTGACTTGGGTGGAGTTTGAGTTATAGACCTCAATTCCTCAAATTGCTTATCCTCAATCAATTGTAAATTGGGTTGTTCAATAACTGATGAACCTCCCACATTATATCTTCTATAAAAAATATCACAAATATGATCAAATACTATAATATAACAATAGTCTTAGTGGAAACCACCAAAATGTCAGGAGATTTTGTATATTTTTTCCATTAAAAGATATTACAAATAACCAACACTTGTTAATCTTTACTTTTATTATTTTCACTCAATAACATAAGATAGTAATAAAAATATGAATATCTCATATCAATCAAGAGGTAGATGAGATTGCCATGTATATTTCTAGCAGACATGTATTTTGTCTTACTCAAAATCTTTAAGCCATTCCTTATGATAGAGTACCAGATACATGTACAACTTTCATATAATGAAAACACAAATCTTGTAGTGTCCCTACATTGATCTAAATTTTTCTCTTTCTCAAAGTCATAGAAATTTACAAAGTCATAAAGACATCTTTCATTGATATTATATTATTTACAATCCCTTTATGGCCATGATATACCCAAATTCATAACTAATTCTATGTCATTTGAATTTGATGGTGATATTTGATCGATTGGTGTAATTCCATCTTGATTCAATATATCAAGAATAAGAATTTGAGATAAATGCAAGCTTAAAAAGCATGTTACAACCAAGGTCTTTACTAGTATGAAATTATCACTATATAAGGTTGAAATGAAGCAAACCCTTCCCCAATAAGAAGGATTTGGGTATCTTACATCCCTAAACTTGTAGCATATTGAACCTTCAGTTGCAATCCATGCATCACATATATTGTCTGCAATGTATTTTTTGACTTGAAGCTTGCCACAACACTAGTACATTTGGTCTTGAATTTATGAGGATGAGATTCATTTACTATATAAAATACTCTCCCAAGATCATTTTTTATGATTGAAGCATCAATTTAAAATCCATTGACTAAATATTGCCATGTATTAAGAGTTCTTTCTAAATTCCTTTGAGAATTTTGAGCACTAGTAGAGTTACAACTTTATTAGAGATATCTCGATCCATATATTTCAAGCTTTTAAGACCCATCCATATAAAATAAAATACCAATGTATGGTCTATAATAACTAAAGTTTTCCTCTTCCTTGCATAAACTTGCATTACCTAATGCTCCTTGATAATAGTCACTTATTTTGGAAAAGTTTTATCAATTTTATTACCATGCCCCAACACTCCATAGTACCCTTTTCCCCATGTATAAACATATCCATTATAAAAAAGTGTAGGTGAGTATTCATCTCCAGCTAATACATGACCCACATGAATATTTTTCCCTTTGAAATCTTGCACAAACCTCCCCTCTGCAATGGTCTTTTTCTTTTCTCTTGTAAGTAAAATAAATTCCTCATCGTGGTTTAGATCTCTATATGGTGGTTGATAATCCTGGATTCCATGCAATAGTTCAATATTTATGTCATCAAGGGTTTCATATTTTTTATTTTCTGATAGTTCTTCCATCCTTATAGTATATTCATCAATATCAAGGAACTTTAGCAAATGTGGATGACTTTTGACATGTTTAATTGCCATCTCCTATTGTTCGTTATCCATGTCATATAAATCATGCCCCACATCTTCAAAATAGACATTCTCAAAAAATTTTTTGGCTATATCATATGATTCTGGATGAATTCTAGTGTTATCCAATGGATCCATAACATGGTTACTAGAGGTATCTTGACTAGTTCCTAATTTAATCTTTTTCTTATCAGCTTATCTAAACAAAGGCAATACTTGTAGAAGAAGCACCATCATTTTTGACTTAGCTAACTCCTAACATATGGAATTTGAATTCCCCTTATAAACCTCTTATAAATTTGATTTCTTTTCACATTAAAAAATCTGTCCTTGAACAACATGTGAACTTCCTATTTCTCTAGGATAGCTAGGAAAATCTAAAGGTGCCCATGTAGTGTTTTATTTGTTATCCCTAATACCATTGAAATTCACTTTAGTATCCTTCAACAGGTGAGGTACATTTAGTGCTTTTCTATCTTTTAAGGTTTTAACCTTAGTTTCCTTATTCTTTTGCTCCTTGGTAGGGTTCATGAATTTAATCCTTGATTTTTTTCCTTTCTTTTGCCCATGCCCTTAACTCCTTTGATTGTTATTTCATATATTGAAACAAATCTAATGTGTATTCTTCTATTGTCCTTATTATTCACAAAATATGAAGATCACAACTCTGATACCATTTTAATAATATCCCCAATAGAATCCAAATATTTAAATTTGTATTTTTCCTTAATCCTATTTATTGGAAACTGTATCATTGATATTTTCACCATTTTTTTATGAACTTACAAAAATAAATCAAATATAACAAATTTATGATTTCAAATACTGAATTCTTGATTTTTGTCTTAGATAAATATTTTGAATAAGAATAGTTAAATATTTAAAGTGAAGCACAAGTGTAACTTCTAACTAAAGTTACCCATTGGGCCTCAAGGGTTTTCATCTTTGGGTCTAATTGTAAATGAGGGTTTTTATCCTTAAGTCCATTTTTAGAGTTGCTGCTCAAATTGGTATATTTATTGATTAAAATCTTATTTTTCCAATCTTCCCTTCCTCCACCATCTTTATTTTATAAATACCCTTCTAATGTCTTTTCCCAAGGGAGGTGATGTCCCAAAGGTGGCATCCCTTGGTGTTTAGGTGGGTTAGCCTACCTATTTAAGTTTTATTTTTTATTAAATGTGTCACTACCCACAAGAGGGGAAATTCTAATTATTGTGCCTTCCTTAATGGTTGTGCCCTTGTATTATGCTTGGAGAGGGATATTATATCTATAATATATCTAATAGGATCAAAATACTTCAATTTGGATTTTACCTTAATCCTATTTAATGTAAACTATATCATAGATATTTTCACCATTTTTTGTGAACTTATAAAAATAAATCAAATATAAGAAATTTATGATTTCAAATACTGAATTCTTAATTTCTATCTTAGACAAATATTCTAAATAAGCATAGTTAAATATTCAAAGTGAAGCATAAGTGTAACTCTTGAATGAAGTTACCCACTAGGCCTCAAGGGTTTTCATCCTTGGGTCTAATTGTAAATGAGGGTTTTTTTTTCCTCGAGTCCATTTTTAGAGATGCTCCTCGACTTGGTGTATTTATTGAATAAAATCTTATTTTTCCAATCTATCTTTCCTACACTATCTTGCCTTCATAAATACCCTTTTAATGTATTTTCCAAGGGAGGTGATGTCCCAAAGGATGGCATCCCTTAGTGTTTATGTGGGTCATCATGCCTATGTAATTTTTATTTTTTATTAAATGTGGCACTCCCCTCAAAAGGGGCAATTTTAATTGTTACAACCTCCTTAATGGTTGTGCCTTTGTCTTATGCTTGGAAAGGGCTATTATAGTCCTCCCTTCCCAAAATTTATTATCCTCAAGCAATTGTAAGCCCTTATGCCCATTTACTAGTTCCAAGAGATAAAATATGATGTAGTTCTCCCAAATCCTTGATTTGGTCCCTATCAAATGAGAGATCTCTTATGAACACAAGGTCAGGCTTTTGATGTACTTTGGTTGATCCAAAATTATTGCATCTATATTTATGTAATGGACTTTCAAGGGTCCACTCTTATTGTCCCAATCATTTGTATTACTTTACCTTTGTCTTTCCTTTTTGACTTTATCTATCTGATGCATGAATGGAACCCTTTCATCATTTATTTGCTTCATGTAGTTGGTTGTTCTAAAATTTTCATCAAGCTAAACATTAGTAAAATCATCTAGAAATTTGGCTTACACCACCAAATTATCTTCAAAATCTTGCACCTCATATTTTTATTCATTCTCCATGATTTTCTTTTCTTTATTTAGAGATTTTTTTGTATTTAATCCTTTTCATGGTTATTCATCTAGAAACATATATTTGTGCCCCTTAATTGTCACAAATAGTTTTAGTTTCTTTGAACATTGAGAAATAATACTTTTAGCTAGTGTTTGTGCCACTAGTGATGATTCTTATTCAATACCAACCATTAGTATGAATAAAAAATATTGTGAAATATCATCACTCTCATTCAGTACCAAAGTCATAATGGACTGCATTGACTCTATTACATTTTTTATGTTTTTATAGATAAAAGCAAATAAATATTCAAACATGTAAAGAATTAGATCATCACATCTCATATTTATCATTAACACATAATATCTTATTTTTACCATAATGTTAATTATTTTGTCCCTCTTATTAAAATAAGAACCTATGATGTCACCTAGACCCTCAAAACATTCCACCATTAACCAGAATATTTCCTTCATGGTATTGTCAGTATATGAAAATTATGATGTTGTTTTCCTTGTAATTTTACTAATATAAGTGATAACCACAAGTATCACATCTAGATCTATATATCTCAACAAATTGGACTTAGCCAAATGAGTTGATAAAGGATTCATTGCCAAAAACATAGACTTATAATCTAATTACCTTACCAAGGATAAATAGTTAGCCACTTCCTCCAAAATGTTGAGCAAACCATTTTTTGAATGATGTAGATGCTCAAGTTCCTTTCCCAAACTAAAAATATTTATTTTCAAATCACATTTTATTATTAACTCCTTTATTCATAGACTATCCATCAAATCCAAAATCCATTTTCACAGGCTAGTAGTATTGATTGCTCTATACCATTGTAATATTTTGAATGGGTATATTATTTAAAAAAATGGTTTCCTTGAAAATTTAATTTTAAAATAAATATATAAATTATACTTTGAAATTATAATTTATTAATTTAAATAAATATTTATTGCAAAATTTCTAGATCTTGAATAATACAATATAAGATTCAAGGGTTTTTTGTCCTTAGGTTATGATGACAAGGGTTTTTTGTCCTTACAACCAATTTTACAAATGATAGATTTTATCCTTAAGTGTAATAATAAGTGTAATCTTGTACACAATTTAATGTTTAATACATGAGTTGAATGAATGCCTTCTTCCACTTCAATGAATTAATATAAATACATCATAACCCATCATCAAATGATGTGTCTTTTCCAAAGGTGGTAACCACTCATTTGATGAATGCTGAAGTAATTAATTAACAATAAGGATGTAATTAATTATTAACAATGATTACTTATTTAATGATGGTGCTATGCCCCAAAGGCAATTTATTTAATGGTTGAATGTTTCATTGATCTCCCTTGATTATTGTGATTTCCCTTTCCTTGTATTTGTTATTGGTAGAGATTTATTTGCCTTGGTGGTTGATTTCATTCTATTATTCTTTGTTATTTTTTTTATCATTCCTTGGATACTACATGACTTAGATGGAGTTAGAATATATTATAATAATATAATTAGTGACATTCTCATTACATGCTTGTTTGATTTCATAAAACTAAGAAAATGTTACCTTTTAGATAATGTTTATGAAAAAATGAGCTAAGAATATATCGATGAAATCATTAATTGATGTTTAAACACTATGGGTAAGGTGTAGAACAAATTTGAGACATAGTCATTGAGACTTTTAGGAAATATATTTTTCACTAATTAATCATTATGAGAAAAATATAATCGTGAAGAAAAATAATATTTAATGTTATGCAAAGTATCACCTTTTCCATTTTATTTTTAATATTTAGGTACTAAAAAGCTCTTAAGAAAAGAGTGAGTGAGAACACCATGATCCAATGTGTTGTATAATATATATTTATAACCAACCCTATTACTAACTTATAATATCTTTGGGTAAGTACCAAAATTTGAGTCAATGAACTTGTATGTCTTAGAGAGATTGTTGAATTTAAGCATTTGTAGATGTTGTATCATGTGTAGAGACCATCACATTATTAACATTAATATGAGTACAATTTTGACTCATATTTTTCTAAGACTAATATTGAGAGATAAATCATTAGGAGTATGTCATGACAATACATTATCTATAAGAGGCACATATTATGTAGTAAGACATGTAGAAATAACCTAAGGAGAAGTAACACTAGGCAAGGGCATAAAATTATTGGTAGGAACACTAGGAGCACTAGCCTCACCTTCTAATGTAGATGTAAAACATCCAATATGGGGTTTATAACATTTAATCAAACATTGGTAGCATTCTTAGGTGTAGATCCCTTAACTATTATTAATATATTTCATTCTTTGGTAACAACATAAATAATAACATCTATTTGTTGAGGAGTTTTCAAATGAAAAGCTTAAAATTTAGGTGTGGACATCTCATAAAATTTTATATGATCATATTCAATAGGAGGAAGATCATCCCAAACATTAGCACTATTATCACAAACATTTTAATCTAAGTCACCATCAAAAAATCCATAATTATGAAAAGGTATTTCATCAACAACATATGTATATCTAAATTTACCATTTAAAACATTTGATTATCATATATAGAATAATTATGAATTTAACTAATGATTGGAAAAATTGATTTCAAATAATCATGAATAGGAAACAAAGGCAGTTGAATAAAATCACAATTAAAATCAATCAACCTAGCACTTTTCCTAGTAGTATTTGTAGATTTATCCTTCTTAGTTCAAACAATATGTGAGCATGAGAAACATGAAGGAAGCTAGGGATGATGAATATTAGGTTTGAAATGTAAAATAAAAACCTAGGGAGAGAGTAATATTATCTTGGATGATAAATTTCACCAATTATATGAGAATCAAATGTAAATTCAAAGAAAAGATATGGAAGGTGAAAAAATACACTAGGATAGGGTTGGGACAAATGAAATAATCAAAATTTAGTTAAAAAATAGACCTTAGAGGGATGAATAACAAGGCAAAATTAATGGTTAAGGTGTTTTAAGAGTGGAGGGGTTCACCAAAATGTTTTACCAAATTGAGACACTAGTGGATCAATACTAATGTAAAGTGGTAAAATAAAGTTGGAAAAGGAAACCTATAGATATACAATAAGAACAAGTATGAATACACTCTAATATACTAAAATAGATGAAAAAAATAAAAATAGATGATCAAACATGAAATAGAAATGAAATATACAAAGAGTGATATAAATAGACACACTTAGGCATTATTTTTATATTATAGAACTAGAACAGGATTTTGGTCATGACATAGATGTAACCATGAGAAATTAATTGTGTCATATTTCTAGGTTAGAACTGTTATATTGATAATAATATACTAGTTATAATATACAAGTTACCAATTATGTCCCTATGTTCTTATTGATTCTGTACTTGGTCATCGATTGGGTTCTCTACTCTACTTTTGGATATTTATTTTTGGGTAGATGGGCATGTTGATGATGAATAGGATTGTGGATTCAATTTTATATTTTGACTAGCATAACACACTATATTTATTCTACTTTAATATTGAACTAATCCATAAATGTATGCATAAATAAGTGTGTGTAAGTTAGCTAACTTGGGAAACCTTATCTTACACACTTAGAGTCATTATAAATGTAGTTATAGTTTTTTGTGAGTGAATCCCAACCCAATGAGAGTTAAAAATTCACCTCCTCTCCCTAGATAATAAAAAAAAAAACTATATGCTATGATATAAAACTATTTTATCACAAGGTGATTATTGGGCAATTTTTACCCATTAGTTGGTTTCTCAACCAACTCATGTTTTCATAAAGCTTTTTTAAAGATTTCTTGTACATAAATAAAATATAGAATATTTATGTTGAATATATTTTTATAAATTTATTCCTTCCATTTCATTGAGCCATCAATGGTATCAGAGACACATATTAAATAAGGAAGTCATTAATTTATAGATAGAAAGATGGAGATGTGGCTAGGGATTTTAGAGGGTCAAAAAAATAACTATGGCTAAAATTTTTGGCACTTTATCCAGCATAATTTGAACATATCTTAAAGGCATTGTCAGAGATAATTCTAATTAAAATCATGATCGTAAGATTTCCTAATTAAAGACACTAGATTCATCTTGCTCACTAATCATCTACTAAATTGATTCAATTACCTAATGAATGTAGAGATAACATGGTCTACATAGAGATATCAATGCATTTTTCACATATCCAACATTTTATATGGTGTAACAATTTGAATGTAGTAAAAGGTGATGTCATTTGTTTGAAAATACTAGAGACTTGACCTATATGGCATAACACATTAGCATTGATAGTTGTTCTATTTAAGAGAAGCGGCAGTAGCCCTAAATCAAATCACATGTTTTTGTTTGATATAAAATATATTTTGGTTCTAAATTATTATTTTTTAACCTGTGTGAAGCACCATCCTTTTTCACATGTAAGGTGAAAATATTGTGAAAGATTTCATTGTTTTTCTGTCACATTTGCTAAGTCACGGACATTTGAATTATCTTGTCTTTTCTTATTTAAATGTATTGAATCTAAGGTTGTTATAGAGTATTTTTTGGTTCACTTGAAACAAGGAAGGTTTAGTATTTAGATCTTATTTTTGGTATTATTTTTTGGTCAAAATTATTTTTTGACTTCATTGTATAAAGGAGTTATAAGGTTTAAAATAAGATTTTCATTCAAATGTTGGAGAAATAAGGGTGTAATAGGAGTTATAAGGTGTAATATTTTTTTATAAGTCCCAATATTCTCTTATATTTAGAAAATATTTAAAATTTAAAGGCAAAACCTCAATAACATCCCCTATTCTTTAGCATTGTTTTGATAAACATCATGGCTAAAATTATGAGGTTAATTTCTAAAAATAGATGCTTAACTCCTAAAAATTATAAGGAATGGTCAATGAACATGGAAAATAAATTACTATTTAATGACTTTTGAGAATTAGTTGAAAAGAAACAAGCATTTCCCACTTATGCCACAAATCTTAAAAAATTTCATAGACATGACTAGTGTGCCCTTACTTTATTGAAATCAACTTGTAGTGCACAAGTTATAATTCACATAGAGGCCATCAAGTTTGAATTTTGGAAAGCATGGAAAGATGTATAATACTTATATGATAAATAAATTTCCTACAATAAAATTGACCTTCTTATATAGTTGCTCAACACTAAACTAACAAATGATGATGCTTAAAATTTTGAAACAAGAATATGGCACTATTGGTGGGAAAATTGATGATAAAATGCTCATTTATATTATTTTGAATGGTCTTAGCCATAGCTATAGGAACTTTATATAAATGTTACAGCTTAGTGATAAGATAAAAAAATATACTTTTTATTCCATTTGTGAGTTTATCACTCAAAATGAGAGAGAGAGAGAGAGAGAGAGAGAGAGAGAGAGAGAGAGAGAGAGAGAGAGAGAGAGGAGAGAGAGAGAGAGAGAGAGAGAGAGAGAGAGAGAGAGAGAGAGAGAGAGAGAGAGAGAGAGAGAGAGAGAGATTTGCAAAGAAGAAATAAAACCTACTAAGAAGGCCTATTATACCAAAATGGGTAATCTATTATATGAGCATAATAGAAAAAATTCTTCAAAGAACTTTCATAGATATAAACACTCTCTGAGGCACACTTCCAGACATAACCATAATTTTTGACATATGGATCATTCTAGTTCTCCAAACTATAGACTCTGGTTCTCTAAAGTATAGACATCACTCTAGTTCTTAGAAGAATGAGCATCACCACAAAAATTCACATGGACACAAGAAAAAACACAAGTATTATTCTTCATGTGGCTATTCTTCCACTAGTTTTTCTGGACTTGAGAAAACATGATATAATTGTGGTGGCATAGGACACTTATCTATAGAGAGCCCCTTCCAAAAGGAGGTCCTCTTGACATTGACATAAGGCATAAATAAACTTTGATGGCCACTCTGGTCACTCTTCTAGTTCCTCTTCTAGATATTATTTTAATGGATGGGATGAATATGAAGTTTTTTACTCGATATATGTTGAATATATATTCTAAGATGATAACACACCCATCTTATGTGAGCTACTAAGCTCAAGACTAGGCTTTGTGTAGACACAAGAAAACTACACACTAACAGTTTTTGATGACTAAATACCTTAGAACTCCCTCAAGATCCCATAAACCTTATTAATCCTTAACCAACCCCTCTTAACCTAATTGAATCACTATTATCCTATTAAAAAATATTATTTTAAATTACTATTCAAAATTACTATTCACTATCGCTATTCACTGTGGGAGCCACTATCACTATTCATGATGACATAACATATGACATGGCGAGTGACATGGTATATGACATGGCAAGTGATATGTCAAGTGACATGGCAAGTGACATGGAAGGTGATATGGCAAGTGACATGGCTTAGAATTGATGTGGCTCGATGTGGGACATCATACCCCATTTGGAACCCTTTCTCAATGTGCTTAATGACTTCATTTAAGCATCACAAGGCCCCACCCTTGAAATATGATGAATTTTACCTTAAGGTGCCATCATTAAACATATATTTTTCCTTCACACATGAAATTAGTCTTCAAAATGAGATACCTACCTCTTTAAAGATAAAGGGCACCCATTTTTGACTTCTCAACCCAAATGGTAGACTCACCAACCCAAATGAGAATCCCCACAAACCTCATCCTTGAATAATTTAGGCACCAAATGAAAAATGGAACCACATTTGGTTATCCATATCTTTAAGTGCTTTGATGAATATAAGAAAGGGTGGTGAAAAGTCTTTGGTCTCATTTAAACCCATGTGCATGATTCCCATTCAAAATTGGATTCATGTGCAAGGTGGAAAACACACCAACCCAAATAAGAGAATTATGATAAATGTGATAATACCAAAAACCTCATCCTTGACTTATTTAAGAGCCCCAATTGGATAAATTTGAATTTATTCACTATTCCTCTATTTTGGCATGCTTCTTCACATCAAATGTTATAAATACTCCCCCTCTCCTTCACCAAAGGTTAAGTTGGAAGTTAGTCTTTGGTTCTTAACATATTTATATAGGTTTTTGAAAGAGGGTATAATTTTTGAGGTGGTAATATTGGAGGATTGAAATAACTCAAAGAAACAAATCTCTACCCAAATTACTGCAAGAATTTATCTTCAACAACATCATCAAAAACAACATCATCTTCATCACTAACAAAGCTTGGAAGGTAATACCCATTTGTTTTATATTTCCTTTTTGTATTTCCTTGTTATTACCTTGAAATTAAATCCATTTATCACCATTTTTCATCTCAATCCATTTATCTTCTTTTCCACCTTTGATCATTTCAATTCCATTTCACCACCTTTACCCTCTTTACTCCTTTACCATTTTCACCCTCTTTATCTCCTTCCCCTTTTGCCTCCTCAATCAATTATTACATTATCATTTTAAACCACTTATCCTTCTCAGATTTATCATATGAACCAATTTTAAACCTCAACCAAAATTTCTTTACCCTTACAAAATTTCCAAACTTAAACTCATCACTTTTCCTTAATCAATTTTTAACACTAATTAATTTATCTAGTCATAGTTTTGGCAAAATATTTAACTTCTTGGTTTTAAATTTAATTATTATTTTTTATTTTATGTTTTTATTTTTAGTTTTATATTATTATATGAAAATTATATCATTTATACCAATCAAATTAAGTGTTTAAAATAGGTGGATTGATAGCCTCCTAGAAAGCTTTCATTTCTAGGATCTAGCTCATTCTAGGCAATCCACCCATCTACTTGTCTAAAAAACAAGTTTATTTTAGTGTTTTATTATTTTCAGGTCATCCTTACAAGCCAAAGAGGATATATATATAATAAATTAAATCCAACACATGCACTTTAACATGTATTCTTCCACACCCTTCATCATAAGTTTATTCTTTTCACACTTAAGAAAAAACAAAAATTAGATAGAAACATTTTGGCATGCCTGGTGGGACCCTTGAGTTTTCTTGGGTTCATTAGTTGTTTTAAGAAATTTAGTTGCATTATTAAAATGGTATTTATATGTAATTGAATTTATGAAAATTAATCATTCATCTATTTCAAAATGTAAGTTTTAGCTTCTTTTATTTAGAAAAGCAAAAAAAGTAAAAAGTAGAAATTTTCATTTTTTTCTTACATTTCTAAAAAAAATCAAACTAGAATTCATCCTAGGATTAGGATTGAATTTCATGATGAATTTATGTGCATTTTATTTTTTATTATTTCCATAAAAAAAAATCCTTTTGGTTAAAATTAACTGCATACATTGTTTGCTTGCTTGATTAATTAAAGGTAAATAAAATTAACATTAGTTCAAAAATATTACACAACCAAACTAATTGCATGAAAAAAAAAACTAACTTGAGACAAGGACCAACTTATATTTCATCACCTAGTGGATTATCATACCCTTTCCCAATTATTATACTTGGATTTAACCACCAAGGGGATAACCAACTTAGCTCTCTAGTTGAGTATAAACTCTGGTAATCGGTATATATTGGCTAATTAACTGCACTGGATATGAGATCATGAAGTGAGGATAGAAATCCCTAAGCAATAATACATGTACTCAAACCAATATAGACATCTTTTTGAGCACCTAAATAGAACTTGAAACTAAATATAGACTACCTTGTTTAGGATCTATTCAAGCCAACTTCCCCTTTACATTTTTCTAAGGCATAATCCAAAAGAGAGATTGAAAGGAATCATAAGACTTAATGAATTCTTAGTGAATGTATTTTTTCCCTTCTATTTATTTGATCTCTCTTTGTTTTGAGGTCTGAGTTTATACCTAGCCTTTACTTGTTTCTCACATGGTCTTCACTAGACAATAATTGAGAAACTAAAAAATCAAGAACCATTTCCCTCCTCTCCTTCTTCCATGGAGTACTCATCTAATACTGAAGGCTCACATTGAATTTACACTCTTACCTTGCTTAAGCTATTTTCCCAAGGTGATATATACTTTTCCACTTTTCTTGATAACAACCCCATTACCCTTCAACAATACCTCCAAACTTCAAATTATCGCCTTCCTGTTCCCGTTCCTCCTAGTGACCCACCTTTGGGCATGCCTTCCCATCTCATGATCAACACTACCCAACCTATTTTCACCCAAAAATCCTCTTCAACTAATCTAATGCATGACCAAACACCACCTGCAGCATCAAATAATCCCACCAATGGACAAACACCCCCAAATATTAACCCATTTACTATCCACCATAGGGACAACTTCACTACTATCTACACAACCTTTTTATACCATAGGAATACCTTATACTCATGCTAATACTAATCCTTCCATCACCACTAACCCACTTCTCTCCACTCTACTCCAAAATTTGGTGCTTTCCATACCTTCCACCTTATGACCTATAAGTAATTTGGTAACTACCTACCTTCAACCAACTAACCCACTAATCACTTCGATGTAATACATAAACCCCCAACATCAAACCTCCAACACATGCCCATGACATCTTATCAATATATTCCTAACACACAAGGATACATAACTCCACCTTCCACCCAATCTTACGTGGCCTCACACACACATGTAACGTCATCCCAACCATCCACTAGTTATTCCCATGTCACTTCGCCCCAACAAAACATGTCATATACCTATCCAACCCAACAACCTCAAATGGACTTGGTCAAGATGATAATGGAGAAAATGACTACCTTTGAGTCATCCATCTCAAGATCACATAACCCTATCTCTTATGACCAAATTTACAATGAACCCATCCATCCATTTGTCCCTCTCCAACCATATCCTCCATAATGATAATTGCCAAAATTCTCTAAAATTCAAAGCAAAGAGGACCCCCAACAACATTTAAGAGCATTTAGGCATGCATGTTACTTGATTTCCCATGATGATTCTCTTTTCCTTCATAACTTTCATATGTCTTATCTAGACTGATATTAGATTGGTATAGTACCATCCCAAAACACTCCATCTTCTCCTTTTCCTAACTATACCAAACTTTTTAAGATCACTTTTCAATCAATATATCCAAGAAAGTTTATATTATTGGCCTCTACTCCATTCAACAATTTTAAGATGAATCTATTGGTGATTTTATTACTCATTGGAGGATCCTAATCAACCAAAATTCCTTTTCATTTCCTCAACCCAAACTTATAGAGATATTTTCCCAAGCATGTGAAAAACATATTTCCTCCACATTACATGTTCAAAACTTTTGAACATTTGACGAAGCTTTTACCATGGCTTGCAAGCTAGAGAATAGAGAAATTAATGAGGGAAGATTAAAGTTGAAGAACAAGAACCCAACTTACAAACCCAATGATCCCTCTTCTTCCAAACCACACAACTAAACCAATCCCAACACTAAAAACAAAGCAACTACCAATGCCATTGTCCTCAGAGCCATTCCACCACCACCTACCAACTAATAGAACCTAAGGAACTAAACCTCTAACTCCTTTAATTATTCAAATTGAAACCAAATAAATCAAACTTGGAATAATAATAATCAATTAACTCCACTTGGCGAGCCTTATCCTTCTATTATGGAAAAGTTACTAAAATCCAATATCATCTAACTTCTATCAATTAAACCACCCCAAGAGTTTGATGCTTCTTACCCTGTGCCTAGTTGGTATAATGAGAATGGCCATTGCACTTTTCACCAAGTCATAATACATGACATCAATAGGTGTAATACCTTTAAATACCTTGTCCAATCCCTCATTTACAAGGGGGAAGTTACGTTGGATAATCCTAATGCACCACTAAACCAATTTCTCAACATATTATGCAAGCCTTTCCCTAATCATGCTCCTGTACCCCTCATCATGAAAATAAACCTAAACCATCTCATGAGGCACATACTATTAATGTGGTTACTAATCATCCCATTGATTTGGTTAAGGTGAATGAAATGTCACCTTAACCACCTATTTTCCCATTCCCCTAATGTAAGAAAAAATATTGCCTTTTATTCCTTTAAACACCCAAATAAAGGAAGCTACCATACCCACACTTCTATTAGAGGATATCACATGTACCTCCCCTATCACAGATCCATCCACCCCCTATTTGGAAGCTATCTCACAAGAGAGGATGACTTCATCTACACAAACTCTAGTTTTGAATCCCTCTATCAAAGGCCAAGACAAAGGTAAGGAGATCAAACTAGAACTTCTAACCCTTCCTTTGGTAGACTAACCTAGCCCTTCTAAACTAAGAAAAACCTCCACCCAACTAACTAAAACCTCATTCAAATTAATTAACCCTCAAAAGACAAATAAAATAACCAAATCCCCACCAAAATCAACAACTAAAATAAGGAAATAAGTAAAACCACCAAAAGGTCCAAAACCCTAAATTTTACCCCCTAAACCTTGCCCTCCATTTTGGGTCCTCATCCATCTACCTTAAACATGAAGTCCATCATTTTTACCAAACCCCCACCACCTTTATTGGTCACACTTGCATACTTGCTTTTGAAGACACCTTATCCCACTACATTGATAATTCCTAAGTTACTTACCTTACCATCATCTACCTCTATCCCATCAACCATCTTACCCAAACAAAAACCATAAACCAAGTATACCACTTTACCCAAGACACCTATCACCAAACCCATGTCCCCATAACCTTCTACTTCAACACCCAAAACAAAAATTGCTAAACATTTACCACCTTTATCTAAATCTTACTTGACCATCCTCTATTAGTTATTACAAACTTATTCTTTGAGCTTATCACCCATAAAACCCTTTGATCCTTCACATAACAAACCCTCTTGGTTTAATGATAAATTGATATGTGTATATCATATGACACTAGGACATGACATAAAAAACTATAAATCTTTCCAAACATTTGTTCATAGCTTATATGAAGATGATCTATTATCAGACAAACCTCCTTCATCCCCATTTCTAATCCAACAACCAACTCAATCCATCTAATCTTTTATCTCACCCAAAATTGAATAGGAGGAACCAAAGCAACCACCCAATCTAGAGAACCCCCTTATCCACACTATTCACATGATTACCTAATCTCAAGCCCAATAAAAGGATAAAGGGAAGGCTAAAGCATCTATTCCTTAGAATTATCCCTCCTCAATATCCCAAGAAAATAATACCTAACCTTCTCCATCTTTAAATAAACCCAAGGTGTCTATCTTAGGTGCCTCCCCATCTAACCCTCCATACCCTAACCCATATAAAATATCCATTAAAAAAGCTATCCTCAAATAACTTTGCCAAACTCCAACAAAGATGAGCTTGTATGAGTTAGTCTCTACCTCTTCCCATCACCATCAAGTGCTCATATAGGCTCTACAATCTATTGAGGTTTAACCTGATAACCTTTAGCCTTTAGACACTTTTGTTGGTACCCTTTGAAATTCTAACTTTGTCACCTTAAATAATTCAAAAATACTTTCTATTAATTTAGAGGATCCTGATCCTCCCTCTTCATTATAGTATACATCAATCAAACCTGCATCAAAAGGGTGATGATCTATGGGGGAGCTAGTATCAATATTATATCCTCCCATGCTTCAAAACATTTACCTAAAAACATCATGTCTAAAAGCTAAGTGGTCCTTCATTCTTTCAATGATACTATGGCTATCACCTTGGGCATAGTTGTCCTTCACATCTATGTAGGGCCTCATACTATTCCCAAACTCTTTTATGTTATAGAAGGAAATTTATAATACACCATTTTAATCATACACCCTTGGATTAATGCCATGAGTTGTATCCCTTTCACCCTACATCAATGTATCAAGTTTGAACATGAAGGGCAAGTTGTGATTATCCAAGCCAACCCTAGACCTTTTATATCTTGCAATATGACATATCGGCCCAATGATGTCCTTATTCCTCCTTCATTCACCTCACCATCATCTACTAACAACATAACCTCACAAACCAAAACCCATAGCATTTCCACACCTAATGTTGATTAAGCTTCCACAAGTTCATTTATTTCCTCTTCCCTGATTCCTGTAGAAGACCCCATGACAACCACATTCCAAAATATTTATTTTGGGGAGTATATAATCTTAGCTTTAGATGCCTTACCTACTCCCAAAGAATATGGTAAAATCACACATGAGCCTTATTATGATCCCAACATTGGGAAAATCATCCCATTTCGGCTCCCTAACCATTAAACAAATTTTGTTTATGGGGGACTTGATCAACCACTTATAGGCCCTACCACCACTTCATATATTTAACCATTTACCTCTAACTTTTTATACCTTAGAAAACTAGAGTTCACTAGATTATATCTCCATAGGAGTTCTTGGAAAGGATTTGGCCTCAATTGTTATGAACAAGGGCCTCATGAGTTACCCCATATTAAAACTTTGAAACCTCATGAGTCATTTGGATTTGGATATAAACCTCTAGAAGAACCAACCAATTCACCCAAACCCATTGCCACCATGGAGGAATATATCCCATCCTTGCCAACCCAACAACTTTCTCTACCTAAAGGCCCTAATATCATCCCTCCCAACATTGTTTTTTGATCAATACTATAAGTTTGGGCCCTCATCTATCAAGAGAGTGGCCAAACTAAAGTCCTTCCACTCATACATCCTACAATGGTAGAAAATGATTCTCCTACCATTTGCACCATCCAACATCAATATGATGGTTCCATTCTTACCTACCTCAGTGTAAGAGATTCTTATATCCATAAATCCCTTCCTCTTGAGACCTCAACCATATCAAATGAACCCACCATGGATATAAACTTGGTCACTCTAGATAACCCCCACATTTTCAAGTTGGCTAATCACTAAATTCAGAGGAACTTTGGGACTTCTCCTCTTTCCTCTAAGACCATATTATAAAATTTTCTTGGTTTTAACATGATATGATTGGGATTAACCCCACCATTTCTACCCATAACATAGTCACTCACTATGATTCCAAGCCTATTAAGTAGAAACTTTGATGCATGCATCCTCTCATAGCCCTTCTCATCAAAGAAAAGCTTCAACATCTCTTATCTATAAACTTCATTCAACCCATTGACTACCCCTAATGGGTCTCAAACATTGTACCTATCACCAAAGTCACTAGGGGTCTATGTATTTTTATGGACTTTCATGACCTTAACCTCACCTACCCCAAGGATGATTTCCCTCTACCTAGCATCGACCAACTTGTTGATCTTATAACTAGCTATGAGATGTTATCTCTCATGGATGGGTTTTGAAGTTATAATCAGATCTTGATTACTCTAGAAGATCAACATAAAATTTCCTTTACCACCCCTTGGGGAACTTTTTGCTATAGAGTCATGCCTTTCAAGTTAAAAAATGCTGGTGTAACCTACCAATATGCCATGACTTATATTTTTTATGATTTCATCTATAAGATTATAGAAGACTATGTGGATGACCTTCTTGGGAAATCCAAAGTCTAAAAAGATTACTTGACTATTATTTCAATCATATTTGAATGGCTCATTCATTATCATGTTTGCCTAAATCTTAAGAAATGCATTTTTGGGGTCCTTTCAGGAAATCTTCTTGGCTTTATCATCTCTCTTAAAAAAATTGAAGTAGACCCTGCTAAATTTAGAGCAATTTTGGACATGCCTCCTCCAACTAACCTTAAGTAGCTCTGTATCCTTTAGGGAAAACTTCAATCCATTCACCATTTTATTTATCAATTTTCAAACCAATGCTAGCCTTTCCATCACCTTATGAAGAAAGATGTCTATTTCAAATGGAATAATGATTGCCAAGAGGCCTTTGATTCACTCAAACAATACCTTTTGTTAGCACCTATCCTCACCTCTCCTAAGGATGCCCACCCCTTTTACCTATATATCTCTAGCACTGACCAATCCCTAGGGGCAATGTTGACTCACTGAGATGAACAACACAAAGATTAAGTCATATACTACATTATTTTTATGCTTTTAGAATATGAGACTCAGTATACACACACTAAGAAACTTTACTTAGCATTGACCTTCGTGGCCACCAAACTCTTCCACTACCTTCTTAACCATAAAACCTATGTCATCCTTAATACCAACCTACTCAAATACATGCACTCTAAACCACACTAAAATTAGTGTATGGCTAAGTGGATCATGCTCCTAGTTGAATTTTACCTTGAATTACTCTAGCAAAAGTTTATTAAAGGTTAGTTCATTATTGATCAATTGGCTAAAGCTCCTTTAGTAAATAACTAACCACCTCCTCTTGCCTTTTTGGATGAGTTTATCATGACTCTTTTTCAAGAACATGACATAACCTACCAAATGACCATGTTCTTTGATGGCTTGAAATGCCAACAAAGAGGGGGTACCAGAGTTATTCTGATTCCTCTCGATGGAAAACCCCTTCCTCTCTTCTTCAAAATTGACTTTAAATGCACCAATAATATGGTTGAGTATGAAGCCCTAGTGGTAGGTCTCTAAACTGCTCAAAGATTATGAATTAAGACAATCCATGTCTTTAGTGATTCTAAACTTATGGTCAAATAGGTCAATAGATCCTATTAATGTAATAATTATGTCTTGAAAAAACATAAACTTTTAGTTGACAAACTCTTAAAATCATTTGAACATTAGCTAGTCTAATCCATTCCCTAATCTACCAATAAATTTGTGGATATAATGGCCTACCTTACTTCACAGATCCCTTCTCAGTCTTCCAATTCCAAAATATTTGTCACTATTCATCATTTTACCACACCCTCTTATGGCCAATCTAGCTTCCCTACCATTTTTAATGTGAAAGAATCCCAATTTGACATTTGGTATGACCAAACTTTCAACTACCTCAACCTAGTCATTATTCCTCCCAACCTTTCTAAGAATACCTAAAGAGCTTTTATTCATAGTACCTCTCATTACTCCATAATAGGGGGAATCCTATACAAATGTGGGTTTGATGGTCTCCTTTATTATTACCTATGAAACCATGAATCTTTCCATGACATCAAAGAAACACATGATGAGATCTATAGGGGGAACTTTAGTGGCCTAGAAGTTACTAAACGTATCCTTCACCTTGGCTACTATTGGCCCACCCTCAACCAAGACTATTGTGATTATGTTAAAAAGTGTGTTAAATGTCAACAACACACTAGTTTACATCACATACCAGCCAATATCCTCCAAATATCTAAGGACTTTTGGCCTTTCTCTCAATGGGGGCTTGATCTCATTGGGAAAATTAACCCCCATTCTTCATAGTGACATAGCTCCATCATCACCACCAATGAATATTTCACCAAGTGGGTAGAAGCTATCCCTCTTATCTTGACTAAAGTGGACAAGATTATCGACTTTATCAACCTTCATATCATCTATCACTTCAATATTCCTTATAAGATCATCACTAATAATGGTAAATATTTTAAAAATAAGTAGGTCTAAGGTCTATGTGATGCATTTGGAATCGATTTGAGCTTTTCCTCACCTTACCATCCATAAGCAAATGGATAAGTGAAAGCCTCTAATAAAATTCTTAACAAAATGTTAACCAAAACAATCAATGCTTTAGGTCAAGATTGGCACTTGCAAATCCCATTTACGTTATGGGCCTATTATAATATAATTCTAACCTCTATAGGTACTGCCCCTTTCTCTTTAGTCTTTAGAGCATAAGTAGTCTTGCCTCTTGAATTAAAAATCCCCTCTCTTCACATATCTTTTCAATAACTCATTTTTGAGGAAGATTTTCATCAACACTGTTTAGCTCAGCTTGAGCTACTTGATGAACATCATATAACATCCATCACCCACCTCCTTATCTATCAAGAGCATATCAAATGTGCTTATAATAAACACCTCAAACCAAAAGAATTTAATATTGAAGACCTTATCCTAAAGGAAAATTAACACATGACCAACATGGAGAAAAGTAAATGAGGCAAGTTTGATTTCAATTGGCTTGTACCCTATACCATTATCCATAAGTATAGATCAAGAGCTTATCATTTATCCTCAATCGAAGGCAAACTAGAACTTGAGCCCCTTAATGCTTCACATATACATCTATTTTTTTTGTTAAAGAAGAATAAAGCTCACTCTTTTTGTCTAGCTTAAGCTCATCCCTTGATTATGAGATTTTAACCCTCACTCATCTCTCTCTTCTCCTCTTGAGGACAATTGATTACAACATAGAACCATGTGATTAACTATCACAGTTATAGCCTAATCCTAAATATAAGTAGTATGGCTCTACCCATAGCATGGTTCTCATGGATCCTTTTTGTCTTTAACAAGATAAAATACCATGGTTATTTTTTCTCAAAACCACACCCTTTTACCTATCATTGACCTTCTTGTGTTAAAGTTTTGCCCTCATAAAGGTAAACCTCTAAACCTAATTAGAATAGTCCATGTCTAACCACATTTCATCTTACAACTATTATTTGGGTCAATATCTTAAGCATTGCAGGTACTTCCTTGAAGGACAACTAAATAAAATAAAAATAAAAATTGTTGAATGTAAGGTATATTTCTCCCTTGAAGGATAGCTATCAAGAAATTTAAACAAAGCTAATAAGATTAGACCACTCCCTTGAAGGATGGCTAAGTTAACTTTGTAAAAAGTAGAGCAATTTCTTGGAAGCTTCCCACATCAATCAGCTTCTCATTTACAAAAATAAAGTAAAGGACATACTATCATAACAAATTCTAAGGCCACATTCAGATCTCAAGAAACACAATAAGTTGGAAGCCACAATTAGCTTTCACATGTAACTTCCGCATTGATCAGTCTACATATAAAATATGACATGGATTTGTCTATTACCATTCTTAGGTCACTTCTAAAAAGGAAAAATTAATTCACATTAATTTATCATACATATCACCCATTACCTTTCACACCACCTATCACCCATCTTCCCTTTAGACTATCTGTACATCAAAGGATTTAGAGCTTACTTGGCACCCTGTGATCAAGAAACCTTATTTATCAACTAAGTACTGCTCATGTACAACATTTTAAGGGCTTATATTCATTCATTTGATCTCACTTTGGGTCTATTTTTATTTCTTGTCAAAAATAAAGCATCATTCCCTATTCTTATATGAATGTGCCTAGTTGATGTTTTCACCATGACTTGTACCATATAAAATTGTAACAATAATAGCATTCCTTTTACATTAAGTGAGATTATAACCAATCATAACCATAACCATAACATTCAAATAAAACATCCAACATATTTTTTACATGTTTAAATCAAACTATGAAATATTTTATTTAGAGTGCGAGGAGTCACATGACACATACAAATTTATCAGACTATCCACACTTCACATAAGGCCCCTTTATACATTATTTTCCTACCTAAGCATTAAATTGATTATCTAGTGACTCTAGATTTATGTTTAACCATCCTTCTACTTGATTACTCCTTGAACTAAAATCTATACCATTCCATATATCAGCAATCACTAAAGGGTGTACTCTATTCTCCTCTCCCACATTCATCCCCACAAGGCAAGAATTATACTCTACTTTGGGTCTTTCACCCTAGTCGATCATCATATCCATTACATCACCTCACTCTAGTTGTTCTGCTCACATAAGTACTACCTATTGCTACCTCTATATGCACCCCCTTAGATAGAAAAGGTTCCCTCCATGGGTAGGCTAAACGTCATGTTCACTAGCCTACACCTCATGCAATGAAAGTCTTACCTTCTTCACTACTGAGGAGGTAAGAGTTTTGACTCGATCTTGGGTCATGGGTGCCTTTCCTCTTATTGTTGATCTAATAGTACTTCCATTATCACAATTACATGTTGTAGTATCTAGTAGATCTACACATTCACCATATTGATTATTTTAGGTCATAGAGGTTGATGATCATCTCCACCATTATTTCTATTGTTCACCATCATCAACCTTGTGTAGTTCTATGCACTCTCTATAACTTGCAAAACCAAATAACTTAATAATAGGCATTCATCCTTATCATGATTTTTTAAATAGAATACCTAACCATTCTTCCTCACCAACATGATTCTCCATCCCATCAATGGGGAAATTCATATGATGTCATTAATTCCCTTGAATAGTCCTCCCACTTGAAATGGTCATGTCTAATTACCTTTTTGTGTGGACATGTCACCCTTGATCCAATTTGTCACCTTGATAAATCTATTATGCAACATCAGGTTATCTTTTTTTTGACCTTATCATCCAATCTACATCCAATGTATTTTTTTATTTTGTCATCTTATGATCCTTGTGGGCCTAGCAGTCATTAGCATCACCTTAGTTGACATAAATTGGCTTCCAACCATAGGTCATTGTAATGATCATGCCTTTAAAACTGCCACTGTTTCTTGTGGTGGTAACTCCCAAATCCTTGCCACTGTAGAAAATTTTCCATCAAAGGTGGGCTGCCATGAATTCAAAACAATACATTCACATTCTTTCCCCTTTAACCCTCCTATTCCTACCATCCCATTGCCACATGATCTAAACATCAGACCCCAACCATTGGTAGTGTCTACTTGAACATGGTAGTCTTTTCTTTTGTGTCAGCTGAAAGGTCATTCATATTAGGGTAATGTTTACCTTCTCTTTGCCACATAGCTTCTTATTGGTTAAGCCCCACCTAGTATAACCAATAAGTCATTAGTTCCATGGAGCTAGGACAAAAGATGTAGACATGGCTACTATTTGTCTAGCCTACCCACACAACTATTATGTTAGGAAAGGTCCATCCTCTATCATTCACCATGTTACTAACTCTTTACTTTTAGAATCTAATTGACCATAAAATAAATTATTTATAGGTCATCACTTCACTACTACCCTTAAAACTTAGCTCATAATGGTGATGAATGTTGGCCAAAGCAACTCTACAAATCTAGATAAACCCCCACCTCCTAAAACTCATCTTGTAGCAATAGAAAATATCTCCAAACTCCTACCATCACAAAATTTTAAAAGGTGTAACCTCATACAATAGGCACCTCTTCTATGGATTAGCTCTATTGAAGATCATTTGTGGTACTTAGCATTATGTTAACTTGTAATTTATCCTACCTTGCCCATATGTTTCTCTCATCCTACTAAATATGGGATCATTATGGTAAATATTTACCAATCTACGCCATTCACTTTCACTAACACCTTCACCAAAACCCAAAAATGTTATTTTACAAAACCTTTTCCCTCAACCCAAACCAACTCATGTGGTCTATTAAATTGGGGTAGCCAATTTGAACACCACTCACCCAAACCTTGTTGAACTACATTGACCTGATGTCCATGGAACATGTAGGAATTACTTTACTTCTATGGGTAGCTTGACCATTAATTACTAATTCCTATCCCCTTTTTCTTCTCTCATTTCCATCACTAACCACACCCTCTTACTTAGGGTGTCCTACATCAAAGAAGATTTGAATTATTTCTTAAGCATCCTTATGTTTTAACACCATTTAATACTTCCTCTTAAGTTTTTCCCCCATTATTAGGAGAACTAGATTGGCTTGAGGTCTTTTTGGACTATGTAGGTAGTGCTCAGTTACTGAGGTTAGCTCAGCCATGTCCTTTACTTTAATTTCTCTTCTCACCTAATATTTGTCCCTCTACTTCTCTACCTCTCTCCTCACCACCTACCTCCCTCCATCTTGTCAATATCTTTTAACCACTTTTATAGATTGTCAATATCTTTTAACACAAGGGTTAAAATCCTTCCTCATTGACCCCTCTTATCTCCCATAAATCCACCACCTACCCTTATTCATTGACCTCACTACCACCTTTTCTTGCATATGCTTTATGACTCACTTCCCCACCCACCTTTTGCATTTTATACCTCTCTTTCACCTTATTACCAACCATGAACTTTATCCCTTTAATTTATTTCTCAGTCCTCATCATCTCCCCTTACCGTTGGATATTTTTCATACCCTCTTTATCACCCTCTTTTCCTCACCCATTCCAAATCATATTGTGCATCTTGCAAGCTTTCTATTTCTTTTGTTTCTTCACTTTTTATTTATGTGTACGACCACTCTATTCCACTCTTCCCACCATACCCATTTTCCATTATTCTTGTTTGTTTTTTTCCCATCCTTTCATCCTTTTTATCTTTCTTTTTTCCTCCACAACTAGCTTCTAACTGAGACTTCATCCTTTGAGAAGACTTCCATAATTTTCCTTATCTTCTTATCTCATCTTGACTTTTTCCTTTCACATTCCTCTTTTCCTCTTTCCATATTAGAACTCACTTATCTTTTGCATCTGTGTGAGTATCCTTTCTTTTTACCCCTTCTTCAATTCTTCCTTTTTCTTCTTATCATCCCTAATTTTCATCCCTTATTTTCATCTCATTTCCTTTCATTGTGTTCCTATGTGTCTTCACCACCTCATCACCACTTTAGTTTGTCAATATCGTCTAATAAGCTGATTTATTCCTACCTTATCTCTTCACCTTATCATCCACCCATCCTTTGCTTCCCCTCATTGTTATTAACACCCTTCCCATTTTCTATCCCATTCTCATCTCCAAAACCACAATCTACTTTGCTTCATTGTTCCTCTCCTTGCCTATATTCATCCAATGCTTACTTGGTTTCATCTTCACCTACATTTTCAATCTTATATCATCATTTTTGTGTCCTTATTCACTCCTTTTTCCTCCTATTTCCTTTTCTTCTATGTATTTCCTTGTGTTTCATTTTCATCACCAAACTAGTTTCTCCTTGGTATATTTTTAGACTTATTTTCAAACTTTCATGGCCTCCCATATTTCTCATCCTCCCCTTACACTTCATGATTGTTATACTTATTTACACATACTTTTAAATTCCATAATCTATCTTTCTTTAGTGCATACCTCACCCCCCATCTTCCACCTTTTTTTCTTCTATTTTCTTTGTTTCATTTCATTTTTTTTATCTCCCTTAATGACATCCCTTATTCTTGTTAACCTTATTTTTTTCTTATATGACCATGCTTGGCTCATTCCATCCTTCTCCACCTTAATATTTATCTTCAAACCTTATTTTTAGAGCCTAAAATTTGAGGGGGAATACCACAAAGGTTGATGAGGAAAGTCTTTCTTCATCGACTCTCAGTTTGAGGGGGAACACCTCCTCCCATACTCGGGACACCATAACCTTCAACCAAGTGATTGAAACTTTCCTAGTAAACTCTTATTTTGAGGGGTAACATCGAATTTTATACTTGGGGCACCTTGACCTTCAACTAAGCAATTTGTTTTTATTTTATTGCTTATTAATTCAAAGCTGCATAACAAAAAGGGGCAAAATATAGACACTAGAAAATTGCACACTAATAATTTTTTATGACTAAATGCCTCAAAACCCCCTAAAACCCCCCTAAACCTTATTAATCCTTAAATAAACCCTCTTAACCTAACTAATTCACTATTCTCCCATTCAAAAATACTATTCAAAAGTACTATTCACTATCACTATTCACTATGAGACCCACTATCAATATTCATGATGACATGGCATATGACATGGAAAGTGACATAGCATATTACATGGAAAGTGACATGGCATGTGACATGGCAAGTGAAATTGAAGGTGATAAGGTAAGTGACATGGCTTATAAGTGATGTGGCTTGATGTGAGACATCATAACCCACTTGGGACCCTTTCCTAATGTGTTTAATGACCTCATTTAACCATCACAAGGGTCCCCCCTTGAAATATAGAAAATTTACCATTAAGGGTCCATCATTAAACATATATTTTTATTTCACACATGAAATTATTCTTCAAAATGAGATAGCTACCTCTTTAAAGATAAAGGGCACCCATTTTTGACTTCTTAACCCGAATGGTAGACTGACCAACCTAAATGGGAATCCCCACCAACCTCATCCTTGACTAATTTAGGCACCACATGGAAAATGGCACCAAATTTGGTTATCCATATATTTAAGTTCTTGGATGAAGACACGAAAGGGTGGTGAAAAGTCTTTGGTCTCATTTAAACTCATGTGCATGATTCCCATTCAAAATTAGATTCATGTGCAATGTGGAAAGCACACAAACCCAAATGGGAGAATTATGATCATAGTGAGAATCCCAAAAACCTCATCCTTGACTTGTTTATGAGCCCCACTTGGATAAATTTGAATTACTTCACTATTCCTCTATTTTGGCATGTTTCTTCACATCAAATGTTATAAATATCCCCCTCTCCTTGACCAAAGGTTAAGTTGGAAGTTAATCTTTGTTTCTTAACATATTGATGTAGGTTTTTAAAGGAGGGAATAATTTTTGAGGTCAACATATTGGATTATTGAAAGAATTCAAAGCAATGAAGCTCTACCTAAGTTTCTAAAAGAATTTATCCTCAATAACATTATCAACAACACCATCATCTTCATCATCAACAAAACTTGGAAGGTAATACCCATTTATTTTATATTTCCTTTCAATATTTAATTTTTATTACCTTGACCTTAAATCCATTTGTCATAATTTTCCATCTCAATCCATTGATATTATTTGCCACCTTTGATCATTTTAATTCCATTTACCATCTTTACCATTTGACCACCTTTACCCTCTTTACTCCTTTACCATTTTCACTCTCTTTATCTCCTTCCCCTTTTGCCTCCTCAATCACTTATTGCCTTATAATTTTCAACCAATTATCCCTCTCATATTTATCATCTTAAACACTTTTAAACCTCAAAAAAAGTATCTTTACCCTTACCAAATTTACAAACCAAAAACCACCACTTTGCCTTAATCAATTTTCAACACTAGTTAATTTATTTGATCATATTTTTGGCAAAATATTCAACTTCTTGGTTTAAAATTTAATTATTTGTTGTTATTTTATGTTTTTAGTTTGATTTTTCTACTATTATATTTGAATTATATCATTTATATATATAAAATCAACTATTTAAAATAGATGGATTGACAGCCTCTTAGAAAGCTTTCGCTTCTAGGATCTAGCTCATACTTGGCAATCCACCCATCTACTTATCTAATAAATAAGTTTATTTTAGTGTTTTATTATTTATAGGTCATCCTACCAAGACAAAGAGTATCTCCCCACAATTACTTGGATCTAATGAATTAAATTTAAAAGGTATTCTTTCACACCCTTAATCACAAGTTTCTTCTTTTCACTCTTATGAAAAAACAAAAATCAGATATAAACTCTTTGATATTGTAGGATTTTTTAGCTTGTGTAATTTGATTTCAAATATCTAGTGTTGATATGATATTTGATGTGGAAAATTTCAATGGTTTTTACTTGGCTTATTTGTTTCATAGATTCTCACCTCTCACCTAATAGGGGAGAAAATATTGCATATTGATTTTTGATTAGTTGTCAATGGTTACAATATGAGTCAACATTGAGCTGCTAGCATTATTAGTGTTGAGAAAAGTCCTATGAGAGATGTTGGAAATTATTGGGCATTAGTTTTATATGCTTAATACACATTATTATGGAAATCACTTATTTGATGGAATCTATGTGAGTATCAATGTAGTTGGAAAAAGTGTGGTCTTGTTCTAATTCAGTGTAGGGATGATTTGGGTGTTGATCAGTCCAAGATGCATAATATACCAATTGTAGTTGTTGTAGAGTCTACTTAGATGACTCATATTTCATTGCTTCAGTATTTATATACCCTTTTGGATCAAGGGGTAGTTTATTGGGATTATTTATTATCCAAAGTTACCTTTTTATTAGTTTGTTTCATGTAATAATGTTTTTTTGTTGTCAGGTAGTTTTTACCTGTTAGTTGGTTTCTAAACCAACTCATGTTTTCATAAATTTTTTAAATATTTCTTGCACATAAGTAAAATATAGAAGATTTAGATTGAATATTTGTTTTTGAATTTATTCCTTCCATGCCATCAATGATGATAGCACACGACTTAGCTTTGATGTAAATGTGATGTAAGATTAATGTGTAGGCTCCTTATAAAGTGTGGAAATGTATAAAACCAACATGTAGACTCCTTAACAAGTGTGGTCATGGATATATTCAATGTTTAAGTCATATTGGATCTAAAACATGATGAGGGCCATAATCAATAAACCAAAATTTCTGACCCAAAGGTGAAAAAGGCTCCAAACATGGGTTGAATTGATCAAGAGAAGAATATATAGGATCTTGGTGTCAACATATTATAGATTTGAGGTGTATATGAGGAAATATAGATAGATCAAGAATAGAGAGACTCTAATGCGGGCATAAAGGTATTCAAAAAATATAAAAATGTTAAAAATTGGACCAAGTGCAATAATGCATGAAAAAAATGTAATATAAATAGGGGGTGTATAAAAATTAGCTATCTACAGACTATGATTCCAATATACATTATACAACTGTAAAATATTAAAATTATAATTATACATAAATTAAATTTATTGAAGTTCCCATATGTATGCTATAATAATTTAATGACACTAAAATAACTCTTCCATAAAGTACACTCATTTTCCCATTTACATTTACAACTATGAGGTGAGATTAAAAAAACTACAACAATGGAAAAATATAAATAAACTTGTTATCCATTATTATGATTCCATTATTTCAAGAAGTTGTTACTCAACCTCATTCTTAAAATTTCTCTCTTGGGGTTCCTTTCTCTTACTCATCTTTCCTCTCTATGCACAAAAAGTGGTCAATGATAAGAATGAAAACATCATTTTTATGTCCCTACTCACTTAAGATGATAAAAATCATTCCTATGATTTCCCATACAAGTGGAATTAGTTCCCTATTTTCCCTCACCAATACAATGGAAACTTTAAAAAAAAATTCAAGACAAATTTGGAGTGCTACGGAATTCCCAAACACACATATAAACTCATATTTGGTATTAGACACTTGAAAATGTGTAATTTCACCCACCTTTAACAAAATTGACTTATGCTTAATTACATGACTCTTATTCACCATTCATCATAAACATTTACTATTAATGTGACTAACCCTTCCAAATTAATGTTACTATTACACAATATCTTCCTAATAATTTTTACAATTAGATTTATATATCAATCTTGGATTTTGGAATAACTATCTAAAATTTTCACCTTAACATTTTAGATCACCACCATGATCCTTCATCAGGAGATAAGAAATTGAATGTGTAATAACATAAGAGACTTCATAAATAACAATAGGTATCAAGAAATAACCATTGATGCCTAAAATAGGTCTATTAAATCTATAAATTTTTGATAGATTTATATACTTTTCACATTGTCTCCTAGCCTCAGGTGACTATTCCTATTTTTTGAAAGGTCCATGGCTCTAAAATAGGTCTACTATCAAGGACTTGCCCACTTAGGTCAAACATGTCCCTACACCCTTTAAAAAATAGTTTCCAAAATTTAAATTATTAAAAAGGGATAACCTGTACATTTTACATGTCAGTTTAAAAGTAACTAACCAAAAATCCAATGATATAAATATATCAAGCCTAAAAAATTACAATCTATAAATTATATCAATTAATCACTATAAATACATATGCACATTGAGAGGAATCTCCATAATTATTCCAAATATGAAATATATCAAAAGATAAATACCTAAGCTAAGTTTGAATACTATTTGAAATGCCAAGTCACATGTTGTCAAGTAGTTAAAAACATACGAAATATTTCACAACACACTAGCTTTACACAAGATTGCACACACTTATTTAATTGGGAAAAATAAATATAGTTTGAATTACCTCTTATGAGCATTTGAAATTTAGGGAACACTCAATTAGAAGTGGTGTTTGAGGCTAACTCAACCTGCCACTTTTATATTTTACCCATTTAGAGTTGCCTCATTGTACAATTCAAAGAGTTAGGGTTTTGAAGCTAAGATAAGGTAAATATATCTATGTATAACCAAATGAAGATATTTTAATACATAGAATCCCTCCAAAAACTTAGGCACATTCATCAAAATATTCACAATATTCACACACTCTATAGGGACAGTGACATACCCTAATAGATAGTAACACATTGTAAAGGCATCCAGGGAAGCACAAACTTGTCCAAGCTCACATAAACACTATATTTATGGATGTGAGAATTTTCAATTCCATTTTAGATAATTATAGTCATAAATATCACTGTCACATAACTTCATGTATGTTAAAAAATCAAAGTTCATAATACTCCTAGTGTTTTCTAAAAATAACAAGTTAATATATTTATCTATTTGCATCAATTGTGTGATTACTAAATATCTTAAGAAATCTGAATAGTCAATCAATTTTATGCTATTAGGGTCATTAAAATACTAAAAAAGATAAAACATATTGGTGAACCCATTACATTTCCTTGAGCATGGTTAACTCTAGGTTTTACTTTAGGATTTCATCCTTCTTTCTAGGGTTTTAAAATTTATATCTTAGGGTTTGATTTTAAGTCCTATTATCTAAGTATCTTCCATTTGTATAGGTACAAATTGGACATTTTTCCATTTCCCCTAGGGTTTTAATTCTTATTCTGCTATTAAAGCTTCATCCATTAGGGTTTATCCTTGTTTGGATTATATTTAAATAAAAAGGGGTTTATCTTCAAAAAACTTGAAAATGTTTTTTGATAATAGTATTTATTGGATCCATGACCTATTTTTTCCAAAATTATGTAAAAATTTTATAAAATTATTAATTTATTATTTTTAGTAAATTTTATGTAAATAATGAATGTACTTATTTTCAATCTATTTTATGGGTTTTAATTTTTTATGAATTTTCATTAAAAACCATTTTTTATTTAGAAAAATAATTCACTATTTTCTTAGAGTGGTTAGTTATTTATTTGACCATTTTTCAAGTCATATTTTTTTATAAATGCACCTTTAGGGTTTTATACTTTCTTAAGAATTTTATATTTTTTAATTTAAATATGAGTTTCATAATTAATTTAAGGATTCCCCTTATTCTATGTTGGTTCTTATGTTAGGGGAGGGTTTCATTTTTGTGTTTCTTGCTATCTTGGTGTTTTGAAATTTCAAAATAAGTGACTAATATAAAACCCCTAATACCCCTCACCCCTTTGATCTACTATTTTATAACAATTCTAGGTGTTATGCTTATGAAAAGGAATGGAAAACCAAGTTGTAGATAATCATGATTGTGTGCCTAATAATAATGCTTATGTAGATGAGTAATATGCATGTATAATTGAAATAATTGACTATGATAATTATGATGACATTAAATATTGGAATGCTAGTGATTTATTTTTATATAATTATAGTGAAGAAGAAGAAAAATACAATAAGATTAAAATTCAAGAATTAAATTATCCTTCCATCTCTATATATATTTATACTATTCATTCACTAAAACAAGAATAAAGTAGGACTAAATTAAATAATGCACTTATTTGTATAATTCTAATTAAATAAAAATGTATTATTACTTATGACCTATGTTAGATCATTCAACATAAGAAACTATGTCAAGAATATTCATTTAGAACATTTAGTTTTCCACCAAAATTTGTGAAATAAATTCATCTTATTCAGTGCTACATAATACAAGTGAATATGACATGCATGAAACATGATATTTCCATAAAATTTATTCCAAAATATAAAATGATGTTTTCATAGAGAGTGATTCTAAGAAATGTGATGAGACATAGAATTTAGATGATGTTATTGAACTTATGTTTAAGATAGATGATGAGGTACAACTAATTAATGAATCTTTGAAAAACCATTACCAGTCCTACTAATAATATCATCTCCATGATGCATAAAATATGTGACCTCCAAAACAAAACTCAAAATTTGTTCCTAGAGGTTACATCACTTAAGGAAAAAAATACACATATCAAGAAACTTGAGCATGCTAATGTAAATTGCATATCTTTTTTTCCATCTAAATATTATGTGCCACAAGAGATTCATCTTATCTATAGATTGAGAAGTAAAAAAAATCTAAAATTTAGGAAGATAATCAAATAGTTACATATGAGGCAATTGATATAAAAAATAACATTTATAAAGATGAAGTTGTATCTAATGACATGGATAAGAAAGAGGTTCATGTTATCACTCAAAACATGAAACTGTAACTATAGAGGGCTCTCATGTGTATTGGGACATAACTCCTCCATGCCTAAAACCTAGGACTCATGTGTCAGATAGTTATTCACTATCTCATTATAAAAATAGGATCATCCCCCAAATGTGGGAATATTTCACTCCTTGGGATGAACATCTGGAGTAGTTTAGATTCATTTTATTCTAGATACACCTAGTTTAGGACTAGTACACAAACCTAAAAAGAGTATAATGAAATATACAACTAGTACTAAACCTACATTTGATAAGGGGAAAAGGGAGGGAAAAGGTAAGAGCTTTTTAGAAAATAAGAGGTGATGCACCAAGAATAGAGTGACAACATGCCTGCTTGACGACACAATAAAACTAAAAGACTGAATACATAAACTTGAAACCAAATGTAATGCATAATTGTTTCACATATAAGTAAGGGAACATAGTAAAATGTTAGGAGAGACAAAAAATGGTCCATAGATAATGCCTACATAGACATGTGTATAAATAGGATATGACCTACAATAACTTTAGGTTCTACACAGAGGTGTGAAGGGAGGATGACAATGAGAGGGATGAATCATTCACAGACAAAGTTCAATAACCAAAAATACAAATAGAACACAAATAATGTAGAAAGTAACTTAGCTCTTATTAATCTCAAGGTATAAGGCAATCCAACATGCTTAAATGGGTAGATATTTGTTATACCAAGAGAGAGCTCCTTGGATGACAAATTTTGGTAGCATTACAATGCTCAAAATATGTCAACCCTTTACAATGTAATACCTAGGATTTTATAAGAAATGAGGAGCCAACAAGTTATTAATTAAAATATCACCCACTATCAGGGAAATTAAAAAATTCAATACTAATGTGGAAAAATAGTTGGGATCTTTGTCAAAATAGATCACATGCCCATGTACTAAAAATTTGACAGTCACCCTAGCATTTAATTCTATCTTAATTTGATTCCATTGAAATCCAACTAGATCTCATCACTATTATTATTTATGGAAGCAACCTACCAATCCACTTGGGTCATGTTGTTGATGTTTAATCGTGTCCTTGGGTTCTACTTTATCATCCTATACAGAAAGTGGAATTGTCTCATGCTCATATTTGTAAAGTCTTACATGAGGCTACACACTAAATGTTACACAAAGAGTTGGCCACACAATGTGGTTATGATATTGTGAATGGAATTGAGAGAGATATTTTATGTAAATGCATCATGACCTAGAATCCTTATATGAGTAGTCTCTCCTTTATTTCTTGAATTCAATAAGACTTTCATGCTCTATCACTCTATACTAGTGTGATGAAGGATATTTACATGGGGTATGTATTAGGGATTCCTTATGGGTGTAAATCCATAGTTGATGAGATGACTCAAGCTAATTGTTGAGGCAAGGCATAGATGGGAATCATCCACATGCATACTTGTTTTTGGGAACTCAATCAGTACACAAGCACATGACCATTTGTTTGATCCTGTTGAGTTCAACACCTACTAAATGGGTGACTTGGAAAGTCAACACTTTTGATGACCTCTGTGGGTCATTTTCCTACTAAGCAAGAACCCAACAACCTTGAAGAAATCCATTGGGCATGTAGTGATATGGAATTCCTTGATCTTCATTCTCCTGACTATGATTAGGATTGATAAGCCCACCTAAGATGAAAAGTAACTAAGATAACTTTTATAAGGATGAACAAGGAAAAATCATGTTGAATAGTGCTTAGATAAATGATAAAACTAAGATAATATAACTATGCACTAGCATTTGGAGGAAATATAACTATTCTAAACATTATTATGTGCATGTGACACTCAAGGAAATTAAAACATTTAGACTACTATTTACATGGGTGTTCATGATCATCAAAGGTAGTGTTTGAGATGAATACCATTGATGGGGATAGGCAACACTTATTCACTTGGCCTTGCAAGTTTGTATGAATTGCCTTGTTTATAAATGCCTATGGTATATGGGCCACTCTATATAGAATCAACCTTTGTATACTTTTTAACCATTTCTCTATCCACATCCTATTTGAGTACCACATCTCCTTCATTGAAGCTTATATAAACTACCCTACTGTCAAATGTTCTCTTGGTCTACATCTACTAAAGTTCCATAGTGAACTTGGCCCACACCCTAAGTTATTGAAGCTCCATTAGTTTGTATAACCTTACTATCATGGGATCAATTTTGAGTAACTATAATTGATGAACTAGCTATAGTGAGGGAAATTTGAGAGAGGTGAGCACCCTTAATTACTTCCCATAGACTAACATGAATGTAAAATTTCATAGAACCTTTTTTGGCATTATTTGATCTACCTAGAGGGTCATCTTGAGCTTGGTATGTTAGGATCACTGATTATCTTCCATGGTTTGATTGATGATTGAAACCAAGTTATTGTTAGTTGATTTGGACAAACCTTTACCTTGGGGGTAATGGTTTGAGAATGTGCTCAAGTGGATGCTATTGTTGACCACCCATTCACTAATCTTGGTTTAAAGAAATGCTAGTGCATTATTTGAGATAATAGTGGTTAGGACACCAAATCTTATGATAACATTCATGTAGAAGTCTAGGATGGATGCCTCATTAGATTATTTGAGTGATGCCTCATTATATCCTTTTACCCATACATGCACATATTTAAATAGAGTTAGCTAATAATAACTAACTTAGATTATTTTAATTATAGTGGTTTTAGGTGAGTAATAACCTCCTAAAAATCCATCATGGAACTCCTCTAGGATTTGGTTCACCTGATGTTGTTATATGCATCACAAAATGATTCTATTTATGTCTTTTCTAAAAATTACACCAATTATAATCACATAAGAAATGGCTTGTAATCTAAAGTGTTTGAGCTTATCTCTATTCAATCTTTGTAGATATGTGATAGTCTAAAGGAAGATCTTCATGTTCTCAGTCTAGCCTATTGGGGCACCTTTCTCTTCTGGTTGGTCTTTTTGTATCATAACAAATAAATGGTATTCATTATTCACATATTTTTTCTAGACATTTTTAGAGTCCCTTGCCTTGCACTAGATTGATGATTTGAATGTCTATCATATTCCATCACCTTTTTGACCCAACCAACTTTCTTCTCATCTATGTTCTTACTTAGTAATAATTACTTTATACTTGAGTGTGAGACCATGAGATAGATCTTATTATTTGAGAGTATGTAAATGAATTTATTGAGCACTCTTATTATCATAAGGGTGTAATTTTATAAAAAAAATTAGCATAGCTCATAAATACTATGTGCCTAGATAAATAAAGTGATAGGCTACTCTAGTTGATCATTTTTTTACTACGTAAGAATAACTAAGATGCCTTTAGATCCAATGAAAGAAAAAATGATGAAATACTTACTATAATATAGGTTTATCAATGTAGGAGATCTTATGATAACATGCTTGATGGATTCAAAGTTTCTTCAACCTTCTTAGTTCCAGTTAAATGCAATGCTCTTATTAAGGATTATTGTGAGGGGCCTGACTAGATTTATGAAACATAGAATAAACCTTTTGATAAAGTTTATTTTTCCAAATAAGCTTTAGACACCCTTCTTGTGACTTGGTAAAGGAAGTGGTAGAATGGACTCAACTTGATCGAGGTCAATTATGAATCCCTATTTGGAGATCGCATGTCTCAAAAGCTTGACTTCATGTACTATGAATATGCACTTGTTTGAGTTCAAATAGATCCCAAACTCTTATAATTTTTTGAAGACCTTCTCTAGGTGGCCCAAATGATTGAATACGTGTCTTAAGACAACATTTATGTCATCAATGTAAACTAAGATGATGTTGATGAGGAGTCTATTGAATGCCATATCTATTGCCATCTAGAAGGTCACTCCTACATTTTCCAAACCAAAAGGAATCTTTTGGTATGTGAAGGTACCCCACTTAATGGTGAATGCAATTTTAAATTGATTTCACTCCCATAAAAGCATCTGGTTATATCTTGAATAACCATCTAGTAGTGAAAACCTTTCCACACCTATGACTATTTGTAGAATTTGTTCCACTGCAAGATGAGGTAGTGGTCTTTAAGGGGGGATTTATTGAGATGCCTAAAATCTATGCACAAGTGGATCTCCCCTTTTTTTTATGCATTGGGACCAAATTGGCCACCCATGAGGAATGTTTGATTAGAAATATTATTTTGGACTCAATGATATTTGAGATATCCTTCCTCATTAAGGGCTCAAGCTTCTAATTAATTAGCCTCTACTTTTGTCTGACCATCAAGTCAAGTTTAATTGTATGTTGGGCCAAGCTTGGATAAAAGCCTATAAAGTATTTATATCTCCATAAAAAGATATCATCATACCTTATACTTAACTTAATGAATTTTTATACTTTAGATGGGGAACATATCTTATCAGCTTTCAAGAGATTGCCGTTAGATATAGACACTGACCTAAAGATTTCCTCCTTCACTCTCATGTTTCTTCTTTTGCCTTTCAACTGGTCATCAAAATTTAATATACTTTCCACCATGACTATCTCCCTAGGTAGCTTATTTCCCTTGAGTTGAATGATATTATCTTATTATTGAGCTTGGAGTCAAGGTTGGTTATTGGCATATGACTTAGCTTCATCTTGTAATAAATTGACTATTTTCATATAACTCTAGAACACTTTCCAATTACTTACATTATCTAAGACTATTGGTCTAATTACAAGTCTTATGATTTATTTGGACTCATTCTTTATACTATGTGATAGGTCATACTACACTCCCAAAGTTGTGATCTTATCAACATCATCATTCTACACCCTTGGTATAGAATGGATATTGAAATCATCAAACCCTTCAATCATGTCCCATACCATATGATTTTCAAATCTTAGCATATTATTTTTATACATGTTTTTCACTTTGATGTGGTTTAACACTAGCACATTGGCCCCAAAATCTTGTATCACCTTGATCCCTTATGCACGAATTGGAGACCCTAGAACAATGTCTTGTACTGGACAACATTTTTTGTGTAGACAAACTGTAACCTGAACACATGGAAATATGTATCCTTTTAAGGGAAAACCATTACAACACTGGCCCCTATGCTATTTTTAATTTGAGAGACATCAAAGTATAACTACCATATACATTCAAGGTTATTTTACACATTTATAAGGTTAGGAAATAAGGTATCATCTTTGAGAATGTAGTATGTGCCTAGTCATATTTCATCTACATTTTCATATGGTTCAAACTCATAATGATCTCACATCCATTTATCAAGTAAGTCATCTGGGACCTCTTTAAGGGGTGTGGTGGTCTCATGAAGAATTGAGTTCCCTTGATCAAACAAGGTATATTTTGCATCAAATGGGATAAGAGTGTATATCTCTATGTGATTCTTAAAAATAGGCTTGGACTTGATGGTCACCTTTATCTTGTTTCTAGTTCTAAGTAGCATGTGTGAATAATTTGAGGATAAATATCTACCCACATTCAAAGTGAAATATTGAGAGAGGCATATAGTGAATTAAGGGGTTAAGTCAATGACCATGATGTATTACAAATGGAAAGTCTCAACCATGTATGTAGAGTAAGACTTAAATTTTTAATTGTTCTAAGAGTTATAATCATTGTTTAGACAATTAGATAATCCCTTTTGATATGGGAGAATATGTTATTCCTAGCATGTCTATGATTTTCATTAGCATGACTGGTCTACTCACACTTGAATCTATCATACAATTATATATGAGATACTCACCAATGATCAAAGAGATGTATAATGTGGGTGGATTTTTATTTCTATGCACTTCTTCCTTAGGTTGACATAGACTTGTGTGCAAAGTAGGCAAATTATGTGATGACTCATGAGGTTGTAATATTCTTAGGGCATCTTATAACAAATTTATTTGGGAAGGAATAACAAGAGCATCCCACATAGAAACATTAAATCTAGTCTTATTCATATGCCTGAGTATGTTAAATGGGATTTGAGTCCCTTTAAGATGTACTTTTTTAATTATAGTCTTTTCTCATACCCACACACTAGTTCAGGGTTAGCCTTCTTCCTGCATAACATGTTTCATGCATACCTAGGTTTGTGTAGGTGATTTAACTTAGGTATATATGTTCTAAAATTTGGGTGTATAAGTTGAATATATTGAAGAAGAAGGTTCATCCATCATTACTCTCTTTTTTAAGCTTGTATTAAAAGAAATTGGGTTACTTCTTACACTTGACACTCCATTATGATTCACATAGTTAAAGTCACTCTCCTACCAATTTGAGAGGGTAAACCCATACTAATATTGCATTTATTATTTTTATTCATCCCTTGGTTGATATGAAATAGATGGAGGCTCTTGAGGAGGTGGTAAATTATGCATCATACATGCCTCATTAGTTACTCCATTCACACACAACTTAATCATGTGGTTGATTGCTCAAATAAAACCATTCATAGTCCTACACCATGTTATTTTACAAAATAACAAGATATCTATAAGTGCTCATAGTGTTAGGATTTGGTGTATATGGAAGCATATTATATGTGAGCTGGTCTGAGCTAGTGCAACACATTGGTAGGGAGGCCTATTTGATTGATATTTATAGTTAAAGATTTGATAAGGCTTGTAATGCTATGATTTATATCACTTGAGTTCTACTAGCTCATTCCCAAAGCTCTTTAATAAGGATTTATAATCATGTAGCTCACTTAAGGACATAAAAGTTGATGGAATTGGTAGGATGGTAGTAACAAGAATGGGGGCTAGAGTTAGAACATGAGGTAGGATATATGAACTTGTACATGGGGGCTCAATATATAAGGGCATAAGGGGTCTAGGTGAAATTTTACCTAATTAAATAAAATAATTATCTATGTACAAAACAACCTCATATGCATCTTATAATACTATGCCACCCATAGATTAGATAATTATGGCCATGTCACTATTCAATACTCTTAATAAATATAAGGATGCAAGGTTAGGATTAGGCCTTACTAGGAGGGGAACCTAGTCCAAAGTCCTCTAGAACATGAAGTTAAAGTTGACCATCTACTCATGTGAATCCCTTTAGATGGTCACAAGTTATTCCATCAATGATATGTGGTCACTCTTTTCTTCAAACTACGCACATAATGTCATGCCCAACTCATCTCAATTATGAATAGAACTAAGCCATGGGTTGTGATACCATTAAAGTGATCTACCTTTAAAATAAGAGGCAATGAGCCACACTGTAACATTATCTTTAGTCATATTATAGATGGAGGGAATATTTATAATATCTTATATGTGCTCTATAGGCATAGTTGAATTTTCTCTAGTAAAGTAGGAGATGCTATTAAGAGCAGCTATGGGAATACAATAATATTAGGCAAGGTTCAATGGTTTGAATCTATTAAAGGGAATAAAGGGTTAGTTTTTATGCTTATCTATGAAAGGGATAGGGAATAAGTTTCTTCTGTGTAGGGAATTGATAAAATCGAGGTGTAGATTGAGTTTTGGGAGAAGGTTGTCTTGTGTCAATATCCCATATAAGAAGAGATAAAGATACTCTATCTCCCCTTATTCTAGAAACTATAGGTATCTAAATGAAATTAAAATTAGTTCCCCTTGAATATGATCTTGTATGTCTTAGAATGTAGATGAAAAGTTGATCTTTATAAACCAAGAATGCTTGAAGTTTCTCTATAGAGTGTCTTCAACACTTTAATCACTAGGAGTAAACCAATATATTATCCAAAATTTAAACTTGTTTCCCACCAAGTGTGCCAAAAACTTTTATCACTCAAAACATGCACTAATAGTTATAGAGGGCTCTCATGCACTTTGATGCAGGGATCCTCTATGCCTAGTGCCTAGGACTCATGCACTAGAGAGATATTCATTATCTTGATGTAATAGTTAGATCATCCCATAAGGTTTGGGAATATTTTTCTCATTGGGATAAACCTCAAGAGGATGCACTTGGATTAAGATTGGTGCACAAACCTATAAAGAGTAGATTGAAATCTAAAACTAGAACAAAACCTCAACTTGACAATGGGAAAAGGTAAGAGATTGATAGAAAGTAAAAGGTGATTCACCACTAATAAAGTGATCACCTCACCTACTTGATGACATAATAAAAGTAAAGTATTGAATACATAAAATTCAAAACAAATGTAATGTATAAGTTTTTCACATAGAGGTAAGGGAACACAATGCAATGCTAGGAGAGATAACAAATGGTCCACAAATAATGCCTACATATACATGTGTATACATAGAATATAACCTATAAGAACTTTTATTTATACATAGAGGTGCAAAGTGAAGATGATAATGAGATACATGAATCATCCATAGACAAATACCAACAACCATGAATACACACAAAACATAAATAATGAATAAAGTAACTGTTCATATTTTTACCACAAAAATATCAAAATATCAAGTAACATAAAGAAGACCCCCTAATATTTTAGAAAATTGCCTTGAATTGACCCAAATCACACATTTCCTTTTTCTTGTGGAATCTAAAACTCTACCTTAAATTTACAAAATTGCAAATTGCTTCCCAAGCTCTAGATTCCATAATGCATTAGCTAGCAGAATCTAAAGATCTGAATACAATTTAAAATTTTCAAAATTGAAAATTGTAGCTAGACTTTTGGATCCTATAATACATTAGCTAGTGGAAACCAAAAACTTGCTTGCAATTTTTAATTTTGAAAATTGTAAATTTTAAGTGTAGTTCTAGTTCCCACAAACCAAACACCTCATGAAATATGGAACTTGAACTAAAAATTACAATTTTAAAAATTAAAAATTGTAGGAAGAGTTATGATTCTCATGAAAAACTCTATCTAGAATCTAAAACTTGGAGAGCAATTTACAATTTACAAAATTGAAAATTGTAATCGAAGTTCCACTTCCCAGCAACAATTAAGCCCATAGAATCTAGAACTCCAAATTCAATTTGTAATTTTTCAAAATTATAAATTATTCTTGGAGTTTCACCTTCCCATTTCTAAAGAGGTCAACCAATCCATACCCACAAAATATGGAGGTCAAACTATAATTTGAAAATTTGCAAAAATGCTTGAAGGCTTTGGAGTTCCACCACCAACCACCATTATAAGCATTAAATATAGAGGGATATATATTTATATATATATATATATAACTTAGGGAATTTTATATAATCCATTATTAATTTTCAAAATTGACTTATATTTTGATAATGACCTCGAGCCACGTGATGCCTCAACATTACAAGCAATGATATCTAGCCACAAAACCAAGCCATGACTTTGAACTCTACCACTAGCACCCTACAAGGTATTCCTATAAATTCCCTACATTTTAAATATATCATTTCCCATTTTGATCTTGCTTAGATTATATTTATTTCCTTAAAATGTTGCTGATAGTTTTTTACTACATTTTATAAGGTTTTCATTGTCTTGACATCATTAGGGGTTTTTGGTGGTGTTATAGAGGCTTTGTTATCATTCTATTTTCCTAAAAATCATGGTTTCCAAAGAATTAGGTTTTTTTCCCAAGTTTTGCATCAAAATTAGTTGAGTTTATTTTGGGTTTCTCCAAATTTCATAGCCAGATGAATATACCAACATATATTTTACTAACTAAAAGCATATTCCTTGAAAAATTCCCTCTAAGTCCTAACAAAATTTTGACCTACAAAATGAACCTCCCATTTTTTTAGGATTTTAACTTGATTTTAATACATCCTAAACCTATGAACATTCCTATTTATTCAAATGACTCCAAGTTTCATGGACATTTTATCTACTTGAAATAATTTTAAGTTCCATCAAACTATTAACTTGCATTTTGCACCTCCAATCTCCATCAAAGATTTCAACCTACTCCTAATACTATAATTTATCACTAACATTTTACCTACTCATAGCACCTCTAATATTCACCGTAAATTATACCTACTTATAACACCTACAAATCCCACAAACATTTGTAATTGGTTTTCCCTTAGCAGTCTCTCTAAAATCCATGTTTGGGAAAGAGATGAATTTCAAGTCAAAAGGACCCAGTGTAACTCTTAGTTTGGAATCTAGTACCACTAATATTATAGATACAAACCTAGGTTACATTGACCTAGGAAACTTTTAGACTAGGATAAATGTAGAATTCAATAATGACTAGATCTAGAGTATCTATGACTCTAGACTACTCCAAGCAATAGCTTTTGCCCTGATGGTGCAAAGCCCTAAACTAGTTATAATAATATCACAATATTGTGATGCTAATAAGAGAGAGGTACTCACTAATAAAGGGTAAATGATTCTAAATATAGAAATAAATTTCTTTGATTTAGTATTTGTGATACTAGAGTTTGAGATTTATCTAGACATAACTCGAGAAACATACAAAAAATTATTTCAGGATAACAACTTGGGATGCCAAAGAGTGATAAATAAATAATGGCTTAATACCCCTAACGATGACTCCATTAGATTGCCAAAGACATTGGAAAGAATTGATTTCTAGGATGAGTTTGGATACATAATAGTATTACTGCATAGGATCACTGGTAATCCTAATGCAAATATTTTCCAAGAGTGGATGCATCGATATATATGGGTCATCGATGAGAATAAATAATATATCCACTAGGCTCAGTTCATTAATGATTCACTTCATAGGTATTTTATGGAGGTACAAACCATAAGATATTTTTACATGACCTCCTAATTAGTATACATATTGACCAATGGGAGAGCTTTCCCAATGCTCAACATAGTGGCTAATGAAGAAAATAAAGTGTATAACTATTATCATGACCTCACTTTAGAGGAAAATACAAAACACTTTAGGAGGTTCAATGATTAATTCATCTATTGAATCATAATAATGTTTGACAAATAACTTGAGAGAAAGATATTCTCCAATGTAGCTACTACAAAAATAACCTAGTGGGGTTCCTACTTCATTTAGTTTCCCACCTACTCCTACATCAAAATATATAGATTTAGTGGCTACCTTTACACACTACCAAGATATGTGAGTGATAAATGGGCATTGATGGAGATAATAATCCTAATTGTGGAAAATCACAAGCTTTTATCCAGTAAACACCAGTCAAGAATTCATTTCCTAATCAGTATAGGTAAATACACATGCACCTTCTTACTCAAATCCAAGTGTGTTTATGTGGAAATGACATAGATGAACTTTACACATTTAGAGGTGAGGCCATACTATGATGTTCATATTAACATCACCATCCATTTGGAATTTCCACATATTCCCGTGTCCCATACTTTAGAGATTTTTGGGAAGATTTAGATGATGAAGAGGAGGTCAGATTGAAGGATCATTCCAAAATGACCTTGGATCAGGTCAAAGCTTTTGATTTATCATGAGTCCCCAAGGACTTGGTGCATGATGAGTCCCTAGTAGATAAGAACTACTAAAAATATATCATTACATAACCACTATATAGCATTAAGGTGGTCTATCCCTAAGTCTTTGTCTCTTATAAATAAAATTGCACATATAATTAGTAAAAAATTATACTAGCTCAAGAGTAAAGGGGTCCAACTAATAAAGGATATAATAAGTATCATAGAGAAACTACTAAATCTCAAGGAGCAGGGAATTCCAAAATTAATAGAGGGTTTTAGTGGTACAGTAGGAGAATAATTAGATAGGCCAATGATCTCCCATAATAAGAAGAATAAATCTAAGGCCAAGAAGGGGTAGTCAAGAAAAGATGGAGTAGAAATATATCAAATGATCATCATTTTGTTTGATGACACAACTATAGTTATCACATCTATAACTTTAACCCCTATCTCAGTGATAGTCACAACTCTTATCTCAGTGATAGTCACAACTTCTATCTCAGTGATTCATCCCCCACCTATTTATATTATTCCTATAGTTCCAACACCTCATCTTCCTTTCTCCACTCCTCTTTAACTCCAAGTAACTCCACCCTCCATTCGTATTAATTTACTTTCAATAATAAGTCCATTGCCAATAGTGAAAATAAGTCAAGTGGACACTCAAGGTCCCCCTTCAATGGATGCTTAGGTTTCCATTTCACTTTCCATTCCTATAATTTCACTCCCTCCTATTTCATTTATAATTCCTATCATTCCATCCCCATTGATTTCCAACACTACTTAGCAATATATAGCCACTGACTCAGTCATTCTCACTTTAGTTCCACTAGCCATCCCAACTCTTGAGGCAACTATTGCTTCATCTTCATCCCCTTTCATCTTCCCTAGTTTACCACCCTTGAGTATTCCTACCACATTAATTGAATCACTTTATGCTTTGGCCTCCACACATCCACCAATTCCCAAGTTATGAATCCCTATGTGTACTCCCCCATTAATATCACTTCCATCTCCTACACCCCTAATAGATACATCTAATCCCATTACCCATACCTCTTCCACTCTCACAGTAATCCTAACCCCTTTAATAGATAGAGGCAAGGAGAAAACCCTAGATGAAAATGTGGACTTATAGCCTATAGATGGAGAAGAAATTTCAAATGCATCTTCCAATTAATCATTAGTAGTATCATTAAAAGATATGACATTTGTCACCATGCCTACTAGTGCAACATATTTATCTACATATTCTCAAGTGATAGTGTGTATACAACAAGATGATACCCTAAGTTGGTTAGTAAAAATACTGGGGAAGAAACACAAGCATATGGTTTCCCCCAGTACATTGGATTTTAGTCTTTCAGATGCATGAAATAAATCCAATACTACTCCCTAGACCATCTCAAGAATATTGTGTGACTCAGTAGGGGAAACATATGTATAGATTTAAATCCCCCCATCAAACAAATAGAAAGAAGATATAGTGGTAGGGGACTATTAGGTATCAAATGTTCACATTAGATGTACTATGAGGTAGGGGTTGAAACATTACATTAAATCTAGCATCAACTCCCTCTTTGAAAAAATGGATATTGCCAAGGTCACTAAGGACAAGTTAAAATACAAGGTTTAACAACTTATGGTTGCATTGAATAAATTCATAGAGCCCATTGTTCCATCAACATAACTTAAACTAGCATAGCTACTCACCTAGATAATAGATCATGCAACACTTGATGTGGTAATATAAATTTCTAGTATGGGGAGGGACACCATGTAATGGGCAGAGGAGCTCATCTCCAAAGGTAATAAGGTTATTAATATAGTCATGGACCACTATGTATTTCTGAGAGAGAGAAGGATAACCTTGAGAGAATTGGTAAAAAAATATGAGGGATAGATAACAGGTTTGAATCTTTTCTATCCCAAATTGATAGATATGGACTCAATTGACATAAACATCCTCCTTATAGAAAACATATTGAAAATGATAGAGAGCAAGAGGAATTAGATAGAGATGCTTGTAGACATCCAATTCCTAACACCATGTGTTGAAATTGTTAATCTTACTCGAATTGCACTTAAATGCACATTTTAGGTCAAAATCCATAAAAATCCCTAAATGGTTTGAACTTTTCACTTAAAAGTGTTAGTTTAGGTTAAAGTATCTCTAAATAGGGCAATACATCTTATGGTCTAGCTAACTTTGATCAGATTATTTCGAGTCCAAATGACAATTTTGCCATTTAGTGCTCTAGATCACTCTTTTCCTTTAATTCATTGGTACACATCATGTACCTTTATTATTTGGTGTTGACAACATCCTAAATGGGAATATAGCTCCAACACATCTAACATCACCTTCTAGTTCCTCTCTAGTCAAATTATGACCCAATAATATGACTTTCTAACCATTTTGATTAATTGTGTACCAATTTCCAAAGAATTGCACTAAACTTGATTAAATTTAATTAAGCTAATTAATCTAATTTAAGAGATTAAGAATTCCATAGATATTTTTAAATATCTCATTATTGGAAATTTATTTTGAATATATAAATCACTTAGTGACATCATCTATGGGGTGGCATCCATCAAGCCATAAGTGCATAAAATATCAGGGTTATGGGTCACCCATGCCTAGTTAATGCCTCTCATGCCTCTTTAATACTTATTTATCTTGAGGATATTTATGAGTTTAATTACAAATATTAGGATTATCCATGGCCACACATCTCAATCTTGAGATGGATGGTCATGGTTGATCCTAACCAATCTTAAAAATATATAAATAGAGAGGCCATGGACATGAATAAAAAATCTTGATTTATGCAAAGTTATTATGAAGAATTGTCTCTACAATTATTTTCAATAGACCATTAAAATTAGTTACAAGCTTCATTTATAGGCTAGTTTAGTGATTTGGAATCATGAGACTAGGTTTTATGGAGTGTTCTTGAGACATTGGAGGAGTTTTCCACCTTTATTGACAAAGACAAGGATGCCTGATCAAGGGAGAACATGATTTTGAGCCACATGGTTATGGTGAATCCATTTGGGAAGGTATTATGATGTTTGGTTTCCTTCATTTATTTATTTCTATCATTTGTAATTCCCATAGGAATATATAGGCTTAGTTAGTTAGTTGTTTATGTATTTTTTCATGATTTATTGACTAATGTTTGACTAACTTGCTTCATAATCATCTCTACATCTTGGCATTCCTAGTGGGACCAAATGCATCCCACACATAAAGAAGATCATTCTACAACTTTAAAATCTTCATTTGGATCATTAAAACTCTTGCAGTTTGATTTTCTAACTTTGTTTTGTCATTTTTCTTTTTCACAGGTTTACATAGTAACCAACGTCAGTTAATAAATCCGTCATTGGTTGGCTAGCTATTGTTGGTCACTATTGGTATAACCAATGTCAGTTAGATAACTATCATTAGTTAGTAAGTGTAACCATCATTGGTTATAGAACTAATGTTGGTCACTATGTTTTTCTTAAAAACACAAACCTGAGAGCTTTTTTTTTTGAAGTTCATTATTTCGAACCCAAAATAGCTTCAAGGCTAAAGGACATGCTCACATTTTTGTTATAGGACCAAGCTTGACATTTTCTAAAAAACATGTTTATATTACCTTTTACATGCTTAAAAATGAATTAGGAACATTATTTTGGTGCTTAAAGTAACATTTAAGGTGCTTAAGTAAGTGTTTTTAGCATTAGTTTTCAAAGTTATAACTAAGACCAAGGGGTCAAAAGAACACCACCTCATTTTCCATTTGGGCTTAAAATGAACTCACCTTTCCAAGTTTTTTGTATTTACTTGGTTGTTTAAGTTATATTTTGTTTGGAAAAAAGAGGGATGCCACATGTATGCTCTTCCATTTGTCCCCTTTAAGGAACCCTTGGAATAGAAAGTGCCATTCCTATTACAAAAATCCTAGTCCAAGGCTTAGAAATAATGTCATCTAAAATGCTCCCCAAAAACTTGTTAAAGTTTTGGAGATCTTGAAAATAAATCTAAAGTCTTTATATTTTATGATTTCTTTATTTTTATGAAAACTTGTCTTGTGAGGGGGACACCATTACCTCCCATGAGTTATTTAGGGAAGCTTTGACACAGGGTTTCACCTTTCGGTATTGAAATCATTTTGCTCCTAATTAGAGTTACACATGGGATGTATCTGCATTTGGACATCACACTACACTAAGAAAATAGTAGGATGTAGTGGTTGTAAAAAGGATTAGACATTTTTACAACTAGCCAATGCCATGATCACCCAATTTTCATGCTTTTCTTTTCTTAGTTTGACATGAAATTCATGGAATTGATTTCCCTAGAATAATCAAAACCTTGCTACTTTAGTAGACCCCATTTTGCCATACCTTGTCAGTTTAGACTTAAGACATTTGTTTTTTGTCATTAGCTTACTTGGTCTTGATTTGTGTCTAAAACTACTTGTTAACTCAATGAACTTAATCAAAACACATTATCCTAAATTTTATTAAGCAAGGGAGGTGTTCCACTATACAATTGGAAAATTCATCTTTTCCTTCTTCAAATTGTTATCAAAATCTTTATGTCATGCCATCCACTTTGGCACAATCATGCTGCCCAATTGAGTCCAGATCTTTTCCCCAATTTGTTTAAATCCTTCATTTATAACTGACATTCAAAATTGAACCTTTTTGAGTTATAAGGGTTGGTGTGTCAAGGTGGGTACACCATTTATGCACTAAACTTGTTCTAACTTGGGTTCAATTTTCCATTTAGATTGAAGGTTGTTTATCAAGACTCAAAATCACATTATCATCTCAGTGGACTCAAGTCATATTTCATATCACTCACACTTTGAGTCTTCGAACATATTTTATCCTACTGGAACCATGTGGCAATGTTGTGCTACGTATTTGATCCTAGATTTATACTTAGTGATTCATGTATGTTTTTACATCTTGAGTTGCTTAGTCAATTTTTTATTCTTCATAATCTAGAGAGCTTTCCTCTAAAATTCTAGGGTCAATTTATCAAATTTGAAACTAGCTTTTACAATAGGAGCATATCACAAAGATCTAGACTTTGGTATACTAGTTTTCACCTTGGGTCTTTGTGTTACCTTACCCTCTTTCGATCTATACAATTTCAAATTTACCAAATCTTGAGTAAACTCATGAACAAAATATTATAAACTGTGTATGGTTTCAAACCACCCTCACTTATAGTCTCATTTGTACCTTGGTTATTTGTTTGAAAGAGAGCCAAATCATACTTTGTTTGGTTGCCAAGAATTGGTCCAAAGTTAGTCAAACACACAAAAAAACTCTTTTACACATGACTCAAAGGTTCACTTGTAGTGGGGCCTCTTATGGCCTTAGTTATGAAGATGAACAATTTTATGATGGTCAAGATAACCCCATTATTTTTGAAGCCATCCCCACAATAGTAGGATCCAAAGACTATTACAATTAATATCAGCCCCAAGAAGATCAAGATGAAGCCCTTCTTAGATTGACAGAATCAGGTGCTAGACTACCTTATAACTTTCCTATAGAATAATTACATAACTTAGTTAGAGAAGGAAAACAACAATGACAAGAGTAATCTTTTTCATGAATAGACCCATCTTCTTCCTCTAAAAAAGGAAAAGAAATACAAACAGAGTCAAAACCCACAAATCCAAATCTTTTAGTTAAGATTAAGATAATAAGTCAACGATATGCAGATCAATTTGTTACAAACTTAACTGACTCCTTAGTTGCCACTTTAATTCATAATGATGCTTTGAAAGAACAAAGAAATGTGGTTGAAAGTATGCAATAAATATTGGATGAGGACATTACCATAGTGGATTAAGGTAATCTAAATGAATAGTTAAAGTCACAAGAGACCTTACAAAGTGTTCTATTTGACATAGAGCATACATTTTTCAATCATCAAGAACCTCTTGTTACTTTAAAAACTCAATAAACCAAACATTCAGTTTGAATTAAGGAAATCCCTCAAGAAAATTTTGCTAGTTCTTTTCAACCAACACAAAAATTGGTAAATAAACATAGACATTTCCAAAATCAAAAAAATACAAAATAGGCAAATTCAGGGAATGTTTTACAATCCAAGAATCAACGGCCTATGTTCTCAACTCAAGGATCAAATTAGAACCAAGTCATATATTGAAAGGTATACACTCCTTATAGATACACACAAAACTAGGGTCACATTCCACCCCAACATCAACAAAACTAGGGACACATTCCACCCCAACAACAACAAAACCAGCGGCACATTCCACCCCAACAACAACCAAACTAGTGGCACATTCCAATCCAACATAAACAAAAATAGGGGCATATTCCACTCCAACAACATCTTCTAAAATCCACAAATACACCAAACATGTAAGAATAAAATTCTATGAAATAAATTATTCATAGATTGAAGATGAATAACAGAGTCAAATAGTACAAATTTAATGAGATATGCCCTTATCAATTTGATTTATCTATTCTTCAAAACCCCTTTCCACCTCACTTTTAAGTTCCCAAATTTGAAATGTACAAAGGAAAAGGAGATCCATGTGAGCACATATAGGCATTCTTTATCTTATGTCAAGAGATTGCTTATAGTAGTGAGTAATTACTACGACTATTTCCATGAAGTTTAGTGGGATAAACTCTTGATTGGCTACTTAAACTACCCAAGGGATCAGTTAAAGATTGGAATGACTTATCAAAAAATTTCATTAACCATTTATCATATAACATAAAACATGAATTAACTATTTTTGACTTATGCAAAGCTAAGAAGCATGATGGTGAAATTTTCACCATATATCTGTAAAGGTGGAGAGCATTAGCAGGCCTCTTTCAACATAACTTGCCAGATAAATAGTTGGTTGATATCTTTGCATAGAATTTGCATCCTAAAGTTGTGCATAATCTATGGTTAGCTTGTGCTAACTCATTTGATTAAATTATTGATAAAGGAGTCTAAATTGAGAAGGCTCTTATTGCTAAGGACCTTGTTAATATTTTTGTGCAAGGTCAAGTTTTTAATCAGACTAAATCACTGGTTCAAATAGTTATGCAGGATCAGCCTAAAGGCTTTAGACAAAATAAGAACATGGTTGGAAATGGGGTGACTAAAACAAGACATGTAAAAATGGTACATGATATGCCTCCTCCAAATGTACAATTAACTCCCCTAAATCCACTACCTACTTTGTAGAGACAACCTCCATGAAGAACATTTCATAATAGTTTTAAAGTCTTTAGCAACTTAGGAGAATTGATTGAAATAGTGTTACAAAAGCTTGTTGTATCTAATTTAATTATATGGATAGTATCAAGTCCATTTCCTCGAGATCAACCAAAACTAGATTGGTACAAAGAGAATGACTGGTGTAAATTTCATCATGTTGTTGGTCATGATACATATCATTGCATTTAACTATGACATATTATTGAGGAATTTATTGAAAGTGGTGAACTAGAAATTAAGTTGGCCCTTAATCAAGACAAAAATCAAGATGTGGTAATTTATAAAGACCCCTTTCCTCGACATGATCCACCACCACCAAGAAATAATCAAAATGGTCATAATCAAGGATAAAGGTTGAATCAGAACTAACAAGGTCAGAATTATAATGAGAATAATTGAGATCATCATGCCCATACTAATAATGTGGCTTATAATAATGTACCTTATGACTATAAGAATATTTTGGGATGCATTTCTATAGCCCACATTGTAAATTTTACTATGAAACCATGTGGCCAATCTCATGTTCCTCATAACATGGGACCCATCATTATAGGGTCAACACCCTCTCCCCCTAGTAATACTATGTCAGGTTTGCATCATCATGTTGTGACTCCATTTACAAGGGTTATTAATTTTGAAAAACAACACCTTTCTTCTAATTATAAGGGCTCCTCATTGACCCAAAATTATAACAATATAGTTAGTCACCCATGAGTCACCATCCAAGGCCCTTTGCCTTCCTCTTCTAATTATAATAACTCCTTACTGCCTCTAGGTTGTGTAGTCACAACTAGACACCCATGAGTTACCATCCAGGTCCCTTCACCCACTTCTTCCATAAAACCCAATGAGAACATTGTGCCAATGGTTCCGAAGCTGAATACTATTCCAACAAAGATTAAAATATCTCAATCCATAATTCAAAGGCCTTACAGTCTAATAGATTAATTAGATAAAACCCCTACCCAAATTTCCATATTAGAACTCTTATGGACATCTTATGTCCATATAATCATCTTCAATAAACATTTTCAAGAGTCTTTTGTGCCTAATGATATCAACCTTGATCAATTCTAGAACATAGTTGGACACTTGTATTCATTTTGACAAATCACATTTGATCAAAAAGACATATCCGCCCTCAGCCCAAACCATAGTAACCCACTATATATTTAGATACTCATTTCAGATCACAAGATCAAGTATGTTCTTATAGATAATGGTTCTAGGCTAAAAATCATATCTATTAAATTGGTACGATGATTTGGATACATGGATAAAGACATTCAGCTAGAAACTATTACAATCAAGGCTTACAATAATGTCGAGAGGGAGTCATCTGGTATAATTTGGTTGCCAATCATGGTTGGGTCTATTTCGCATCACACATTATTCCATATTATGTATATTGAGTTTCATTATAACATACTTGGTCATCCTTGGATCCATGAAGTACATGCAGTTCCATCTACTCTTCACCAATGCTTTAAGTTTCCCCATGATGCGATTGAGGTTACTATTTTTGTTGATCAATAGCCATATCAATACCATAAACATCTTGAAGTAGAGTTTCATAATTATAACGATTGCCTAGGTTTTGAATTCATTATAAAGAAGAACAAATCCATCATTTGTCATCCATCTCCATCTAATTATATAGACCCTGGTGATCTAGCCTCCACTTCAGTTGATCCATTTCTTGTAGCTCTAGCCAAACAGGTTATTATTAAATATGTAGGCATTTCTATGTACCATCTGAAGGACATCCTCCATATTAAAAAATTACCAAAATCCCTTAGAACATTTGGTAAGCCTAAAACTTCCCAAACTCCTAACAGACCCGATTAGATTTAGCAACCAAAGAAGAAACAACCAAAACCTCTTGTGGTTTTTGTACCTACAATCACACCAAATAAAGATTAAGAGGATTTTACTAAGGGAGATTAGTTATGTTCTAAAGGCCTTGCTAATTGTTTTCAAAATCCAAAGTATCCTATCCCTAACAAGATAATGGATCATCTTGACTATACAGGGAAAGGCCTTGGCCCATAGGTTTAAAGAATTTTAGAACCCTTATCAACTGGAATTATCAATTAGAATCATGGTCTCAGATTTAAACCACTAGAGGATGACCTCATGACATTTGATAGTGACTCTTCCAAAGTGACTAGTAATGAGACTCCTAAAAATGACACAACATCTCATTATAGCCTTTTCAATGAGCTTGCTGACTCAGATTTGTTTGATTCAAATGCCATATTGACCATAATGCCTATTAGAGCTTCCTATCTTAAAGAAAAAATCCATCATAGTGGTGCTTATCATCATAAATTAGGACATTAAATCCTTACCATCGGCTCTTCCCATCCTATAGCAAACCCTCACTATAACCTATGCCTTTACCATCCCAAACTCATAGATTGGGACCAGTAAAATTTAGTCATATGCCTCAATGAGTTTCAAAATGAAGAATCAATTGTAGATTACATGGGCTTATGAGATGCATTCCCCATTGGTGATCATAATTAGGGTTTTGATTTTTCGTTAGATCCTTTTACCTACTTTGGAGAGTAGGCAAACTTTCTTGGTCATAATAAAGAAGAAACATCGACATCTTTAGGTGAAACCCTCTTTGAGGCACTTGTTGATCAGGGAAAAAGTAAAGAAAAAGACAAGCCTTTGAGTGAAAACCTATTTTATGTTAGGGTGTGGAGCTAAAAGCTTCACCAAGGAGCATTCATTATCAGGTTTGGGTCTACACAGACACCGGCGTCGATCAGGAGCGACCGACATCGGTCACAGGCAGTTGCAGAGGCATCGACGTCGGTAGAAGGTCAGCTGGCAGCGGTCACAGACAAGTAGTAGGAACTGATGTCGGTTACCTGCGTGTCCAGAAAGCTATTTCCATGGACAGAAGTGAGTGTTTGCATGATAAGTTTGAGTTGAAGTCTCAAGCTCGTGTCTCTATTGTTAGCAATACTATTTTTAGAGCCCTTGTTCAAGTGGCTTAACTGCTTGTTGGTTGTACATGCTCAAGTCTCCTAATTCTATATGTAGAATTAGATCTTCTTAGCTTTGTAGTAGTTTTTGTGGTGGATTATTGTAATTCATTGTGTGTGAAGAACAGTACAGAATTGAATCAATCCAGGCTTGTTGGAGTTGATTGTTCTTGAGAGAGAGAGAGCTCTTGAGGAATAGAGATCTATTGAGATATCTATACATCTAGGAGAGGTGTGGAAGAAAGAAGCTTTCTTCAATTGTATTCCTTTTGTAAAGAGTTTTGTTAATACAAGTTTTCAGGGTGTTTTCTTGTATCTCTTGTTCTTGCTATTATCATTCTAATTACTTGTCAATCTAGTTTAATTCCATGTTTATTGCTGTCACAATTGTAATCTATTGTTGGATTGATCCCCCAACAAGTGGTATCAGAGCCTTGGTTACAAGTTCAGAGCTTGATAATTGGTATCAAAGTTCAAGTTCACTAACAGGTGGTTCAGATCTGTGTAGTGTGTATTGATTACAGGTTCTCACAAGAGTTTCTGCAGGGATTTTTGTTTGAGTGGGAGAAGCAATGGCAGATGAAAGTAAATTGAGAATGGAAAAGTTCAATGGCAAAAATTACCAACACTGGAGAATGCAGATAGAGGATTATATGTATCAGAAAGATCTCTACTTACCGTTAGGAGGTGTTGTAAAGAAGCCCAAAGACATAGAGGATGAAGAATGGGAATTTCTTGACAGAAAGGCTCTGGGTTCTATAATACTGAGTCTAGCATCCACTGTGATATCCAATTTATCACAGGCAAAGTCCACGGTAGAGTTGATGACTACGTTAGCAAATTTGTATGAAAAACCCTCAGCTTCCAATAAGGTATATCTTATGAAGCAGTTATTTAATTTGCATATGAATGAAGGTGGATCTGTTTCTACTCATCTGAATGATTTCAATAGAATTGTGAATCAATTAAGTTCAGTGAATATAGTGTTTGATGATGAAATAAAATCTCTTTTGATATTATGTTCTTTGCCTAAAAGCTAGCATGGCTTAGTAATGGCAGTAAGTAATACTGCATCTGCATCAAATATTTTGAAAGTAGAGGATGTTGTTAGTGTTATCTTGAATGAGGAAATACGCAGGAAAAACATAGAAGAGGCATATGGGAATGCTTTAAGTTTTGAGAGCAGGGGAAGGTAGAAAGAGAAGAGCAAGAAAGGCAGATCAAGATCCAAGTCAAAGGGGAAAGGCAGATCTAAATCCAGAAATGGCAGAAAGCCACAATGCTGGAATTGTGGAAAGATGGGGCACATAAGCAAAGATTGTTGGTCAAAGCCTAAGGAGGACAATCAGCACGAAGGAAAGGAAGAAGCCAAGATTGCAGGTATTGCACATGATGCTTTAATTTTCTCTCTGCATAATAATATAGAATCTTGGGTATTAGATTCTGGTGCATCTTTTCATGCTACTCGTAACAGGGAATATTTCAGTGACTATATCCATAGAGATTTTGGAATAGTGTATCTAGGGGATGATGAGCCCTGTAAAATAATTGGCAAAGGTAAAGTGCAGCTGAAGATGCAGAATAGCAACACATGGGTGTTGAGAGATGTGATGCATGTTCCTAGCTTGAAGAGAAATTTGATCTCTGCAGGAAAGTTAGGGGATGAGGGTTGTACAGTAACTCTCACAGCATAATCTTGGAAGGTGACCAAGGGTGCACTTGTTATGGCCAGAGGTAAGAGAGAAGGTACTCTCTATTTGTGTAATTGTGTTACTAACAAATCTCCTTTTGCATTATCTACTTCAGATGTGGACGCTAAATTGTGGAACTCAAGGCTTGGCCACATGAGTGAGAAGGGGATGTCAATTCTTAAGTCTAAAGGTATGCTTTCAGATTTAAAAGGCATAGATCTAGATTTTTGTGAGCACTGTGTATTTGGAAAATAGAAAAAGGTTAGTTTTCTCAAAATTGGGTCTACTAAGAAGAGGCACAAGTTGGAGCTTGTTCATACAGACATGTGGGGACCAGCTCAGGTTGCTTCCATTGGAGGATCATAGTACTATGTATCTTTCATAGATGATGCCACAATGAAGGTATGAATCTATTGTATTAGAAAGAAATCTGATGTATTTGAGACTTTTAAAGTTTGGAAAGCTATGGTTGAGAATGAAACAGGTAAAAGATTAAAGTGCCTGAGATCAGACAATGGTGGTGAGTTCTGCAGTCATAAGTTCAGAGATTATTGTTACATACATGGAATTCGTAGGCAAAGGATGGTTCCAAGGACACCTCAGTAGAATGGTATTGCTAAAAGGATGAACAGGACAATAATGGAGCGTGCAAGATGTATGAGATTGTATGCCGGTTTGCCCTTACAGTTTTGGGCACAAGCTGTTGACACTGCAGTATACTTGATTAACAGAGGACCCTCTACAGCTCTGGATGGTGGTATTCTAGAAGAGGCATGGACAGGTAAAAAGGTTGATCTCTCATATCTCAAAGTTTTTGGTTGTGAAGCCTTTGTGCATATAGATAAGGAAAATAGAAAGAAGCTTGATGCTAAGTCTATGAGATGCACGTTTATTGGCTATGGCTCAGATGATTTTGGTTACAGATTGTGGAATCTAGAAACTAACAAGGTAATTAGGAGCTGTGATGTTATTTTCAATGAAAAAGTGATGTATTGTGATCAGCTAAGGAAGTTGAATCAGTCTGAGTAGAGTAATGGTGAATTGGATGAGGTGAAAGTCCAAGATGAGCTCACGGGAAAAAGAAATAATCACTTACAGGAAAACACAGAGACCGATGTCGGCAGGTTAGGAACCGGCATCGGTAGGACAGAAACCGGCGTCGGCCATACAGAGACCGACGTCGGCCGTACAGGTACCGAGGTCGGTCAGGAAGAACTGACGTCGGCCAGTAATAGATCTGCAGGTGACCGAGGTCAGTCACTATCAGAGAATTTGGGTGGACAACATGTTGTAGATGAGTCTCAGACACCCATCAGAAGGTCAGAAAGGGTGAGTAAGCCTCCAATTAGATATTCTCCTTCTTTATTTTACTTATTGCTAACTGATGGTGGAGAACCAGAGAGTTTTGAAGAAGCAATACAGGTGGAGTCCAAGAGTGAGTGGGAGCGTGGCATGGTTGAGGAGTTGGAGTCCTTAAGAGAGAACCAAACATGGGATTTGGTTGAATTGCCAGCTGGTAAGAGAATACTTAAGAATAGATGGACCTACAGGTTGAAGGAAGGTGAGAATGGACAGATGAGATACAAGGCCAGATTAGTAGTGAAAGGATTTGCACAAAAGCCAGGTATTGACTTTGGTGAGATTTTTTCTCCAGTTGTTAAAATGACTTCAATAAGGGTTGTATTGTCTTTGGTTGCTTTTGAGGATTTGCATCTTGAGCAGCTAGATGTTAAGATAACATTTCTTCATGGAGATTTGGATGAGGAAATTTATATGGAACAGCCAGAAGGATTCGAGGTCAAGGGTAAGGAGAAGTTTGTGTGTAGATTGAAGAAAAGCTTGTATGGCCTCAAGCAAGCTCCTAGGCAATGGTACTTAAAATTTGACAGGTTTATGACTGAGCATGGCTATAGTAGGTGTCAATCAGACCATTGTGTGTATTTTAAGAGATTTGATAATGGTAGATATATTATTCTATTGTTGTATGTAGATGATATGTTAGTTGCAGGATCTCACATGCAGGATATCTCAGAGCTTAAGGTGAAATTAGCTCAAACATTTGCTATGAAGGATTTGGGAGCAGCAAAGAAAATCCTTGGCATGAGCAATAAGAGAGACAAGAAAAATCACAGGTTGATATTGTCTCAAGAAGATTATGTGGGCAAGGTGTTGAAACGGTTCAATATGCAGGATGCTAAACCGGTAAGCACACCTTTGGCTCGACATTTTAAATTGAGTAAAGAACAATGTCCTAATTCATATGATGAGGTAGAGTACATGAGTAAGGTTCCATATTCTTTCGCAGTAGGGAGTTTGATGTATGCAATGGTGTGTACTAGACCAAATATTGCCCAAGTAGTGGGAGTGGTAAGCAAGTATATGGCCAATCTAGGTAAGGAACATTGGAAAGCAGTTCAGTGGATCCTTAGATATTTGAGAGGAACTAGCAGTAAGCACTTGTGCTATGGAGGTTCAGATACTTCTCTACATGGCTATGTAGATTCAGATATGGCAGGTGATTTGGATGGCAGGAGGAGCACTACAGGTTATGTTTTCACTGTAGGTGGAATAGTGGTTAGCTGGATATCTAAGTTGCAGAAGGTTGTTGCCTTGTCAACTACAGAAGTAGAGTCTATTTCAGCCACAAAAGCTAGCAAGGAGATGATATGGATGACACAGTTCATGGATGAGCTTGGTAGGGAGCATGAGAGTTACAGATTGTATAGTGACAATTAGAGTGCAATCCATTTGGCTAAGAATTCAGCCTTTCATTCAAGAACAAAGCACATATAGCTAAGGTATCACTTCATATGATAGGTATTGGAAGATGGTGAGTTGAAGCTGGAGAAAATCCATACAGATAGGAATCCTGCTGATATGTTAACCAAGCCAGTTACAAAGGAGAAGTTGAATTTTCATTCAACTTCTGTTGGTCTTCATGATTGAGTTAAAGATGGAGGAGTTAGAAGATGTTGCTGTACAGGTACTGGTGTAACTGTTTATCTCCAAGTGGGAGATTGTTAGGGTGTGGAGCTAAAAGCTTCACCAAGGAGCATTCATTATCAGGTTTGGGTCTACACAGACACCGGTGTCAGTCAGGAGTGACCGACGTCAGTCATAGGCAGTTACAGAGGTTTTGACATCGGCAGAAGGTCGGCTAACGGTGGTCACAGACAAGCAGCAGGAACCGACGTCGATTACCTGCGTGTCCAGAAAGCTATTTTTGTGGACAGAAGCAAGTGTTTGCATGATAAGTTTGAGTTGAAGTCTCAAGCTCGCGTCTCTATTGTTAGCAATACTATTTTTAGAGCCCTTGTTCAAGTGGCTTAATTGCTTGTTGGTTGTACATGCTCAAGTCTCCTAATTCTATATGTAGAATTAGATCTTCTTAGCTTTGTAGTAGTTTTTGTAGTGGATTATTGTAATTCATTGTGTGTGAAGAATAGTATAGAATTGAATCAATCCAGGCTTGTTGGAGTTGATTATTCTTAAGAGAGAGAGAGCTCTTGAGGAATAGAGATCTATTGAGAGATCTATACATCTAGGAGAGGTGTGGAAGAAAGAAGCTTTCTTCAATTGTATTCCTTTTGTAAAGATTTTTGTTAATACAAGTTTTCAGGGTGTTTTCTTGTATCTCTTGTTCTTGCTATTATCATTCTAATTACTTGTCAATTTGGTTTAATTCCACGTTTATTGCTGTCACAATTGTAATCTTTTGTTGGATTGATCCCCCAACATTTTAGGCACTCCTAATTGAGAAAATTTTCTCATCCCCTCAAGACATAGAAAGTCCATCTAGCCCAAGTTCCATAGCTAGTAAAAGCATCTCTTCAAAACAACATCAAATCATCTTACTCTTTAGTTTCTAGAGGTTTTTACCAATTGGCCTTTACCTAAGAAGGTAGATTTTGATTCTTCATATTATCAATATCTTTGGGAGGAACAACAAGAAGATATAGTAGAGGAAAATGATCATGACCATACATTACATATAATTCTAGAGGATGGATCCACACTCATTATGGAGAACACAACATAAGTGAATTTGAGAACCCATGAGGATCCCAAAATTGTTTATCTTGGAGCTTCCCTTATTGAAATATAATGTGAACATATTATATCCATTCTTAAGGATTATATAGATATCTTTGTGTAGGCATACTCTGACATGCCAGGCTTAGACCTAGATTTAGTTGTGTGTCATCTTGTTTTTCACCCTAGTGCTAAACTAGTCAAGAAAAAATTAAGAAAGATGCATCCATGCATCACCCTTTTAGCTAAGGCTAAGTTGGAAAAGTTGTTAGGAGCCAATTTTATCAGACCACTAGACTACTCTGAATGGGTTTCCAACATATTATTAGTGAGTAAAAAGACCCTAGGCATACATATTTATACTGATTTCCATGATATCAATAAAGCATGCCCCAAAGATGATTTTCCTCTACCCAATATTGACATGATCATCGAATCAACTACTAGGTATGAGATTTTATACTTAATGGATAGATTTTTTGGTTATAATCAAATCAAGATAGCCCTTAAAGATCAACATAATACCATGTTCACCTCTTCATGGGGGATATTCTACTACCAAGTCATGACATTTGGTTTGCAGAATGTTAGAGCCACATATCAACATGTAATCATTATCATTTTCCATGACATGATGCATGACATTGTTGAGGATTATGTTGATGATATAAGAGCAAAATCAAGAACAAGAGCTAGACATCCTGACATTCTATAAAGAATATTTGAGAGGCTTCATGAATATAAAATCTACTTAAATCCTAAGAAATGTGTCTTTAGAGTCACATCAAGAAAATTGATAGGGTTCATTATATCATAATGAGTGATCGAAGTAAACCCTACAAGGGTCAACACTATTATGGAAATGCCTCCACCAAACAATCTTAAATAGCTATGAGGTCTACAAGAAAAGATCTAGTCTATATGTAGGTTTATTTATCAATTGGTAGATAAGTGCCATGCATTTACCCATTTCTTAAAGAAAGGGGTAACATTTTAGTGGGATGAATATTGTCAGATAGCATTTTAAAAGCTTAAAACATACTTGGCCAATCCACTAGTGTTATGACCTCCAACACAATGAAAGCCACTGCTTCTTTATATATCAACCACAGAACATGCATTGGGGGCACTTTTGGCTCAACATGATGATCATGGTAAAGAACACATTGTTTATTATTTAATCCATAAATTGGTAGCCTATGAACATAATTATATGCCTATTGAGAAGGCATGTTTAGCTATGGTGTTTACCACACAAAAATTGCAACATTATATGATAAATAACAAAACTATTATTATTTCCAAGGTAGATCCTCTCAAATTCCTCTTATCTAAAGTATCTCTTCAAAGATGTATGGATAAATGGATTATGTTCCTTAGTGAATTTGATATTGAGTACTGAAATCAAAAGGCAATCAAAGGATAAGTTCTTGTTGACCAACTTATAGAAGCTCCTATTAAGGCCACTCAACCTCTAAACTTTAACCTTCTAGATGATTCCATCATGATGATATAATAATCATCATAAAAAAATTAATAGTGGATGATATATTTTGATAGATCTTTCACATCTTGATGGTTTAGAGCTAGCATCTTGTTGATCATGCTATAGGGGGATCTGATCCCAAAAACATTCCATACACAATTTCATTGTACAAATATTATGGTTGCATATGAGGCATTAGTTATAGGGCTCTATCATTCTATACAAAGGGATATTCAAAGCTTAAAGGTCTATGGAGATTCACAACTAATCATAAATTAGACAACTGACCAGTATCAAACAAAGGGTGACAAGCTTGTTCCTTACAAATAAATTGTCGATAACCTTAAAACACATTTTAAATATTTGCAGTTTGAACAAGTTTCATGATTCAACAAGTATTCCAATGCCATGGTAAGAATTGGTTCCATGATTCAAATGCATGATAGTGTTAAAGAGTATCAGTTATTGATTGAAAAGCTTCTTCAACCAACACATATTCTATAAGATTTAGAGAGGATATGCACCATTGTTGAGCCTAATCTCTCACCTAAGCTACCATGGCACCAAGATTTTTATAACTATTTCCATAGTCATGTACTCCCATTGACCTTTCCAACAACAAAAAAAAACTATTCCTTCATCTCTACCATGTTATATCCTCCTTGAAAACATGCTTTATCATAAAGGCTATGATGGAATGCTTCTTCATTATTTATCTTTGGGAGAATCCAAGTTGGCACTAAAGGAGGTTCATGAAGGAATGTGTGGGGCCCATACCAATGGTGTAGTCCTAGCAAAGAAACTCCTCAGAATAGGCTATTATTGGTCCAAAATGGAGATGGATGCTTGTAATTATGTAAATAAGTGTGTTCCTTGTTAGTAGCATGGTAACTTGATACATGCACCTTCCTCACCATTGTAGCTAATCAAAACACCATGGCCATTCTCAACATGGGGTCTTTATATCATTGGGAAAATTAACCTGACATATTTAAATGGCCATAAGCACATTTTGACTACAACTGAGTACTTTACCAAGTGGATTGAGGCCATTCCTCACTTATGTTACCTGGAAACAAATAGCCAAATTCATTCATTACCATATCATCTGTTGATATGGCATCCCATCCCATATTATACTTGATAATGGTAGATCCTTTATGAACCAATATTTGAAATCTATTTGTGCAAAATTAAAGATCAAACATAATAAATCCATTCCATATAACCCACAAGGAAATAAACAAGCTGAGGCATCAAATAAAACCATTCTAGCCATCTTAAAGAATATTTTCAATGATGTGGCCATAATTGGCACTTGCAACTCTTTCATACCCTTTGGGCTTATAGAACTAATCATCACACCCCAAATGGAGCTACTCCATACTCCATTATTTTTGGCACTAAATCTATCATCCTAATCAAGATTGAGATCCCATCATTAAGAATATTGCTGGAGCATATTAAAGATGATGAAGACTATAGATCCTCACAACTACAAGAACTAGAGTTTCTTGATGGTAAGTATTTGTAGGCCTATCAGAATAGATTGTAGAGAAGCTATAAAAAATGCATTTTCCCTTAATAATTTGAGATTGGTGACTTAGTTTTGAAAGAGAACCAAAAGAACACAAATGTTAAATCCAAAAAGAAAGGAAAGTTTTAGCCTAATTGGTTAGGACCATATATTGTCACAACAAACTATGTATCAGGAGCATATCAACTGGCTAAACCTAATGGTGAAGACCTTTTAGATCCCATTAACATCATACACCTTAAGAGGTTATATGCATGAAAAACTTTGAACCATTATCTACAAGACCCCTGACTTGGGGGTAACTTGTGTTGACATAATTTTATCCCACCCTTTTATCTTACCTTAAAAATATTTTATACTACCCTAGTCCACTTTTCATGATTCCAAATAGTAAAGGCTTTGAATCCTTAACACTCTAAACACATTATTCATCCCATTCTAGATTGATCTCTTTGAAAGCATATTCTTTGTTATGTCTAGGGCATGTTATAAGCTTGAACACTTTGTATCCCTTGACCAATTATGATCTTGATTATGTCTCATGAAAATTATGAACATCCTCAACAGTAGTTCTATAAAGAAGTTTAGCTAGGATAGTGTTGTCCCCCAAAAAATATCACTCATTTTTGGGACAACATTTGTACTATTTTGGTCCTACAGACCAAAATCCTCTCTTCCCCTTTCAAAAATTGTTCTAAGCATTTAGGTTCTTCATTTCTCAAGCTGCCCAAAAATCTATAGACTCTACAAGCTTGAATCTATAGACTCTACAGGCTTGAATCTATGGACTCTATAGGCTTGAATCTATGAACTCTACAAGCAGGCTCAAATCTACAGACTCTCAAGGTTGGTTTCTATGGACTCTATAGGAAAGAAATGGGTTCAACACTTAGCTAAATAATAAAGAATGAATCAATTGGACCATTGAATTGTTGAACCAAAGTTGGTTTAATCAATTGGTTTAATTGGTAGGTTCAAAGGTTCAACCAAAGCTTATAAACATAAAGGAAGTAGTGTTTGAGAAAGACACAGAATAAACCAATGAACCGATTGAATTTTGAACCAAAAGAGTTCAAAGTTCAATGGTTAAACATGGTTCAAAAGTTTAAAGGTGGCCTCAAGCAAAGAGAGAAGCAACATGGATGATTCCAAAGGCAAGTTCAAATGAAAGCAATGGTTTAACCAAGGAGCAAGAAAGTGATTGAACCAATAAAGTGATTAAGGCAAGGAGTTGAGAAGGCCACCCAAACTGTTGAGATAGTCAACCAATGACGTCCCCATAGACGTCAAATTTAAGGTAAGGGAATATCTCTTGAAATTCAAATAAAGCATGAAACTTGAAGGAAGAACCAAGTGACTGGCTGAAAAGATAGCTCAGGAGCTTAAATTCCAAGAAGAGACAAAGCTGGAAAAGACAAAAGTAGAAAGAGGACAAAGAGTAAAATATCTACACAGTAGTTATTCTAGTAGTTGGAATAGTCTGTGAAGTAGATTTTATAGCTTGAAAAAATTAAAGACGTAGCTTGTTTTTCCTCCCATGAAGTAAAGACAAAATGGACAGCTACACCGATATCAAAGGGGACAGACTAGATGATCCAAACTCGGGAGAAGACAAATGGGATGAAATGACATGCCATAGTTAAGACAACTGCCCTATTTTCAATGCAGTCCTTTGAAAAACTTGGAAATGCATTCAAGACATTGAATGCATAGCATGGGTTGTTCTATGGAAAATAAGCACCCAAGTCTTTCTTGGAGCACTATATATTGTAATCTCTCATTTGTTACAAAGGAGACTTTTCATTTTTACAAGAGCGAAACTTTGCCCATTTTGAAAGAGAAAAATTGAGACTTTGAGCTCAGGTTGTAATTTAATTTCCATTGTTATCTAAATGAGAAATCAAGTTTTTCATAGACTTTGTGCTATTCTAACTTGTGTCATATGAAGGTGTCCTTATTCATTTAGTTTGGTATGCAGAATTAGTGAAGGTAATAGGGAAGTGTCCTGAAACCAACTGTGTGAAGACTTTATGCTTTCACAATTGATTTCAATTTATGTTTTCCTTTTCTTTTTGTGTTGAGGATTCTGAGGTGACTTTGTACCCCCATTATCTTTTGTGATATACTCTTTGATCAGTTGAGGTGGAGAATTTGTGCTCTATTTCATCCTACTATTACTATGCCCTTTTGATCACTGGTTATTTCACTATCTGAAAGAAACTCCTGCTATTTCTTGTAAGGACACTTCTAAAAGAAGAGAAGTGCCTTCAGCATTTATAGCCAAGATTTTCTCCTTTGTCTATCTGCATTATCTCTGAAAGAAGAGAGATGGATGGTTTGTCCCACCCCTATGTCTTACTTTTTGCTTATTTATATTGTATATAGCTTCACATATTTAATAGGGAACCTCCCCTTGATGAGAGGAGAGATTTGTCTCCAGTTGATGTAGTAAAGATGTACACCAGGATGACCCATCTCCTTATGCTATGGTGATAGGAACTATTTTGGTCACTAGTTAGCTACCTGATAAAATATTCACCCAATAGTTTTTGGTGACTCTACTGATGACACAGTAATTTTGTGCAATTTGGAACCTCAAGTTTTGGATTGAAATATCACTTGTGTCTTACCCATAATCATTATAACCTTTATCCATTATAGAGTTTGGCGACTCCATTCCATGTCCTACCCACTATCATTAGCCTTACCATCCTCCATCTCTATTTCCATTATTTTACCTAGTCTATAAAACCAGAGTCACTAGAAAAGAGTGTGCAGTCTGAAGCCTCAAGCCTCAAGTTGAAGCAAGGCCAGTTATTTTCCATTTTTGTCTTATAATTTGGCCATTCCAACCAAATGTGTTATCCCCATTTTTGATAATCCCATCATGGTAGTTCAAGGCCCCTGGGGTAACTCTTTTGGCCCACTTAATCTAACTCCACCCCTACATGAGCTACCACTCAGTTCAAGAAAGAATTTCCCTAAATTCTTTGGTGATGGGAGAGTTCACCCTAATGAACACATTGCGGCTTTCAACATAGCTTGTGGTGTGATAGGCTTGGAATTTGAAGATGTGGCAATTAGGATTTTTGTGGAGACACTACAAGGTGTTACTATAGACTGGTTTTACCATCTATAGACTAGATTAGTGACTGACTGGGACACTATCAAAGCTAAATTTGAAGCCAAGTTTAGGCCAGTAGAGGATGTACATGCCTTGCTAGTCCAGCTCACACAAATGAAGAAGGAGCCCCATGAGCCCATGAGGGACTTCATTGCTAGGTTCAACAAGCTGAGGCACAGGATTCCCATGATTACCCAGCTGACACCTCAAAATCTCATGTGTTTCTTCATCAACTCACAGCTACATAAAGTGAGTTTTCTATTGAGACGAGCTAGACATATAGACCTTGAGGCTACTTAAGACTTGGCTAATGAGGTAGAAGATGACCTTATCTTGGAAAGAAAGATAAGGAGAGACACTAATAAAGGTAAATCCTCTTCATCTTCTGAGTATTCACTTACAGTCACCACTGACTCAATGGTACAAAAGCTAGAAAATGAGATGCTAGCTCTCAAAAAGCAAATGGTGCAAGGGATGTCATCTGCTCTTGCATATAGAGATATGCCCAAGAGGAAATTTCAGATTTAGTCATACTAAGGCAATGCTGCCAAGAATTAGGGATAGCAAAATTGCCTTCCTCCTCCATAGAGGAACCTCACCATTAAAGCACCTCTAGCCAACTCCGTAGTTGGATATTTGTAAACAGAGCATGATTTCTCTTTCCAACCTATGTTTAATCAAGAAAATAACACTAACCTCTTCATGGAAGATCAAGAAGAGTCAGTTGGTGACTACATCATTGGTTTCCTAGGTTACCAGGATGAACCCAAAAGTGAAGGTGATGTAGATGAGGGACCATATGCTGTGTTCACCCAGTCCCAGATCTAGTTAGCTTAGCAAGTCGATAAAGGAAAAATAGAGAAGCAAACTCAACTAGAAATTTCAATTGTTGAACATGGAACCACTCTATCTTTCTAGCCAAAGGACCTAATGGTTGCTAAAGAAGTAAGTATCCCAAATAGTTCTACAACTTCTACTTCAATTTTGCAATCCAGTCCTCCTACCCCTCCCAAAAACTAAAAGGATGAATTCCCATCCTCTATGCCTAATTCAATTTAGTCATTTGACATAACTGATCATGTCAAAAAGACCAAAATTCAAATGACTAAATTTGAAGTCCTATAGTCCAACCCCAATCAGTTGGACAAGTTGGTACAAGATGTCAAGACCCAAATGTCAGCCCCTAAAGCTCAAATTTTGTTTGAGTTTTCAGGCAAGGGTGATTAATTCTTAACCATAGAGGATGTCCATGTTCCTAGAGATGAAAGTTAAGTAGGTGGTGATCCATGAATTGACTCAAACCAGACATCAAAAGGATTGGTAGGGTGCAGTATAAATGAAAAAGGGTCTTCCATCTCTAATGAAGAGAAATCTGACAAAAGATCCATTTCTGGTGATGTTTGGATCCAAGAAATGGATGGGAATAATTCCTTTATAGGTGTTAGGGCCAAGTTGGTGTTGATATCTCCTAAGGGGGATATTATTCCTTCTTTACATGAGTTGCAGTTTAGCAACACCAACAACACTGCCAAGTATGAATCTCTGTACTCGAATGGGGATCTACTCGAGATAAAGGAGATGCCAAGCCGATGGTCTACAAGGCATCTGAAGGGGACAATCAAGACATGTGCTAGACTAAACTATCAGAATAGCAAATTATGGTAATAGACCAAGTTGCTGCCCATCAGAATAAAAAAAAGGGACTCCATAAGAGAACCAAGATTCATGGTTCTTGGACTAGAAAGCAAGTCTTGCCAAGGGGCAGCAAGAGAAGAGAACCAAGAGGAAGACACAAGAGATTGAATTCCTGGTGGAGAGTTCCATTCACCCGTCACTAATTCTGGGGGCAAAATGGCTTTTTGTTGGTTTATTAGGACAGAAGGCCATTTTCACTACCTCTTAAGGGGCAACATCTGAGGACTTCAATTCTTGAAGTACCAAATAAATTCACTTGTACATTTGTATATTTGTAAAGTCTTTGTTCTATTTTGTGTTTTCATTTTCATTTTTTGGAGCCTTTCTTTTTGGGTATCTCGACTCCATAGCCCAATGGCACACTGCAAGGCACTAGAGATTCTAGTTTTTAATCCCCACAGTTGTTCCAAGTTCTCATCTAAAGGAAGTTCCCCAGCTAGAGCTAGCTATTGTCCTCCAAAAAATATCACTCATTTTTGGGACAACATTTGAACTATTTTGGTCCTACAGACCAAAATCCTCTCTTCCCCTTTCAAAAATTGTTTTGAGCATTCAGGTTCTTCATTTCTCAAGCTTTCCAAAAATCTACAGACTCTACAAGCTTGAATCTATGGACTCTGTAGGCTTGAATCTATGAACTCTGTAGGCTTGAATCTATGAACTCTGTAGGTAGGCTCAAATCTATGGACTCTCAAGGTTGGTTTCTATAGACTCTATAGGAAAGAAACGGGTTTAACACTTAGCCAAATAATGAAGAATGAATCGATTGGACCATTGAACTGTTGAACCAAAGTTGGTTCAATCGATTGGTTTAATCTATAGGTTCAAAGGTTCAACTAAAGCTTAGAAAGATAAAGGAAGCAGTGTTTGAGCAAGACACAAAATAAACCAATGAATCGATTAAACTTTGAATCGAAAGAGTTCAAAGTTCAATGGTTCAACATGGTTCAAAGTTCAAAGGCAGCCTCAAGCAAAGAGAGAAGTAACATGGATGATTCCAAAGGTAAGTTAAAATGAAAGTGATGGTTCAACTAAGGAGCAAGAAAGTGATTGAACCAATAAAGCGATTGAAGCAAGGAGCTGAGAAGGCTGCCTGAACCATTGAAATAGTCAACCAATGATGTCCCTGTAGATGTCAAATTTAAGGTAAGGGAATATCCATTGAAATTTAAATAAAGCACAGAACTTGAAGGAAGAACCAAGTGACTGGCTGAAAGGATAGCCTAGGAGCTTAAATTCCAAGAACAGACAAAGCTAGAAAAGACAAAAGTGGAAAGAGGACAAAGAGGAAAATATCTACGCAGTAGTTATTTTGATAGTTGGAATAGTCTACGAAGTAGATTTTCTAGCTTGAAAAAATTAAAGACACGGCCTATTTTTCCTCCCATAAAGTAAAGACAAAATGGATAGCTGCGCCAATATTAGAGGGGACAAACCAGATGATCTAGACTCGGGAGAAGACAAATGGGATGAAATGACATGCCATAGTTAAGATAGTTGCCCTATTTTCAGTGTAGTCCTTTGATAAACCTAGAAATGCATTCAAGGCATTAAATGCATAGCATGGGCCATTCTATGGAAAACAAGCACCCAAGCCTTTCTTAGAGTGCTATATATTGTAATTTCTCATTTGTTATAAAGGATACTTTTCATTTTTATAAGAGCAAAACTCTGCCCATTTTGAAAGAGAAAAACTGAGACTTTGAGCTTAGGTTGTAATTTCATTTCCATTTTTATCTGAATGAGAAAGCAGGTTTTTCATAGACTTTGTGCTATTTTGACTTGTGTCATCTAAAGGTGTCCTTATTCATTTAATTTGGTATGTAGAATTAGTGAAGGTAATAGGGAAGTGTCCTGAAACCAACTGTGAGAAGACTTTGTGCTTTTACAATTGATTTCAATCTATGTTTTCCTTTTCTTTTTGTGTGGAGGATTCTAGGGTGACTTTGTGCCCCCATTATCCTTTGTGATATACTCTTTGAGCAATTGAGGTGGAGACTTTGCACTCTATTTCATCTTGCTGTTACTACACCCTTTTGATCACTGGTTATTTCACTATTTGAAAGAAACTCCTACTGTTTCCTATAAGGACGCTTCTGAAAGAAGAGAAGTACCTTCATTATTTATAGCTAGGATTTTCTCCTTTGTCTGTGTGCATCATCTCTAAAAGAAGAGAGATGGATGGTTTGTCCCACCCCTGTGTCTTACTTTTTGCTTATTTATATTGTATATAGCTCCACATATTTAATAGGGAACCTCTTCTTGATGAGAGGAGAGATTTGTCTCCAATTGATGTAGTAAAGCTACACACCAAGATGACCCATCTCCCTATGCTATGGTGATAAGAACTATTTTGGTCACTAGTTAGCTGGCTGAAAAAATATTCACCCAATAGGTAGTATTATGTAGCTTCAAACAAGTGAACAAAAATCTTCTCAGTTCCATACTATTGCTACATTGTTATAGATAGGTGAATGTAGATACTTCTTTTTTCCTTCAGGTTACACATTATTCTATATCACATTTACTTTTCTTTATTATTTTATCAAGATATTCACTCTTGCCAATTTGTGAGCATGGGACATTGTAGTCATCTCAGTTGTCTTATTGGAACCTCTACTCTCATGATGTGTATCTCCTCAACTAGATGGTCCCACCTTATGCATATTTTATCCCAAAAACACCAAAAATATTATAAATACTTTGAAAATACCAAAAACATTAGAAAATGATCCACAAAAGAACAAAAACATTATCTCATGCTTCTATACATTTGTACATTCCTATTCTACCATGTTATTTTCTTGCCATTTTGCAAGTATAGAAACACTAGATCATTTCATCTTGTCCCATGCACTTTCCATTTTGCAAGATCATTCTTTCTCATCTCATTAGCTTCTTGTTTTCTAGACCATTCTTGTTTGTTTATCGTATCTTCTATTTATTCTATAACTTTAATCATGCTAGTTTGATCATCTTTTTTCTTCTATCCTATTTCCTAGGAGAACCACATTTGGCTTGAAGTTCATGTTAGAACATGCATCCATGGAACTATGTAAATAGTGTCCAATTATTTTATACATCTAGAGTCAGCTTGACCAACCCCTTCCTTTTCTTATCTTCCCCCATTTCTTCTGTCATTGTTCCTCTTTAATTAGGGAACAATTATCATGTAATTTTTCTTTGTTATGATGTGGTGGAAAGTAATGCCTCTACCACACATGCATGGACATTTGTCTTTAAACCGCACTAACTTGGTTTTTGTTTGTGTGTTTATTTGAGTTCTCTTGGTATTTTTTTGTGTTTTTTTAGTGTTTTAATTGTTCTTTCGCACCTCTCCTTTTATTTCTTCTCCTTCTCTCTTTTTATTACTTCTTATCTCATCTTGGTCTTGTGTTTCCTTGATTATTTTTGCTTATCTCTTTTATGTTTCAAAACATCTTGATGATTCACATGGCTCTCAATTATTTATATCTTGATCCTATGTTATTATGTTGTTCTTGGACCATTTTGTTTATTTGATTGTTCTTGGTGTCTTATTTTTCTATTTGATTTTGCTTTTTCTCTTTTGTGTTCAAGAATGCCTTGATGGTCTACATGGATTTTGATTATTCATATCTTGGTCTCATGTCATTAAGACATTCTTGATTTTTGTTTTTAAATTTTTTTGTTTTGACTTAAGATCATTTCTTGATTTTGAGATAGGTTTATTTATGTTTATCCTTTTTTTTTGTCTTTGCTTTGCTGTTGTTTTTTAAATGTAAATCATTGTAACTCTGGTTTTGGTCATTATTTTACCATTATCCTTAGTTATAGGTATTCACATTTGAACTGGCTAATCACAATTGGAATCTTATGTCATTCTAAGTTATTCATACTATGATGCTTAATTTATTTTGCTATAGCAAGTAATTTGTGCTCAAGCCTCAAAGTCTTAACATCAACATCAGCTTTGATGAATGATTCTCAAGAACACTTTCCAAAACCTAGGCTCATGATATGGAATTAGGCTTCTGGGTAGCATGCATTTTAGGCTTCTAGGTAGCATACATTTTAGGTTTCTTTGTCTATGCTTAAATGTGAATCTCTTTGCATACATTATAAGACTAATAAAATTCTTGGTCTATTTTTAATCATTCCTCATTCCATTCTCTCCCAAACATGGGTGAACTACATTGGCCTAAAGTTCATATTAGAACATGAGTCCATCTAACTATGTAGGCAATGCTTAATTTCTATTAAGGTCAGGTCAGCTATCTTCATTCTTCTTTTCATCTCTCTCATCACTTTGTTCATTCTCATATGCTTGGTTTTATATATATTTCTAATCTATTACACCATCACATGTAAGTTTACACCCGCTCACTTTAACCTCTCTTTTTGGTTATATCCTTGAGCTATTTTGCTTGCCAATTACCCATGCTAGGGCACAACATGTCAACCAAATCCAAATAAAATAATTTATATAGGGGAAAAATAATTATTGATTCTTTATCAATGACCAAAATTTTCCCTACTGGGACAAAACTATTTTATCATGATCACATTTGCTCTACTAGTGTACTTCTTATTATCTTCTCTTTGGAGACCCTATTCTAGTGGTTATTCCCTTCTTGAAGTAGAATGATCTATCTTTTCCTCTAATTCTAAGATCTTCACATTAAATCCCATGATGGAAATATTTTAGTGTACAACTTGTCTCAGGATTGATCAATACCATAACTATGCAGCTTGTACTCTCAAATTGGGTACATTTAAAGTATGCCCCTTATATTTATAGATTGTATCTTTCTCATTCCCCCTATTTTTGGGGCCTATTATACTCCTAATTGTATTTTTATCATTGATGATAATCACATGTATAAGCATTAGCTCATCTATATATGATCTATTCCATGGGTTAATCTCTCACTTTCTCTCTCTTTTTGAGAGTCCATCCTTTTCTTCCATCCTAGTATGTCCTCTCAAGGGGGCATCATGGGTTTATCCCAATTTATTATTGAAATTTTTTTAATTTGAAAAGATGTTTCTTCACTTGAATATCTCACTACACCTTCTCAAATAGGGAAAAAATGTAGACATCCAATTCCTAACACCATTTGTGTTGAAATTGTCAATCTTACTCGAATTACACTCAAATGCACATTTTAGGTGAAAATCCATAAAACACCCTAAACAGTTTGAACTTGTCACTTAAAAGTGCTAGTTTAGGTCAAAGTATCTCTGAATAGGGTAATACATTTTATGGGCTAGCTAACTTTGATCAGATCATTTCAAGTCAAATTGACAATTTTGCCACTAAGTGCTCTAGATCACTCTTTTCTTCTAATTTATTGGTACACATCACATATATTTTTTATTTGGTATTGACAACATCTTAAATGGGAATACAGCTCTAATGCATCTAACATCACCTTCCAGTTCCTCTCTAGTCAAATTATGACCTAGTAATATGACTTTTTGACCATTTTGTTTAATTATGCACCAATTTCCAAATAATTGCACTAAACTTGATTAAACTTAATCTAATTAATCCAATTTAAGATCTTAATTAATAATTCCATATATCTTTTTAAATATCACATTATTGGAAATTGATTTTGAATATCTGCATCACCTAGTGACATCATCTATGGGGTGACATCCATGAAGCCATAAGTACATAAAATATTAGCATTATGGGTCACCCATGCCTAGTTAATGCCTCCCATGCCTCTTTAATGCTTATTTATCTTGAGGATATTTATGATTTTAATTAAAAATATTAGGATTATCCATGGCCACACATCTTAATCTTGGGATGGATGATCCTGGTTGATCCTGACCAATCTCAAAAATCTATAAATAGAGAGGCCATGCACATGAATAAATAAGCTTGATTTATGAAAAGTTATTATGTAAAATTGTCTCTACAATCCTTTGTAATAGACCATTAAAATTAGTTATAAGCTTCATTGATAGGCTAGTTTAGTGATTTGGAATCATGAGCCTAGGTTTTATGGAGTGTTCTTGAGACATTGGAGGAGTTTGCCACCTTTGTTGACAAAGACAAGGATGCTTGATCAAGGGAGAACATGCTTTTGATCCACATGGGTAAGGTGAATCCATTTGGGAAGGTGATATTATGTTTGTTTTCCTTCATTTGTTTCTTTCTATCCTTTGTAATTCCCATAGAAATATATAGGCTTAGTTATTTCTTTATGCATTTTTTCATGATTTATAGACTAATATTTAACTAACTTGCTTTGTAATCCCCTCTACAATGCTCAATTTAGAATAAAAATGCTTACTAATGCTTCCCACAAGGCCAAGATTGCACATGACAAGGCCACCAACATGCTATATGACATAGATGATTTTTTGAATAAAGTGTCATGTCAACCAACAAATGATAAAGATAACCTCCTTTTAGTAGAAGAGGTTTAGAGAAAATTTAAAGAAGTGATAAAGAAATAATCTACAAAAGATTTAGTCTTTACCTTGAGCTCTATCCACTACTACATCAAATATCATAACATGTTAGATCAAATGGGTAAAGATATTCAAGAATACAGAACTTTGAGGAGGTAACTTTTCAATATAGTGGCAGATTATGAGATCACTAACCTCTACTATTTTGGTCCATATGAGGACAAAATATAGGATATATTCAAGGATTTTGATGTATATGTTGATAAATTTAGGCTGAGAAGGATAAAGAGTCATAAAAATATTAGAAATAGATTAATTATTTCTATTAAAATCATTATTGTATATTGTATTTTCATTATTGTAAAAACATTATAAAGTTACAAAAACATATCTTGTAAATTGAAGCTATCTTTTGACATCTCTTTTTGAGAAAGAGTCATATGTATTTAACACTTTCTATTTTGACAGGTTGAAAATTGTAAAAAGTAGACTTGCAAATTACACTTTTCATTTTGACAAGTTTTAGTTGCTTAAGTTGTAAAATCACATATCAAAAATTGCAATTTCAGTTTTGACAAAATGGTATGACTTGTAAGTTGTGAAAGTCTCACTTGAAAATTATAGATTATGGTTTTGAAAAAAAGTAACTTGAGTTATCTTAAAGTTATCTTTTGTTCAAAGAATGAGTTTCACTTTGGCATCTCATTTGCATGGAGATCCATTACATTTACGTGAAGGAGAAAAGAGGCATTACATGAAGATTTCTCAAGTTTCTTAGATGCTACCCTAAGTGAAGATCACACCCATCTATTACATTATTAGTTCCAACTTTTTCACTATGCCTTGGATGCCATAACTCCTATTTTTCATGCCTCTTTCGATGGAGTTTCCAAATTTGCATGATTCTCTATTAGGCATTGGAGTTTCTATTAACTACATTTCATTTATGATATATTTTGTATAAATATGGGAAGGAACCCATAGCCCATTTATTATTTTGATGTTAGGAATATTATTTTGCATTATGAGTATCTTTTCTACATGTTGTAACCTAGAGAATGAGAAATAACTAAAGATTTGCCTTTCTTGTCTGAGAAATCCCTATGTATGAAAATTTATTTAAATATTTGTGGATGTTATAATTCTTATTTTTAGTCATAAAATTTCATTTGTGGTATTTTTTACCCTTTTGGAAGACTTTTTGATTAAAATAAAAGAATCTTATCCCTTTTATAAAAAATAGAAATATTGCCTTTGATTTCCTATTTGCATGAGTTTGTGCTCCTAAAAATTTCAATCTATTTCTTATTCAATTGTGTTCATTTAATAAATCATTAAAATATACTATAAAAAATATTTGGTGTAATCACCATTTTCCATTTTTCAAATTTTATTCTCGAACTCTTTTCCCTAGTCAAACCCTAGTTTAGGAGTAAGATCACTAAAGAAGCAAAATTTCTATAAACTGGTAATTTATTAGTTACACCAATTTTAGTGAAAGGAAGTTGGCCTTGTCTAGAGGTTCACTTCAATTCACCAAGGTTATACATCTTGGAGGTATTCCCATTGTATCATTAGATTTTTGCATAGTGAGCTTTAACATAAATAAATAGGTGAAAAATCTATGTGATAACAATTTTTGGCACACTCAATGGGACCCAAAAATTACAAAGAGATTGGTATTATTATTAATAATCATTGTGATCCTTTTACAAATTTTAAAATCACTTGGTGACTCTACTGGCTTATAGATTCAGAATTTCAAGGTTTACATATGCCAAGCAAATAAACAAGATCATCTACAAAAGGTAAGAGATATGATTTTATAGAATTATCATTTCCATCTAAAAAAATCAAAATTAATTATACCTTTCCCTAAATTACATACCAAAATTTTATTTTCATCTCCTTCAAGTACTCCTATCAGTTTTATACCTCTTGTAATGGCTATAAATTTAAATTTCATAGATTTTAATGGAGGTATACCACTCTAATTGGCCCAGTATGATGATATACCTACCTCAACTTCAAAAATCCTCCCATATTTTACTAGTGAAATTTCCACCACTCTTATGGAACACATACAAGATATTTATAATCTATGTTCATTCCACATTGTGGTATAATATAATGTTGAAATTAGGCTCCTCATCTCTTCTTTCAAAGGTAGACCTTACAGTGGTATAAAGGTATTCCTCCCAACTCCATCTAAGTTTGGGATGAATTAGGCACTACACTATGTACTAAATTTGAAGATAAGAGTGACCACCTTTCCCTAGTTGAATAATTAACTACTATTCAATAGGTTCTTCATGAGCACATGACTGATTTCAATTTTTTTTTTCAAAAGACATGGAATATAATTCTAGTATTGATTAATCCTAATCCAAATAATGCCTTCCTATATTAATTGAGGCATTTAATAGTGATATATATGTTATGATTTAGTCAATGGGTGGCACCACACTTCCTAATGCCTATGAAATTGTAATAAGGGTAGAAAATTATTTAATACAAGAAAAGAAATTTCCCCAAGGCCACCAATGCCTCTATTTATATAAATACCTCCTATTACAAAAAAAACAATTGATATAATTCCCACCATGAGAAAATAACCATCCTTAACTCCTTCACCTATGAATGACTTATATGAGGTTAAGTCAATACTCAAGAGTTTTAACAATGAGTTAGTAGCAATGAATAGGTAGCAATCCTAGAACTACAAGCCTTATCATTAGTCTAACAAAACATACCAACCTAATAGGTATACATACCAAGGAAATTCATAGCCACAAGGTTAAATTATGTAATTAAAACATCCAAACATATGTGCTCTACCTGTACTAGGTGACATCAAAGCTATTACACCTATTCAGAACAACCTAGCTCAAGAGTATGAATGGTCTTATCCTTGTTTTCAACCTCATAACCATAATACTTGTCCTAATTATGTTATTAGTGAAGCTTTTATGGTGAAAATAATATCAAATACACAATTATAGTAAGAATAATCCACTTTCTAACAAGTAGATACACAAGAACTTGCTCAAGACAAGTCTCCTCTTCTAAACTAGCAAGAGGAGGCTTTTTGTGGTGTAAATCAAAAGGAGGTATTATTCAATGTTGGAGGTATATTGTTATCCAATACAAATTAAAATAAAATATCAATATAAAGTGAGCAACCCTGTAAGGTGGAATAAGCTACAACTTCCAAAGTTGTACAAGAACCTGCAAAGAGACACACAACACAAAGGCCACCCTTTGTACCAACTGGCCAACCCAAAGCAAAAGTGATAACTCTAAATATTGTAAAAGAGGATTTATCTCCTAAAAAGGCACCAAAAAAAAAATTAATACCATTTTTAGTATTATTAATCAAATAAAAAATACCTATCTCAATGTCACTATGTGGGAAGCATTATCCACTCCAGTGCAAAGAGATTTACTACAAGAAGCTTTAAAGAATTTATAGAAAATGAAAAGGTCCCAACCAAGGGAACTAATTATATAATTAATTTGTGTCAACTATAAACTAACACTAAAATAATAAAAATTGGTAAGCCTCCCCCCTTATATCTTTCACTTATAGTAGGGAAGCATCTCGTTCATAACTGTATGGTAGATTTAGGGGCTAGTAATTTAGTGATGCCTAAGAAAATAGTTGATGTCCTTGGAACAAAATATATACCTATAAATAAAGGATTGGTTCAATTTTATGGGAATATTTTTCAAATATTAGGACTAATAAAAGGGTTAAATCTCATTATTCATGCTTGTCCAAGATTGTCAATTTCACAAGATATCTCAGTTATAGATATCGCCCTTATTTTTCCATATGTCTTTCATGAAAATTCCCTAAAAAAATAGGAGGGTATCTATTTTGTATTGGTATCACATGTTTTTTAGGATGAGATATGTAACAAGAGTAAAAATAAGATTTGATCCAATCACAAAAGACCATATTGAGCCATATAATCCCATCCCTATAGATATGAACTACATACTGCAAGATTAAGAAGAAGAAGAAGAGGATGATGAAGTTGTAACCCCTATATAAGACATTCTAGACACTCATTATGAGAAATGGTGGTCATCCTTTCAATTTGATCTTTATGATTATATACAAGAAATAGGGTTGGATACATATTGTGTTCATGAAAATGATGCAATTATCCCAAACCTAGTAAAACCAACTAAAAATCTTCAAGGAATGTGGAAATTGTTATTTGATGGTTTAAGCATTAATAATGGTGCAGGTGTAGGTATTGTCTTGATCTCTTTACAAAATGATAGTTATTTTTGTTCTTTCAAACTTTAGTTCAACTTCACAAACAATGTGGTTGAGTATGAGGCTTTGATTTGAGGCCTATAATTTGCCAAGGAGAGAGATAAAACCCTTAAAAATATTTGGTGATAGTGAATTTATTGTTCACCAAGTAAGATCCAAAAGCATAACTAAGAATAATTTTCTAATATCTTACAAACATAGGGTTTGGGACATGTTAGAAGACTTTATCACTTTGATCATTCAAGTAGTACCAAGAACACAAAATAAAGATGAAAATCATATGGTCTCGATAGGATCATAATACAACCTACCTAAAGGAATAAAGAATAAAAATAGCTAGCATGAAAGGTTGATAGTAAGGCCATCTATTCTTGATAATGCAACCAATTGGCAAGTCTTTTATATTGACCAATAAATAGTCAATTTCCTGAGAGAAGAAGCTAAATTCTATGATAAGAACAAATAAAGACTCCAAGATAAATATGGAGATTAGATCATCTAGTTGAATAAAAATAAACAACCCATGGGTTTGGTTACTCTAGATAACATCTTTAATTTAGATGATCAGCTAAAAGGTGAAAAGAAGAACATCACTGTGAATGAAGAAGACTATGATCCAAAATTCATCTTAGAATGGAAATCATGAAAGATAGGAAAGGTATGTAATGATTTTGAAAATCAAGACTTTATTTAGTTATGTCAAGAGTTTAATGATAACTTTGCTTGGACTTATCATGATCTAAGGGGCTTTGACCCTAGCTTAGTCCAACATAAAATAAATCTTGATCTAAATACCAAGCCTATTAGATAGAAGCAAAGACTGATTAATTCAAAGATAAAACCTCTGATGAAAAGTGAGTTGTCCAAATTGATAGAGGCTAACATCATATTCCATATCAAGTAATCCTCTTAGGTTACTAAATTGGTCCCTATAAAAAATAAAAATGGTGAAATTAGGCTTTTCATAAATTTTAAAGATCTGAACAAAGCATCTCTAAAGGATCATTATCCTCTTCCCCCCATGGAATAAATTATGCAAACTATATTAGGATCTAAAAGGTTTTCTCTTGTAGATAGTTATTTTGGCTATAACCAAATCTTGGTGTAAGAATCAAACTAATTCAATATTACTTTCACCATGAAATGGGGTACATATGTATACAAAAAGATGTCATTTGATATGATTAATGCTGGTGTAACATTCTAGAGAGCCATAGATATGGCTTTGAGAGTTTTGATAAATGAGATGATCCTAGTATATCTAGATGATATCATTGTTTACTCAAAGCATGTTGATTCACACCTGGATCACCTTAGGAATTTGTTTGAAAGGTGTAAATAATTTAGGTTTTACCTCAATCCCAAAAAGTGAAATTTCATAGTTCATGAAGGGAAACTACTAAGACATATTATTTCAAAAGAGGGTCTTGTAATAGACCCAAAAATAATTAGTGTTATATTTGCATTAGCACTACCAAGCCATAAAAAAAGGTTATAGATCTTTCTTAGAAAAATCAACTTTTAAAGAAGATTTGTTTTGAATTTTACCTCTATGGCAAAACCCCTTACCATAATGCTCAAGAAGGGTATCATTTTCAATTGGACACAAGAAAGAAAATATATCTTTGAAGCCATCAAGTAGGCTAATTCTTAGGCTCATACCCTAGCCAACCCCAACTATGAGAAATATTTCATTCTCTATGATTTTAGAGGGGAACATAGCATCTTAGCTATTCTAACTCAATAGAATAAAGAAAAATTAGAACATCCAATATCTTCCTTCAGTAAATCCTTGAAGGATTATGAATAAAATTATAGTGTCATGGAGAAACAATTATATTGTATGATTAAAGCTCTCAAAAATTTTAGGCATGTGCTCTCCAACAATAAAATTCATCTGATGGTTAGTCACTAGATTGTCAAAGAGTTCCTACTAAGCCAAGAGATAAATGAGAAAAGAGCAGGGTGGATCACAAAGGTCATGGATTATGATGTGGACATTAAAATCATAAAGCTTATAAGGAAGGGATTATGTGAATAACTAGCTTCTGATATCAAGATTGATGAAGTATTATATGTTTAAAGTGAACCTTAGATATCCAATCCACCTATTTTTAATAGTTAGATCCATGACATGACCATTTTCCTATAGACTAATTATTACTTGTATGAATTTCAAAAGTTCAAAAAGAGTTATTTTAGACTCCAATCCATTTTTTATGTTCTTGTTGATGGAATATTATTTAGAAAAGATATGAATGGAGTCATGTTCAGATGTATCAAGCACAATCAAGTCCCCAAGGTGCTCAAATAATTCCATGATGGACCATTATGAGGGAATTTATCTCAAGAACCATAGCCATCAAAATAATGAGAGGGGGGTGTTATTGGCCTAAATTATTCAAAGATTCCCATCAATGGGTAAGGAACTATGAAAAGTGTGTTTAATTCTCTAGTAAACAAAGGTTAGTAGCCTTCTCTCTCAGACCAATTCAAGTTGATCAACTATTTACTCAATGGGGATTGGATTTCATTGGTATGATCAATCCACTATCAAGTTTACGACACAAATGGGTTCTCATAGCAATGGACTATTTCATAAGATGGACTGAAGCAGTTACACTAAAAGATGGCATGGAGGCATCTATCCTAGAATTCATGGATGACATAGTCTTAAGTTTTGGTGTTCCTCACACCATTATCTTAGACAATGCCAAAGATTTTGTGGGCACTCAAGTGAGTGAATGAGATGTAAAATATAATTTATACTTGATTACTTCTTCTATTTATTACCCTCAAGGTAATGGCTTGGCCGAATATACCAATAAGAACCTCATAAAAATTATCAAGAGAAAAATAGAGGATAACCAAAGGACATGGCACAAAAAGTTGGAATAAACACTATGGGCTAATAGGATACCCCTAAGAGAGCCATTATAAACTCCCCATTCATGTTGTTATATAGAATAGAATCATGAGTCCCATTATCAATTGAGTTACCATCTGTAGAACTCAATCACCAATTGGATTTGATTAATAATGATAAAATTATAGTAAGATTGGTAAAACTCATTGAACTAAAAGAAATAAGGAACTAGTCAATGAAAGTCTTGGAAGAAAATTAGGCTCAAACAAAGAGGAAGTTTGATAAAAAGGTGTTTGAAAAGAGCTTTAATGAAGGATACATGGTTCTCAAATGGGATGTAGATAAGGCTAAACTAGGTAAGCACACCAAGTTTGATGTAATATGGAGCATTCTATGTATTATAACTTAGTGCAAAGGAGCAAATGCATTCTACCTATCCAAGTTTGATGGATCAGAACTACCTATTATAGACAATGAGACATACCTCAAATCTTGCTTTTGAGGTTGGAATTTGTTCCAAAAATAAATTTTATATATAATAGGGTTATTTATGTTTTCCAAAATAAGTTTTTTCACTTAAATTAACTCATTAGGAGTTTTTGTTTCCTTAGCATGTTTTTTTTCCCTATTTTTTCTTGTTTAGTCAAATCCTAGTTTTGTTCTTCACCAGTTAAAGTGTGTTAGGCTTAAAATGACTCCATGTCTAATGAACTAGAAGGCTATTGGAAAAAAACTAATTAATAGGCAGTCATCTCATAGAGGTCACCAAAAATGTTGATATTTTTGCCCCAAAAATATCAAAATATAAAGTACCCTAATGGAGACCCCTTAATTTTTTGGAAAAATACCTTGATTTGACCCAAAGCAAATATTTACTTTGTATTACAAAATCTAGAACTCTGCCTACAATTTTCAATTTGTAAAATTGAAATTACTTACCGAGATCCAAATCCCTCAATGCATTAGCCAATAGAATTTGAATGTCCAATTACAATTTACAATTTTTAAAATTATAAATTGCAGCTAGACCTTCGGATCCCACAATACACTAGTTGGCATAAACTGGAAACCCACTTGAAATTTGTAATTTTAAAAATTGTAAATTATAATAGGAGTTTCATTTCCCATAAACCAAACACCCCACAAAATCAGGAACTCAAACTATAATTTGTAATTTATAAAATTGTAAATTATAGGCAGAGTTCCACTTCTTATGAAACACTCTATTCAGAATCTAGAACTTGGGGAGTAATTTGCAATTTTCAAAATTATAAATTTTAATCCAAGTTTTTCTTCTTACCAATAAAAAATCCCAAAAAATATATAACTCTAAATGTAATTTGCAATTTTGCAAAATTGAAAATTATTCTTGGAGTTTTGCCTTCCCATTTCTAAAGAGGTCAACCAATCCATACCCATGGAATCTAGAAGTCAAACTATAATTTTTAAAATTGTAAAATTAAAAAATTACAAAAATGATTGAAGGATTTAGAATTTCACCACCAACCCCCATTAGAAGTATTAAATTCAAAGGATCTATATATGTAAATTGGGTATTTTTATTTAATCCATTGTTAATTTGCAAAATTAACTTAGAGTTTGATAGTGACCTCAAGCCATGCAATGCCTTAGCATTGCAAACAATGATCTTGAGTCATGAAACCAAGCTACAACTTTGAACGCCACCATTATCACCTTACACAATATTCTTACAATTTATTTGCATTTTAAATCTATCATTTCCCATTTTGATCTTGCTTAGACTATCTTCATTTCTTTAAAATGTTGTTGATAGTTTTTTACTACATTTTATAGGGTTTTCATTGTCTTGGCATCATTAGGGTTTTTGGTGGTGTCATATAGGCTTTGTTATCATTATATTTTCTTATAAATCATGTTTTCTTAATAATTAGTTTTTTTCCAAGTTTTACATTAAAATTTATTGAGGTTATTTAGGGTTTCTCCAGATTGCATAGCCAGATGAATATACCAATGCATATTTTACTAACCAAAAGTATATTCTTTTCAAATTTCCTACCAAGTCCCTATAGAATTTTGACTTACAAAACCCACCTTCCATTTTAGATTTCAATTTTATTTTAACACCTCCTAAACCTATAGACATTCTTATTTCTTCAAATAACTCCAAGTTCCATGAGATTTTTATCTTCTTAAAATAACTCTAAGTTTTGTTGGACTTTTGACTTGCATTTTACACCTCCAATATTCATTGGAGATTTCAACCTACTCCTATAACTACACTTTTTTCATGAAACTTTTACCTGATTATATCACCTTCAATCTCTGCTAGAGATTTTACGTACTTCTAGCACCTACAAATCTGACCAAATTTTGTAGTTTGTTTTCCCCCAATAGTCTCTCCAGAATCCATGTTTGGGAAAGAGATGAAGTTCAAGTTGAAAGGACCCAGTGTAACTCTCAGTTTGGAATCTAATACCACTAAGATTATAGATACAAACCTAGGTCAAAATGACCTAGGGGAATTATGGACAAGGATAAATGCATAATTTAAGAATGACTAGATCCAGAGTATCTATGACTCTAGACTACCCCAAACAATAGCTTTTCCCCTAATGGTGTTAAGCCTTGAGCTAGTGATAACACTGGCACAACATTATGGTGCTAAAAAGAGAGGTTTTTAATGATAAATGGGAATGTATTCTAAATCTAGACCCAAATTTCATTGATTTAGCATTTATGATACCAAAGTTTAAGATTTATCTAGACATAACTCCAAAAACATCCCAAAAATTCTTTTAAGGTAATAACTTGGGATGATAGAGAGTGATAAATAAACAATGGATCAATACCCCTAAGGCTACCTCCACTAGATTACCAAAGACACTGGCAATAATTGATTTCAAGGATGAGGTTGGAGACATAATAATATTTCTACACAAGATCATTGGTAATCTTGATGTAAAGAGTTTTCAAGAGTGGATGTATTAATACATATGGGTCATCTATGATAATACAAAATATATCCACTAGGCCCAACTCATTAGTGATTACCTCCATAGGTAGTTGATAGAGGTGCAAACCATAGGAAATTTTTACATGACCTCATACTTAGTACACATATTGGCCAAAGGGAGAGCTTTCTCAGGGCTCAACATAGTGGCCAACATGTAAAAATTTAGTAGGGTAAATGATGCATTCATCTATTGCATCATAATAATGTTTGATAAATAACTTGAGAGAGATTATTTGATATTGCTATTGCAAAAATCACTCGATGAGGTTCCTACTTATTTTAGTTCCCTACCTACTCCTACATCAGGGCATGTAGATTTAGTGGCTATCCTTAAACACTCCTAAGATATGTCAGTGATAAATGGGTATTGGTGGAACTAGTAAGAAAACTTATAGAAAATCATAAGATTTTATCCAATAAACATAAGTTGGGAATTTATTTCCCAACTAGATAGGTAGATACACATGCCCCTCCTTACTCAAAGCCAAGTGTGCTAATGTGGAAATGACACAGATGACCCTTAGGGATTTGGAAGTGAGGATATATTATAATGTTCATGGTAACAACACCATTACATTGGGAATTTCTACATATTCCCATGTACCATATTTTGAAGATTTTTGAGAAAATTTGGATAATGAAGAGGAGGTCAGATTGAGGGACCATTCTATAATGACCTTGGATCAAGTTACAACTTTTGATTTAGCATTAGTCCTTGAGTACTTGGTGTATGATGAGTCCCTAGTGGACAAGAACTACTATAAATAGATCATTACTCAACCCCTTCCAATAGTAAGGTGGTCTATCCCCTAGTATTTTTCTCTTATAGATAAAATTACACATGTAATCAATAAAACACTAAAAAATATTAGGAGTAAAGGGGTCCAAGTGACCAAGGATACAATAAGTATCATAGATAAACTACTAAAGCTCAAGGAAAAATTAATTCATACATTAGTAGAGGGTCTAAGTGGTACATTAGCAGAAGAATCAAATAGGCTAATGATCTCCCATAAGAAGAAGAAGAAATCTAAGGTTGAGAAGGGAAATTCAAGCAAAGATGGAGCAATAGTAGATCAACTAATCATCATTTCATTTGAGGACATAGTTGCAATTGGAGCATCCATAAATTTAACCCTTATCTTAATAATAGTCATAACTCTTATCTCAGTGATTCATCCCCCAACTATTTCTATTGTTCCTATAGCTCTAACACGTTCTCTTCCTATCTCCACTCCTCTTGCACTCCAAGTAACTCCACCCTCCACATCAGTATATCCTCAATAATAAGTCCATTATCAATAGTACAAATAGCTCAAGTGGACACTTAAGGTCCCCCTTCAATGGATGCTTAGGTTTTAATTACACTTTCCCTTCCCACAATTTCACTCCTTCCTTCCATTTCATTTACAATTCCTTCCATTCCATCTCCATTGATTTCCAACATTACTCAATAGTATATAGCCGTAGAATCAGTGATTCTAACTTCAATTCTACTGGTCATCCCAAATCATGATACAACTACTAAATCATGTTCATCCCATTTAATATTCCCTACTTTACCACCCCTAAGTACTCCCACTACTTTAATTGACTCATTTAATGCTTTGGCCTCCACACATCCACTAGTCCCCAAGTTCTGAATCCATGTGTCTATTCCCCCATTAATATCACTTCCATTTCCTATACCCATAATAGACTCATTTTTTCCCATTACCCCTACCTCTTTCACTCCCATAGTAATCCCAAACCCTTAAATAGAGATAGGCAAGGAGCAAACCCTTGATGTAAATGTGGACTTGTAGCCTACAAATGGAGAATAAATTACAAAGGCATCTACCAATCAATGAGTGATAGTATCAATACAAGATATGGCATTATTCACTATGCCTACTAGTAAAACATATTAAAATGTAGATTCTTAAATTATAGTGTCTACATAGTAGGATGTTACCTTGAGTTATCTATCACAAATAATGGGGAAGAAATGCAAGCATATGGTTTCCCTCAGTACATTGGATTTTTATCTTTCAAATACATGAAATAAATCCAAGACTACTCCCTAGACCTTCTCAAGAATATTTTGTGACTAATTAGGGGAAATATATGAAGATATTATAGTCCCCCTACCAAAAAAATATAAATAATATCTAGTGGTGGGGGACTATCAGGTATTAAATATTCACCTTAAACATCATATGAGGGAGGGGTTGAAACATGATGTTCAATCTAACATCAACTCCATATTTGAGAAAATTGAGGGTGACAAGGTCACTAAGGATGAGTTGAAAAACAAGGTTAAAAAAATTATGGTTACATTGAATAAGTTTATAGAGCCCACTATGCCATCATCAAAACCTAAACCAACATAGCTAGTCACCTAGATCATAGATCAGGCAACACTTGATGTGGTGATAGAAATTTATTGCATGGGGAGGGCCACAAAGGAATGGGTATATGAGTTCATATACAAAGGTAATAAGGTTATTAATATAGTCATGTACCAATATGTAGTTCTAAGAAGAGAAGGAAAACCTTGAGAGAATTGGTCAGCAAATATGAGGGAGAGATAATAGGTTTGAATTTATTTCATCCCAAATTGATAGTTGTGGATTCAATTATCATATACATCCTCTTTTTGGAAAAAATATTAAAAAATTATGGAGATTAAGATGAATTAGATAGAGTTGCTCAATTTAGAATAAAAATACTTATAGATTTGGCCCACAAGGCCAAGGTTTCACATGACAAGGCCATCAACATGCTATATGACATAGAAGATTTGTTAAATAAACTATCATGTTAGCCAATAGATGATCAAGATAACCTTATTTTAGTAGAAGAGGTTCTAATTAAATTAAAGGAAGTGGTTGAGAAAGAATCTATAAAAGATACAGTCTTTACCTTGAGCTCTATCCACATTTATATCAAGTATCATAACATGTTAGATCAGATGGGTAGAGATATTCAAGAATACATAACTTTGAGAAGGGAACTTTTATATACAATGGTAGATTTTGAGGTCACCAACCTCTAATATTTTGGTCTAGATGAGGATAGAATCTAGGATTTATTCAAGGATTTTGATGTATATGTTGATAAATTATAGGCTGAGAAGGATAAAAATTTAGAAGAAATATTGGAAATAGATTAATTATTTCTATTAAAAATATTATTTTATTTTTTATTTTCATTATTATTAAAACATTTTAAAGTTTAAAAAACATATCTTGTAAATTTCAGATGTCTTTTGACAACTCTTTTTGAGAAAGAGCCATGTGTATTTTACACTTTCTATTTTGATAGGTTGGAAATTGTAAAAAGCAGAATTGCAAATCACACTTTTCATTTTGACAAGTTTTAATTGCTTAAGTTGTAAAAGCACATATTGAAAATTGTAATTCTATTTTTAACAAAGTGGTATGACTTGTAAGTTGTAAAAGTTTCACTTGGAAATTATAGATTAGAGTTTTGACAAAAAGTAACTTAAGTTATCTTAAAGTTATATTTTGTTCAAAGAATGAGTTTCACTTTGGCATCCCATTTACATGGAGAGCCATTATAGTTCCTTAGATTCCACACCAAATTCAAATCACTCCCAGGTCTTGCATGATCATTTTCCAACTTTTTCACTACACCTTGGATTCCATAAATGTTATTTATCATGCCTCTTTCCATGGAGTTTCCATATTTTCATGATTCTCGACTAGGCATTGGATTTTCTATTAACTAAATCTCATTTATGAGATATTTTGTATAAATATGGATGGGACCTTATAGCCCATTCATCTTTTTACTGTTAGGAATATTATTCTACATTTTGAGTATCTTTTCTACATGTTATAACCTAGAGAATGAGAAATAATTGAAGATTTACCGTTATTTTTTGAGAAATCCCTGTGTATGCAAAGTTATTTGAATATTTTTAGATGTTATAATTCTTATTTTCAGTCATGAAATTTCATTTGTGGTATTTTCTACTTTTTTGGAAGATTGTTTGACTAAAATAAAAGAATCTTGTCCCTTTTTATAAAAAAATAGCAGATATTGCCTTTGATTTCCCATTTGCATGAGTTTGTGCTCCTACAAATTTCAATCCATTTCCTATTATTTTGTATTCATTCAAGCAATAAATAAAATCGAATATAAAAAATATTTGGTGCAATCATCATTTTTAGTTTTCTAAATTTCATTATCAAACTTTTTTCGCCAATCAAATCCTAGTTTAGGAGCAAGATAACTAAAGAAGTGGAATCTATATAAATCAGTAATTTATTAGTTTCACTAAATTTAGTGAAAGGAAGCCAAGATTCTTTAGAGGTTCACCTAAATTATCCAAGGTCCTACAACTTGGAGGTGTTCCCATTGTATCATTAGATTTTCACACAGTGAGATTCAACATCAAGAAATGAGTTTAAAATCTATGTGATAATAGTAACTTATATCTTATTAATCTCAAGGTAATAGTAACTTATATATTATAAATCTCAAGGTGTAAGGTGATATAACAAGCTTAAATGGGTATAGCTTCATTATACCAAGAAAGGGATTTTTGGAGGGAAAATTTTGGTAGCATTATAGTGCTTAAAAGTTGTCAACCCTTTTACAACATAAGACCTAGGATTTTATAGGTAATGAAGAGCCCACGGGTCATTAATTGAAATATCACCCACTATTATGGAAGTTATAACTTTTAATTCTAATGCGAATAAATAGTTGGGATATTTTTAAAAATAGATCACATGCCCATGTCCTAATAATTTTATAGTCGCCCTGACATTAATTTTATCTTGATTTGATTCCCTCAACATCCAATTGGATCCCACCACTATTCCCATTTAGGGTATTCACCTACCAATCCACCTAGGCCATATTGTTGATATGTGACCATGTAAGTGTGTCTTTGGGTTCTATCTCATCATCTTATACAAGTAGTCGAGTTGTCATGAACCCATATTTGCAAAGTTTTATGTGTGGTTATGCACTAAATGCTATTCATAGAGGTGGACATGCAATGTGGTTTTGATCTTATGAAGGGTGCTAAGAGATATCTTATATGTGAATTCATCACAACCCAAAATCCTTCTATTCTTATTCTCTCCTTCACTAGTTGAATTTAGGGAGACCTATGCATTCTAACTCGCATGCCATGCTAGTGTAGTAAAGGATCTTTACATGAGGAACACATTAGGGACTCCTTATGGGTGGAAATCCATAGTTGATGAGCCAAAATGAGTTGATTATTGAGTGATAGTATAAATGGGAAGTGTCTGTGCATAAAATCATTTTAGGAACTCAATCATTATGTAAGCACACAACCATTTGTGTAGTGCCTTTGAGTTCGGTGCATGCTAAAGGGGTGACTTGGAAATTCAATAGTTCCTACATGGATTAATTATAAATCATCAAATTACATTAGTTCACCTCATTTAAAAATGATTCAACCCATCAAGTTTGATATTCTTAAGTATAATTCAAGTGATATTTTACAAGCATTTATTGATAAGAAACTATTCAAGATACCTCCTAATTAATATCATCCTCCTAATTATCTTTAAGGAGTGGGGGCAAGACCATTTTTTAACTATCATTGTATAAATAGACACAAACACACACACACACACACACACACACACACACACACACACACACACACACACACACACACACACACACACACACACACACACACACACACACACAAAATCTTATACATTCTGGTAAAATATTGAACAACTTATGGATAGAGGGTTATTACATTTGGTATAGTTGATAATAAGTGAAAAAGGTAAAATTATTCATCTTATTTCATTACTAATTCTAGGAAGACTAAGATATCATAGGATGTTCTTACCAAGGAGACAATGGTACCTTGAACTTCTATGGAGGTTATCACTAGGAGAAGACCTTATATCTCACATTGTATAATAATTGATAATACACAAGTATGGATTACAAAGATAAATCGAGTTAATAAGTATCAATAAATTCAACAATTAAATATTACTCCATAATAAGAACAAGAAAATGAAGGAAAAACTATTTTTTAATTCAATTCTAAGAAATTTGGTATTAAAAGTTGATACATTTTTTTAAAAAAAATCAATATGTTGTGTAGTTGGTTATACATATTATATGTATGATAATGAATGCAATATAAACCATGCAACTAAAAATGTTTGTGAGAGTATAGTTGCACAATTACAACATCAAAATTTAGTTACTAATGAGTAATTTCTTTCATAATTACTATTTTTGAGTGGTTGGATTAATAATTCCATATAAATATAGAACATAATATATTGTATGTATCTTATTGATGTTTAATTGATTGAGCATCCCTCTTATTCTTCTATTTTGACATATATGCATACATATAATTTTACATGGATCATTCTTCTAGCTCTTGGATTTTTTATTGTTTGGCCCTTGTATTTTTTATTGTTTACCTTGATCCAAACATGTATGACATATATGCTATGAAATTCCTCCTTCACATTAACCTCATTCTAATGCACATGATTTTAAACATACTACTTGTTCACCCTTGCATATTGATCATATATACTTGTTATGGACTACATTGAGCTTACAAAACCATATACATTCATGATTATATACTATGAAATTAATACACACACTTTCTTCCATCTACATCTCACAAACTCTTTTAATCTATGATGTTGTGATTTACACATGCAATGGGGGCATATTAATTGTCTTCACTTATTCTACACTACTATATTATTACACTTAGTGAATATTATACCTTGACACATGCCATGGATTGTTCAAATCCCTCTATTATTATATTTTTCATAGCCTTACCATTTATCCTTGTTTGAATCTACTTAGATTTCATAACCTATAAAATAAAAAATAGAATATTTAAAAATAAAATAAAAAACAAGATCTATGAATGGTATGTATTACTTGTTTACATGATTTTTTAAATCTCTATCATATATATTACATTACACATCTAATTTTATATGCACTTTCATTTAAAAATATATGTAAGATGCAAGATGTATAATTAATCTATGACACAAACACATAGATGTGGGAGATTCTTATACCCATGTGTTACCTTCTTACACTTGGAAAATTCACTTATTGGGGGAGGCTTGCTACTTTACATAGGTTTTATCTTTATATGATTATTTTCATTGATAATAGTACATTACTTTACATTTATTATACTTGACTTTTTTTGACTCATATTTTTACTTTTTCAATGGATATTGTATTTTTCTGTGTTTATTGTCATTGTTTGGTCTATTCATGATCAATGCTATTATTTGTTCTTTATTTAACCTTGATTATTATGTGACATTTAATTATACACTATGTGTGGTTTTTGGCTTGTGTGACATTTTCATGTCTATTATGTGTGGTTTTGAGCCTTGTGTGACATTTTTTGTCTATTGTGTGTGGCCCTGAGCCTTATGTGACATGTTTTTGTCTATTGTGTGTGTGTGTTATTGAGCCTTGTGTGAAAATTTTTATCTATTATGTGTGGATTTAATACTTGTGTGACATTTTTTTCTATTGAGTGTGTCTTTGAGCCTTGTGTGACATTGAGTTCTATTGTGTGCATCATGACCATGACATCATGTATGATTATTTTGATAGTTTTTCAATGTGTGGATAAATATAGGATTTTATTGTAATATTTATTGTGCCATGATCCATATCATGCACTCTTCTTATGATTTTGGTGCTATGATACATATCATTTACTTTTTTACATAGTTACTACTCAACTTATTGATGTTCATTTCTATGTTACCTATTCACTGCATTTCTCATTGATATATCTATATTGACATGAACCTTATATCCTTAGGATTCATGTTTAATATATAACTATATGATCTCTTTAATAATATGATGAAATATTCTCCACACATTAATATATGGTTTACATTGCTTATATCATTTTCTAAATAACATAATATGTTTAATTATTTCATTTGAAATGAGTTATTTTTCGGCTACATTCCTCATCTTAAAATGGGGGAATACAATATGGATTATATTATATATTAAGCCCTTATATTTATAGGAAATTTAGTTTTTGGGAACATATTTTATGATAATGACACAAGTTACTTTGGATTATTACAAATTTCATCTAGATTATGACAAATTTGACTTAGATTAGGGGCATATGCATGTCATATTTCAAATATTTAATATATTTTATTATTATTTAATATATTAAAAGACTTAAATTATATATATTATTACAATGAGGGCATATATATGACATACATTCATAATTTGTTATAATTCATGATATATTGTAACAAAATATTTGACTTAGATTACTCAAATTACTAGATGTAATGGAAACTCATGTAATTCTCTACTCAATATTACTCAATTTTATTTAAAAAAATAAATTAAACTTAGTTATTAATCAGATGAAATCATATGATTCATCTGCATCAAATGATTCAAAATATATTTAAAGACTCTCATGCATTACTCATGTATTTCTTAGATTTATTAGAACATGTAGTAGATTACATTTTATTATATTTATTGGAGTTTTGTGGGGATAAATTTATGCATAAAATAACTTCTCATACTTCTCTATTTCAAATGAAGGATGACACATATTGAGATCAACCTATGGTTTTACATAGGAAAATCCAATCAGGCATAATCACCCCATTCTCCATTGTCTTCAAAAGACGAGTATCCAAAAGACAAGCTTGGTTTGTAGGCACATAGGTGTATTTATTCACTTATATTATATTTCACATAAGTTTAATGTTGATGGGATGCTTCATGGAAATATTTAGTAGAAAGGTAAACTATAGAAGCTTTTGATCATATTACAATAACAAACATATATAGACATCCTTCCTAGTACCAATAATATTTTGTGGCATCTTATATAGTATAAAAAATGTATATCCATAAATAAAATATGAGTCTATTGTAATTTTTAATGTAATGTTGTATTTATTTTAATAGTGGAATGTAGGGATAATATCCCAACATGAACTTATCTAGATATATGTACTTGTATTCAATATCTATGAATTAATAAGAGTTGAGTTACACATAAATATATGGGTTATAAATTATAGGTTTTATATTAATTTATGATTATTTTAGGATGTATGTTAGATTAATGTAACAAGGATACTTCTCCTATGATCTTATTACTAGCTACGATACTCAAACTATTGACTCAACACTTAGTATAGAGTTGATATCAATGCTTGGTTTTTGAGCCCTAATTGATGTATAGTGATAATTAACCCTTATAATTTGGTAATAAAATAATAAAAAAGATAAAAAATTGGTGGGAGACAAATATAAATCATTTTATTCACCTATAAGTGAAGAGAAAAAAAACACCATCAATCAAGTTGAGAACAAATTATTTTGGCCATAGGATAATGAATTTTGAGTAGATTTTTTAGGTATAATCTGACCATATAGTTTAAGACTAGAAAATTCCACAAAAGGTTCAAGACTACACATTAATAAACCCATCTAGTGGATAAAGGAAAAAACAGAAAAAACTTGAGGAAATAGATGAACCTTGGACACAAGTAGTAGATTATTAGTTTGAAACTACTTTAGACTCTTTTATAATATCATGGGTGATATTAGGGTGGACAAGTTTTGATGGGAATAAGGAAAAATTATTGGAATCATAAAATGGGATATTAATTGAGAAGGTACCAACACTCATTTATATGTTGTTGATCGAAGGTGGGTTAATAAGAAGCGGTAAATTTTTTATGTAAGGGACATGCACCTAGGGGATAATGAGAGGTAAGAGGAGGATTTGAGGAGAGATTAATGTTGAAATATAATATGTGATGAATTATGGGGATAAATGGAAGAAATAATTATGGATAAAATAAATAAAATATTAGATATTAGTGATACAAAAATAAATTAGAAGATATTAGATAAAGTAGAGAGAATAAAAGAAAGGAAGAGAGAAATGAAGAATGTAAGAAATAAAGTGAAAGAAATGGGGAGAAGAAGAGTAAATAAAAGATATTCAATAAAGGAGTGAGATTAAGTAAGATAAAAATATAATTAACAAATAAAAATTAAAAAAAATGGGAAAAGTAGAGGAACAAGTGAGGTTAACAATACAAAAGAAACAATGGGAGGAAAAAATGGAGAAGCAAAGGATAGAAAGGGATGAGAGAATGAGAAAATTAAGTTTAAAAAAGGAAATTAAAGAGTAGTATTGAGTGGAGTTTCCATGGATATAAAAGAAGATAAATATAAACTAAAGGGAAAATCTAGTATAAAATAATAAAAAATAACACATAATTTAGTACTAACTTTGATAACACCAAAACCTATAATAAGGATGGAACGAGGATTGGAAATAGATATGAAATGAATGTAGGGGGATATAACATGAAAATAAAATTAGTAGACTATATAAATTAATCAATAAAATCATTATATTCTATGACATATATGATAGATAAAAGATAAAAGGTGGAATCTTTGGAAGCAAAAGACCAAAAATGACCTTTGTTGAGTATGATAAGACTTAGTTAGAATAAGAGAAATTAGAGAGTGTATAAACTAGTGAATAAGATAGCAATAAGAAGAAATATAAGGAAGAAATAATGGAAGGAGAATTAAGTAATAGTAGAGAAGGAGAGGTAATTTTGGATAAATCATTTAAAAAGATAATAGAGGAAGCAATCAAAAAACATAAATGGGAAACATAATTAAAATAAAAAGATAACATAATAGGATGAGTATATAATATATTAGAGTATGATGAGGAGAGATTAGTTAAAAATAATAGGTAAGGAAAGGATACTGAGGAAGATAAAAATGAGATGTGAATATATGTGTCCCCCTTAATTGAAAAATATTATTTAAGGAGATGAAACCCTTGTACCAAACATCATCCTATGTGCCACTTCATGATTGAAAGATACACCACATGAAGAAGGTATACATATCAAACAATAATTAAGGGATAAATATATAAAACATAAATTTGAAAACTTGTGAAGAGGATTAGTTATATATTTTAAAGAAGTATTGAGAATAAATTACTCTGAAATAGTGTTACCATGAGATAAAGGTAGAAATAAAGTGAGAGTAAAATAATAATATTATCGATAGAAAGAGAAGGAGAAGAGATAAAAGAGGCAACATACCCCAAAACATAAGAGTAATAACACTAAACTAGTAAGTGGGAGGACAAGCCAAGCTAACATGACACACATGACTAAGTTACCCAATTTTAGAAAAGATAAAAAATACATTGAAGCACATGTTTTTACATTAGATGCATATTGGAGGATCCATAACATTATAGATAACCAAGTCAAACTATTTGTTTTTATGGGCACATTGAAATACAATACACTAAAATGGTATATGAAAATTAGTCTTAACCATAACAAAACATGGGATGCAATAAAATACACATTCAAAAGTGATTTTTACTATCCTAAGACTCATATGTAAAGTGTGAGGAAAATAAGGGAATTAATTCAAGGAGAGAAGGAAACAATGAAATAGTTTGATAAAATATTTAAAGTAGTACAAAAATTAATAGAACCTTTGACATAAAAAACTAAAAACAAAATGGTTTGTATCAGGATTGCTACCACATTTAAGAGTAACTACCAATAGGAAATAATTTTAGACATTTTTTGAATACCTAAAAATGGTGGATCATTTAGAAGCCCGAACTTGGAGGAGAGAATGAGATGGATATGCAAACAAAATTTTAAAAAAAGGAACAAGAATTCTCATAATTAAGATTAACGAAATAGATACAAATGAATCCAAAAATAAGAATTAGTTCACCAATAAACTTAACAATGAAACCCAAGATTTGGGGTGTGATATGCTATTGAGAAGGACATATTAAGATAAAATGTATATACACTGAAAACATAAGAAGGTCAATGTTAACTCAAGATAATCCTATATGGATGACATCTCTAACACAAAAACCCATTATATAACAAATATTATGGTGTGGATTGTATATTGTATGACTAACATAGTAAAAATATGTGCCCCTTGATGTAAGTTTACCCACCCACAAGCCAATTAAGATATTTCATGATGTGTGGATCTTTTGGATAGTACTAGTAAGCCTGCCCTAGAGCTAATGCATTATATGAAATCAAAGAAATTATAGTTAGATTTGTCATGGCATAAAAATAATCAACATTTACCACCCATCCAATAACTTTAACAACCCCATATACCACATCACATGTACAAAATACCTATCAACCACATGTGACACCATAAAATATGACACCCCTCTAGAAAAATAATTTAATAATAATTAAGGAGGATATCAAGGATGATACAACAAAGGTAAATATCATAGAGGTTACCATGGATGATGTCAAGGAAACAACTCTAGAGGAGGATACTTGAGAGGTTATATAGGTAGTTATCAGGGAAACTATTATCAAAGAGGAGGCTGTAAGTACCAAGGTTACCATACGAAAAACTATCATGGGTACCAAGGGGTATCAATGGAAAGACTATCAAGGGTACCAAGGGGGAAATTATCAAGGAGGATAATGTATACAAGAGACATCCCCCACCCCCTCCTCCTCCACCCCAAAAGCTAGGGTAAGGTAGGGGAAAATTGAATGTGCTTTATATCATAAGAAATGTACACATGATGTATATGCTTTCCCAAAAGCTTCAAAATATTTTAAAAATGTGGAATAAATACATAAGCATTAAATGATGAAACTAAAATGGACTAACATTTAAATAAGGTATTTCAAGGATATAAATAATAATAAAAGTAAAACTAACAACCAAATACTTCTAGAACCAATGGTGTAATATTATAAAAAATGAAAGTGAAAGAAGAGATGATAGAAAATTGGAATAATAACACTATAATGAAATAAAAAACCAACAAGACCAAAAATAATGGGAGAGTAGTTGTAATCATAATGAGTGGTAACATAATAAATGGGGAAAATGGGGAGATATATCAAGCGATGAGAGTGATAGGGAAAATTGTCCCAACCACAAAACACATGATAAAATACTAAAACAAATTAAAAACATAATTATAAAAAATCATAAATAAGAAGAGGAGAATCAAAATTATTTTAATAAATAATAAATTCTTGAATTAAATAAAACTAAAAAAATGATCAATGAACAATCATTATTATGAAAACTCCAATAGTTCTAAAAATATTATAACAAACACAAATGCACCTATTGCATACAAAGAACATAAAAGACTAAAAATATAAATAAGCATGTTTTTTACACAAAAAGAGAATGGAATAACTCAACTATATACTTATATGTTAAGGTATAATACTTTTAATTTAAAAAATCATTACTAGATTTGGGAGCATATGCTAACATTATGTTAGAACAAACATGTGAAGCACTAGGAAAACCCAAACTAAACCTAGTGGATTATGATATTGCCATGGTAGATGGTAGTCTAAAAGAACTAATTGGAGTATTACAGGCATGAAGGTGAACTTTATGGGAATAAATACAATAGTATATTTTGAGGTGATGGAGTGTTTCCATAAAACCCTATCATATTCTATAGTTTAAGAATAAGGATGGTTCATAGATTGCAATAACATTGTTATTATGAAGACAAGGAAATCAATATTGAAGGAAATTACATCATGGTCCATGTCTCACTATAAACTGGCATGAACACAACCTAGACTAAATTGGTATGGGATAATAAAGATGAGGATGAAGCTTTTGATGATCTTCAAGTGATCTATGTTATAATGAAAGTTCTCTATTTTAACATGGACTTTGAACCCAATGAGGACAAGGAAATAAAAATAGTGAATGAATAACTTATTTTAAAAAGTAAATAAGATATCAAAGCCTATTTATATGGGATAACATAAAATATAGTTTCCAAATTTATCTCTAAGAAAAATTGAACAAAAAAAAAGATACCAAAAACTAAAGAGAAATAATACAAGAGGAAAATTACTACTTAGCTGATGAAGATGAAATTGGATTTGAGTATCATTCAATAATAGATGAAGAAGAATATTCATTTTATGATACCAAAGATACTTAGATAGATGATGCAAACATAATAAGCAATATCATAATAAAAATATATTGATGACCAAATAAGGCATACTATAAAACACATACAATATGAGAAAGCATATCAACTATACAATGAAACATATAAAAATTACCACCAAGCAATTCAATTATATTTCAAGAAGTATAATTAATATCATAAAATGTGGTCAAACTAATTTTTTTGAAGAATAGAAAAAAATAATGAATACTATGACAAGACATAATATTACCATGGAATAAAAAAACATTAAACTACAATAGAGTGAGGATGTTATTCCATACATAAGGAAGAGATGAACGTAAATAAGAAATAGAGGAAATAAAATAATAATAGTAAAAAAGTAAATAAATACATAGTGACAATAGGAATCATAGGAAGAATCAAATATACCATCAAAATTAGTATAAATACCATAAAGGGAAGAGAAAATCCCAAGGAAATAAAGAAGAGTTATATCTAGGAACAATAAAAATAAAGAATACAATATAAAAATCATAAAAGAAAATAAAAAGGATATTTCAATTAAGAAGGGAATAAACACACAATAGTTTACCTAAATTATCAAGGACGGGTGATGTAAGAGCATACTTATCCCAGATGGAGAAAATAATTAATGGAAAATCAAGGATGGAAGCCTTAGATGACACTCATTATAAATTTTACAAGATGGTGGACAACACACAAGGAACACATTATGAACTAGAATACCTTATTAATACTCCTTGAGACGTAATATAGTCAAGAAGGAAGGGAAGTTTAAGGCTCTCACATAATATGTAGCTTGAGGAAGTCCTTATCAGCATATATAATGTGAATATTATTGGAGGAAGATTGGAGAGACTAATCTATAAAATTTTCTAAAATATTTTTATTAGACCTTAGGATAGATACTATGAGCATGGTATATTTACCAAGAAACATGTGTAGAAATCTAGAACTGAGACTATATAATAAAGGATTTGTGTCATGCATTTAAATTTTGGGACCCATATCGAAGAGTATGTCACATGTTGAGTAAATTAAATATTTTTAATATCATCTGATGAAGATGTGATAACATGATTTAGAAAACATACAGTGATAGAGAATTTAGAGAATACAAAAGTAAAGAAGGTTATAATTAAATTGTATGAAACCATTCCCATAATATGTTATATGATGAAGAAACATGAACCCAAAAAAGAAACATAAAACAATCCATATTAAACATTAACTAAAATATCAAATAAGGAGAAAGAGAATTGGTCAACATTGACAAAGATAATGCAAACTATTTTTATCAGCCATTAAAAATTTGGGAAGAAAACACAACACATGAAAGAGATCATAAATTGGATTAAATTGGAGATTATTAGGAAGAATCAATAGTATTAAAAATGGTATAATTACTCTAATAATATGAACACATTTTTATTAGAACTTCAAATAAATTAGCAACATTAACTCTGATTTAATAAAAATAAATGTTTGATTAAAACTAGATGTAAAAGTTATAGAAAAAAGACCTTATCTATAAAATCCTAATATGAAGAACAAAGTAAAGATAAAAATTTATAAAATTTTGTCTATGATAATTATATAACTAGTAGATTATGTTAGGTTGTGGAGCTAAAAGCTTCATAGGTATGCAAACATGGAGGAGGTTGCTGAGTGTCACAGTAACCCACATCAATTAGGCCAACCGACATCGATCAAGAGTAGACAAGAAGCTACCGACATTGGTCATGGATTGGCCAATGTCAGTCGTCTCTAGATAGACAGTGACCGATGTTGGTCATCTGTGCGTCTCAGAATTGGTCTAATTTTAGACGGACAGTTAGTTTGCATGTAAAGACTAATTTTTTTCTTGAGTTTGCATTTCTAACTATTGTAATTGGAAAGTCTAATTATTGTTTGTATAGGATCTATTTAAGAGACCCATGGGGCTGTATTGTAATTTGTAGAATCATAAGGACTTACAAAGGCAAGGAGAAGGGTTCTTCCAAGGTATGTAAGATCTAGGTTTGCAGGTGTGCAAGATTAGGAAGAAGATCTACATGGTAAGTAAGGTCAGTTGATCTGCAGGTGTGTGTGTGTGTGTGTGTGTAAGGTCAAAGGAGATATTTCGGGTAGCAAGGTCAAAGGAGATCTACAACACAACAATAAGTAAGATCAGGGAGATCTACTTGGAGTACTTTGGGTACTTGGTACTAGAAGTAGGTAACAATAGTTGAGTTGATTGTCACTTACTAGTTGGTGTACTGGTAGTATTATTACTGACTGGTTGAAATAACAACTCTGTGTTTGAGTTGATTGGTTTGTAATTGAGAGAGAGAACTCTTGAGGGAGAATTATTGGTACACCCAAGAGGTGTGGGAAGAGTGTGATTTCTTCATTGTATTTCCTTCTAGAAGAGTGATAATACAAGATTGTATTGTCTCTCATATTCTATGTTGTTTCTGAATTCTAGTTACATATTACTTCTAGTTAAATTCCGTGTTTAGTTGCTTATACAAAGGTAATCAATTGTGCTCTTAAGTAGTAGGGATCCTAACAATTGGTATCAGAGCTAGGATCACCAAGTGATCCCACTGACAATTGGTATCAGAGCTTGGTTAGGTACACTAACAGGTGGTCAGAGCATGTTAAGTGTTTGTTGATTATAGGTCACTCTCAGGGGTTTCTGATTGAGTGGGAGTAAAGCAATGGCAAAATAAAGTACACTAATAATAGAGAAATTCAATGGCAAGAATTATCAATTACGGTATTATGGAAAGAAAGAGCAGGTAAAGAAAGATTGTTGGTTGGTAGAAGATCAACATGAAGGAAGTGAAGAAGTAGATGTTGCAGGTATTGTTGCACAAGATGCTCTTGTATGTTCCTTGGATAAAGTAGAATCTTGGGTTATAGATTTTGTTTCCTCTTTCCATGCAACCCCAAATAGAGTATTTTTCCATGATTATGTCCATGGAGACTTTGGAAAGATTTATTTAGGGGTTGGCGAGCCTTGTCAAATTATTGGCAAAGGGGAAGTGTGGCTAAAAATGCAGATGGGCAACACATGGGTGTTAAAGGAGGTCATGCATGTCCTAGTCTTGAAGAGGAGTCTAATTTCTATAGAAAAGTTGGGTGATGAGGGTTACATAGTTACTCTTACAGTAGAATCTTGGAAAGTTTCCAAGGGTGCACTTGAATTAGCATGTGGTAAGAAAGTAGGCACTCTTTATCTATCTACTTGTATTACTAATTCTCCTTCTGGTTTATCTACTTCAGATGTAGATGTGAAGATGTGGCTCTATAGGCTTGGTCACATGAATAAGAAGGGGATGCATGTTCTTAAGAAGAAGTCTGATGTCTTTGATAAACTTAAGAACTAGAAAGCCTTGGTTTTCATGGAGGAGATGATGGATAGAGATCAGCTCAAGGGGTTGAATAATTTTGAGCAAGGCAATTTGGACAAGGTTATGATCTAAAGTGAGCTCACAGGTAAAATTCATCACTCATAGGAAAACACAGTTACCATTGTCAGTCAGGTGAAAATTGACATCAAATAGGTAGGTACCAATGTCGGTCATGTGCAGACCAGAGTCAGTGGTGTCAAGTAGGTGGAGACTGATGTTAGTCAGAGAACTGACATCAATAACTAGGTGGACACCAATGTTGGTTAGGGAATCGACGTCGGTGATCAGGTGGAATCTACATCGGTCGAGTGTAGACCAGGGTCAACCAGAGAACAGATTTTGGGTGAACAACAAGCTGTCAAGGAGTCTCAAATGCCCATATGGAGGACTGAAAGGGTAAGTAAGCCTCAAATTCATTATTCCCCTTCTTTATACTACCTAAAATTGTTGCTCACTGATGGTCAAGAACTAGGAAGTTTTGAAGAGGCAATGCAGGTAGAATCCAGGAAACAATGGCAGCATGGCATGAATAAGGAAGTTGATTCCTTAGGAAAGAACCAAACGGGAGATTTGGTAGAGTTGCCGGCTTTAGTCAATGTTAATGTGATCATTGTGTTTATTTTACTAGGTTGGATAATGGTTGAGACATTATCCTAGTACATGTGTACTAGACCTAAGATTACCCAAGTAGTGGGAGTTTTCAACAAGTTTGTGGCCAATTCAGGAAAGGAGCACTGGAAAGCAGTTCAGTGGATTCTCAGGTATCTGAGAGGGACCAGTAGTAGGGATTCATGCTATGCAGGTTCAGGCACTTCTCTACATGGGTATGTAGATTTAGATATGGTAGGTTACTTGGATGATAGGAGAAGCACCACAGGGTTCACTATGGTGGTTGGTCTTCAAGATTGAACTTGAAGAGGGATACAAGCCAGGAAACAAAATTAGACAATATACATGTATAGGTACAAGTGCAACTATTTATCTCCAAGTGGGAGATTTTTAGGTTGTGGAGTTAAAAGCTTCACAGGTATGCAAACATGGAGGAGGTTGTTGAGTGTCACAGTAACTAACATCAGTCAGGCCAACTAACATTAGTCAAGAATAGACAAGAAGCTATCAACATCGGTCATGGATCGACTGATATCGGTCATATCTAGATAGATAGTGATCGATGTCAGTCGTCTATGTGTTTCATAACTGGTCTAATTTTGGATGGACAGTCAGTTTGCATGTAAAGACTAATTTTAGTCTTGAGTCTACATTTCTAATTATTGTAATTGGAAAGTCTAATTATTGTTTGTATGGAATCTATTTAAGAGACCCATGGGGCTGTATTGTAATTTATAGAATCATAAGGACTTGTAAAGGCAAGGACAAGGGTTCTTTCAAGGTATGTAAGATCTAGGTTTGCAGGTGTGCAAGACCAGGTTGATCTGCAAGTGTGCAAGATCAGGAAGAAGGTCTACATGGTAAGTAAGGTCAATTGATCTAGGTGTGTGTGTGTGTGTAAGGTCAGAGGAGATTTGTGGGGTAGCAAGGCCAAAGGAGATTTGCAACACAACAAGGAGCAAGATTAGGGAGATCTACTTAGAGTACTTTGAGTACTTGGTACTGGAAGTAGGCAACAATGGTTGAGTTGATTTTCACTTACTGGTTGGTGTACTGGCAGTATTGTTACTGAGTGGTTGAAAAAACTTTGTGTTTGAGTTGATTGGTTTGTAATTGAGAGAGAACTCTTGAGGGAGAATTACTGGTACACCAAAGAGGTGTGGGAAGAGTGTGATTTCTTCATTATATTTCCTTTTGGAAGAGTGTTAATACAAGATTGTATTGTCTCTCATATTCTATGTTATTTTTGAATTCTAGTTACATATTACTTCTGGTTAAACTCCATGTTTATTTGCTTATACAAAGGTAATCAATTGTGCTCTTAAGGAGTAGGGATCTTGACAATTGGTATCAAAGCTAGGATCACCAAGTGATACCACTAACAATTGGTATCAAAGCTTGGTTAGGTACACTAACAAGTGGTCAAAGCGTGTTAAGTGTTTGTTGATTATAGGTCACTCTTAGGGCTTTTTGATTGAGTGGGAGTAAAGCAATGGCAGAAGAAAGTACACTAAGAATAGAGGAATTCAATGGCAAGAATGATCAATTACGATATTATGGAAAGAAAGTGCAGGTAAAGAAAGATTATTGGTTGGTAGAAGATCAACATGAAGGAAATGAAGAAGCAGATGTTGTAGGTATTATTTCACATGATGCTCTTGTATGTTCCTTGGATAAAGTAGAATCTTGGGTTATAGATTTTGATGCCTCTTTCTATGCAACCCCAAATAGAGTATTTTTCCATGATTATGTCCATGGAGACTTTGGAAAGATTTATTTAGGGGTTGGTGAGCCTTGTCAAATTGTTGGCAAAGGGGAAGTGCGGCTGAAAATGTAGATGGACAACACATGGGTGGTGAAGGAGGTCATGCATGTCCCAGTCCTGAAGAGGAGTCTAATTTTTGTAGGAAAGTTGGGTGATGAGGGTTGCACAGTTACTCTCACAGTGGAATCTTGGAAAGTTTCTAAGGGTGCACTTGAATTAGCATGTGGTAAGAAAGTAGGTACTCTTTATCTATCTACTTGTATTACTAATTTTCCTTTTGGTTTATCTACTTTAGATGTAGATGCGAAGATGTGGCTCTATATGTTTGGTCACATGAATAAGAAGGGGATGCATGTTCTTAAGAGGAATTCTAATGTCTTTGACAAATTTAAGAACTGGAAAGCCTTGGTTTTCATGGAGGAGATGATGGACATAGATAAGTTCAAGGGGCTAAATAATTTTGAGTAGGGAAGTTTGGACAAGGTTATTATCCAAATTGAGCTCGCGGGTAAAATTCATCACTCATAGGAAAACATAGTTACCGACGTCAGTCAGGTGAGAACTGACATCAAACAGGTAGGTATTGATGTCAGTCATGTGCAGACCAGAGTCGATGCTGTCAGGTAGGTGGAGACTGAAGTTAGTCTAAAAACCAACTTCGGTGACTAGGTGGACACTGACATTAGTCAAGGAATTGGTGTTAGCAATTAGGTGGAATTGACATCGATCGGGTGCAAACCAGGATCAACCAGAGAACAAATTTTAGGAAGACAACAAACTATCAAGGAGTCTCAAATGCCTATATGGAGGATTGAAAGGGTAAGTAAGCCTCAAATTCATTATACCCCTTCTTTATACTACCTAAACTTGTTACTCACCAATGGTCAAGAACCAAAAAGTTTTGAAGAGGCAATGCAGGTAGAATCTAGGAAACAGTGGGAGCATGGCATGAATGAGGAAGTTGATTCCTTGGGAAAGAACCAAATGGGAGATTTGGTAGAGTTACCAGCTGATATGAAAGCACTAAAAGAGAAATAAATTCTCAGGTTAAAGAAAGGAGAGAATGGACACGTGAGATAAAAGGCCAGGGTATATGGTCTTGAGCAAGCTCCAGGACAGTGGTACATGTTTGACAGGGGTATGACAAAGCATGGCTTTAGTCAATGTCAATGTAACCATTATGTTTATTTTACCATGTTGGATAATGGTTGTGACATTATATTGTTACTGTATGTGGATGATATGCTTGTTGTAGGTTCATACATGCAGGGATTTGCTGAGCTAAAGGTAAAAGTAGCTCAGTGGTGTGCCAGGAAGGATTTAGGAGTGAAAATCCTTGGCATGAGTATTTCTAGAGACAGGAAAAGTCACAAGTTGATTTTATCTCTAGATGATTGTGTGAATAAGGTAGTGGAGAGGTTCAATATGCAGGATGTAGAACCGGTTAGCACACCTATGGATGGACAGTTCATAGAACAGTGTCCCAAATCACATGTTGAGGTTGAGTACATGTGTACTAGACCTAAGATTACCCAAGCAGTGGGAGTTGTTAGCAAGTTTGTGGCCAATTTGAGAAAGGAGCATTGGAAATTAGTTTAGTGGATTTGCAGGTATCTAAGAGGGACCAGCAGTAGGGATTCATGCTATGCAGGGTCAGGCACTTCTCTACATGGGTATGTAGATTCAGATATGGTAGGTTACTTGGATGATAAGAGAAGCACCACAGGGTTCACTATGGTTATTGGTCTTCAAGATTGAACTTGAAGAGGGATACAAGCTAGGAAACAAAATTAGACATTGTACAGGTACAGGTATAAGTGCAGCTATTTATCTCCAAGTGGGAGATTGTTAGGTTGTTGAGCTAAAAGCTTCATAGGTATGTAAACATGGAGGAGGTTGCTGAGTGTCATAGTAACTAACATTGGTCAGGCCAACTAACATCAGTTAGGAATAGACAAGAATCTATCAACATAGGTCATGGATCAGCCAATATCAGTCATCTCTAGACAGACAGTGATCGATGTCAGTCATCTGTGCGTTCTAGAACTGGTCTAATTTTAGATGGGCAGTCAGTTTGCATGTAAAGACTAATTTTAGTCTTGAGTCTATGTTTCTAATTTATTGTAATTAGAAAGTCTAATTATTTTTTGTATGGGATCTATTTAAGAGACCCATGGGGCTATCTTTGTAATTTATAGAATCATAAGGACTTGCAAAGGCAAGGACAAGGGTTCTTGCAAAGTATGTAAGATCTAGGTTTGCAAGTGTGCAAGTCCAGGTTGATCTACAAGTGTGTAATATCAGGAAGAAGATCTACATGGTAAGTAAGGTCATTTGATCTACAGGTGTGTGTGTGTGTGTGTGCAAAGTCAAAGGAGATTTGTGGGGTAGCAAGTTCAAAGGAGATTTGCAACACAACAAGGATCAAGATCAAGGAGATCTACTTGGAGTACTTTGAGTCCTTAGTACTGGAAGTAAGCAACAATGATTGAGTTGATTGTCACTTACTGGTTGGTATATTGGCAGTATTGTTACTGAATGGTTGAAACAATGACTCTATGTTTGAGTTGATTGGTTTGTAATTGAGAGAGAGAACTCTGGAGGGAGATTTACTAGTACACCCAAGAGGTGTGGGAAGAGTGTGATTTCTTCATTGTATTTCCTTCTGGAAGAGTGTTAATACAAGATTGTATTGTCTCTCATATTCTATGCTATTTTTGAATTCTAGTTACATATTACTTCTAGTTAAATTCCATGTTTAGTTGCTTATACAAAGGTAATCAATTGTGCTCTTAAGGAGTAGGGATCCCAACAATTGGTATCAGATTTAGGATCACAAAGTGATACCACTAACAATTGGTATCAGAGCTTGGTTAGGTACACTAACAGGTTGTCAGAGTGTGTTAAGTGTTTGTTGATTATAGGTCACTCTCAGGGGTTTCTAATTGAGTGGGAGTAAAGCAATGGCAAAAGAAAGTACACTAAGAATAGAGAAATTCAATGGCAAGAATTATCAATTACGGTATTATGGAAAGAAAGAGCAGATAAAGAAAGATTGTTGGTTGGTAGAAGATCAACATGAAGGAAATGAAGAAGTAGATGTTACAGGTATTGTTTCATAGGATGCTCTTGTATGTTCCTTGAATAAAGTAGAATCTTGGGTTATAGATTCTATTGCCTCTTTCCATGCAACCTGAAATAGAGTATTTTTCCATGATTATGTCCATGGAGACTTTGGAAAGATTTATTTAGGGGTTGGTGAGCCTTGTCAAATTGTTGACAAAGGGGAAGTACGGCTGAAAATGCAGATGGGCAACACATGGGTGTTAAAAGAGGTCATGCATGTCCCAGTCCTGAAGAGGAGTCTAATTTCTGCAAGAAATTTGGGTGATGAGGGTTGCACAGTTACTCTCACAGTGAAATCTTGGAAAGTTTCTAAGGGTGCACTTGAATTAGCATGTGGTAAGAAAGTAGGTACTCTTTATCTATCTACGTGCATTACTTATTCTCTTTTTGGTTTATCTACTTTAGATGTAGATGTGAAGATGTGGCTCTATAGGCTTGGTCACATGAATAAGAAGGGGATGCATGTTCTTAAGAGGAAGTTTGATGTCTTTAAAAAACTTAAGAATTGGAAAGCCTTGGTTTTCATGGAGGAGATGATGGATAGAGATCAGCTCAAGGGGCTGAATAATTCTAAGCAGGGCAGTTTAGACAAGGTTATGATCCAAAGTGAGCTTGTGGGTAAAAGTCATCACTCATAGGAAAACACAATTATCGACATTAGTTAGGTGAGAGCCAACATCGAACAAGCAGGTACTGACGTCAGTCATGTGCAGACCAGAGTTAATGTTTTTGGGTAGGTGGAGACCAACGTCGGTTAGAAAACTGATGTTAGTGATTAGGTGGACATTGACGTCGATTAGGGAACCAATGTCAGTGATCAGGTGGAATTGACATCAGTTGGGTGAAGACCAGGGTTGACCAGAGAATGGATTTTGGGCAGACAACAAGCTGTCAAGGAGTCTCAAATTCCCATAATGAGGACTGAAAGGCTAAGTAAGCCTCAAATTTGTTATTCCCCTTCTTTATACTACCTAGACTTGTTGCTCACTGATGGTCAAGAACCAGGAAGTTTTGAAGAGGCAATGCAGGTAGAATCCAAGAAATAGTGGGAGCATGGCATGAATGAGGAAGTTGATTCCTTAGGAAGGAACCAAATGGGAGATTTGGTAGAGTTTCCAGTCGAGATGAAATCACTAAAAGATAAATGGATTCCCAAGTTAAAGAAAGGAGAGAATGGACACGTGAGATAGAAGGCCAGTGTATATGGTATTGAGCAAGCTCTAGGATAGTGGTATAGGTTTGACAGGGGTATGACAAAGCATGGCTTTAGTCAATGTCAATGTAACCATTGTGTTTATTTTACTAGGTTGGATAATGGTCGTGACATTATCTTATTACTGTATGTGGATGATATGCTTGTTGTAGGTTCATACATGTAGGGATTTGCTGAGCTAAAGGTAAAAGTAGCTTAGTGGTGTGCCAGGAAGGATTTAGGAGGAGTGAAAATCCCTGGCATGAGTATTTCTAGAGACAGGAAAAGTCACAAGTTGATTTTGTCTCTAGATGATTGTGTGAATAAGGTAGTGGAGAGGTTCAATATGTAGGATGCAGAACCGGTTAGCACACCTATGGATGGACAGTTCATAGAATAGTGTCCCAAATCACATGATGAGGTTGAGTACATGTGTACTAGACCTGAGATTACCCAAGTAGTGGGAGTTTTCAACAAGTTTGTGGCCAATTCAAGAAAGGAGCACTGGAAAGTAGTTTAGTGGATTCTTAGGTATCTGAGAGGGACCAACAATAGGGATTCATGCTATGCAGGGTCAGGCACTTCTCTACATGGGTATGTAGATTTGGATATGGTAGGTTACTTGGATGATAGGAGAAGCACCACAGGGTTCACTGTGGTGGTTGGTCTTCAAGATTGAACTTGAAGAGGGATACAAGCCAGGAAACAAAATTAAATGATGTACATGTACAGGTATAGATGCAGTTGTTTATCTCTAAGTGGGAGATTGTTAGGTTGTGGAGCTAAAAGCTTCATAGGTATGCAAACATGGAGGAGGTTGTTGAGTGTCACAATAACTGACATCAGTCAAGCCAACTGACATCGATCAGGAGTAAACAAGAAGCTACTATCATTGGTCATGGATCGACTGACGTTGGTCATCTCTAGATAGACAGTGACTGATGTCAATCATTTGTGTGTTCTAGAACTGGTCTAATTTTAGACAGACAGTCAATTTGCATGTAAAGACTAATTTTAGTCTTGATTCTATGTTTCTAATTATTATAACTGGAAAGTCTAATTATTGTTTGTATGGGATATATTTAAGAGACCCATGGGGCTGTATTATAATTTGTAAAATCATATAGACTTGCAAAGGCAAGGACAAGGGTTCTTCCAAGGTATGTAAGATGTAGGTTTGTAGGTGTGCAAGACCAGGTTGATTTGCAAGTGTGAAAGATTAGGAAGAAGATCTACATGGTAAGTAAGGTCAGTTGATCTACATGTGTGTGTGTGTGTGCAAGGTCAAAGGAGATCTATGGGGTAGCAAGGTCAAAGGAGATTTACAACACAACAAGGAGCAAGATCAAGGAGATCTACTTGGAATACTTTGAGTACTTGGTACTAGAAGTAGGCAACAATGGTTGAGTTGATTGTCACTTATTGGTTGGTGTACTAGCAGTATTGTTACTGACTGGTTGAAACAACTCTGTGTTTGAGTTGATTGGTTTGTAATTGAGAGAGAGAACTCTTGAGGGAAAATTACTGGTACGCCCAAGAGGTGTGGGAAAAGTGTGATTTCTTCATTGTATTTCCTTCTAGAAGAGTTTTATTACAAGATTGTATTGTCTCTCATATTCTGTGTTGTTTCTAAATTCTAGTTACATATTACTTCTGGTTAAATTCCATGTTTAGTTGCTTATACAAAGGTAATCAATTGTGCTCTTAAGAAGTAGGGATCCTGACAGATTATGTAAAATGGATTAGTCTAATGATCATACAAAATAAAAATAAGGAGAAATAAGAATGTGTTAATTTTAGAGAATTGAATAAAGCTTACATTCATGACCCATTCCCAACATCATTCACTAAATAAGTCTTATAAAATATTTTAGGATGAGAGGCATGTTTATTTATAGATATATTCTTAGGGTATCATTAGGTTTAGATTGACAAACATGATTGACCCAAGATAAAAATCACCACATAATGGGGTTCTTTTATGTGTACAGTCATGTCATTTAACCTAAATAATGCCCCATCTATAATTAGTCAAATCATGATCAATGTCTTTGAATAATTTATCAATAACTTTTGGAACTATACTTTGACAATCAGACTATTTGTGGCTTACTAAAGGATCACATCCAAACATTGGGACTTATGTTTGAAAGATGCCAATGCTAAAAATCACTTTCAATCTTAAAACATGTATAATTTTAGATTTTTAGACACTGTTGGGTTACATATTTGAAAAGGAGGATTGATTATTGATCCCATGAAAACAAAAATAATTATCAAATTGCCACTACCCCAAATATAAAAATATGTCCACACATTACTAGGATATACATGGTATCACTGTAAGTTTATTATAGGTTATGCCATGATTAGTGCACTAATAGACCAATTACTTAAAAAATAATAATCAAGTAATTAATTGGAATAAATATTGTCAAGGCATATTTAAATTAAAAAACAAGATCCTCAAATACAACAATATATATTTCTATATGTAATGTTCCCTTCCATGTACATGTTGACACATTGGGGATAGTGATAGGCATGGTGTTGGCATAACCATGAGGAAACAAGGATAATTTTATATACTTTTCAATTATAAAATTATCTAAAGCAAAATAAAACTATTTTAGCACATAAAAAGAAGAATTGGAAATGGTATATGCATGATCTTATATTTTTAGGATAATTTTTTTATTGCTACACCTTTTTTAAATACTAATAATGAGACATTATGATATACCCTAAATAGACCAGTGATTCAGGGGAGAATATGGATATGGTTAATGTTGTTCCAAGATTTTGATTTTATTATAACTGTTAAACTAAGAAAATTTAACAATGGCCCATATTATCCATCCCACATAGAGAATGGAGAGGATCAAGGACTAATAAATGATGAATTCATATGAGCACACCTATTTTGATTATAAATAGTCCCAAAAGATATAGAGACAATTATGTAATTTTCTACAACAAGGGACTTTCCAGAAGGGTAAAAAAATGGATAAGAAAAGATTAATCATCAAAGAATTTCCTTTTACATTAATTAAAGGTAGATTATATAAAATTAACATGATGAAATACTAAGATAAGTGGTGATAAAACATGAGTATTATAATATCACAAAGGAATTATGGGTGGACATAATGCAGGAGAAAGGACTACATAGAAAATATTGTTGGTAAGATTATGTGGCCTATCCTTTTTAAAGACACTCACATATGTGCATGGTAATGTGACATATGTTAAAGATGAGGGAATTCAAATCTAAGATATGAGATGATACTAAGACCAGTGTATTTCATTGGAACCCTTTAAAAAATGGGCAATTGTTTTTATCAGAGATATTAATCTCGCATAAAGAATATCCCAAGCCTAATTCATAATCAAACTAACTAAATATTTGATTTAATGGTCTAAAACTATTCCAAATAAATATGACATAACAAATACCATGATCTAGTTCATATATGAGAATATCATTACATAGTTTTGATGTCCTTTAATCATAACAGGTGATCAAGAAAAACATTTTTTCAATATAACAATTATCTAATTTGTAAAGCATTTATTGATCAATCATTATAAAATTACACCCCATCACCCACAATAAAAATGAATAGTCTAAAAATTTAGTAAATTTATAAGGAAGGTGTTGATGAAAACATGTAATATGAATGCCACTAATTTAAACTAAAAGATATGCATCATGCACTAAGAATACTACAAAAATGACAAATGAAGTATTACACATTTCAGGTGGTCTATGGGTTGGAAGCCAAGATTAATTGAGAAGGTATTTTATCAAGTTTAAATATGATAGTTGCATTTAAAATAAATGATGATAACTAATTTGATGATTGATTAATACAATTATAAAACTAGATTAAAAAATACTCTTGGCCATTTACAACTAGACTCAAGAAAAGAGACGTTAAAATGCATGACATGATATAATTTGAAAGTATAAGGAATTTCATGGAAGATACTATGTATTGTTTTTGTTGATTAATTGTTTATAACACAAAATTAGGAGGGATGAGGAATATATAACTCTCTTGAAAAGAGATCTAAAAATGTCTCCAAGATCTATATCTACCAGCTCTTGGTGGACTAGATTTTATTGTTAGAAACATAATGACTGAGGGGGGATGGTGAATCAGTCTCTTAAAACTTTCTTTCAAATGTGATTTAACATTTATTAAACCATCAAATAAATACAAAGATATAATAATACATAAAGATAAATTCACATGATCATAACACAAAAGACACATATATGAGTGGGAAACCCTCAAGGAGAATAAAACCCACTAATCTTTACAAATGGAGTATAGTCCTATAAGATAAACATCATGATTTACTGAAGCACCAATTTCACATGGAGCACCAACCCTAATTAGCTGAGTGATGCAAGAGCATCACTCCTAGGGAAGATATTTTTGTCAATTTTTGGTTTAATCCATTCAAGTAGGTTGGATAACACCTTGTATGGCCTTAGAAGGCCCCAATCATGCCTAGTTTTCAATTTGGTAGCCTAAAAGTGCATTTAGCTATTTTAAATTTTCAAATTTTTTTTTCTCACCAAAATTAGTAGGTTCACACATTTGAGAAGTTTGAATAAGATTTTTAATAGGTTTAAAATGTTTTTAGAGACCCATTTAATCTTTTTAAAGTGTCTAAGGTGGTATATGTTTTGAAAATCATTTTTTGTATTTTGTCACCTTCTTCAAGTGTCAAGTTAACAATGATAACATCCTCCAAGATAGTTACCAAATAGTTTTATTCATATAAAATGTAATATTTTCTAATTTTAGATAATTATTTCATGTTTTTGGAATCAATAATTCAAAAAATAAGAAAGAAAGAAGCCCCTATGCTATAAAAAGCATATGCAAACCCCTATTTGAGCATTTTTGTATTGGTTACAGGTTGTTATTTCATTATTAATGATCTAATGGTATTTGAAAATAGTTTTATTCATCTTTGATTTTTGAATATTTTTTGAAAACATAAATTTCAAGGAGTAATAATTTAATCATCTATTGTTCAAGTCCATTGATAGACAAACCCCTGTTTGGCAAATACTCAATATGTGTAGATAGTGCCATGCTATTAAGGAATATAGAACTTGAGTTTGTAGTTTTTAGGCATTATTTAAGGTATTATGGATATTTAATAAGGTTTTAAGATTTACATTTAATAAATAAACTCTTATGTGCATTGATATCTCTCAAACATACTCAGTTCTTTGTAGCAGACATTGAATATTGGACTATGCATTTTTAATGAGGAAAGGTTAATGAACTTTGGATAAATATTATAATGTTTGGTGAATTGAGGTAAGTCCTAAATATTTTTTTAAGTTTATTTAGTCTTTTATTGCATTGCATTATGTGTTATACATGCATACAGGAAATGTAGGCCTATAGCCATAATATTTTCTTGCATAATCAACATCATTTAGAGTAAGAAATCTTAGATAAAGGATTAGAAGGTGGAAAATAGAAAATTTATTCTCTTCTAAAGGTCAATTAAGATATTACAAATCAAATTTAGTCTCTTTAAACTCATTTTGATGATTATAATTGAGTTTTTACTACTCTCGAGTTGTCACAGACTTCCAAAAGCCCTAAATTAGGGTTTCAACCATGTCTAGAGATTTAACCATAAAAATTCAATCAAAATTTTTATTCTGAGCCTATTTGAGGATTTTTAACTAATTTTCAAGGTTCTAGGTGTGTATAGAGTCTCTAGTATGGTATTTTGCTGACTGAGTTGAGATTAGGCTTGAAGAGGCCTAATTAGAAAGACTAATAAATGGATAGTAGGTATACAAAAGGAATCAGGTATTTTATTTTGGATAAAAAGTAGTTTTAAATAAAGGGCACCCATAAATATTTTTTATTTCTCTTAAAACTTTTTAATTTTTCCATACCATCAAGAAAATAATCAAAATAGGGCTAGTATAAGGGTCAAGAGCATAGTGTGTTTGGTAAATATTTACAAGTTAAAAACTTTTGAGTAGAAAATATGAATCATTTTGGTATAAAATATAAGAATAGATCCCTGAGAAAAAGTGGGAGAGAGAAGATTCTTAGGATAAGAGAGCAATAATAACTTTTTTGATAGAACATCAGAATAAGGTTCAAAATGCCACCTAGGAGAAACAAAGGAGGTGAAACAAGGAAATAGGGAACAAAGATGATGTGTTATCAGATCTAAAATACCTTAGATTTATATTCAATGCAAGGATAAATACTATAGAATAAAACCAAAGAAGAGGAGTCCTAACAGGGGATTTGAGTGACAAGGAAGATGAGCCACAAGACCAAGAGGAAGAAGAGACAGTTGAAGGACCTAAACATCAAGGTGTAGAGAGAATCATGAAGGTGATCATGAGTCAAGGTTCCAAACAAAAGGGATAATTACCCATATATGTATGTGTTCTTGATGGATATGAACTCATGGATAGGGTGAATGAGTTAGATAAGTATTTTGAATATGAGGAGGTACCTGATGATAAGAAGGTCAATATTGCAAGAACCAAATTGAAGGGACATGCTTCATTATGGTGGTAATTCAAAAAATATTAGATAATAAATAAGGGGAAGAATAAGATAGCTTCTTTGGATAGAATGGTTTCCAAGATCAAAGGTAAATTCTTGCTAGGTGACTATGAGACAAACTTGTTTAGACAATTGTAGAACTTGAAGTAGAAGGAAATGAGTGTGAAGGCATATACCAAGGAGTTATATAAGATAACCATTAGGTCTAGACATGTTGAGGAGGATAAAGAAAATATTTCAATGTACTTCAATGGATTAAGGTTCAATCTACAAGACGAACTAGCACTTGTTATCCCAAGAAAACTATAAGATTGCTATCAATTTGTACTCAAAGTTGAAGACAAGCGAAATAGGAAGAATAATAATTAGAATAGAGGAAGGGGTATAGTTTTTATAGGTATAGGATAGAAATTGGGCAAAAACTTATCACAAAGAAACCATCAAGGTGAATCAAGTAATTCACAAGACTAGTCCACTAATTCTAGAGGTGGATTTAGAGGTAGGAGACTTTTCAATAAAGGTGGTTATTGATTAAGAGGTAGAGGAACAAGTGGATTTGCAAGAAAGTGTTTCAAGTGTAACAAATTTTTTGTCCATAATTAATGGGAATGCCCATAGGACCAGCCATCAAGAATCCAAAGAAATGAAGGGAGAAATTAGATTACACAAGGAGGAGAGGAAGAGAGTGTTTGCTCTCCATCACACATAGAAGAGCCTGAAGTGGGATAATCATTATTCATGAGGAGGGTGTTGATCAAGAAACCCAAGGAGAATGATACACCATAAAGGAATACTCTCTTTAGGACATCATACAAATTCTAAGGTAAGTGTTTCAAAATGGTCATTGCTTTAGGAAGTACAAATAATCTTGTTTAAGTAGAAATGGTTAACAAGCTTGGGATAAAGAAACTACCTCACCCCACTCCATATAAGGTATCATGGTTTAATAAGGGATAAAAAGTTTTGGTCAGTGAACAAAGCTAGGTAGAGTTTAAAATTTAAATATATAAAGAAAAGGTGCTTTGTGATGTCATCCCCATGGATGTGTGCCATGTGCTTCTTGGAAGGCATTGGTAATATGATAGATAAACTACTCATGATGGAGTTAGTCACACTTTTCTACCCTTAAATTATGAGGAGAGTGATCAAAAATTTGGTCTACATGTGATGATGGTAAGTGGAAAATATTTTTTGAATTCCATGCATGAAGAAGAAATAGGCTTTGCTTTGGTAATCAAACCTATAACTATTATGATAGCCACTAAGATCAATGAAAAGTTGAATAATTATGATGATATAGTTGTTGATGAGTTTCACAATACATTTCAACCTATAAGGAGCATAACACACCATATAGAATTTGTACTTAGAGCAAGTTTACCAAACAAGGTTGCATAGAAGATGACCCCACAAGAGAATGTTGAGATCAAAAGAAAAGTGTAAGAGTTGTTTGACAAAGGGATGATGAAAGAGAGATTAAGTCCATGTTTAGTGCCCATAGTGTTGGTTCCAAATAAATTAGGTGAGTGGAGGATGTATAATAATTATAGGGGGAAGATGGAGGATTTGATGGATTGCTTGAGTGAAGTAATGTACTTTTCCAAGATAGACCTCAAGAGTGGATACTACCAAGTAAGAATCAAGAAAGGTGATGAGTGGAAGACTTAATTCAAGATGAATGAAGGTTTGTATGAATGGATGGTCATGCCATTTGGTTTGACTAATAAGCCTATCACTTTCATGAGATTAATGAATGAGGTTTTAAAAGATTTCATAGGAAAGTTTGTAGTGGTTTACCTAGATGATATACTAATCTAAGACCAAATCAGAGGAGGAACATCTTCATCATTTAGAATTGGTTATAATGAATCTATAATAAGAGATGTTATTGATCAACCTCAAGAACTGTGATTTCATGAAAAGAGAGATATTGTACCTTGGGTTTGTTATTTCACAAGGCATGCTGAAAATAGACAAGACCAAGGTGAAGGCAATCATGGAGTGGCTAACACCTATGACAATAGGTGAGGTAATGAGTTTTCATGGTTTGGAAAGTTTTTATATAAATTTTATAATAAATTTTAGTGGAATATGTGCTCCCATCATTGAAACCATCAAGGGAGACAAGAAAATCTTTGTGTGGAATGAGAAGGCAGAGAAGAGCTTACAACACTTGAAGCAAAGAATCATGGTAAAACCTATACTAGTATTGCTAGACTTCAAAAAAGTATTTCAGATAGAGTGTGGTACAAGTGGTTTAGCCATAGGGACTATCTTAATCCAAGAAGGTAGACCTATAGCCTATTTCATTGAGAAGTTGAATGATGCTAATAAGAAGTATTCATCATATGACTTGGAGTTATATGCAATGATGCAAGAATTGAAAAAATAGAGGCATTATCTAAAGACAAAGGAGTTCATAGTGTACACATATTACCATGCACTTTAGTTCATATCTAATTATCCTACTTTGACCAAAGACATGTGAAATGGGTGGAGTACATATTAAAATTTTCCTTCACCATCAAGCATAAACAAGGAAAAAGCAATAAGGCTGCAAATGCATTAAGTAGGAGAGTCTTATTGGTGCATGAGAATCACTTAGAGAGTGTTGTCATTGAGGAACTCAAAGATTTATATGAGGATAATGAAGACTTTAAAGAAGCATACCATGCATGCAAGCACCCAGGTGCACTCAACAAGGAGCCATGGTTGGATTATGTACTTCAAGATGGATTATTGTTCAAAGGAGTAAAATTGTGTGTGCCAAAGAGCTCTAAAAGAGGAAATATAATCCAAGAGAAACATAGTGGAAGCATGAAAAGCCATTTGGGATTGACAAGACATGGGAGTTGCACACTACACACTACTACTAGCCTAGAATATAATTATAAATATGTAGGTATGTAGAGAGATGCAAAATTTGTTAATTATCCAAGGGTAAAATCACTAATATAGGTTTTTATCAGTCCCTACCAGTCGAAAATAGGCTTTGGGAATCCATAAGTATGGAATTTATGATGGGATTGCCTAGAACACAAAGGGGTTTTGATTTTATTTTTGTAATTGTTGATAAATTCTCTAAAATGGTACATTTTATACTATGTATAACCAATAATGATGCAACACATGTGGCTAATTTATTTTTCAAGGAGGTAGTAAGGCTTCATGGATTGCCCATGAACATTGTTTCCAATAAGGACACCAAGTTTCTTGGTCACTTCTGGAGGACATTATGGAAGAAGATAGGCACAAACATGAGTTTTAGTTCATCTTACCATCCTCAAATAGATGGGTAGATTGAGGTGGTAAATAGAAGCTTAGGTAACTTGTTGAGGTATTTTTCAAAAGACCATCCCAAATATTGGGATCTTGTATTACCTTAAGTGGAGTTTTCTTACAATGAATCTACCAATAAGAGAATTGGTATGAGTCCATTCTAGGTGATTTATGGCATACATACAAGAGGTTTATTTGAGGTTAGAGACATCAAGCATATGGACAATATAAGTTATAAAGGTGAGGAGTTTTCAATGGTAATGAAAGAGGTGCATGAATAGGTGAGAAAGCATTTGGAATCTATTGTTGACAAGTACAAGAAATAGGTAGATTTGAGTATAAGAAAAGTGAATTTCTAGGTTGGGTACTTAGTCCTAGATCATCTTAGGAAGTAAAGGTACCAAATAAGTGAATAAAACAAGTTGAAGATGAAGAAGATAGGTCATTAAAATATTCTTAAGAAGTTTAGAAATAATGCACATAAATTAGAGTTGCCTAGTGGAGTTGGAATTTCACCTATATTCAATGTTTCAAGATTTTACCCTTACAAAGAAGGAGATGAAGTATTAAATAGAGTAGATGATGTAGTTATAGTAGACCTAGATTGGGAAAGATAGTTTCCTAAGGCTAAGACATAAGAAATGGAGTGCATATTGGATAAGTAGGTGATTTAGAGGATAAGAGACAAACATTATTTCAAATATTTGGTCAAATAGAATAATCATCTAGTATAATATGCCATTTGGATGACTAAACATGACATTATAAAAGTGAGGGAGTAATCTGGAAGTACTCATGAACAGTAGCCCATGATTTCTCTTTTCCTTTCCCTGGGATTATGATGTAGGAACATCACTCTTAGGGAACTTTTTTTTGTTAATTTTTGGTTTAATACATTAAAGTAGGTTGAATAAAAATTTTTATGGCCTTATAAGGCCCAAATCATGCTTACATCTAAATTTTATATCCTAGAAGTGCATTTAGCTAGTTTAAAATTTAAAATTTTGTTTTCTTGCCAGAATTAGTAGGTTCACAAACTTGAATTTCCAGTTTGTTTTAAGGATTTATAGGGGTGTGGAAAAGTTAGGATAATATTTTTAATAGGTTTTTAATGTTTTTATAGACCCATTGAATCTTTTCCAAGGGTCTAAGGTGGTATATGTTTTAAAAATCACTTTTGGTGCTTTGTCACCTTTCCAAGTGTCAGATTAACATTGACAACCTCCTCCAAGATAATGTTAGCTACATATTATGTAAGATATCAAAAGTACCTATGTAGTCATGGGATTTAATCACATTAATTTAATGGTGAATATCCCACATGCTTATGTCTATTTACTTCTAATTATTCACAGTGTTGGAAATATTGTCATTGATGTCAAAGGTCTTGCATTATTGGAGATAAACGCCCCATTGCATTTATTGGTGTTTTTAATATTCATATCTTGGCTAATGTGTGTTAATATTTATTTAATATTAATAAATATATTTTTGGTTGAATATAAGTCAAAATAGGTCCCATGGATAAGTCAAAGAGTCATGGGGTAAAGAAAAAAGAGGAATGGGATGCATTTTCTCATGAAGAGTCATCTTGAGGAATTCCAAGAGTCACCATGTGAAGACAAAAGAGGGTATGGAACATTTTTCCATGAAGGGACACTTTTAGGAATACAAAAAGTCACCAAGATAAAGACAAAAGAGGAAAGGATGCATTTTCTTATGAAGGATCACCATATGACTTTTGAAATGCAAGGATATGAAGAGTCATGCAAGTTTGGTGCCGTTTTCCATGAGGATTGAAGGGTCACAAAGGGTGAATGCCAAATGTCATTTGGAAAACTATAAATAAAGGATTGATAAGCCATTTGTAATATGCAAGAGAATGCATGGTTTGTATTTATTTTCAAAGAGAGAAAATTAGGAGATATTGTATAGTTCTATCATTTGTGGAGTAAACAACATTGAGAAATAGTTGTGTTTTATACATAATATGGGTTGGTTCTCATGTGGGTTGGTGCTCAAAAATATTTGCAAGGGGTTGGTGCTCCTATGAGTTAGTGCTCATAAATAGTTTTTGTGTTGGTGCTCAACAAAGGGGTTGGTGCTCCTACAAGCTAGTGCTTGAAACTTTGTAATTTGAGTTGGTGCTCATTCATATACTTGAGATTGTTCTTTATGGTTTTTCCCACATTGGGTTTTCACATAAAAATTTGGTTTCTCTATCTCTCTCTTATGTGGTGCATATTATTGTTTCAATTTTATTGTATATCTTTAATGTGTGATTAAGTGGTCAAAGAAAAGAAATCAGATTAAGTAAAAGATATATAATGTAATGATTCACCCCCCTCTCAATATATTTCATGCTTAACAATTGGTATTAGAGCAGGTTCCTTTGGAAAAAGTTTTACAACTTGAAGGTAGATCGAGTAAGCATGATGGCTAGATCACATGTAGGTTTTTTTACAAATAAGGTGCCTTTGTTTGATGGGACAAATTATACTTTTTGGAGCATAAGGATGAAGACTTATTTGATGGCCCTTGGATTTGACATTTAGCAAGCAGTGGTGGAGCAATATGAAGAGCCACAGACACATGTAACTACTCTGATGGAAAAGAAGGCAAGTAAAAATAATGCTAAAGATTTAAATGTTATTTTATGTGATTTATAAGAATTATAATTTATTAAATTTATGCAATGTAAATTTGCTCATGAAACTTGGGTAAAACTTGAGAATATTTACAAAGGTGATGGAAAGGTTCAGCAAGCTAAGCTTTAGACTTTTATAAAATAGTTTGAGAGTTTGAATATGGAAGAGAAAGAAAATATAGCAAGCTATCTTTTGTGGGTTGATCAAATAGTTAATCAGATTTAAGGCCTTGGAGAAAATTTAGATGAATCAATTATGGTTCAAAAAGTTTTGAGATCTCTACCATTAAGATATGATGCAAAATTTTTAGCAATTAAAGAGATGAAGAATTTAGCCAAGTTGAAGATGGATGAACTACATGGTATTCTTACAACATATAAGATGTACATCAAACAATAGAAACCCTCAAAGAGAGAAGCTTCTTTGAAGACATAAAAAAAAGAGGAGGCTAAGATTTAAGAATCAAGTGACATTTCTAGTGATTATGAAGATGACAATAGAGCTCTATTCATTCGCAAGACAAAAAAGGGCATAGATAAATATCAAGGAAAATTACCTTTTAAATATTTTAATTGTGGAAATATTGGACATTTTATAGATAAGTGCCTAGATAAGGGTAATGGTGACAATGAAGAAGGAAAGTCTACATACAAGAAGAATTTTGAAGGAAAATTAAATAAGGGATTTGAGAAGAATATTTTGTATTCTAAATGCCCTAGCTCAATCGAAGATAGTGGAGTCAGTGATTTAGAAGAAAATATTCTATTCATGGCCATACATGAAGATTCCTTCACATGCAAAAGTATAGATGATCAAGAAGAAGAACAAGATGAAGCCAAAGTGAATCTGGAAGGAGAACTCATTTGTGCTTTAGAAGAGTTAAAAGCTCTTGAGAAGAATAATTTAATATTAAAGCTCTAGATCAAGAAAAATGAAAAAGAGTCAAATGAAATAATTGAAGATCTACAAGCACACTTTGAAGAAGCCAAGAAGAATGAAGAAGATCTAATGTCATAGTTTTAAAAAGTAAGTAAAGAATGTGAAAGGTATGTTATTGAAATTAATTATTTAAAAATAGATCTTGAGAAAACAAATAAATCAATCAATGATAGAAAAGCCAATGATTCAAAATTTGAGAATAACACTAATATGTTGAATAAGATATTAGAAAGTCAAAGATCAATGTCAAATAAGATAGGTATTGGATTTGAAAAAGAGAAAGTGGAGGTGACTACTTTCACATATAAGAAAAAAGGAAAGAGCTAAGCTGAAGATCTTACAAAAGAGGAAATAAAAAGGGAAGAACTTAAGAATATAGAGGACATCTCAAACAAAGAAAGTTGGAAAGAATAGAGCTACAAAAGGCAATCAGGTCAGATACACCAATAGGTCCTATTTTTATGGTTACTATTTTTATTATAATGAATATGGTCATAATGAAATAGAATTTCAAAAAAAGGTTAACAATTTTAGAAATAAGGAGAAGGAAAGTCATGCAGAGTCAAGCAGAAGCCACAACTCTTTTTCTCGTCTATCAAGATTTAATGAAGAGGCTATAATATGTTACAAGTGTAAAAACTTTGGACACATATCTGAGTACTGTAGAAGAATGTTCAAGTCAATTAAGAAGGACTAGAGTTTCAAGGCTCCATTCATCAAGAAGAAAGTTTAGATAGGTTCATGGCAGAAGAAACAACCTAAAAAAACTATGTTGGTACAGATAGCTTTGCATGCAATAAATGAAGAAAAGATATGGTTTATTGATAATGGATGTTTGAGGCACATGATAGGATACAAGAGCAAGTTCATAAACTTAAAGAAGATCAATGGTGGCATAGTGAAATTTAGAGACAATAATATTGCCAAAATTGTTGAAAAAGGTACACTAAGTTTGGATAATGGTATAACTAAAACTAAAAATGTCTTATATGTAGAAGGTTTTAAACATAATATTTTGAATCTAAGTCAAATGTGTGATCAGGGGCACACACTAAATTTTTATGTAGAAGTTTGTGAAATTATGAGAAAAGATTCATATGTGTTGGTTACAAATGCTCAGAGAATAGGTAAATAATTTATATATGTTATCAGACATCAAAGGTTAAAGATGTTTTTTAAGTCAGATTGAAGAAAGTCATCTATGACATAGTAGAATGGGACACATAAATTTTAATAATCTTGTCAACATCAGTAATAATTAAGGAGTCAAAAATCTTCCAAAGATTACAAAGCCATTCGACATGCTTTTTAAAACCTTGTCATCATGGGAAGCAGGCCAAAAGGTGGTTCAAAACAAAAGAGTACTCAACCACTCAGATATTAGATCTTGTTCACATTGATCTTTGTGGACCTATGAGAACTCAAATTAATTAAGGTGATAAATATTTCATGTTCCTTAGTAATTATTTTTCATGTATGACTTGGGTAATGTTTTTAAAGAAAAAATTAGAAGCTTTCAGAAATTTCAAAGCATTCAAAGCATTAGTTGAGAATGAAACCAGTTTGAAGATTAAATGTCTAAGATCAGATCAAGGAGGAGAATTCATGTCAGATTAGTTTGTTGAGTTTTGTGAAGACCATATAATAAGGAGACATTATTCAGTAGCCATAACTCCACAACAAAATGGAGTAGTTGAACAGAGAAATAAAATAGTTCAGGAGATGGTGTGGACAATGCTGAATGAATCCAAGATACTAGATAAATATTAGAGAGAGGTAGTTGCTACATCAGTTCATATTCAAAATAGATCATTATTGAGAGTTAATAGTGACAAGACTCCTTATGAGCTATGGAAATACAAACTAGCAACAATTGATTATTTTAGAATTTTTTGTAGTAGATGCTTCATAAAGAGAATTGACAAAAAAATTGGTAAATTTGAATCCAAAGCATATGAAGGTATATTTCTTGGTTATTCTTGTAAAATTAAAGCTTATAAATGTTATAAAAAATAACCAATAAATATTTTTAAAGTACAAGTGTCAGGATAGAAGAAGATGGAACACAAAGAATCAGTGATCCAATAGACATTCTTAAAATCATTGAAGAGGAATATCTTGAAGAATTAGATGAAGATGAAAAGAAGGAGGAAAAAAACACCAAAACTCCATCCAAATATGTTAAGAGAAATCATAATGAAAGTGACATCATCAAGAACATAAATTAAGGAATTCACACTAGAAAAATGATGGTAAGTGAATCTGAGCAAGTTAATTTTTCTTTGTTATCCAAAATTCAGCCTAGAACTTTTTCAAAAGCTAGACATGATTATAATTGGGTTAAGGCAATGGATGAAGAATTAAACTAGATAGAAAAGAATGATACTTGGGAATTAGTGCCTAGACCAAAAGATCACAATATGATAGGAAAAAATGGGTTTATAAAAATAAATTGAATGAAAATGGAGAAGTGACTAGGAATAAAGCAAGATTAGTATGTAAAGGATATGCTCAGATTGAGGGAATATATTTTGAGGAAAATTTTGCACCAGTAGCAAGGATAGAGGCTATTAGAATGTTTATTGTATATGTAGTGTTTAAAAATTTCAAAGTATTTCAGATGGATGTCAAATATGCCTTCCTAAATGGGAATTTAGAAGAAGAGGTCTACATTGAATAGCCTAAGGGATTTATTCTCTCAAATATTAGTATCCATGTATGTAGATTGAAGAAAGCACTGTATAGATTAAAACAAGCTCCCAAAGCTTGGTATGCAAGACTTGATAAGTACTTGTAGGATCAAGGTTTCAAGAGAGAATTTGTTGATAGTAATCTCTACATCAAAATAGAAGGTGAGCATCAATTGATTGTTGTGGTATATGTTGATGACATCATTTTTTGAGGAAACATTGAAAAGATGACAAAAGAATTTTATAATAATATGTAAAAAGAATTTGAGATGTCTATGCTTGGAGAATTTTCATTTTTCTTAGGATTGCAAATATTTTAATTAGATAAAGGAATTTTCATATCTCAAAGTAAATATGCCAAGGAAAATTTGTAAAAATTTGGTTTAGAGTATTGTGCACTAGTTGGCACACCAATGTGTACAATAAATAAGGTGAGTAAGGATGAAGATTCACCTATTGAAAATTAATCTTTGTATAGATCTATGATTGGTAGTCTTTTATATTTGACAACATCGAGGCCAAACATTAGGCATGTAGTAGGTATGATTACAAGATATCAGTCAACTCTAAAAGATAGTCATGTTTAGTTGGTTAAAAGAATATTTAGATATATCAAGTGGACATTAGATTATGGATTGTGTTATCCCACATGTAGAGATTTCACTTTAGTTACTTATATAGATTTAGATTGGGTAGGTTGCTTGGATGATTAAAAAAGTACAAGTAGAGGAGCTTTCTTCCTTGGTGATAGCTTAGTATCATGGCTAAGTAAAAATTAGAATTTAGTATCACTTTTTATAGCTGAAGTAGAATATATTACAGTGGTATTATGCTGTACTCAAGTGCTTTGGATGAAGAAAAATTTGGAAGATATCAAGGTAAACTATGATGAACCTATTTCTATTTTTTTGTGAAAACACAAGTGTTATTAGTATTTTGAAGAATCTAGTGATGCATTCAAGAATAAAACATATTCCCATTAGATATCACTATTTGAGAGAGCAGGTTGCAGATCAATAGATTAAGATGGAATATATCAGTACTATAGAGTAGATTGTAGATATTTTCACAAAGGCTATACCAAAAGACACATTTTAATATCCATGAGAGAAATTGGGAGTAATTTCTTTTACTTCATACCATTGAGGATCAACATCAAGTGAGGGGGAGTTAAGTGTTAGCTCTAGGTATACCCTTTGCCATTGATGTCAAAGGGGGAGAACAATATAAATAGGTATAGGTATAGATGCATAAATAGGTATAAGGAATAGGTACATGTTGCTATAGTAAGGGGCAGTTATTATATATATTTTAGATGGCAGTATGTGCAGGTTTTAGGATGTGACCATTTTAGTTTGAGGTTGCCATTAATGACAAAGGTGGAGATTATTAGAAATATTGTCATTGATGTCAAAGGTATATAATTATTGGTGATAAAGGCCCCATTGAATTTAATAGTTTTTTTAATATTCATATCTTGCATAATGTGTTTTAATATTTATTTAATATTAATGAATATATTTTTGGTTGCATATAAGCCAAAAGAGGGCCCATGGAGAAGTAAAATAGTCATGAGGTAAAGACAAAAGAGGAATGGGACACATTTTCTCATGAAGAGTCATCTTGAGGAATTTCAAGAGTCACCATGTGAAGACAAAAGAGGGTATGGCACATTTGTCTATGAAGGGACACTTTAAAGAATATGAAAAGTCACCAAGATAAAGAAAAAAGAGGAAATGATGCTTTTGCTTATGAAGGGTAACCATATGACTTTTGAAATGCAAGGATATGAAGGGTCATGCAAGTTTGATGCCATTTTCCATGAGGATTGAAGGGTCACAAAGGGTGAATGCCAAAGGTCATTTGGAAAGCTATAAATAAAGGATTGAGAAGCTATTTGTAATATGTAAGAGATTGTATGGTTTGTATTTGTTTTTGAAGAGAGAAAAGTAGGAGATATTGTAGAGTTCTATCATTTATTAAGTAATAAACATTGAGAGATAGTTGTGTTTTATAGACAAGATTGGTTGGTGCTCCTGTGGGTTTGTACTCATAAATCTTTGCAAGGGGTTGGTGCTCCTATGAGTTGGTACTCAAAAATAGTTATTGTGTTGGCATTCGCCAAAGGGGTTAGTGCTCCTACAAGTTGGTGCTTGTAAACATTGTAATTTGAGTTGGTTCTCATTCATATATTTGAGATTTTTCTCCATGGTTTTTACCACATTAGGTTTCCATGTAAAAATTTGACGTCTCTCTCTCTCTTATGTGGTGCATATTATTGTTTCAATTTTATTGTATATCATGAATGTGTGATTAAGTGGTTGAATAAAAGAAATCAGATTAATTAAAAAATATATAACATACTAATTCACCCCCCTCTTATTATATTTAATGCTTAACACATATCTCTCATTTATTCATAGATTATACAAATTATTTACAAGTTGTCTTATTTTAGGGGTATTACTTTAATCACAGAGTTCATAAACCATAACAAAGTGATTTTGTAGCAAGTAAGCATCTGTTTCAGAGAATGTGTAAATAAATTTTGGGAAATTGAGAATGAAAGACTAGAACATGTGAGAATAAATAAGTTTTACTTCACAATAAATAGTTTTATAGATCATATTGAATATGTACAAGTAAATAAACATTTAAAAGATGATAATATTTTCATCAAATGACTAAAAAAGACTAGAATTCATATTAGATTTAAATATAACACAAATTTTACCATTTTAATCTTCACAAATCCACCAAAATATCTCCTAAAACACAAATTTACATAGAAATCAACTTCTTTCTCATTAACTTTGAACCAATTTCATACCAAAAAAAAACTCAAAAATCTAAACAAAAAAATTTAGATTGCTTAAACTCCCTTGCTTCAATTACAATTGATTTTCAAAAATTACCATCCTTAGGCATGTAGGCCTATACTTATATTTATACAATTATAGTATTAAAAATCAAATAGGAGTCAAATCTTTAAATTTCTATGTGTTGTGCTAAAAACTAGGAACTATTGAGAGGCATTCTCCTAGAATTTCTCCTCTATGGAATGTAATCGCTAATGACATGTAACAATTATCATTTTAACTATTTGAATAAAAAATAATCTCTTTACATGCAATGCAAATCTTTATTAAGTAATTTTTTTACAAAATGACTTCAAGTAACAACATGAAACCAAGTTACTTGAATCTTACATTTTACAAAGTAATTCACCTTGACAAGTAACTTCACTAAATGATTTTACTTAAAATATTTACTTATAAAAAAGTTACTTCAAACATATTACTTGAAAAAAATATTAGAGAATGGAAAAATAAATAAGAAGTTGTTAAGAAGAAGAACAAAAATAATCACTCCACATTGTGAACTTCAGATCTGCATTTTTATTTGTATTTAATATGTTGGGACATCATGAACTATATTGCTATGTCATCTAATTTGGCAAGTGATTACCTTTCAGTTTCATATCTTAGCATTTCTCTTTCCATATTTTTGCAATAAGCTTTCACCCTCTTAAGTCTTGGTGCATGCCTCTTTATTTCTTGTTGACTCTTGATTAACTCCTTTATAGATTTTGTTGAAAGGATTTGTGAACTTCTCAATCAATTTATTGAACTATTGATATAACTATTCAGATGTCCTTGGATTTTTTTAGACCAAAGATGCAATCCTCCAAATTTACTTTTTCAGTGTGAGCAAATTCCTCTAAAGCCTTTATTTCTTTAATCATTTCCCCAAGAATATGCATGCAAAATGATAATATGCACTCCTCTTGTTTTGATTTCTTTACTGAGCCCTTAGGAATAATACTCTCTTCAGTTAAAAATTTCTCACTCAAAGTGTTTATTATTTGAAGACTTTCTTGCTGCAACTTAGAAATTCCATTCTCATTTTCTATTTCCTTCATCACTACCTTTATTTTTACTAATTTATTTTTAATATTAGATTGAGTACCTAGGACCTTGGGAATGTATTTTTGAGTAGTTTTCAACATCTTTTCTATCCACTCATCAATGGATATTTCTTTATCTCTAGTTTCCTCTACCTCAGTTATTATTTGTTGGCCAATTGAATCGCCTAAAAGAATTGACTACTGAGGAGTAGATCTTGCCACTTTGGCAATTATTTCACACAACTTTGCAATTTTTTCCTTCAATTTATCTTTGTCAACTTTCTCATCATCTAAATTCTTGTAAAGAGTGTTAATCAGAGTCTAAGTGTCTTACTTTAATCTTTCTATAGTGACTCCTCTAAGGGACACTTTTGTGACTATTAAGTCTTATTCAATGACTTCATCTTTACCCTTACCTTGAGGAGGAATGGATACTTCTAAAAACTTCTACCCTTAAGGTTCAATTATCAGCTTGGAATTTACCTTAGCACTCTTGGGCTTATTTCCTTTTCGGTCAAGACTCTTTAATAGCTATAAATTAATATCCTCTAAATTTATTACTTCTATGGTCTTAATAAATATTTGTAATACTAACCAGGATGAGAAGTCTATACTTGTTGGAGAAACTAAATATTCAACCATTTGTTGTTGATTGTTTCTTACTACTAAGTATTAGGAAGGAGCTTCTTTTGCATCTAAAACATCTTGTACTACATTGGAAACTGCTTGCTCATCCTTTTCCTTCTCTTCCTCCTTCTCATCTTCTTTCTCTTTATTTTTCTCTTTCTCTACTTCATTTTCCTTCTTAAATTGATCCTCCACCTCTACTTCCTTATCCTTCTCAACTTGCTTCACCACCTATACTTCCTTCTCCTTCTCAACTTTATTTTATATCTCTGCATTTCTTTCTTTCTTAGGTTCAAATGTTTCCTTTTTCTTATCTTTTGATACCTCCTAAGATGGGTTCCCTTTTCTATTAGTTACCTATTTTGGCTCCTTCTGAGTGGTTGGTTGATATCTAAAGGGGGTAAAGGTGTAGGAGTAGGTGGGGAAGATGAAGGAAGAGGGGGAGGAATAACAATCTTCTTCTGAATGGGCTTCTTGAGAGGCTTGATGGTATGAGATTTTGGAGGTGGCATAAACATTGATGAATTTGTGGTAGTTGCAGTAGAAGTAGAAATAATGGGTGAAGAAGTATCTATGGAGGTGAAAAAAGGTGGTGTGGTGACAAGTAGATGAATTGGTTCTTTATATTTGACCACAGAGTAAGTATCATCAACATTTCTCTTTGAATTCAATTTCTTAGACACTTGACTACTTTTTCCTTGAACTATCTTTCTCTTCTAACTTATTCTAGTAGTTTCATTCATTAATTCCTCCATGAAATATCCCTTATTAAGGAGCCATGTGGAAGTCATGGTAAGGAATAAATAAGTTATATCATCAATATTTTTAACTTGATCTTTACCAAAAATAATCTCTGGAAGTGGAGCATTGTCCCTTCCTATTTCATGGTAGGCAACACTAGTTAAAATTTCATCATCATCCATGTCCTCAAGAATTATTGCTAAATCAAAAGCATGGATTTGTTCAATAGTCAATCTACCATTGTCTCTTATTCCTACATCAAACTCATCCCTATAATCAATCCAAAAGTCTTCAAGTGTAGGAATATGCATATACTCAAGTGAAATTGTATTCTGAGCTATACCTCTATAATAAAAATTTGCTCTAGCTTCAAAATGGGTCTGATTGTAGTTGTGGTACATCTTATTTTGCATGTTTTTTGATTTGTAAATGTTGGAATAATGATAATGACCAATAAAACAAGGAAAACTAATAGAGGGATGGTAAACCTTTAACTATAAATCATGCAACTCAACTAATTGCCTACACAAATCCATAAGGATCCATTTGTCATTGGGATACCTTGGTAATTTGACTATCATACCTAAGAAACCACCAAATTTGATATATGTGTAATTAATAAAGTTAATGAAGAGGCATCCAAAATGGGCGACTACTTCACACACTGCATCTGATACTCTCTTATGTTTCAAAGTAGTATTCAACTTATAAATGATTTCATAAAAGAACACTTCATTTACCCTCTTATAATGTTTGAAGTATTCAAAAATAACCAATTGGGGGTAATATTCATATATATTTTTTTATGCCAATGTTCCTTTTTTAGCTAATATATAAAAAGTTCCACATGATGCTACTACATATACCAAGCATGAAGTCATCTTGAAGTGAAAAGTTGTCAACACTTGACTCAGCTGGTGATCAATGTTATCACCTATCAATCTTGACCACTCAATCATTGCAGAACTAGTGTTGACATCAATGGCCCTGACGTATCTATACATCCAAGTTGGAAAGCACTTATATTTATTTTCTCCATTTATTTTGCATAATAATTAGGTGATATCACCAACTTCTTGGATGAAGTTAAACCTTACTATCTATTTTTTGAACCTTGAGGGTTGCATAGCTTTATTTATATAGTTAGTGTTCATTACTTTAATACAATCTAAAGTCTATCTTTCCCAAAGACCCTTGGATTTCTCCATTGATAAATCTATTACTTTAGACTTTGTTGGGATCTTTAAATATTAGTTAAAGTATTGAACATCAAGTCTGATTATTACATTACCTAAAGTATCCTTCACTATTTTGGTGAGAGAGCCATGGTACTTGGCACATTCTAGGATAAACTCAAGTAGTTGTTTAGAACTTTGGAAAGTTGTAGCTTATAAGATTCCACTATTGGTTATTTCTTGCATAAGTGAAGTCTTAATGATAGATTTATATCTCTCCAATAACTTGGTTCTAGACACATGCCCCATATCTATGTCACTGATTTCTAACACTTTGGATACAACACTAGATTCAATGGGGTACCCTTTGTACTCATAATTCATCTTTCATTCCTGAGACTTCACAACTTTATTTGATTCTACCCTACTCTTCCTGGTTGGCTTAGGGATTTATTCAAGTGATAACTTAGGGACTTCTTCAATGAAGGTTTTTTATTCTTCTACTCTAGTTATTTCTTCTTCTAATCCTTTTGATCCTAACATTTGTTTTGGTTAACTATGGAAAAACTTAATAAGTGCTCTAGAACACTTAGCAATTACTCCTACTGGTTTAGAAAAGTTTGAAGAAATAATTCAAGTTGTTGTCTCAAAAAATACTCTTAAGCAAGATTTAGATTTTAATTAAGATAAATCTTTGAAAACTTCAAGTAACTCTTAATAACTAACAAAGTGTAACAACTCTAGATTGGTATAGATAATCTACAAGTCTTAAGTATTCAAGAACCTGAGAAAGTAGCAAGTAATAGGCATGGATAAATTTGGGTTTCTCTTATATTTTAAATTTGGGTTTATACTAGTAAGTTACATAGGTTTAGGACTCTAAGTAAGTAGTAAGTAATGAGGAGTCAGAGTCTCTCTTGGGTAGTTCACCAAGTTTCTTAAGACTTATGACTTCAGGTTTCTTAAGACAAGTAACTTGGTTTGGAGAAATTAAAGAAGTAGAAGTTAGGAGTAACTAAAATTCTAGGGAAAGCAAACAATAATGGGAAGTCTGAGCAAGAGGTCTTTCAAGAGGTTTGGGTTTCTTAAGACATGTAACTTGGGCTTAGGATTTTGGGCAAGTAACAAGTAATATAAAACTTTATTTTCTCAGCTAGGTCAATATCTAGGTTTTATTATAGAAGGGTTCAATAAATTTGGGATTTTACGTGTTTTTCTCATGTTAAGTGCCTATGAGAGTGTTGACAAGGTTTTAAGAAACACTGCAAGTAAGGACATTCAAATGAAGGAAAATGAGAAAAGATAGTGAAAACAATCAAAATAATGCATAGATAATTAAAAATAGAAGAATGTGATTTAAAACTATAAATAATACATGAAAATAAAGGTAAGACAAACTACATACCTTAACTACAAATGGGTTGTGAAGGTTAAGTGTAAAAAATGCTCCAAAATTTCAAATAGTGTTGCTCAGGATTCATAGGGGTGGTAGCTTGGTCAAATAACTCAAATGAAAGGTAGGAAATGAGGTGGATTTTCTCAATATTTATATGTTACAACACATTAATGACAATTAGGAGACACATATAAGGGAGCCATGCAAGCCCTTAGTTTTTTGTTGGGTTTATTAGACTAATTCACTTAATTTAGCTTTTGAAGTTAAGTAGCCTCATAATATTTATTTAATCTTGACTTGTGAGTACTTTGGGCTTGTAAAAATTAATTTATTCTACTTGTAACTTTGTGTGAGTAAAGTAACTTTGAAACCTTGATTTTCTCTAGTCAACACTCTACAGGTTTATGGGACTACTTACTTTTCAATGTGAATCAAATTTGTTTCATGATTTTGGTTTGAACTGGATAAAATAACTCAGGTTTTTAGGTACAAATTGATTTTTATTTAATAAGTGAACTAACTTGGAGAACTTGAGTTATCTTGAAAATGAGCCTAAATACTTTGCTTTTTTATTTTCTTGGGAAGATGGGAAAATGGGTTTTTTAGTGATGGCTCAGGAAAACATTTTCTCATCTTTTTGAGCAATTTGAAGCAATTGGGAATGAAATCAAGCATAATTAAAAAAACTAAATACTAATTTTTTTATAGGGTACTGAGTTTCAACAAGGATAATTGACTTTGAAAAGACAAAAGACAAAAGTTAAATAGGGACATCCCAAAATTCCATGTGTGAAATTTTGGGTGACACTAGATATTTAAAAAATGGTTGTATTCATATAAAATGTAAGATTTTTGAATTTTATATAGTTATTTCATGTTTTTATAATCAATAATGTAAAAAATAAGAAATAAAGAAGCCCTTATTTTGGAAGAAAGATATACAAACCCTTGTTTGAGCATTTTTGTATTAGTTGCAAGTTATTCTTTTATGATTAATGATCTAATGGTGTTTGAAAATAGTTATATTTGTGTTTGAAGGATTATTGACTATGTTTTGAGACCAAAATTTTTAAGGAGTAATAATATAATCATCTATTGTTTAAGTTCATTAACAAGTAGATTCCTGTTTGGCAAATACTCACTATGTGTAGACATTGTCATGTTATTAGGGAATATAGAACTTGAGTTTGTAGTTTTTAGGCATGATTGAAGGTGTGATGGATATTTATTGAGGTTTTTATACTTAAATTTAATAAATAAACTCTTATGTTCTTTGATATCTCTCAAACAAACTCAGTTCTCTATAACAGACAATGAAGACTAGACTATGTGTTTATAATGAGGAAAGGTTAATAAAATTTGGATCAGTATTATAATGCTTGATGCATTGAGATAAGTCCTAGACACTATTTAAATTTTATTTATTACTTTATTTCATTTAATTTCACGTTATACATGCATATAGGAAACATAGGCTTGTAGCCATACTATTTTCTTACACAATCAACATCATTTGGAGTAAAAAATCCTAGACAGAAGATTAGAAGCTGAGAAATAACACTTATATTAGTTGTTCAAGGTCAAAGAAGATATTAAAAATAAAATTTGGTCTATTTAAAATTATTTAGATGCTTATAATTGAATTTTTACTACTCTCGAGTTGTCCCAGACTTCCAAAAGCCCTAAATTAGGGTTTTAACCATATCTAGAGATTTAACCATCCAAATTCAATCAAAAATTTTAGTCTAAGCATATTTAAGGATTTATAACTAATTTTCAATGTTATAGGTGTGTACAGAGTCTCTAGTATGGTTTTTTTTATTGAGTTTCAATTAAGATTGAGGAGGCTTAATTGGCAAGACTAATAAATGGACAACAGGTGTACAAAAGGACTTAGGTCTTGATTTTTGGACCACATGTAGTTTTAAATAAAGGGTACTCATAAATATTTTTGGTTTATCTTAAAAATTTGTAATTTTTCCATACCATCAATAAAATAGTCAAAATGGGGCTAGTATAAGGGTCAATAGCATAGAATGTTTGGTAAAGAGTTACAAGTTGAAACTTTTTGAGTAGAACCTCTGCATCACTAAGCACTAACTCATCTAGGATTTAGCAAGCACTAACTTATAAGGAGGTACCAACCCCTAGATGATTTAACACTACCTCAAATACTTGATTAATTTGATCACCTTATTGATCAACCAACTTATGATGACCACCTCTTCAAATCTTCACACTCTTATCCCTCTCAAACTACCTTCTAGGCCTCTTCACTCAACTAGCCCTTTTCTTGACTTGATTAGGTTGTTTGACCTTGATTTTCATACATAACAGCCATATTAGATCTTCATGATAGATTATCTATAATTTTTTAATGATCTACAAGGCCTCCTTTATCTCTTCAAATTTATATATTATTCACTTCAAATCACTCCTTCATCAACTTTTTAATTAGGTCTATTAGGCCTTGTTCTTATACTAGGCTCTTGATCATACACCTCTTGGTCATCCATACATACTTGGCCACTTATATTTTAAATAAAATAGGAATTATTATATAAAAAAAAACATGAATCAAACATTAAATTAGGTTTTTAATAGTATATGGGACCAAAAACCCCTTTTAGGCCTTAAAGAGAACTAATTCAATTAGGCCTTCATTAACACACATTATTATTTGAACTCCTTGAAAAAATTTAAAACTATTCACATGGTAGTAACATATCATATGTCACTCAAATATACCCCTGTTAAGCTCATATATCCTCTATAACACCTTTTAGCTTTAACCACCACTTAAAGAATGCCATTAACACTATTCACAATTAGGCCTATGCATACCTAGAAAGTCTGTCTTGAAAAAATGAAACATAAACATAATTTTTCCAAATAAACATGAAAAAATATATATAGAAGATAATTGAACTTATGGTCATCACCATGTTATTTATACTTCACAACTTAGGGAAAAGATACTCAAACCCTTCTCTACAAGTAGCCCACTCATAACTACCAACTAGCCTCAAAACATACTCACGAAAACAATGACCTTCAACACCTATAGGACCACTTTCATAGATTTAAAATGCATTTGGATGGTATTATGAGGTTATTAAACAATTATCATATAGATATATAATATGGTTAAATGGACATATTTGTCTTTTAGACCAATCTCATAGTCTTGTACCTCATTGTCTCATCTGAACCAAATAAGTCAACCTATGAGCAACATTCTCATCATATCTACTGACCTCCAAAATTTCTATTCAACATGAACATGTCTTAAAAGTATTTAATAATGTATCCATGTACATGGATTCATCCCTAATCCATGATAACACATCCCTAATCAACTTCTCACTTTTACTTAGTTTTCTCACTATTTGCACCATTAGGCCTGTTAGCAACTAGTCAACTTGGATGGCCATTTTAACACACCTATGGGATATAACCTTCTCAAAAAACAAAATGGACATAAAAAAAATTCTAAATATTTTTCCTCCATCCATTTATCAACATTGACTTGGTCAACTCTGACTACTACAATAAATCTTCTAGAAATAAAGTCTTTCCTATAGGGTCCACTCACTCACTTGATAAAAAAATAACAAATGGAGGTGATTGGGAGAGTTTAATATAACCTCCAATCACTTAAATATCCATATAAAACCATTTTAATCACTTTAGAATAATATAATTTACATTGGGTCATTTTTAGGGTTTTTAGAGAGGGTTAACACTATTTCTAGTGTTAACAATTATTTATAAAGGATTGCACCTTATTTATAAAATTAATGTTTGGAGATATTAAATAATACCATTCCCCATATCTACTTAATATCCCAATTCCCATGAAGATTTTACACATTCCAATAAACACTTGAAAGTCCTTCTCCAGTTGAGAACCCTTCATTATATGCACTTGAGAGACCTCAAAACCATTTTCCATGCCTTTTGTTTCAAACTTTGACCTCAGACTTGGTCAACACACCTAGGAAAATATACCACACCATTGATAATTCTCACATTCTCATTCTTATCTTGAAATCTGAATCTTATATCTCATTTGGACACCATCTCTCTCTTTGCTTGCTTAGACCTTGACCTACAAACCACATTAGGCCTTGAAACTAACCTTCAAGCCTCTATTCATAAACTCTCCACCTTACATGATCACACAACATATCTCATGCTCAAACAATGTCAAACATCCTTCATATGCCTTGATAAATATATCATGATGCCTCATTAGACCAAGTGGGGTCTAGAGGTGGTCTAGTTACATATTAGGTCTATAGATCCTACCCCTATACGATCACCCTAAGACTCATATGATTGTTATAATTCCTTAAATATATTTTAAAAAAACCTCATATAACTTCTTATGCCTTTGTGCATCTATTTCATCATGCCACAATGCTCAAACCTTCTCATTAAGACTTTTCATGCTATGACTAGGCTTCTCAAGCACTTGAAACTTGATAACTAACTTTGAAACACTTATTAATTATCTTATACCTTGCTTCAGATGTTTTACATGATCCTAAAATAATGTCATATCTCTCAATGATGTTATCAAACAAGAACATTATTTAATGACCTCATGAACACCTTTCTTAATAACCTTTGACATCAATGATAATATTAATGCCAAACTTTAACAACATGAATAATGATCAATAATATCCCCCTTTGTCATTGATTAAAAAAATATTATATACTGATCATTATTATCTCTCCATTTTGGTCTTTCTCCCCCTTTGACATAAATGACAAAGTGATATCTATAACTCCTTGGCTCACACTCCTTGTAACCAAAATATTTAACACACATGACTTATGAGTTTATGAGACATAATACAAACATGATACCCTATCTCCATGCATACCTTCTTGGAAAAACTCACTTGCTATTGGAGCTAATGATCATGATTATATCCCCCTAAGTACTTGACTTCTTAGTGATTGCTAGGGGTAGGAATTACACCTAATTCCTTTCTTAGGTGTTCAAAATTTACATTTGAAAGTGGTTTAGTCAAGATGTTTACGATCTAATCCTATGTATAAACATACTCAAGTCTAACACTTTGTTCACTTACTTGCTCTCTTAGAAAATGATACTTGATGGGAATGTGCTTGGTACTCAAGTGTATGATAGGGTTTTTTAGATGCTTATAATGCTTGTATTATCGTAATAGATAGGGCTAATACCATCATACTCCACCTTGTAGTCTTTTAGGGTCTATCTCATCCATAGGACCTAAGTAAAATATGAATCTTCTATAGTTTACTTACATTTACAAGTGGATAATTCTACTGATGGTTACTTCTTGATTATCCATGAAACTAGGCACCCACCTCAGAAGAAAGCTCCTCGACTAGTACTCTTCCTATCATCTATACTTCCTACCCAATCTGCATCTATGTAGTCTATAAAATTATAATCCTTGATTTTTGGATACCATAATACATATTCTATACTCCCCTTAAGATACCTAAGTACTCTTTTGACTACTTTCAAATGATTCTCCTTTGGATCTACTTAAAACCTTCCCATAAGACCTACTTCTTACATGATGTTAGGTTTAGAGGCTATGGTGTATAGCAAAATTCCAATCATTTACCTATATGATGTTTTATTGACCTTTGAGGACTCATATTCCTTGCTCAACTTACACCCTATGATCATGGGGGTACTCATTTGAAATCTTATATCTTGAACTTCTTCAACATCTCTCTTATGTAATTGGCTTGTGAGATGAATATACCTTTTTCAGATTAAGATATTTATAACCCAAGAAAGAATGATAGTTCTCCTATCATGGACATCTCAAACTCTTTCTTCATCACATGTGCAAATGCCTTGGTCATGTTCTCATTATTTCAATCAAAGATGATGTCATTTACATAAATAACTACTATCAACTGAGGGTAATATTTTATCTTGATGTATATATTACTATCTACAACTCTTCTATTAAATTGTTGATCCAATAGATACCTATCCAACATAGCATACCAAGCTCTAGGAGATTTATTTAAACCATAGAGATCCTTTTTCAATCTACAAACATAGTCTTTATCATATGATAGTGACAACCCCTCAAGTTGATCAATGTACACTTCCTCTTCCAAATTCCCATTTAAAAAGGTATATTTGACATCCATATAGTATACCTTGAACCCTTGAATCCTACATATGCTATAAATAATATGATGGCCTCCAATATTTCTACTCATGTAAAGGTCTCCTCAAAGTCTACCCCTTAAACTTGTGCATAGCCCTTTCATACCAATATGTCCTTTTTCCTAGTGACTACTCCATATTCATTCAATTTATTTATAAACATCCATTTTGTGCTAATGATATTCTAGTCTTTAATCCTATGAACTAGTTCCCAAATTTCATTTGTATCTATTTGGTATAACTCCTCATTCATAACACCTATCCAAAATTTGTCTTTTTTGCTTCTATAAGACACTTAAGTTCAATATTGGATAATAGAGAAACATTATCTTGATTTAGATTACTTATTAGTATTCTCCTTATTTTCATACCTACATTCTTGTTACCAATGATTTGAGATTTAGAATGATCTATTTGAATCTATCTTGAGGGTTTTTTTGAGTCATATCTCTCTTTAAATTCATATTATTTCTCATCAACCTCTATAGTCTCCTCTTCATTCTTTAATTCCATATTCTCTAAAGTGTTATTTTACTATGAGTGAGATTTTCTTATCTCATCAATATTCACATTGGTGATTTCCACTATCTTTTGTAGTCTCTTTTTATAACATCTATAGGCTAATCTCATTGATGAGTATCTTAGGAATAAGCCTTCATCAAATCTAGAATCAAACTTTCCAAAGTCTTCATCATATTTTTTTATGAAACATTTTCTCCCAAACACTCTAAAGTGTTCCACATTGGTAGGTATTCCATTTCATAGTTCATATGGAGTCTTTTTTCCATTAGTCCTTATCTATCCTCTAATAAAAATATAGATAATAGTGCTTACTACCTCTTTCCAATATCCATCAGATAATATAGACTCATTTATCATAGTTTTATCCATCTCTTGAACTATCCTAATCTTCCTTTCCACTACCCCATTTTACTGAGGTGTTCTAGCTACTAAAAATTGTCTCCTTATTATATGAACCTCACATAATTCATCAAAATCATTAGACCAAAACTCTCCTCTTTTATTAGATCTTAGGCAGTTTATTTTCCCATTCTTCTCATTCTCAACAAGAGCCTTAAATTCCTTCAACTTGTTAAGAGCTTCTAATTTTTATTTTAGGAATGTAACCCAAGTCATTCTTATGTAATCATCTATGAGTAATATGAAGTAGCTATTTCTTTGAATGATTTGTATTATTGTAGGCCCAAAGAGATTAGTGTGTATTAACTCCAAGGATCTTGTAGTAGATTACTCCTTGGACTTGAACCTTCTAGTCTGCTTACCATGTTGAGCCTTGAAAAGTATGTTTTTATTTTTGGTGATCTTAAGAATATTATTCACAGACTTCTTATTGCTAATATTAACCATATTGTCAAATTTTAGGTCACCTAACCTTCTGTGACATAATGAAATTTCATATATCTTGCTCATAAATCATCTCTCCTTCCTTATCTCATTCAAGACATATATATTTTTTTAGTCCTCTTAGCACTAAAAATTAGCCTTCTTGATTTGGCTCTCCTTATCTCACATCCTTTGTCATGAAAGGCTAGTGTGTGTTCTTGATTTTACATTTCAATTACACTAATCAAGTTATGTTTTAAACCTTCCACATTTAACACATTTTATGTCATGGTCTTCCCAAAATCCAAACTCAAAACACCCTTGTCAACTATATTGTCATTTATGTTGTTTCCAAACCTCACTATTCTTTCATTATTATTTTTCAATAATATGAAATTATTTATATCTCCTATAACGTGGCTTGAAAAAACACTATATATATATATAACACTTCATTCCTTTATCTTGAATGTGAAATTTAGTCTAAGATAGCACAAAATTCTCTTTGGTTTTCTATTCCTCCTTGACAAATACTCTCTCTTGACTCTTGAGCTCAATATGATCAGTTCTAAATTGCTTTATTTTCCATACTAATGATTGATTATTCTCATGCATTCTAGGAGATTCATATGTATTATTGAATCTTGAGGTCATTATATCTCTATTAGATCATGATATTTCAATGTGTCATATATTATGATAGATGTAGCAAACAATATTTTTGTACTTACCTCTTGATTGATTACTCCTTTTCCCATGGTCCCATGATGACTTATACTTTATTGTATTGGGCTGCTTGATTGGTCTTTTCATGTTCGTACTCTTTACTTTCTATAAATTCTCACACACACTCTCAAAATTTCTCATTTTATATATGAGCTACTCGTGCTCAACCTTCAAAGAATCTAGCTCTATCTTCAACTCATCATACTCAATTTATTTTGACCTAAACCTTATGTTGACACCTTATAACTAACCCCTGAGATCCTTGAAAGTATTATTTTTATGATTAAAGTCATAAAGTGATCTTATGAGCTCAATTTCAAGGTCTACTTCAGCTTCTCCTTCTTCATTATCATAGTAGACTTCTTCTTCCTATTAATCACAAGACATCTTGTGCTTCTTAGCAAATCACCTTCAAATTTTTAGAATTGTCTAAAAGAACTAAGATATGATGATAATTTTTGGAAAAATAATGATTGGGGTTTTTTGAAATAGTCTCTTAAAAATATATTTCACATGTAATTTAACATTCCTTGAACCATAAAAGCAATACAAAGAAATAAAAATGCATAAAGAGTCATTTTTATGAGCATAATAAAATAAACACATATATGATTGGGAAAACCTCAAAGGGAAGAAAACCCACTAATATTTTTGAATGGAATACATTAATATAAGACAAACATAAATATTTAGTGAAGTACCATCTTCACATGGAGCACCAACCCTAATTTGCTAAGCACCAACTTAGCTAGGCTTTAAAAAACACCAACTTGCAAGGATGTTCCAACCCCCTAGATGACTCAACACCAACTCAACCACCTGATTAATTTCATCAACTTTAGATAAATTTTTTCTAAAATAACTAATTATTATAACCTCTTCAGATCTTCACACTCTTATCCCTCTCAAACTGCCTTATAGGCCTCTTCGCTCAACTAGCTCTCTTCTTGACTTGATTAGGTCATCTAAACTTGATTTTAGTACATATTAGAAATGTTAGATCTTCATGATAGTTTATATATGATTTTTTTATTGTTTAAAATACCTCATTTATCTACTTAAATTTATATATTTTTCTCTTTAACTCACTCCTTTATTAATTTTTTAATTAGGCCTATTAGGCCTTGTTCTTGTACTAGGCTCTTGATCATACACCTCTTGGTTAGAAATTCACACTTGAACACTTATATTTTCAATAAAATATGAATTATAAAATTAAAATAACATGAGTCAAATATTAAAATAGGTTGGTCATATAATATGGGACCAAAAACCCCTTTTAGGCCTTAAAGAGACCTAATTTAATTAGGCCTTCATTAGCACATATTACCCTTTGGACTCCTTGAAACACTTTCAAAATCCTCACACAGTAGTAAAATATCATATGTCACTAAATTATACCCATGATAATATCATATAGGATCCATAACACCTTTTAGCTTCAACCACCACTTGAAGCACACCATTAACACTGTTCATAATTAGGCATGTGCATACCTAGAAAGTTTGTCTTAAAAAACTAAAGCATAAACAAAAATTTTCCAAATAACCATGGAAAAAAATCACATATAAAAAATATAAAATAACTTAGGGTAATCACCATGTGATTTATACTTCACAACTCAGGGTAAAAGTACTCAAACCCTTCTTTATAAGTAGCTCACTCAAAACTACCAACTAGCCTCAAAACACAGCCATGGAAACAATGACATTAAACAACTATAGGACCACTTTAAAATAATTAAAATGTATTTATATTATCATATTATGTCATTATACCATTATAAGATAGATATATAATATGATAAAATGGAAATATTGGTCTTTTAGACCAATCTAATAGTCTTGTACCTCACTGTCTCATTTGAACTAGATAGGTCAACTTATGAGCAACATTTTCATCATATATATTAACCCAAAAAAATTATATCCAACATTAATATGTATGAAAATTATTTAAAAATGTCTCCATACACTTATATTAATCCCTAATCCATGATAACACATCCCTAATCAACTTCTCACTTCTTCCTAGTTTTCTCACTATTTGGACCATTAGTCTATTAGTGACTGGTCAACTTGGATAACTAGTTTATAACACCTAAGGGATATAACCTGATCATAAAACACCATGTAAATCAAATAAAATTATAAATATTTTTTCTCCATTAATTAATCAACTTTGACTTGGTTCACTCTGACTGCTACAACAAATCTCTGAGAAATAAGGCCTTTCATGTAGGGTCCACTCACTCACCTAGAAAAATAATCATACATGGAGGTGTTTGGTAGAGTTAAATATAAAATAAAATAACTTAAATATCCATACCAAACCATTCTAATCACTTTAGAACAAACTATTTTACATCGAGTTATTGTTAGGGTTTGAGAGAGGGTTAACATTATTTCTGGTGTTAATGATTATTCATAAAGGATTTCCACTTATTTCCACAAAATAATGCTTGGAGATATTAGATAATAAACTTACCCATATTTAATTAATATATAGGGTTCCCATGCAAAGTTTACATGTGCTAATGAACACCTAAAATTCCTTTTCAGGTTTAGAACCCTTCATTCTATGCACTTGAGAGACCTCAAAACCACTTTTCATGCCTTTTCTTACAAAATTTGACCTCAATTTTGGTTAAGAAACTTATGAAAATATATCACACCACTAAAAATGATTAGATTCTCATTTTTATCTTGAAATCTGAATCTCATACTTCATTTTTCCACCATCTCTCTCTTTGGTTGTTTAGACCTTGACCTACAAACTACATTAGGCCTTGAAACTAACTTTCAAGCCTCTTTACATGCACTCTCCACATAAATTAAATTATCACAACATATATCACATGATCAAAAAAATTAAAACATCCTTCATATGCCTTGACAATAGATCATTATGTCTCATTAGCCCAAACAAGGTCTAGAGGTGGTCTAGTTGCATACTAGGTCTATAGGTCCCACCCCTATAGGCTCATCATGAGGCTCACATGAGTGATCCAATGCATCACATAAATTTTAAATAAACCCCATATAGATTATTATTCCTTTCTACATTTATTTCATCAAGCCACCATGATCAAACTTTCTCACTAGGACTTTTCATGCTATGATTAATGTCATGACTAGGCTTCCCAAGAAATTGAAACTTGAAAACTGACCTTAAAACACTTCTTGATGATATTATAAATTAATTCTCGTGTCTTAAATTATCCTCAAATAGTTTCATACCTCTCAATTATTCTATCAAAAAAATAGCATTCTTTAATGATCTCATGAACACCTTTCTTAAGAAACTTTGACATGAATGACGATATCAATGCCAAATTTTAACAACAAGAACAATGCTCAACATTCACTCAGTTGGTTCACTATAAACTATCACATGTAATAGGCCTTTACTAGTTTTAAAATATTTTTATATTGTTTTTTTTCTTTTCAAAATTAGAGAATACTTGTTTTGTTATTTTTTGTGGGTTTTGAATAGATTTGTAAATGATAAAGTATGCATTCATTCATTCATGAATAAATCAATAGATATCATACCCAAAAAAAAAAAAAACTCATACTTTCAACTTGCCCATATAATTAAAAATTAATTTTGATGAGGGTTTCAACTTGAAATGAAAATAACTAATTTGAGTATGTTCATTTCGTTCCATTTAGAGTTTTAATAATGCCATTATAAATAATGGATAAATTACTTTTAATAAAAATTGACATTAAAATGGATTGTATTTAAGATTTACCTACATGATAAAAATGAAATTTTATAAAGTTTTTAAATATATAGAATATGGCTGATTTTTACACTTATATATTCCATTATATTGACATTCAAAAATGCAAATACAATAATGAAAAAGATCTTGTAATCAAGATAAAAAATAATAATAGATTGCATTCAAAACCTAGATCTAAAAATTTATAAAAATAAATAAAATAAATGGTAAGAGAAAATAAACACCCTGTGATATTAGATTTTTTTTAATCCACTTGATGTAAACAACCCAAAAAAATAATCCTTGTATTGGCCATTATTCACACAACCAGGTACAAAAAAATTACAAGAGTTTGAGGAGAGTAAAACTTTAAAGAGAAACACAAATCAACCATATTGCATATACACAAAATTATACTCTTCTTCCACATTTTCAATTAGAATCTATAGATGCACTTGAGTATCAAAATGGTAGAACTTTTTATAATTTGAATCAGCCCAAATTTTACCAGCATAATAGTAGGGTAGTAAATGAGAGAGAGAAATTACATTAAATTTATATAATTTTTTTGAAAGAGTTTAAGTGTTTTGGAGCAACAAAAAGGCCAACCCTAGGAATGAATCCAATGGGACAATATATAGAACAAGAGATCTCCATGGAGAAATTATTTCCCTCTAAATGATAGTAAGACACCATTAATGTAGTCATAAACCCACTACCTCACTATATGACATGCCACTTTCCCTTAATGCACTTATCTAACCCACAAAAATACCAAAAAAACATTAAATTTTAGAAAATAAAAGCTCCCAAACTAAATGGTCAACTTATAGAGATCATAATTAATGTCAAAAGTATAATTTATTTAAACTATAGGTATTAAGATGTCTTTGATGGAGTCAAATTTTCAAAAGTTCAAATGGTTTAAAAAAATTGACACTCGAGGTGAAAGTTATGGTAAAAAACCCAACTTAGGTTCTAAAAGGCCTTCCTAGGGCTATTCGGGTTTTGGAAAATGTAAAATCAAGTCATTAAATGCACTTTTTCAAGCTTTCAAATTCTTAGACCTAATCTCATAAAAAAAATTACTTAGGTATAAAAACTTAAAATTTTCAATCGTAAACCTAATCTCATAAAAAATTCTAATTAGTTCTAAAAAATCAAAAAAATCAATTCTAAACCTAATCTCATAAAAAGTTCTTGTCAGGTGTAAAAATTAAAATTTTCAACCCTAGACCTAATCTCATAAAAATTTCTTGTTAAGTATAAAAAATAAAAATTTGAAAACCTATACCTAATCTCATAAAAAGTTATGGTTAAGTCTAGGAAATGAAAATTTGAAAACATGGACCTAATCTCATAAAAAGTTCTAGTTAGGTCTACAAAATGCAAATTTGAAAACATAGACCTAATCTCATAAAAGGTTTTGGTTGTGTTTAGAAAATTAAAAATTAAAAATATAGATGTAATCTCATAAAAAAATTTGATTAGGTCTTGAAAATGAAAATTTGAAATTATAGACCTAATCTCATAAAAAGTCCCAGTTAGGTCTATGGAACTTAGGATTTTCAATTAAGACCAAATCAACTCCAAAAGTCCTAATTATAACCAGAAGTGACAAGTTGACCTCCAAAGACAAAAAATGGAAAAAATTATTATATTAGCACTAGAAAATGAGAAATTTGACCTGATATAATAGTTCATGAAATGAGGCATGTTTAGCTAAGGAAGCTAGATTGTGACCCAATTTAGTGAGTTTTTTCAAGTGTCACAAGTGCATCTAGAATGTGTCTAATAATCAAGTGTAAAATACAAAAATTATTCAAACAAGTTTGGTCATATCAAAAAGATATATTTTGAGAACTAAACTAGCATGCAAATCAAGATGACCCCTTAGAGGGGCTTGGAGAGATAAGTAAGCCAATCTTCAAATGCAAATTGTGAGGGATAGACTCTAGTTAAGCACTAAGTGTTTTATATGAAATTTTATTATACATATGTGGTCCATCTAATGGTGATGGTTGTGGGTCTCATTTTGGCATGAAAATGAGTCAAGATACTAAGGAAACATGAGAATTCCATGATCAACAAGTTGTGAGCCCAATAAAGAGTGGCTACAAAATAAAAAAGAGGTTCCCTATTTCTATAAATAATTAGAACATGTTATGTAAGTAACAACAACTGGTGACTTTGTTTAGAATACTGATGAGCATTTTAGAATGATAGAAACATGTCTAAAAACCTAGAATATATAGTTGAGAATACATATGGAACATGAATAGATTTGAAAGAGAAGAAGATGAGAATAACTAAGGGACCAAATCAGATATTCACATTGATGTAATTTGTGAAAATGAGTTAATTTTCACTTCTTAGAACCTATAAGGACAAACTACTATAGAAATAATAATAATTATAGTGAAATTTACCTTTATAATGCTTATTTGGACATTTTTACACTACCAACAATGCATCTATAGCCCCAACAGAGTTGTATTTGATCCCAATCTAGGCCTTGCTCTACTGATAGTCTAACATCCATAGCTATAATATAGGTTACCTGAATCACCCAATATTGAGTTTTTCTAAAATTGATTTTTATTTTCTTTTATTTTTTACTTTTTTTATTTTTATTGTCTCAATTTTGGGCTAGGGACCACTGTGGCAAGTAAAAGGTAGAACTATAGATTTTTCACCCTAGATTTTTGCCACAGCTGGATCATCCGTGCAAACCTAAAAGCCATTAATATTTGATTTTGTGCTTGGTTTCAAGAGAATATATTCAAAGACTAGATATTTTACCCAAGCTTATCCAAACATAAACCAACTTAGAATGTGCATGATATCTTAATCATTTAAAACTAACTTGAAAACATAATATAATGCTACAAATAACTTAGAACACTTATGCACTATAATGCCATCCATGTCACTCACTTATAGTCCTATTCTTCATTATTTAACTAATAGGGGAATCTATAGGTCAAAATAGACATGACACAACAACAAAAAATAAATAAAGAGGTTGGACCTATAAGGAAAATAAGAAAATAACCAAAACTAACAATGAAAATGTAAAAGAAAGTAAGAAACAAAATCAAGAAAGTAAAAATAAGTTCTTTACATGGGCTTACCAAGATAATTTAAGAGAAGTTATTTACATGACCAAGTAGGAATTTTGGGAATTCCCCATGGACAAGCTAATGTATGTCCTCATTAGTTACAAACCTAAGGCAAAAAATATTCATATTCAATATTTTGATAAGATTGGTAGATATCCTACTAAGGGAAACATGTACTTATTATGGTGTTTTCATTTACTCTCATGACTACAATCCCAAAGAGTTATATCTACATTGTTTCCATGTAAATTAAGTAAATTTATGCTACAAAATTTAGTAATATTCTTAAATTTAATTTCTAAAAAGTACTTGGGGTAGGTTTGGAGAAATACATATACCCATACATTGAATTATAATGAGGGATAGTGGTGGGTATCAACACATAACAAAGAGAGTTATCTATCCAACCTAGCGAACACATGCTCTTCATGGTATCCAAGTAGTGAATCAATTTTTGGTTTCTCCTTAACTAATGTGAATATTGTGGAAACATCCTTATTGATATATTCATCATCTATAAGGCATAGGATTTGTTCTTCCCTTGTCAACAAAATTTTGTCTTTGTCATCAATGGTAGAAGTATGCATAAAAATACACTGGATAAAGGCCTTTACAACTCTAATCAAAATATATAAAAATCTACATTGAATCAAAGCCTTTTTATCTCTAACTTTCACTAGTTTAATTTATTCATCATTTGTGAATCCATGTTCATGATCATTCATTTCTACTTTGACTGCCTTCACTGCTATAAGGAACACATAAATGTTGTAATCATATTATACAAATTGTTTTAAAGGATCTAAACCTTCAAATGTAAGGAAAACAACATATTTTTCCTCTTCTTTCCACCTATCATTAGTAATGTACATGTGTTGCTCTTTAGGAGTGAAGAATCTCATGAATTCTTCATTTAGGTTCAAACCAACCAGATCAAAGGTAAGGTTTTTCAAGGGTGAGATATCTTTTGTTTTGAATCCTTTTATCTCACCTTATTCATCTAAAATACCTAATTCAACATTATTTTATTTTAATTTATTCATCTTCAATTATGGGACATGAGTTAAACTTCTAAAACTAAGTTGTTTATCATCTTGAATCAACTTATCAAATGTAATAACAACATATGATACGAGTGTTTCATATGCATAACATGATTCTTCTTCATCTAATTGTTCCAATTATTCTACTTCATCTTCTAGCTGATTAGAAGAGATATATGATTCTTCTTATGTGGATAACTCACTAACAACTACTACCATTTCATCATCTAACTCATCTCCATCACTAATTTCATGAACCTATTCATGCATATAGAATACTATATTCTCTATCAACATAAATGTTTAAACATTCATAATGTTTTCACATCCATATACCCATATTATGCATTTGAAAACACAATATCATTGGCTTGTTTAGGTATTTCTCATTGGGGATATCCTATAACAAATGAAATTTTATTAGAAAAGGAACCAAAAGACACTTGATTGATAAGATAGGGCATAAAAACCTATTGATTAAATGTTGAATTGACATAATTACATGCATTAAATGAATAATAAAGGTTCTCATTCATCATGGGGAGAATTGGTTTGTTACAAGTTTAATGCAATGCTTGATTATAGGGTGAAAATTGGTCCATGGGTTGACTTGTGGCTAATTAAATCAAAATATTTTGGATGTAAACACCTAGATGTCCAAAGGAACAAAATGAGTTAATATCACACCCATGTTGCATTGATTTTTGTTCAATAATTAAATCTTCTTGGTAATTCAATGCTAAGGAGGTAAGAGTGTATGGAGTTTTGTGAATAAACATGGCATTTAGGGTATCTAATGTATTGAAATAAACTTCAAAGGCAACTAGTTTTATTTTTAGGAATGTGTCTTTCAACCTCCTATATAACTAATGGAAATGATTGTTGAATACACTTATGGATCCATTGGGTTCCCTATGGGTTTCATCAAATTGGTAGTACAAGGTAATAGGATCAGTGGGAACGCTAAAATGGTTAAAAAGTATAGTTTTAAAGGTTACCCATGAGGTAATACATCTATCTAATAATCCATTGTACCAATGGTAAGAAATTTCACCCAATAAATAAGGAAATAAGTTGAAATTCACATCCTCATTATGGATCCGAGTTTAGATAATGACATCTTTAAATTCCTAAATATGGTCTTTAGTAGTTTGAATACTTCCATGTGTTTATTTTGGGTAGAATTAATAAGGATTATTAGGCAAGTCATGATCAAGTCCTAGAATGTTCAAAATGTAACCACCTTCACTAAGCCAAGTAAGATTAATCATTGGTGGGTTTTAAATTTTAAGTTTCTAGTCTTAGAACCTAGAATATCATTTTGGGCAAAGCCACTAAAGTGCCAAAGTTTTAAAAAAATCATTAAAATTTTAGTTTCAAGTTTATTGGTTCAGGTCCTCCTTATGCTACCAATCTATTGATGGGTATTTAAATCACACAATGGGGTGAATAAATTGTAAAAGAGGGGACCAAAGACCAAACTGAATGATATATTAACATACTCCTTACATGCCCTCCTTTTCACACTAATCTATTGATGTGTATTTAAAGTACACCACCATGGGGTGGGAAAAGTGTAAAGGAGGGGATAAAAGACCAAAATGAATGATAAATTAAAATACTCCTTACATGCCCTCCTTCTGATGTTAACCTATTGATAGGTTATTTGGCACACCAACTTCAGAGGGGCAATGACCATCCAACTTTTCCTGAAAAGAGATCTAAAAAAGTCTCTCCAAGGTATATATCTATTAGGTTTTGGTGGACTATATCTCACTCAATTGGTTCATTATAAACTATTCCATATAAGGATCCTTTGCTGGTTCTAGAATATTTTAAAAATATTTTGGTACTTCCATAAATTAGAGGAGAATACTTGTTTTATTGTTTTTTTATGGGTTTTTAATAGATTTGGGAATGATAAAGTATGTATTCATTCATGAATAAATCAATGAATCCCATGCAACAAAAATAAAAAAGCTTGCATTTTCAACTTTCCCATGTAAGTAAAAATCAGTTTTGATGAGGGTTTCAACTTGAAAGGAAAATAACCGGTTTAAGCATGTTCATTCCATTGCATTTAGAGATTAAACAATGTCATAATAAATAATGGATAAATTTCTTGCAATCACAATTAAAATTAAAATGGATTGCATTTCAACTTTTAAAGGGTTTTTAAATAACAAGAATATCATTATTTCGTATGCTCATTGATTCCATTATATTGATATTCAACAATGCATTTGAAATAATGAAAAAGACTTTGTAATCAGGATAAACAAATAATAATAAATACATTCAAACCATAGATCTAACCATTTATAAAAAAATAAAAGAGATGATAAGAGGAAAGAAAAAACATGTGATATTGGAGATAAATTTAATCTACTTGATGTAAACAACCTAGAAAACCAATCCTTATATTATAAAACATTCATCACACAACTAGGTAAAAATAAGGTGCAAGAGTCTACAGAGAATAAAACTTAAAATAGAAACATAAATCCATCATATTGCATGTGCAGGAAATGATAATCTTATTTCACATCTTCAATTAGAATCCATAGATCCACTTGTGTAATACAATGATATAATTTTTACAATTTGAATGAGACCAAATTTTGATAGCATAATAGTAAGGAAACAAATGAGAGGGATAAATCACACTCAAATTGTATAAAAAAATGGAAGACTTTAAGTGTTTTGGAGTAACATGACTCCAATGAGCTAATATATAGAATAAAAGATCTCCACGGGGAAATTATTTTCCCCCAAAAGGTAGCAAGGCACAACTAATGCAGCCACCAACCCACTACCTCACTATATACCATGCCACTCTACTTTAATGCATTTTTCCAACTTGCAAAAAAATTTAAAAAAAAATTAAATTTTAGCAGATTTAATATCCCAAACTAAATAATCAATTTATAGGGATTATAATTAATGGTACATGTAGAATTTATTGAAACTAAAGGTATCAAGATGTTTTTGATGGATTCATCTTTCTATCAGTTTAAATGGTTTAAAAAATACGTACATGAGGTGAAATCTATGGACAAAAATAACTTGGGCTCCAAAAGTCCCTCCCAAACCTATTCGGGTTTTGGAAAATGTGTAATCAAGTCATTAAATGCACTTTTTCAAGTTTTCAAATTCCTATACCCAATCTCATAAATTTTTTTGATTAGTTCTAAAAAATTAAAAAATTAAATCCTAGACATAATCTCATAAAAAGTTTTGATTAGGTATAAAAAAATAAAGAAAATCAATCCTATATGTAATCTCATAAAAAGTTCCAATTAGGTCTAGAAAATCAAAAATTTCAATCCTAGACCTAATCTCATAAAAAAGTTTCGGTTAGGTCTAAAAAATCAAATTTTCAATCTTAGGACTAATCTCATAAAAAATTCTTGTTAGGTTTATAAAATTAAAATTTGAAAAAATATAGACCCATTTTCATAAAAAGTTTTGGTTAGTTCTAGAAAATAATTTGAAAACATAGACCTAATCTAATAAAAAGTTTTGGTTAGGTCTATGAAATGAAAAAATTAAAATATAGACCTAATATCATAAAAAATTTCAATTAGGTCTACAAAATTAAAATGAAAAAATATAGACCTAATCTTATAAAAAAATTTAGTTAGGTTTAAAAAGTGAAAATTTGAAAATAGAGACAAATTTTTATAGAAAGTTCCAGTTAGGTCTATGGAACTTAGGAATTTCAATTAAGTTCAAATCAACTCCAAAAGTCTTGATTTCAACCATAAAGTTACAAGTTGATCTCCAAAGACAAAAAAAAGGATTAAAAATAGTGATATTAGCACTAGAAGATTGAAAAATTTGACCTGATTACCAAATTAGGAAATAAGATAAATTTAGACAAAGAAAACTAGATTATGACATGATTTAGTGATATTTTGTAAGTGTCATAAGTGCATGTAGAATGCATCTAAGAAAAAAGTGTAAAATACAAAAATTAATAAAATAATCTTAGTCATCTCAACAATATAGGTTTTGAGAATTGAGATAGCATGTAAATCAATATGAACCCATGGAGGGGCTTGGAGAGATAAGTAATCCAAACTTCAAATGCAAATTGGGAGGGCTAGACTCTAGCTAGGCACTAAGTGTCTTATATGAAAGTTTATCACATGGACATGGTCCATGTAATGGTGATGATTGTGGGACCTTAATTTTCATGACAATTGAGGTGAGATATTAAATAAAATTGAGAGTGCCGAGACCAATAAGCCATGAGCGAAAACATGAATGACTACAAAATCATAAAGAGGTTCTCTATTTCTAGAAAGAATTAGGACATGTTGTGAAATCATTTTTTTATGATAGTAAATATAATAAAATAGGGAGACTAAAAATCATATGGTTGGGACCATACATCATCATAGAATATTACTAATAGTGTGGTAAAAAATAAAATATTAGTATGAGTAGGCAAAAAGCGTTTATAAATAGGGATCTCCTAAAATATATCATACCACGTAACATTAAATAATACTATAGACAATATGAACCTAGAGAATCAAAAACTAAAAATAAAGAAATCATGAATTAAAAATTGGTAAACTATGACTTGAGGATATCTAGAATACACAAAAAAATAAGAAGAGTTGGGAGGAGTATAATTGTTCATATAAATCCCACTTGGAAATTCAATAAAGGATGTTGAAAACATAGTATTCCATATGCCTAAGTTTTGGGTTGGTTGACCTTGCTAAAAATCCCTAGGTAGAATAAGGAATCAAGATTAAAATACAAACATTAAATAAGCATAACACCAAGGAAAATAATAAATGAAAATATTGAGGCATTAAAATAATCCAAATAAAGAATGAATACTAGTAAGAAAATACTATCACTAAATAAAAGGTGGAAGTTAATAAGCTAGATGAACATGGTAGCTAAGCCAACCATTGAAAACATGGTTCAAAATAAATTCATAAATATTACACATCACATCTACATTCAATGCAAGAAACAAATGGAGTTTTAATAGAATATCCATAAATAGTGACCATCACTCACCCAAAATTTCAATAAACCTTAGAAACATATAAAGACTCTGGAAAAATCATTTCATGGCTTAGAAGTTATAGGAAGTAAATAATAGATAGTGAAGATGTCAGCTCCAACAATGTTTGACAATAAATAACTAGTAATTCTAAATCCCAAGCACATCTCTCTCAATGACCTAATGCCAAACCCACAAGGGGAATTATCCATAATTTCATAATGATTAGGGCACTTAAAAGACATATTGGAATACATACATGCAAATATTGTAGACATTGATCACATGAGGATGGATGAAGATCATAGTGACCTCATCTGGAAGGTTCCATAAAAATATGCAATGGAATGGACCACCCATTCAATATCCATTCCAAAAATGAAAATTGATTCATGGGCTATCTTCCCATACTTATATTTAATCAAAAACACCACAAAGATACTATTAAGCCACCTTCATAATGATATTTTTTTATTAGAGAAATTGTGTCACATTACCATGGAAAAAATTAAATGAGTGACATGATTAATGAAGGAGGGATAAATTATTCATAAGTATGATAAAAAAGGGTCTTCAAAATTGAAGGAAATTACCCAATGCCTAGATGACATAATAAATAAACATGGCATTGAAATCACATCCATTAGAAACCTAGTAATCTAATACATGGTAAATATGGTTTCATGGAAAGTTTACTTAACAAACAGAGAGGATGTTATGATCTTGAAAAGTCCACTAGCTGATTTTGACATGATATCCTTAAAAACCAAGTATAATGTCTACTAGGATTTATGTGATCAGTTCAACACCAACATCAAAAAACTCAAATTGGGTATGATCTTTGTTATGTCTCATTACTTATATGCTTAGTAATGTATTTCAAAAATACTCTCCCCAAGCTACATGAAGAAGTTTAGTAGGCTCAAGACAAATCCATATGAGAATAGATTAAAACCCATATGTATGTCAATAGGACATAATACCAAAATTAAAATTTACTATGATGGGGGGATAACTTAAGGAAAAAAAAACATTATCAAATCCCACATTAATATATAGGTTGTTAATAAACACATAAATGAATTCTTATTTTATGTAAATATTGACTTTACTTATATCCACCCATGTGATCCACACACTAAAATTCTATCTCCACTTCCATATGAAGTCTCAGATGAACAAGTTGAAAAAATCATAAAGGGCGATGAGTTGTTTAACACACCAACACTATACAAGATGGTCACCCATATAACCTCTCCTAAAAGGAGGCCTAAAGGTCGCCCCAAGGTCTATTAATTTTGGGTCACATTTTACAGGATAACCCAATCAATTAATGTGCAACTATTCTAATACAAGGGATCTCTATAAGCTCTAAAATTTTAATTGTAGTTTTAGTCATTTGATAAATTAGAGGAAAATGTGAGAATGCCCATTTGGGGAAGATGGATTTCAATTGTGTTTTAGTAAAAAATGAAAATAATGTATTTTTTAGGTTATGCCAAAATGATGAAATCAACATTTTAAGGTTTTGATTAAATGGAAATACAACTTACTTAAATGTGTGCATTATATTAAATTATAAATCTTCAACAATGCATAAAAAAAATAACAATGAAATAGATTACAACCAGGATAAATGTGTAGATTCAAATTTCATTGAAATCAAATAAACCCTAGTTTAACATATGCACAAAAAGAGCAAAATAATGGATAAAATGAAGAAAAATCCTATTAAAATGGAGATGCATCTAATTATCTTGATTGAATGCAACCCATAAAATCAATCTCCTGATTTATTAACAAATGCCAAATCACAATGAAGATGATGTAAGCGTCAAAGGGAAACCAAATTATGAAATGAATGAATATGACCACAACTAAAATTCAAAAATCATAAACTTCCATAGCATTTTATTGACCAAGATATTCATTTTAATATCAAAGTAGATTTTATTAAAATTGAGTGAATAATTTTTTTTCCAACATAAAAATAAGGTGAGAATTTAATGGAGATAAATTATGCTACAATAAGAAGAAATTACATGAAAGAGAGTGATTGTGTTAGTATGTCTCCTCAAAGGAATAAAAATCCAACCCTTCAAATGTATATAATATGCCAATATGTAGAAAATATCCTCTCCTAATAGGGATGCCATTTCTCTCCAAAATGAATTGAATCCATTAATGCCTTTGCTAAACCCATGGACTTTCCATTTGCTATGCTCCACTCCACCTTTTTGCCTAAAAAAATATAAACAAGTTAAATATTAAATTTAAAAACTCTCTAGAAATAATATGAAAACATGAAAAAGTTTTAAACTAGACAAAATTTACCAAAATTAAAAAACACTATTACATCCAAGCTGGAACCAACTTCCTTGTGTTGTAAATGGATCAAAATTTTGAAAAACAAGTGAAAATTTATGGACCAAAAAGCACCATGGGATACAAAATGGTATGCTAGGCCTAATTGTGTTTCATCTAGGAAAACTACACATATTTTAAATTTGTAGACTTAATTTTCAAATTATGTTTTACCTTCACAGGCTCTACATAGTATGCAATATCTAGATCTTTCTTATAACTATTGCTTAGCATTAAAAGTGCCTACCATTATGATCGAGGATCCAACCCTACATAAAATTATGGATATTTGAAGGATGGGGTCATAAATTGAGTTAGGAAATAAACCCTAACAAACATAAAATGAATTCACACAAGGCCTCATAGACCTAATTGAGTTTACAAGTCTAATTAATAAGTAGACATGTTGGGGGGAATCAAGCCTTGACATAGTCAGGGATATTCCCCTGACTAACACTATGTTCAACCTTGTTGAAAGATGACAGACCTAGTTTGAGAATGAATCCCACTCAACACTGAAAACTCACCATTGGAAAATGTTATGACCTATTTAGGACATAAATTTTGACTAATAGTGTGAGAGCTTGGCTAAACCAAGAAAGATCTAGTTAGGCTTTATAAGCCCAAATACAACTATGAGAACTTATCCTATGATATTTAGATCTAAGTAGGCCAAAAGTGCTGATTAGAAAATGGATTGAAAATTTTGAGACCCATAAATACAATTGGGAGTCATAATACCAATTAGGTTTTGAAACTTGGAAATTTATGAATGCCTATAGTAGACCTAACTGGGGTTCTGAGCAAGTTTTAATAAGATTCTAATTGTGTAATAAGTGCATCAAAAACTCAATTTTATATCAAGTGCCAAATATAAAAATTTCTCACATGAACTTGATCATCTTAATGGAAAAGGTCTTAGGATGTGGTTGGGCACACAAAATGAGATAACCTCTAATAATGGATTGAGAGAGTTGAGCACTAAGATTTTCAAAGGTAAACTAGGAAGCCAAGACTCTAATTTTATGCTAGGTGATTTATATGAAGTTAAACTTAAAGAGAAAAGACCAACTAACTTGTGAGTGGGATCAAGAGTGGAGTAAAAATAAAAAATTGGGTTCCGTGATTTTGAAGGAATTAGGGCATGTTGTGAAACAAATAATAAATGATGACTCTATTAGAAAATATTCTTGAGTATTTTGAAACTAGATAAGTGTGTATACAAGACTATAACATCTGACTAAGACAACACATTAAACATTAATAGATTCAAGAATTAAAAATAAGGGAGTGACTAGATGACTAAAAATAATATTCTCATTGACACACCATATGCATATGAGTACATTATCACTTTGTGTAACATGCAAGGAGTAGCTACCACATATTTAATCATTAGGCTAGTGAATTTTTCCTTGAAAATACCTAAATTGACATTGTTCTACTACTATCCAGTCATCCATAGCCCTGATGAATATGTATTTGATCCCACTCAAAGGCTTGATCTAATTCTAGTTAGACATCCATAACCCCATCATAAGTTTCTTGAATCACCCATGAATTGAGTTTTTAAGGAATTAATTTTTATTTTCTTCTTTTTTATTTTCATTATTTGATTTTAGCATCTTGATTTTAGGTTGGGGACCATCATTATAAGTGAAAAAAATAATTATAGATATTCCCACCCTATATCTTAATCATAGTAGGTTCATCAAAATAGATGAAAAACCCATTAAAATGCAATTTTTTATGCATGGTTTTGAGATAATATATTCAAAGTTTAAATAATTTACCCCAAACCCATCCAAACATGAACAAATTTAAAACACACATGATAACCCAATATTTTAAAACTTAATTGTAAACATAATCTGATGCCACAAATTACTTAAAGTACTTAAGCACCAAAATGTTATTCTAGATACGTATGCATAAACCATTATTCCTCATCTTTTGTTCAATGAATAACCCACTAACTAAAAAATAGATGGGTTAACTAAAAATCAAAAAATGAAGAGGCCAGATAAATAATGAAAATTAAGAAAGTAACTTAAACTAACAACAAAACTAGAAAATAAAGAAAGTAGTGACTAAGGAACTACCCATTGGTAGGCAATGAGATGTCCTCACTAGTGAGACACCTGAGACAAAACACATTCTCAACTAGGATTTAAAATTTTTGGTGGGACCTAATGAAAATGCATAAAATTTGTAGTGTTTTCCTTTTTTTTCATGAGGCTTGTCCCGAAGAAGGACTAAATTAAATATCCAAAAAACATTCACTTTGGCTTATTTGTCAAAACAATGCTTGATGACTCCTTGATGTTTAGTAAAGTGGTGTAAGGATGAATCACATTTTTCTTCTAGTTGTATTAAATTCAAGAGTTGATCCTCTCTATATTATCATTAGTTTATAGGTAATATCTCATAAACTACAAGGTTGGGATTATCAATTTCATAAGGATGATGGGATCTTGGCCATGAACTAGATGATATGGGTATGTACTTATGGATTATGTAACGCTAGTCCTATCATGCCATAGTGCTATTTTTAACATATTGTGCCAATCCCTAGGGTTCATGTCCAATATATTTTTAATTAAATCTCATAAATTATCATTTGTCAGCTCAACAAACCCATTACCTTGAGGTTAATAATTAGAGTATAACATGGTAATTACCTTAATTTCATATATGTATTAAGTGAATTGTAAAGAGGATAATGCAATACCATTATCATATACCAAAGTAAACAACATCCTAAACTTGGTATTGATGTGTTCCTTAATAATTTATCACAATGCCAGTTGTAAAATTATTGAATGCTTGAATTTTAGTCTAATGAGTGCAATAGCCAATTTCCATTAGTATGAACTTGTACCTGACATGTGCATTGAAGTTGATATCCCCTAAAAACTCCAAACCCCATTTTACTAAATGCCAAACCTTAATAACTAGCTGTAATGGCATAAAATGGGTACATACTCTATGTGCAACAAATTGACAAGTGTGGAAGATTATTACATGGGAATGAACATATTTGAATATGTGCAACTAGTAATAACCTTCCTAGAGTATATGGTGGGTTATAACACTATTTTAAATGTGACCAACTACATATTGCCCATAGATGTCCTTGAGCAATTCAACCTCTTCAACCTTATTTAAGAATCTCAAACAAATGTCTTCATGATTATTTATATATAGTGTGCTTGATTTAATCATGAAGTTGATTATTTTTAGGTGCACCACCATTCATTGAGTGGATTTCTAGAGATTCAAGCACTTGTTCAATAGGGAATGGACTACATCATGATACCAATCATCTTCCATGATGGATTGTACTGCATACTTGCAAAAAAAAATTATGATCAAGCTTAGACATTACCTTACCCAGTCTTTTCCCTCTTAAAATATTCATTGGTTGGAGTTTTAGGTACAAAACATGTAAAATAGTCATCTACTTGCCACACCATTCACATAATTCATTTTGCATTAGTGATCCTTTTACAATAGGGTTAGGTGTAATGGAAAATAGTTTGTTGTGTAATATGTAATGTCTGAACTTACTAACTAATTTAATCAAAGAAAAAACATTTTTTTTATTAATTGTTGAATACTTGAGTTTTGAGTGGATAGTTCATGAAATACATGGGTCTCTTGTCCCCAACTTATTTTTTCTAAGTTAAGATAGCAACACTTAAGTGTTATGAGGTGAAGGATTAGATGTAGAAGGGCTACATATAATCAATACTTATCAACACTAGATTGATTACAATAAATTTCTTAATTTGAGGAAAATTTACTTGTGTTTTTGTAGTCCATTCAATCTTGGCATCCTTCTTTATCATGTTGTTCAATAATCTGACTATTTTGATGAATCTTGAGATGAAAATATGCTTGAAACTGATCTTGCCAAAGAATGATTTAAGCTCCTTTCTACTACTATGAAATTGGATTTTTAGAATTTACTCTGATCTTTCTAGGTCTATTTATATGCTTCTTTTGGATATGATGTAGCCCAAAACATTTCCTTCAGTAAAACTGAATATGCATTTTTTTGGATTCAAAGAGATGCCATTTTTCTACACCTATGCAATACCATCCTCAAATTTCTTACATGGTCTTATATTATTGGAAAATATAGTTAAATTGATCATGTAAATGATAATTCATTTTCCAATTAGATATTTGAATGAAATGTTCTTGGCACATTGAAAGGTAATACATGCATTTATTAGGGTAAATGACATCTTTTTGTATGTGAATGTACCCCATTTCATTGTAAAAGTTGTATTGATCTGGTCTTCATAGTTAACCATCAAATTATTGTAGCCTAAATACTCATCTAAAATTGACATCATTTGAGAGTTGTTCACTATGTTCAATACTTAATCTAGTGAAGGTAGTGGGTAATTATCATTATTTGAATCTATGTTGATGTTATGAAACTCCACATAAAGCCACATCTCTCCATTCTTATTTTAAACTAACACTAAATTAGCCACACATATGTATTACCTAATGGGAAAGATGTTCCTAGTTGAAAGAAACTTTTACACCTCTTTGAATATCAAAGGTTCTAGAAATGGATTCACTAGCCTTTGCCTTTGAAAGAATGACTTGAATCCTATCTTGAGAAATTGGTGAGTGAGGATGGAATTATTGAATACATTTAGATCCTTTTATATCCATGTTATAACATCTTTAAAGTTTTTAAGAGATTTTGTAAATCCTTATTTCTCTTTTTTAGTACATGTTCCTAAAATCACATTTTTTGATTCATCAACATTACCCAGATTGAAATGTTCATGTGGCATAACTTTGGTAGGGTTTTTTTTCCTTTTCACCTTCTTCATACATATCAAACTCATATTTTTCATCTTCATTTATAATATAAGATTCAAATACATTTGTATTTGTGATGAGTTAAATAATTTATTAGTTATCATTGAATACCTAGAAATTCTTGATGTTATCTAAGATGAAGGGAGTAGAGACTAAATCCACTAAGAATATTTTTAATTTGTAGTTGGTAATTGCTCATAAGTTTCTCATAGTTTTTGGCAATTCATTTGACTTGTGATTTATTATACAAGGTAATTTTCATATATTAAATACACATAAGTATTTTATCAGTTCCTACACTTAGATGTGATACCTAGACTAACACTTCTCATTACAAGTATATTTGATCATAAATTGTTTGACCACCGGTAATGAGTTTCCCAACATCTTAGGTTCTTATTTTTTTTTCTTGAAGGCATATAGAAGGCTATGAACCAATGCTTCATACTCAGCCACATTGTTCATGCAATAAAATTGTAGTAAAAAATCAACTAAGATTTTCCTCTTAGGTTAATTAGCTCAACCCTGAGACCATGTTTTATCTTAGACTTAGATCTATCAAATTTTAGGGTCTAAAAAATACCTATAGTTGTTTGTAGTTAACTCTTAGAGGCATGTGATGTTGAAACATTGACCTCTTTATTTTTTCTCCCAATACCCAATATAATGCATGCATATACTTTATTATTCACCTGATAATGGTCTCATGGTTTTATCTTCAATATTTGAAGTGTTGGGATACTTAGAATGGAAGTATTCTAAGCACAATAGATTTTAAACTCATTATTTTCACTTGGACCATTATTCTCTACTTTGATGATTAATGTTTTCACCATGCCCAATGATGGAGGATGTACTAAAATGCCACATTCTATAATAAATCAACATGATTCAACTTTATTTGTGTAAGCACATCACTATGAGAAGAAAGGATTTAAAGTGTATAGAGTGCATCTTCCTCATATAGCCATTAAATCTATTCAACCTTTGATAATATTCAAGTTCTCATAATATTTTGCTTTAATTTCATGCATGTAAACCCTGAGTTTAGAATCTTTGTTCAAAATCTCAAAAATCTTATTATATGTAATGATGATATTAGTTATTTTTTGGCTCTCTAGCAATTCTGATTTGATGGGTATGCCATACCATGGAATCCACATGTGAGAGAATCCAATTTACATATATCCATTTGATTTTCTAGACCATTATCTACTGAGAATCATATCATATACATCCAAGATATCAACCACCTTCATGTCAATAAATTTATGCACTCATGGATCAGAAGCCACCTTCATATGAATGTGGTTCATCTCCCCAGCCACCTTGATCTCTGGCATATCCAATTGAACTACTTTATTATTTGACTTAGTAGGAGTTGGGCCCTATTTATGGTAAACAAGTAAGGCATGATGTTATTATAAACACCTGAATCCACCAAACATTAATGTAAGTTCTTACTAAAAAATTAAAAATGTTAGAAGAAAAGGAGGGGTTTTATTATTTTCCTTGTAAGTTGCAACATGAGTGTCAACTAACCTATTAGTTTATTTCCATTTAGGAAAATATAAATATTTTAATAACAAATCTTTTTGATTGGAAATTTGGAGGAAATCAAACATGGTTATGTTGGCCTTAGTTTTGTTCATATTTTTGATGATGTTGCATCCAAGTTTGCTTTGTTCCACATGTTTGTCAATTTTTATTGGTGTAACACTATTCTTTGTTTGATAATACATGGTATGCCCTTTATCTATAAATGAGTTATTTCTTGAGTTCTTATCAAGTGAAAATTGATTATTGTTCAGATTATTAGATATATTTAAAGAATTTTGTAATTTACTCCTTAATGAGTAATGTTTTCCCCTTTGAAATTATTTAAATGCATGAATATCATACAACTTTTTCTTAAGTTCATTTTCACTCTCATATAGGAGTTCATAGGTTTATAAGACCATGGTAGTACCTGGATTTGAATTTTTTGGTTTTAATTTATATCATGTGTAGGTTTTATCTTAAGGTTATACATCTCCCCTTGTAAGATGTTTGAGGCTAATATGAAATCAACACAATCAGTTTTAGTATGGTTCACTATGTTATGTAGTCTACACTAGGTGGGAAACACAAAATCATCTAAGTTCATAGATATTGAAGGATTTTTATTACTTTGATTAGTGTTATCAAGAGGACTAGGCACATTTCCATTATGAGTCCTAGTGTTCCATTGATGATTGGTTCTATGAAATTCTTGATTATTATTTTGAGGTAATTTTATTTGGAAATTGACCATGTAATTTATTGACCATTAAACTATTTGTATTAAGGTCACTACTTCCATGTTCACATTAACATTATGTTGATTTACCCTATGCGGTAGTAGGTTAACCACATGAGTTGAAACATTTATAAATGTAGGAACATTAGGATGTATTTGGTTATGGGTAGTGGTAGCAGGCATTTGGATGTTTAAAAATTATGAGATGACTTGATGGATGCTATTAGGTACAACATAAATAATTTTTCTAGGCATAAAAGGAGTGTTGTTGTAGGCCACATGGATAATTTGGTGATCATTTTCCTAAGGCAACATGGGATTTGAAGGTATGAATGAATGTTTTTTAGGCATATAGTTAAATGGTATTGGATTAAACACCATATTTTGGCTTGAATACATTACAATATGGATTAGATTCATTAATGATGTATTCTGAATGAGAGCTTGGTCGATCACATGAATGTAATTATATGCACTAGACTACTGTAATGAAGGCAATGAACTAGATCCATACCTTTGTGGAATCATTTGTTTCTCTATTATTATAACTTCATGATATGATAAGAAAAATGTTTAAAGTGTTTTAGGAGTCATATAGATGAACATGGAGTTTATAAGGTCCAAGGCCCTTAGGTAGATTTATATGGCAGCCACTTCTATTTTCATTTAGGGTGATTTCAATAAATTTTAGAGCTTGTGGAAATGGGAGTTGAACATGATCATTGGTTTATTCATTTCATCATGGTATGTGTAAAATTGATTATAGAGGAAAGAAAAATCAATAGACACCCTAAAGTGATTGATAAATACATTTCTAGGTCATTCCAAGAGGTGGTATACCCTTCGAACAATTCTAAATACCAGCCATAGGCTATCTCATTGAAATTTTAAGGGAATAGGTGATAAGAGAAACGTCATGTTAGATTTGGGTTCTAAAAATTGCATATTTCTAGAGTTGAATATGCTCTTTGGTAGTGTATATTCTACCATGCATATACATAGGGCATAACTTTTTAGGGTTTTTGGTAAATTATGGGCAAATCTCATGATTTTCATAGGGTATTTATGACCACCAAGATAAGAGAGATTAACCTCCATTAGTGGGTTTTGAAGGGAAACAAAAAGATTTAAAAATGGAGTGATAAATGTAGGAGAGATATGAGTTAAGTGGAGTCATCTTATTTTCCATGTTTCTTGATTTTTCTAGGTTTTTTATGTTCAGTGAGTTGTAATAATTCAACATTGGTCCTAATAAACTTTTATCTAGTGATGATTTGTCTTTCCATATTAATTTTTACAACACTTCAACATGGGAAATACTTCTAAAATGTCAATGTTTAGAATTTTTATTAAAATTTTATTTTTTAAAAATTCCATCAATTTTCATCCTAGTACCAAATATGTTGATGATTAATTTCGTACACCAGTTCTACTAAAATTTGTCTATTTCAAGTCTAAGGAAAAATAGAGAAGAAGGGTAGGGATAAGTGATTAGAATGAACCCAAATTGGTTGGCATGAAATATGTAGACATTTTGAGCACTCCTCTTTGGTTGGGGAGGACTACCTATAAGTAAGAAATCACTACCACAAAATGTTTATTAGCAGATATTTGAGTGGCTTGCTAAGTTACGTGCTTATTCCAAGAAGTGTCAAACTTCCTTAGAGATGATAGTCAAATTTTGAGAGACAAAATAGTAATAAATAACCAAGAGAGATGCAAAAAGAGAGTAAAAAAGAGATAATTTTACTATTATTCACAACCTAAGTGTAGCAAAAAGTAAAAGAGTGTGGCTGGTATGTTCTGTTTATATTTTGGAAGTTGTTTGGGTAGGTCTTAGAAGGGTTAGGAAATCCAAAGTTGTCGATGTTAGTTATGTTATAGAGGTTGCTAAGGAAGGTGATTTATATCAATTAGGCTATCAAGGTCGGTGAGGAATGTGATTGATATCAATTAGGTTGTCAATGTCGGTAGGGGAAATAATTGCCTAAGATTTTGTAGAAGTCTTTTCTAGGTCTGGGAAAGGTTTTGGTTAAATCAAGAAGGTTGGGGAGAGTTGTGTGTGTGTGTGAGAGAGTATGGTTTGGATTGACTTGTTTAGGGGTTTGGTGTGTTGGAACAAGGGGAAGCAAGCATGGAAGCTTTATAAATCTTCACAGGGGTTCGGTCAGGAATGTGTAAAGAAATGAATAGTAGATATAAAGTGATTACAATGTAACTGCTTAAAGACTTATATAATAAGTGATGTACTTAGATATAGTGGTTACTAAATGATAAGTGTTAGATGGATGACTCTTATCAGGTAGTCTAAACTGATGCCTCAAATAGAGAAAACAAGTGGGTGTTGCTAGTTCTCAAGAGCTTGGTTTCTAATCTAGATTGACTTATGCAAGATAACAATAAGCTAAGATGTCAAAAGTTAAATGTTGAAAGATTTTATGTAAATAAGAATGAGTTTTCATGATTTTTACTGACCTAAACACTAGTTTAGAGTTTGGCTTATATAATTGATGTCGGTGATCCCACCAACATCAACCATGGGTTGATCAACATTGGCAGCCTTGGAATAGGTAAAATTACTATCTTTAGCCTATTTTCTATTTATCCTCATGCCAAGTGTGGTACCCATTACAAAATGGTAGAAATAGGAGGTTAAGAAGGATGTAGTTGGTTAGGAGTTTAATTTTGAGATTAGAATAAGTCTTGGGTAGTTAGGATAAGGGGACTAAGTCTTGAGGTGACTCATCAGGTGATAATTAGTCTTAGGATGAGGTGGCTAGCTAAGGTGACAAAAGGGGTTTTTAATTAACTTATTTAAATATTTTAATTAAATTAAATGTGTGAGGGGTAAAAACATGGGTTAGGGAGGCTAACTATTATTATTATTATTATTATTATTATTATTATTATTATTATTATTATTATTATTATTATTATTATTATTATTATTAAAAATGGGCTTAAGGGGGGTTTTGACATAGGGAGTTATGCACATGTGTGATGTATTTTTGGTGTCTACATTTGACCATTTTTATCATGTAATTTGTACTGATAAGTTGCAAGACAAAATCAAGAGTTAGATGCTCTAGGTATTGGATGAGGTATCCCCCCTCAAAATGGGAATTAAGGGAGGAGAAACTAGAATTAGGTACCAATTTGATAAGAAGTGAATTGGGTAAGAGGAGGAAAACATGGTATCACTACATGTGCATATAGTACTATGAGCTATAGTTAACAAAATCAAGAATACATAAGGTTGAGGAGGACTCAAATAGAAATAACCAAAGCATAGCTTGTAAGTGATAGCTGATAAGGTCAAACCAATCAAAGTTGTAGCTCTAATTAGTCCATGTATCCTAGGTATTTGAGGTAAGAAGTGCCCCTAGGAAACAAAAAAGGTTGTAAGTGATAGGATGAGCTTGGTCTCCATCTAAAACACCTAATATACATGTGTTTGTATAATAGCCAACTATAGTAGAATAGCATAAGCAGTCAAGACAAACAATGCAAGGTTAGTGTAGTAGGGTCAATGAGCGAGGAGATATTTGTGATCTCTAGTCAAAGGTGTTGCGGGTGGAGATTTAAGTTATCTTCAAGGGTGGTTGTCATGGTTGGGGAGATATATGTGATCTCCAAATTGCCTTAGATTATGGGTAGAGTCTAAAGAGTTGTGGTGGCTGGTGGAAACTCTAATTCAATTATACCAATGTTAGTGATATTACTGATGTTGCTAGTAAATAGTGTTGACATCAGTGGATTATAATAAAGTTACCAGTATTAATGGGATAAAGTATCTACATTAATGTATTAGGTCAGGTATACTGACATCATTGGGTGACCAAACCTGATAAAAAGGGGTTTGGTAGGCCACCAAACTCATTTACAACATTTGATTGGAGAGAAAAAGAGCTTTGAGAGTGACTAAGATGGTAGAGCTAGGAGGGGACCTAGCGAGAGGTGCACCACCATAAGAGCCAACTATGCCAACCTAAAGGAGATGAAAAGATGAGGTAAGATCCCCTACGAGTTGGTTTTGAATGTGAGTTGGTTAATTTTATTATTATAGGCTAAATTAAGAGGTTGGAAAAAATAAATGTGTTGAAAGGGGTAGGAAAGGGGGTGGGGTAGTTTTAGTGAATTTGGTAGGGATTTAGGGTAGGTTTAAGGTCAAAATTGAATTTTAGGGGATGGGTCATTTAGCCCTAGAGGGTAGGTTTTAGGTCAAAATTGAATTTTAGGGGATGGGAATTGATATGATACTAATGTTGATAGGTTTTTGCCAACATCAATTGACACCAAGCACTGATGTTAGCATGAAAAATTGATGTTGGTGATTTTGAAGAACCCAAAATAAGAGAAAATGTCAATTTGGATCCCTAATTGAAGTAGTCAACTAACCTAATGGCTAAACTATCCTCAAAGGACCCCATGTCAACTAAGTGCTACTTACATAGCCCATTTGAGGGACTTAAGCCAATGTAGTTCTCCCAGAGCCTAGGGAAAATGATCTAAGGTATGGTTAAAAGTGTGTTAAAAAAGAGCGGTTAAGATAGGTTAGGAGACTTAGGGCTAAAAAGATAGGTCATAGGTGATAGGTAGTTGGGCCTAGGGTGGAAAGAGAGAGGCAGTGAAGCTTAGGGTAGAAAGGGGAAAGTAGGTTAGATATTTAGGTGGGTATATGGCCAAGCTAACCTCATAAGACCCCATGTCAACTAAGTTTTGCCTACATATCCCATTTGAGGGCCTTAGACCAATTAGTTCTCCCAAAGAGAAGGGAAAAAGGTGGTGGTATGTTATATTAGAAAGTATGTGACTTGAGCCATGTGTGTATGGATGTAGGCTAGGATGGAGTTGACACTAAGAGATCATCTACTAATGTTATTGACATGTATGAAGAGGTATGTCACCCTAGATGAGTGAGAGCACATGGTAGCTATAGGGTTTGGGGGAGTGCAATAATATTGTAGAGTCACATGAGATGTGAGCCTAATGATAGTGTTGATCAAGAGGTGGGATCACACCACCAATACCTTCCATCTATCGAGCAAAGAGTTGATAATGACCTAAGAGGATGTATACAATATTTTATGGTTGCCACTCTAGGGTGAGGAGCTCTTCTCATGTTTGAGAAAGGAGCATGATATGTACATGGTGGCATTATTTGGAGAGCATGTTAGTGAGGGGACCTATCACTCAACGAGCTTTGCCTATGAGCCACTATACGTTACTGATGAGGAGTAGCATCGACTGAGCATCTTGATGATGATAGGGATCATTATGTAAGCATCACTAGATGTAGATGGTGGGAGATTTTTTATTGCATTAATAAGTGTTTTAACACATATGGTTGAGTAGTGGACTATTTTTGTATGGGGACTAGTGTTTCTAGCATAATTATATAGAGATTTGTGGGGTTTGAGACTATGTTGGTGATACAATTTATGTGTCAGGCACTTACTCCACTATTGGGCATATGAGCATATCATGGTGACATAACCATTGGGGTTACCTACCATGATTCTAGCTAGTTTTAGGGTTGGTTTTAGATGGTGGAGGGATGGCATGACACAAACCTAAGTAGATGGCATAGTAAATGATATTCTTATTATAGGTGCATGATAGAGGGATTGATCCCTATAGATATTTTTTGGAGACCCTAATTGACATACCCTTTATTATAGGTTAGGAGGCAATTTAGCCTACTATAAGATGTATCACCTACCTTCCCTTGATATAAAATGGATGATATAAAGGCACCCTTTCCCTTGACATAAGAGATAGATGGGCCCAATTTTGAGGAGCTACCAATAGGGCCAGATGTAGTAGATACAAGGTACATAGTGGTATATCTAGCTTGGTGGATAGGTTTACATCCCATGTTTGAGGTGAGGAGGCCACCACCATATTTATAGGGTTTGGTCAGAGAGAGAGAGATGTAGTTGTATAGGCATGAGATGTAGTAGTTCAGGCATGATATATAGCTTAAGCACATGTATTGGCTTTACAAGGATAGGTGGTGACATTACAAGGCTAGGTTGAGGCATTATATCGCTAGGTTGGGGCACTACAGGGCTAGGTCAGGGTGTTATAGGGTTAGATTATTGTACTAATAACAAAGAGGGAGAGTTTGAGAGTAACAAGTTAGGCTACTCCTCCTCCTCTACCACAAGGACTAGTACAGGTTGGGCCTTTAGTATGTGTGATGGGACCACCACAGACCATATCTTTGGTGAGATATAAAACTACCCTTGATGAGATTTCTTATTACAAGGGGGCCATCAGGGAGTTCCCACATATTTAGAGGTATTCCAAGTTTAGAGAGTAGGAGAGATTAATGCACATGCCATGACTTTTAGCTCACGCAGACATAGATGGGTGAAGAGTGGTAATGACACTACTTCATAACCACATGGAGAGCCTTGAGGACTCTGAGTGCCAAAGTTTGTTTTTGTTATATATGTTATATACACACTGGCCTATGAGCTGAAGATGAGAGATGTATATTTTGAGAGAGAGATGATATTATGATGATGTATATGCATGTTGAGCATGTATGTATGTGTGTGTGTGTGTGTGTGTGTGTGTGTGTGTGTGTGTGTGTGTGTGTGTGTGTGTGTGTGTGTGTGTGTGTGTGTGTGTGTGTGTGTATTATATATACACACACACACACACATACATACATACATACATACATGCTCAACATACATATACATCATCATAATATCATCTCTCTCTCAAAATATACATCTCTCATCTTCAGCTCATAGGCTAGTGTGTATATAACATATATAACAAAAACAAACTTTGGCACTCAGAGTCCTCAAGGCTCTCCATGTGGTTATGAAGTAGTGTCATCACCACTCCTCACCCATCTATGTCTGCATGAGCTACAGTTCATGGCATGTGCATTAATCTCTCCTGCTCTCTAAACTTGGAATACCTCTAAATATGTGGGAACTCCCTGATGGCCCTCTTGTAATAAGAAATCTCATCAAGGGTAGTTTTATATCTCACCAAAGATATGGTTTATGGTGGTCCCATCACACATACTAACACACACACACACACACACACACACACACACACACACACACACACACACACACACACACACACACACACACACACACACACACACACACACACACACACACACACACACACACACACACACACACACACACACACACACACATATACACACACACACACATACATACATACATACATACATGCTCAACATACATATACATCATCATAATATCATCTCTCTCTCAAAATATACATCTCTCATCGTTAGCTCATAGGCCAGTGTGTATATAACATATATAACAAAAACAAACTTTGGCACTCAAAGTCCTCGAGGCTCTCCATGTGGTTATGAAGTAGTGTCATCACCACTCTTCACCCATCTATGTCTACATGAGCTAAAATTCATGGCATGTACATTAATCTCTCCTACTCTCTAAACTTGGAATACCTCTAAATATGTGGGAACTCCCTGATGGCCCTCTTGTAATAAGAAATCTCATCAAGGGTAGTTTTATATCTCACCAAAGATATGGTATGTGGTGGTCCCATCACACACACACACACACACACACACACACACACACACACACACACACACACACACACACACACACACACACACACACACACACACACACACACACACACACACACACACACACACACACATGGGAAATGCTAGTCTACCTCAACTAAAGGCTCAACATAAACATCAAATTAACATAACATTAAAAGAATCATCTACATCAACATCATCATCACAATAAATGCATCTCAAAATCATAAAATGTATACATCTCATATATATATATATATATATATGAGATGTATACATTTTATGATTTTGAGATGCATTTATTGTGATGATGATGTTGATGTAGATGATTCTTTTAATGTTATGTTAATTTGATGTTTATGTTGAGAATTTAGTTGAGGTAGACTAGCATTTCCCATATGTGTGATGGTATATGCATAGTTGGTTTGTTAGCTTCATCTTAACATATTTCCATATTTGTGATGGTGTATGATTAAAATGAATAGGTTGATTATGTTACTTTATTTTAGGATTTTTCCATATTTATGATGGTGTATGCATAAAATAAATGAAGTAAGCTTGATAATGTTGGTATGACATTTTCATCTCAGTAGAGAGATCGACATGTGATTTGGATGGGAAAATAAAGAGGTAGAATGCTCATGTACTAGCAAATACCATAATCACAATATAAATAAGCTCATGAATATGATCTTCTTTCATGCTTTGCATCATTGGATCATTTTTTTTAGAGAAGCATCATGGTCACCTTGTGTTAAGTGAGTTAAAAGTCCCTTGAAAGAGTATATGGGAAAAAGGGGTAAAATGAAGGAAAGTGTTAGAGTAGCATACCCTTCAAAGTTGGGATGATGTGCCCCTACTATGAGTGATTTGAGAGATACTATAGGAAAGTCCATGACTTAAAGCTTTGCTTATTTTTTTGGTGGTGTAAGCTGATCAATGTGGGAAGACTACAATGGGATTTTGTATGTGTTGAGGTCATATGAAGATGATCAATATGAGAAGATTTTTATTTATATTTCTCTTTTGAGAACAAAGCTTTGCCTAGCCATCCTTTAAGGGAGTAGTCTAAGAATTTGTCTTTGAGTTTAAATAATTGTCCTTCAAGGGAGTAGTCTATTGATAGTAAGAAAGAGAAGTTATGTAGCTATCCTTTAAGGGAGTAGTCTACGTTAAGAATCATGACCATGAGAGATTCTAACTTGGCACATATCCCATTTTTTTTTGTGTTTAGTCATGGACAATTCTATAGAGGCTTATAAGTTTTCCACTTTGAGGGAAAAACCATGGCACTTCGTAAGTTAACTAAGTGTGTAGGAGTAAGGGTTAAGAGAAAGTGGGATGAATGTAATAGGGGTGATCAAGGGACGAGCTCAAGTTAAACATGAGGTGAAATGATGCTTGGTTAACAAAAGAATGGTTGGAGGTGTAAGGCATTTAAAGGCTTAGGTTCTAGTCTTCCTTTGAGAGAAGACAAGTGATAAGTCCTTGAGACATACTTGTGAGTTATGATGTAGGGTCCAAGACAATTAGGATAAAACTTACACCATTTTCTTTTGTATGTGTTCATCACATGTTGATTTTATTTTAAGATGAGATCTCCAATATTGAAATATCATTCTTTGAGGTTTTTTTTATAAGCATGTTTGATACAGTCTTAATAGATTTGGAGGTAGTTAAGGGATATGAGATGGCTCTCATCAAGCAACTTGAGTTGAGCCAAACATTCTTGGAAAAATTCATCATTAGTAAGTATGTCTTTTAGAGAAATGTAAAGAGAAGGAATTTAAACCTCAAGAGGAAAAATAGGCTTTATCCCATACGCCAAAGAAAAAGGTGTAGCACCCATAGGGATTTGAACGCTAGTATGATAGACCCATAAAGCAAAGGGAATGTGTGTGTGCCAATCCTTGCCTATATCATTGACTACCTTCATGAGAATTTTGGTCAATGTTTTGTTATAATCTTCTACCTATATATTTTCTTGTGGATAGTATGATGATGAAAAGCTTAATTTGATTCCAAATGTATCACAAAGACTTTAGACATCCTTGTTTTTGAAATATTTGTCGTTATATATTATAATTTTATAAAGGACACCAAAATGATAGATGATGTGATGGTTGATAAAGTCAATAATTTTGTCAACTTTAGTGGAGATGAGAGGAATGGCCTTGACCCACTTAGTGAAGTATTCAGTGGTAGTGATGATAGAATGATGACAAAGGGATGAATGAGGGTTAATATCCCTGATTAGATCCAAGCCCCATTGGGAAAAGGTCCAGAAGTCTTTGGTGACTTGTAATGCATAACTCAAATTGTGAAGGAGGTTAGCATGTTGTTTAAATTTGATGTAACACTGAATGTAATCAGCACAGTCTTGATGAATTACTGGCCAATAATAGCTAAGTCAAAGGATACACTTGGCAACTACGTGACCATTGAAATGTCCTCCATAAATCCCATCATGGACCTCCTTAATAGAGAATAGATTATTAGTACTAGTGAGGAATATAAGGAGACCATCAAAAACTCACTTGTAGAGAAGTCCCCCTAGTATAGTGTAAAGAGTGACACATTTTATGAAGGTGCATCTCCCATTATTGGAGAGATCAAAAAGGGGTAATAGAAAAGAAAAGGTAATCCATGAGTTTCTTGGACCATAATTCATGTGGGTTGGATGTTACATTTCCAATAAAGAGGATGTTAGTTGATAAATACGAGGGTAATGTTAATCAATGCACAATGATAGATTTTTGAGGAAGAGGATGAAGAGGGTATGTGTGAAACAAGTGAAGCCATTGTGTCAAAAAACTTGTTTGTAGATCAAGGAATAGTTTGTGAGAGATAAGAGTCAAATTATCTCAAAAGAGTATCTACATAATGTTTATACCACTATAGAATTTCATTTTTGTATAGGTAGGAACCATTAACCTAATTAACGACTCGTTGAGAATCACCAAAAATGGTTATGGATTTGATACCCAAGAAGAGAGCCATTTGAAGCCATAAGATTACTTGGCCATATTATTAGTACAATCAAAGTCTAGTTTAAATGACAAAGACATAAGCTCACCATCTAAAGGAATAAGAATGACCCCTGCACCCCCACCATGTTGACATTTAGATCCATCGAAGAACATCATCATTTGATAGGAGATGTCATCGATAGAGAGTGTTGTGATGGATTCGTCAAGGAATTAAAGGTTTTAAGGTTGGTTGTCAGGTAAAGGGGTGGTAGCTAACTAGTTAGTGATGGTTTACCCCTTGATAGACTTTTATTGAATAAACTCTAAGTCAAATTTAGCAATGAACATGAGCCACTGAGCTACACGTTGGTTGTGATATGGATTAGAATACATGTATTTAAGGGGATTAGTATGGGTGACCATGTAGGTTTTGTGATTTAGGAGATAATGGCAGAGCTTGGAGGCTAAAAAGACCAATGCAAGGCAAAGTTATTTAGTATGGGTATATCGAGTCTCATAATCAATAAGTGTGTGGCTTATGTAGTAAACTACCTATTCTTAATGGTGATCAGCTTGATGTGAAATCATAGCACCAAAATAATGGTCTATTATAGAGATATAAAGGTAGATAGGCTATTTTTCCATAGGCAGAATAAGAATTGGTGGGGAAAGGAGATTTTGTTTGAGTGCATCAAAAGCTTCTTGGCAATTTGTGTTCCAATAAAAGGACAAATCCTTTTAGAGGAGATGGTGAAAGGGTTAGCAATAGTCTAACAATTGGGAGATGAAGTGGTAGATTGACTAAAGTTTTCCTTGTAGGCTATGGAGCTGTTTGATATTTGTAAGTGGAGGCATCTCTAGTATTTCTCTAACCTTATGGAGAGAAATGATAAAGCCTAAGATATTACTAGAAAGAACATCAAAGACACATTTCTTTGGGTTTGATTGAATGTTATATTGAAAGAGATGAGAAAATATGATTTTGAGAATTGTCAAGTGATCTTAGTGATGTTTAGACTTGTTGAGTAAGTCATAAACATAATATTTCATAATTTTGTGTAGGATATCATGGAAGATATAAGTCATAGTGCATTGATAGGTGGCACTAACATTATTCAAACCAAAAGGCATGACTCAATAACAAAAAGTCCCCCATAGAGTAATGAAGGTTGTCTTGTGTTGATCTTCAAGAGCAACTAGGATTTGATTATATCTAGAGAACCCATCCATAAGTGATAACATCTCATGGATGGTTGTTAGATCAACAAGTTGGTCGATACTTGGCAATGGGAAGTCATCTTTTGGATAAGCAAGGTTTAAGTCATGATAGTAGGTGTAAATGTGGATTCAATCGATCACATTTATGATAGGAATAATATTGTAAATCCATTATGGGTAGTTGATTGATTGGATAAAGTTAACAAAAAGGAGGCATTAGAGCTCTTCTTTAACAAGGAGAGCAATACGAGGATGCATCTTGCAAGGATTTTGCTTAACAAGTTTAGCATCTTGATTGGTGATAATGTTATGGGTGATAATAGAGGGGTCAATACCAAGCATGTCATTATATGACCAAGTGAAGGCTTTGCTATGGTTATTAAGAAATTTGGAATAATTATCTTGCTCAGAGGAATCTAAATATTGGTCAATCTTGAGGACATAGAGGTTATTGTGAGAGGGAAAATTAATGTCAATGGTTGATTCATTTAACATAGCTTGTGTTTTGGATGGGAGAGATCATTGGATATAGGGATCATCTACACCCATGTATGTGGTAATATCATCATCATCTTGACATTGGATAGTGTTAATAGTTGGAGAGTCTTCATTAATTATTTTAGGATGAATAAGAAGGGACCTTGTTTCGTTACCCTCACAATAGGTGAGAGACCCCAAATGGATGGCATTTATTGAAAAAAAATTAGGAGGTATAGATACCTATGATTTGGTAAGTGATGGTGGAGAAGAAGGTGGAGAAGGAGAGACTAGCTCTTCAATGATTAGTACATGGGAAGTTTTGGTAAGTTTAGTTGGTTCATCATAACCCACTTCATGCCTCTTTTTGGAATTTTCAGTGGTTTGGCTAGTGGGATACTCAATCGGCATATGGACACCCTACTCATAATGACCCAAACCAAATCCTTTCTAGGTACACCTATAAAGATAAGTGTGATCAAATCTATGATTGCTCAGGAAAGAGAAGTCACAAGTAAATGGTCATGGTGAAGAAAATGGATTATCGATGGTAGGAGCCTAATAAATTCCCCCATACATGAAATTAGTTTAAAGGTTAGGGTGGCCATAAGGGATGACCACAATAATATGAGGATAATAATTTGGGTACATGTGAAGCTTTCCATACTCTTGTGGAGTATAGAACATGTCGTGTGTCAACAAATAATATTTTCTAAGTGATAAACATTGAAAAGTTTCTTTCATAAGATCTTTGTCAAAATTTATGTTGCCAGTATTTATGCAACTTGGATAGTGGAGCTTGTGGAAGCTTTATAAGTATCATGTGGAGAAGATGATGTCTTCAATGGAATAAAAACATTATTGGGATTATAAGTCATGTTGCATTTTTTAAATGGAAGTGGGTTAGTGGGTATAACATGCACTTGCCCATCGTGCTCAAACTTGACACAGTGGTGAAAATTTGAGGGTACACATGCCATTGCACATAATCAAGGTCATACAAGCAATATGTTAAATTATAACTATCTTTCTACAACATAGAAGAGATTAGGAATAACATAGGGACCTACATGGATATGTAGGACAATAGTACCCACTGTAGTAGCTATGGTATCATTAAAGGAGTAGAGTACCGTATCAGTTTGAGACATGCAATTATTAGAAAGAGATAGCTATTTGTAGGCATGGGTGGAAATAATATTAATACTATCTCCCCCATTGATCATAACTCATTTTACATGAGTTTGATCAATAAATGTGGTAATAAAAAGGGTAGAATCCTGATCTTTAGGGTGTTGAAGTGGAATTCCTGAATTACTAAAAGAAATCAGGGAGATGGAATTAAGAGAGCTGACCAAAGCTATAAGAGGTTAGGGATCATCAGGTTGTACCTCAATCACTTTCAAGGCACTAATCAAATCTTGATGGTGTTGGGATGAGTTTTGGATTAACTCATATAAGGATATTTTCATAGGAGTTTGGTAAAGCTATTTCACCATTGAGCTTTGAATAATGTCCAAAGATGTTGGTTTTGAAACCCCTAAGATGGAGACCTTTGGATTCGAAGGAGGAGTGTCTTTGGTGAAGGGATGATCCCAAGGAGTAGTGACTTTTTACTTACCCTTATCCTTCTGGTTTTATGACCATGTGGCCACATTAACTATGTTGATCTAAAATATAGGTGAAGTAGGTGGCAAAGGGGGTATGACAACAACTTTAGGTTTGAATTTAGGTGGAATAGTAGGAGGCATTGTGGGTGTTAGACATGGAATAATAGGAAGGTTAATGGGAGTATCAACAAAGAGAGTGTCGACATCAAAGTGTTGTCAAATGACTATTGTGAGAGCTTTACAACTCTCGATATCATGTCCAGGTGAATGATGATGTAAACATACTTGTGTATCATTAAACTAAGATGGATTCATTCTAAAAAGACTATAAGGATTAATGGGAGGAAGAGTTATTATGAAATATTTCAATAATTATCATAGGAAAAAGATTTGAGAGCCTACAGGTGGGATTTCACTTGTTGTGGTAATAGGAGTGGACACCTTCTTTTGTTTAGGAGTCATATGGGTGATTTTTTGTAGTGCCTTATTTGGTGGCAGTGGAGCTACATGCTTTTTTGACACTTTCTTGGTGTTAGGTATCATGGTGTTAGATGTGAAAGGCCTACCAGGTGGCAAACGCAATAGTGGAGGTAACTTAGACTTTTATTTTGCTTAGATCTGTGATACTCCAACTAAAGTAGAGGAGTGTGGTCCCAAAATTGATGGTAAAGTTAAGGGTAGAAGAGGGAAGGGTCGATGAGATCTAGGAATCTTAACATTTTTCTATAGTTTAGGCCATGAAACTCCAACTTGTGGTTGGAGAGTTAGATCTAATTTCACCTATGGATGAATTAGATTAGAGATAGGTTGTACACATAAAGGCCTAATCTAGTTTAATGTGGTAGATGCCTATGGGGGTGAGGGTTCTGACATAGATGGATGAGACTCTAGTGATTTTGGTGAAGAAGCTCTAGCTTTGTCAAAAACCTTTGGATAAAGGGTAGTGATAGGGTTGGTAGTAAAGTTGACACTCATTGTGTTGGATAAGGAGTTTTAAGTTGGTCCCAAAATGCCACGTGATCTAGTTTCATGGAGTCAATAAATTCTAGACTTTTCACCAACCATGAAAAGGGTTTAGATGAATTTAATGTAGACCTTATAGTTATATCTTTAGAAGTTTAAGGTATTTGGGAAAGAGGGAAATTGTTGGTCTCTTATACTTTGGGCCAAAGATGAGAAAGAGTTGTAACACGGTCAGTGATATAGAGATAGGAGAAGAGGCATGGTCTTCCATGGGTAGAGTAAAGGTAGGCAAAGAGGGTTGCTCAAAGGGGTAGAGCATAGGTATAATTTCTCCCTCAACATGTGGGTAAGGAATAGGTAAAGTATGATCCTCCATAGGTAAAAAAAGTGGTAAGAGTGGTACAATTTGAGTAGGCACAATAGGTCCCTCATCTAATGTGGGAGTAGATAACATTGACTCTTCAAGGTGAAAATGTGGAGTGGTTGGGGTAATACTCTCTATTGGTGGAGGAGAGGTAGGAAAATAAGGTTCCTTAAGATCTTATAACATACGAATGATGTTCCCCTCAACATGTGGTAGTGGAATAGGTAGGGCAGGGTATTCAAGTGGTGAGAGGATAGGTAATATTAATGTGAGAGGAATTGGCAATACTGGATCCTTTAATGGAAAAAAAGTGGTAAAGGAGGCTCTTCCTCACATGAAAGTGGAATGGGAGAACTAGGATCTTCTACTTAGGGAAGAAGAATGAGAAAAACAAATGCCACAAACCATGGGGAGGAGTCGATAAGATGGGTTCCTCCTGTGGAGGGGGATGTTGAACTAAAGGTAAAGGAAAGACCATATTAACTATATGAATATTATGATCACCTGAGTTAGTTGTGGTTTGACCAATATTTTTATTGGGTTAATGGTTGGGAAAAGGCTATTTGAACACATCCATATTTTTATTAGCAGGTGCATTAGGATTATCCAAAATGAGATAACCCCTATCAAGCATGTCTTGAATAATGTTCTTGAATCTCTTATAGTTATTAGAATTGTAGTCTTTAACTCGATGGTAGCTACAAAACTCATCCTCCTTGTACCAAGTTGGAATAGGATGGGAAGGGTCAAACTATATAAGATGTTTGATTTGAGGAAGGGTTATGACACATTATTGCAATAGTTTTTTCCGAAATGGATGTATATGACTCCCTAATGGGAGTGTATTTTATTTGTTCATACCATTGTTGGAATTGCTTGGTCAGATTTTGGGAAGTCAAGGAATTATATTGGTTTGTGGTTGTAGAAGAAGCTAACTTAATGACTATCTCATTGGTGGAGCCTTTATCTTTTTGGTTAGAAGGAGAAGTTTTATAAGAGGAGGAGTCATTTGATTTGGAATTGGTGTTCTTACTATGTAACTTGACTCTACCTTCATATATAGCCAAAATCTCAATTTTTTGTGCCATTGTAAAGGCCTCATCAAATGTGTAGAAAGTTTGTAATTAGAGTGTGGACAAAATGTGCTTAGCACATGCCCTTGAGAAGAGCTCAATAAGCTCAAGTTATGGTAAGGAAGAGAGTTGATTAATCAAGCCTCTCTAATGAGTGATAAAATCTGTGATAGACTCAACATCAAATTATTAGATAGAATAAAGGTTTATAATAGAAACCTTTTTAGAAATGTTAATAGAGAAATGGTCCAAGAATATTTGTGCAAGTTAGGTAAATGATAAAAGGGAGTGCTGAGTTATAGAGCTATACCAATCCAAGGTAGCACCTGAAAGAGACATAGGGAAAGTGCAAAGTAGCAACGCATCATTGTGCCATATTAAATAACAAGCATGTCTAAATGCTCTCAAATACTATTATGGGTCCTCTTTACTCTAGAAATGTGATGAAACTGCCTTTGTCTTAGACTGCTGTAATACCAAATTGATGAACCTTTGCAAAACAATTAACAACACATATAATAAAGAAATTGGAAGGATAGAAAGGCAATCTTGCATGCCAAATATTATTATCTGGCTTTAAACGCCAAATTACATTAAAGAAAAAATAGAGCATGCAAGATATTAGTTTCAAATCATCTGAGGTAAATTCAATCTCGAACTACATTGTCACAGCCTAAACAAGGCCAAAATAAAATTGTACCTATCAAACCTTTGTGTGATGCCAAGTATGTCTCCCGCATAAAGTTACATTTCTCTCAACTAGATAAAGACTCTTTTCCATCTATTAGATAAATGTTCTCATAGATAAGAGGTGAGAATTTTTATTTAAGAACAAAAGATGCTTTCGCTAGTAATTTATGTCTCCAACCATGACTGGCAAATACTCAAGGTGCTATAAGAAAAGGTGAAGAAACACTATCATCTATCTTGCAAGTGTCTCTCATGGCCAAATATTTGCAACAAAAATTTATCAAGCTCTCCAGGATTTGGTGTGCCATCTTTGCTCAATTGATCAGTCGACAATGAGTGAATGCACGCAAGGATATGCTGGACATCTCTATAAAGTCTATTTTTTTGCTTGAGGAGTGTTAGCATCTATCTTTGAAAATGCATCTGAGATCTGTGTGTGGAAGTTTTGAACCGCTAGCCTAAAGATCAGTTGGACATCTACCTCAAGGAGGATTGCTGATAGAACACATTGTAGAACACCAACTTCCTTTGTTAGATCACGTGCAAACTGGCTAGGTTAAGTGTCATTGTCCTCTGGTTTATTCTAGCTCTCTGTAATTTGTGGCAATACACACAGATGGACCAGTAATCTCTCTTTCATTATTTGCATAAGCTTTGAATGAATCTCATCTCTGTGTACCCTATAATCCTATGCAACTTGACCAATCTCAGATAGAAGTAGAATTTTGTGTGCTTCAGTATATTTAGAACAAGCAGCTATCTTACATCTAGAATGATAGCATAGAAAAAGCTGATAGTCTGACTTGCCAAAGCCAGGTGTTTAGCTGTTATTGACTTTAATCTAGACACCTTTGTTTATCAACAATTCAACTTCTAAAATTGTTTATCTCCATCAATTTGGCAAAATAAAACTCTATTAAATCACTTTTAATGTCTTAGTCCGCATCTCCTCTTTGGCTTCAAGTCTACCACCAACACTGTAATATTATCATAGCTACCACGCTGAATGGCAAGCTTACAGAGATGATTAGCAGTTGCTTGTGCTATAGGATCCATTGACTCATTTGTTGGTTTACAAGATGAACTTGCATTGCTATTATGCCAATGTGAAAGACATCTACATGCTAAATCACAAGCATCCACATTTGATACTACATCTCATAGACCATCACTAGCCAGTATCAGGCATTCATCTTCTGATGTAGTTTCACTCTTCTCTACATCTCCCCTATCCTCCTACCTTCTCTTCTACGTTCCTCTTCTTATCCTCTTACAGTCACCATACATGGACGAAAATAGATCAAACAATTTCAAATTTGTTTTGATCACCAAATTGCCAACTAGACAGCCCTCTCTAACTTCTATGCCCCAACTTAGGCTCAAGTTAAAACCAAAAATAGTTTTTAATTTCCAGCAATTTACTAAGGTTGAAATATTTTCAACCACTACTCCATTATTCCCTCAACAACCCCAATAACAATTACTTTTTACTTTTATATTTTTACAATTACTCCTTAGTAACAACATATTAGAGGGAAACTACAAATTATTGAATTTGAATTTAATCATGACTATGTCTTGCCAAGACGTATGTAGATGCTCCTACATCAAAATGAGTAAATTTGGGGAGTTTTCATTGACTTGGATAAGGGTGAATAGGCACAAAGGGATGGATGGGTTCATTTCATATCTGATCATAAGATAACACATTAATTAAACTAGAAATGGATGTCTCTAGATTAGCCATCTTGTCCATTAGCATCTTAATGAGGTCTAGAGGGGGATTAGTCTAGGAGATACCTCTTAAGTTATAAGGAACTTGATAGAAAGTAGAGGGAGTTTATGACATAGATTGTTGAGGTTGTGTTGGGGCAACATAAGGATAATGAGTCATATGCTGAGGTGGAAAGAAAATGGGCTTGTCCCATTAAGTTAGAGACTATGCTTTGGTTGGATGTTGTTATTATAGGTTCAGTTATTGTCATGGTTAGACTGGATGAAGGGTGAGTCATAACTTGGGTAATTATAGGTTTAAGAGTAGATGGAATAGGTACCACCAAATTTTGAAATGGGGTGAGACTTAATTAATTTGCTTGTGGTTGTGAAGGTAGGGAAGTCATGCTAAGGTTTAGGTGGGATTGGGCAGTTGGTGATGCTAAGCTTTGGACATTGTTTATGTTTGGGTTACTTGTCAAGGTTGTGGTTTGAGTAACCATGGGTAAAATAGTGGAGGTAGCTAAAACTGAAGTTATTTCCATTAGAGAGGTTGGCATACCATAGATTGGGTCACCTAAAGAGTTGTGGGTTCAACTCATGGCAAGGTAATAATGAAGGGCTGCCACATTACGATCAAGAAAATTAGCAAAATCTTGATCTCTTTTAGGCACAATGGGAATTTGGTTGGGGCTGGGAGTATGCTTTCTATATGAAGTATGCTCCATGATAGACTTAGTAATAAGAGGGGAAGGTGGAAGTGGTTTTTATCTTACATAATAATAAAGAATTTTGGATTTAGATCACATCAGTACCATGCAATAATAAGTATAAACAATCTTACTACTTTGTATTAGTGACAGAATAAGGAAACACTAGGTTTATGTGCAAGTATGTGGGTTGTTTTAGCTTGTTATTTTGAGAAACTTAAAATTACATAGTTATTGACACTAGTCACTTGACCGATGTCGGTAGTAAAATTTTTTTGATGTCGATGGGATTAACCGATGTTGGTAGCTAAAGTCTAATGATGTTAGTGTAGTTAACTAATGTCAGTCACTGTAATATCTTTGGAGATGGAAAATCCAACACTTTAGAAATTCAAAAGTAGAATCTAGGTAAAACAAAGGATGTAAGAGGTCTATGTAAGAAGGAAGAACACTCAGAAAACTTGATATAATAAGTTATAATAACTAAGTATTATAAATAGTGTTGATTTTGTGAATCAATAGAAAAATGTCCTTACCAACTCCAAAATATAGAAGACAATAAAAAAGAAGAAAAATAACATACAACCACTAATTATCAACTCTTAGAGATTAATTTTAGTCTCATGTTGGCTTCTGCCTTAATCATATAGTGATAATAGGATTTGGTTATTGAAGGTACTAGAAAGTAATCTAGAGCTAGTTTTAGGTTAGTTTTAGTGTTCAAGAGGAAATCTATGTTAGACTAGGTACATGGCTTGTTATAAGATCTTTATCCCCACACTTTACAAACCTAAATCCAAGCTAGGCTACTTAGCCAAAATATACCTTCTATCTAGAGTTTATACTTTGCCATAGAATAGAGTGGGTTCTCCCCTTGGTGGTGAAATTCAAGTAGGATAGTCAGGTAGGGTAAGGTGATCGATCAGGTGATAAAATCTTGACGGGTCTTATCTCAAGTGAGTTTAAATGTTTTTTTTGTGAGTGTTGTCTAGTTGTGTAACATAGGTGCACTAAAATTTATTCATAATGCTTGTAATTAACTAGGTGAACTAATATATGTAGCAAGCAAACAGTGAAGTGCTGTAAGTTTTAAACCCAAATCTAAAATGTTTAGATTCGAATGAAAGAAATGATGAAATAAGAATAGAGAATGAAATTCACTATCCTAATGTGCATGAAAGAAAGAGATAAATAATATATTATTTTAACTTGTAAGGGAAATGCTAAATTGATTTTAGAGGCAAAGAGAAAACAAGAGTGGCAAGGAAGAAAAAGTTTCAGTTTATTGCATTTAAACCAAAAATACAATGTTGAATTTTTTTCATTTTGAGGGAGAAAAGAAGTATAAAGTGCAAGAAATGAAATTTTCACTATAATGCACCTATATGAATGCTTAAAATAAGCAATGAACCCAAAGAAAATTCTAGGGTCCCATCGGACATGCCAAAAATGTTCCACTAAAATTTGTCTATTTCAAGTCTAAAGAAAAATAGAGGATAGGCATAAGTGATTAGAATAAACCTAGATTGGTTTACATGTCATATCCAGACATTGTGATCACTCCTCTTTGGCTAGGGAGGACTACCTATAAGTAATAAAGCATTACCACAAAATGTTTGTTAGCAGATATTTGAGTGGGCTGCCAAGGTGCATGCTTGTTTTAGGAAGTGTCAAACTTCTTTAGAGATGAAAGTGCACTTTTGAGAGAAAAAAGAGTAATAAATAACCAAGAGAGAGGAAAATATAGAGTAAAAGAGAGATAATGTTACCATTATTCACAACCTGAGTGTAGCAAAAAGTAATAGAATGCAAGTGGTATGTTTTGTTTATATTTTGGAAGTTGTTTGTGAGGGTCTTAGAAGGGTTAGGAAATCCATAGTTGCCAACATCAGTTATGCTGCTGAGGTTAGTAAGGAAGGTGAATGATATTAGTTAAGTTGCCAAGGTCGATGAGGAATATGATTGATATCAGTTAGGCTTTGATGTCAATAGGGGCAATAATTGCCTAGGAGTTTGTAGAAGGCTTTTTTGGGTCTAAGAAAGGTTTTGGTCAAGTCTTGAAGGTTGGGGAGAGTTGTGAGAGAGAGATTATGGTTGGATTGATATATTTAGGGGTTTGGTGTGTTGGAATAAGGGGAAGCAAGTAGGGAAGTTTTATAACTCCTTCATGGGGGTTTGGTCAGGAATGTGTAAGGCAATAAATAGTAGATATAAAGTTATTTCAAAGTAACTAATTAAAGACTTATAGAATAAGTGATGTACTTAGTTGTAGTGTTGACTAAATGATAAGTTCCAGATGGATGGATCCTATAAGGTAGTCTAAATCAATGCCTTTAATAGAGAAAATAAGTAGGTGTTGTTGGTTATCGAGAGCTTGGTTCTTGATCTAGATTGACTTATGCAAGATAATATTAAGCCAAGATGTTGAAAGTTGAATGCCAAAAGCTTTTATGAAAATAAGAATGATTTTTCTTGATTTTTGTTGACTTGAACACTAGTTTGGAGTTTGGATTATATAACCAACATTAGCAATCTTGTCGATGTCAACCATGGGTTCACCCTGTTATTCCCAAAATCTATCACTCATTTTTGGGGACAACATATCAACTATTTTGGTCCTACAAGCCAAAATTCTCTCTTCCCTTCTCAAAAACTATTTTTAGCATCCAAGTTCTTCAATTATTCAAGAATTTTTAGTCAAGGGACTCAAAGGTTCAACAGATTTAACAACTTCAATAGGCAAGCTCTCACAAAGGAACGAGTTCCAAACACATAGGCAATTTCAAGGTTGGTTCAATGTTGAGGTTCAACCAAAAGGTCCATTGATAGGGTTCAAACAGAAAGATTGAACCATTAAACCATTGAACCATTGAACCCCGCCTCCAAATGTTTAAAGGTTCAATGAGTTTAAAGGTTCAATGACATTGGTAGACTAAAAAAGAGTTAAGCGCTTTGGCAAGTTCAAAGTTCAATGGCTTCAAAGGAATTAAAGAAAAGAAGACTTCAAAGAAGAAAGATTGAACTGTTGAACCATTGAACCTTGAACCAATAGAGTTCAAAGTTCAAAGGTTCAATGAGTTCAATAAAGTTTGAGAGACTTAGAAAAACAAAGGATTCGAAGAGCAAAGAATGAACCATTAAACCATTGAACCTTAAACCAAAAGAGTTCAAAGTTTAAAGGTTTAACGAGTTCAATAAAGTTAAGGATCTAGAAAATTTGAAGGACCAAAGGATTCTAAGAAAGAGAATGAACCATTGAAGTTTGAACCAAAATGGTTTAGAGTTCAAAGGTCCAAAGGTTCAAAGAATTTCAAAGTTTGAAAGAAATCTTTGAGCAAAAGAAGTGGAAGATTCCAGAGACAAGTTCAAAGAGATGGTTCAACCGATTGAACCAAGGAGCTGATTAAACCAAGGAGCTAATTGAACCAAGGAGTAGATTAAACCAAGGAGCTGATTGAACCAAGGAACTAATTAAACCAAGGAGCCAATTAAACCAAGGAGCTAAAATGGACTACCCAAACCATTGAACCATTGAACTGATGCACTCTCATGGTTCAAAGGTTTAAGGTTAAGCATGGTTCAAGTGACCAAGTGACCAATGAATTCCCTACAGATGTCAAATTCAAGGTAATAAAATGCCCATTTATTTTCAAATATGGTGTGGAACCTAAAGAACAAAACTCAGTGAACAACTAAAGAAAGAGCTAAAAGAGCCTTTTGAAGGTAAGAAGATAGCTTGAAAGCTCAAATTACAATAATAAAGAGGGAAAGCTAAAGGAGATACTAAAATATCTATAGGGGAGTTATTCTAGTAGGTGGAATAGTCCACCAAGTAGACATCTGAGCGCATAAACATTCAAAGGCATAGCCTATTTTTCTCCCTTTGAATAAAAGTGAGTAGACATCCACGTACATATCTAGAAATAGACCAGATGACCCATGCTTGGGAGAAGACATTCAAGATGATTATGTACACCAAAGTCAAGGCCAATGACCTATTCCAACATGGCCCTTTCATAAAACTAAAAATGCATTCAAGACATTGAATATAACATGGGCCATTCAATGAAATAAAGTGCCCAAGTCTTTCTTGGAGTGTTATATATTGTAATCTCTTATTTTATGCAAAAGAGATCTTTTTATTATCAGAAACAAAACTCTACCCAAATTGAAAGGCATTACTAAGACTTTGAGCTCAGATTGTTAATCATATTTTGTTATTTGAATGAGAAAGCAAGTGCCCTTTTAGACTTTGACCTAGAATAGCTTATGTTGTTGAGGAAATTGTTCTTATGTCTTTTTCATGAATGCATTCTTATCTATTTAATTAAATAAGTAGAACTAGTGGAAGTAATTAGGAAGGTGTCCTAAAGCCAACTATAGAGAGACTTTGTGTTGCCACAATTGTCTTTAGTGTGTTTGTTTGTTTTTGTGTAAAGGATCTTGGGATGACTTTGTGTCCCCATTGTCCTTCGTATTTCACTCTTTGGTAGTTGAGGTAGAGACTTTGTGCTACACTTCATTTTGTTGTGTTATTATTCCCTATTTTAGTGAGGGAAGTAATAAAAGACTTTGTGCTTTCATGGGTTTCTCGTGGTTACAATTACTACCAGAAAGGATTCCTACTATTTTTTATAGACCACTTCTAAAAGAAGAGAAGTGTCTTCAGTGTTTTCACTAGGATTCTCCTATGTCTATGAACATTATCTCTAAAAAAAGAGAGATGGATGGTGTTATCCTACCCTGAGTGTTATTCTCATCTTTTATATATATATATATATATATATATATAGTACCTTATAGTTATAGGGAACCTCCCCTTGATGAGAGAAGAGATTTGTCCCCTTTTGATGTGGTAGACCTACACATTTTGCCGATCAATCTCCTTATGCTATGGTTGAAACAACCTATTTTGCCCATCAGTTAGCTAGTGATAAAATATTCACCCAATAGTTTTTGGTGACTCTACTGGGGAAGAACACATAGTTTGAAGCCTCAAGCTTCAAATTGAAGTAGTTCTAGTTCTTTCCCATTGTTAATTTTCCTCCCAGCTTCATGCAATAGTTTTTGGTGACTCTGCTAGGGACACAACAATTTTGTGCAATTTGAAGCATCAAACTTCAGATTGAAGCATCACCTGTGTCTTATCCATTATCATTATAGCCTTATCCATTTTCATTATATAATCTAGTCTATGAAACCAGAGCCGCTGGGGATCAAATGTATCATTGCTTTTATCTACTCTACCAGCTCCATGCCAACAATTTCTGGTGACTCTACTGGGGAAGAACACGTAGTTTGAAGCCTCAAGCTTCAAATTAAAATTGTTCTAGTTCTTTCTCATTTTTATTTTTCTCCCATCTTTGCGCAATAGTTTTTGGCAACTTTACTGGGGAAAGAACACACAGTTTGGAGCCTCAAGCTTCAAATTGAAGCAGTTCCTATCCTTATCCATTTCATCTTTACACTCTGGCAAATCCATAGTATACAAAAAGCTAGAGAGCTAAAGGGATTATTGATCCTATATTTGAGTTGGCACAACAAAGTGATTTTGACCTTTTTTTTTCTCCATCTCATCTTTAGCAAACCAAGAGTTTTCCTCCTACCAAAGTCAGGTCTCCATTACCAGGCAAAGTGTCCATTTCTATTGTTAGCATATCTTTATCAATACATACCCCTCAGACATTTTTTATCCCTCCCTTTAGTAGTCAAATCATGGTAGTTCAAGGCCCGTGGGTTAACTCTTTTGGTCCACTCAACCTAACTCCACCTCTACATGAGCTACCTCATAGTTCTAGGAAGAATTTCCCAAAGTTCTTTGGCAATGGGAGAGTTTATCCTGATGAATATATTGTAGCTTTTAGCGTATATTATGGCATGATAGGTATGGAGTATGAGGATGTAGTAGTCAAGCTATTTATGAAAACATTGCAAGGTGTTGATGCAGACTAGTTCTACCATCTACAGGCTCGATCAGTGACTGATTGGAACACTCTCAAATCCAAATTTGAAGCTAGGTTCAAGCCTACAAAAGATGTGCATGCCCTATTAGCCTAGTTCACATAGATGAAGAAGGAACCTCATGAACCTATGAGAGGCTTCATTGCCAAATTTGACAAGCTGAGGAATAGGATTCCTATAATTGCTCAACCGACAGCTGAGAATCTCTAATGTTTCTTCATCAACTCTTAGCTTCCTAAAGTGAGTTTCTTGTTGAGACATGCTAGCCACATAGACCTTACTGTAGCACAAGATTTGTTTACTGAGGTGGAAGATGATCTTATCATGGTAGGAAAGATAAGAAGAGATCCTAATAGAGACAAATCTTCTTCATCTTTAGAATATTCATCTACAGGCACCACTGATCTAATGGTGCAAAAGCTAGAAAATGAGTTGATAGCTCTTAGAAAGCAAATGGCACAAGGAATGTCTTCTACTCCTTCATATAGAGATATACCAAGGAAGACATTTCCTAATCAATCAACTAAGGCAATGCTATAAGGAATCAAGGGTAGCCAAATCACCTTCTTCCTTCATAAGGGAAACTTGCCATTGAAGTAGCTCAAACCAACTCAGCAGTTGGATATCTCAAAATAGAATTTGATTTCTCCTTCTAGCCTAAGTTGAACCCAAAAGATGACACTAATCTCTTTGCGTAAAACCAAGAAGAATCAGCTGGTGACTCTAACATTGGTTTCTTGAATTACCAAGATGAACCCAGAAGTAAAGGTGAAGCATTTGATGGATCATATGTTGTATTCACCTAGTTCTAAAACCAATCAGCCTAGCAAGCTGATAAGGAAAAAATAGAGGAATGAGCTTAACCAACAATTTCAATTGCTAAGTGGGGAACCACTCTACCTTTTCAATCAAAAGACCTGGTGATGGATAAAAGGGTAAGTACATCAAGTTTTCCTTCATCTTCTACTTCAAATTCATAGACTAGTACCCCCCCCAAAAAAAATTGAAGGATGAACTACCTTCCCCTATTCCTAATTCATTTTAGACATTTGATATAATCGACCATGTCAAGAAAACTAAAATTCAAATGTCTGAATTTGAATTCCTGCAATCCAACCCTGAGCAGTTGGATAGGTTAGTTAAGTGTGTGAAGAATCAAACCATCCCTATAAGATAAGATGTTAGAAAGGTAACTCATGATCCCCCAAGGAACATGTCCACCCCAAACAATCTTGTCATTACTCCTCCTACTACTCCTAGGAAAATAGAGCCTTTTTATGTTTCCCTATTGATAAATGGTCACAAGCTGAGCAACTGCATCATTGATTTTGGAGATTTAGAAAATGTAATGCCTGCCAAGGTAGCAGACTCTCTTAGCCTCACTTTGACCAAGACCTTTGGGAGATGTTTCTCTATGGAGAAAAAATAAGTGCCATTGCTGGGACAAATCAAGGACACCCAATTTGCATTTGTAGCATTCCCAGATAAAAGAATTAATATGATAGTCTTGGTGGATGATTTCTCAGCCTCATACAACATTCTTCTTGGCCAAAATTTTTGTAAGGATGTTGGTGGTGAATTAAGCATGGACCTATCTGAGGTGAGGATCCCTGTCAAATGTGTCATGCAAAGGCTGCTTCCTGAGAAGGAGACAAAATACATGTCACCCAAATGTCGGCCCCTGAAGCTCAAATTCTATTTGAGTCTTTGGGTAGGGGTAATTATTTTTTGTCTACTAAAGATGTTCCTATTATAGCAGATGAAAGTCCTATAGGTGGCAATCTAAAAATTGATTCAAATAAGACATCAAAAGAATTGGTAGGGTGTAGTATAGATGAAAAAGGATCTTCCCTCTCTAATGAAGAAAAATCTGATAGAAGATCAATTTTTGATGATGTTTGGATCTTAGAATTTGATGGCAACAATTCTTCTACCGACTTAGGAGCCAAGATTGTGTTAATATCTCCTCAAGGAGATATTTTTTTTTTCTTATAAGTTGAAATTCAACAACACTAAAAACACTGTTGAATATGAATATCTATTACTCAAGTTGAAATTAGCCTAAGATAGAGGTGTCAAGCTCCTTCATTCTAAAGAAGATGTTGAACTAGTGGTTTGTTAGGTGAGGAACCTGCATCAAACCAAGAACAAAATATTGTGACATTATCACAGTCTAGTATGGGATCAATTTGAAAGTTTTAAAGCTTTCAATATTTCTAAAGTGCCTAGAGAGCCTCATAATCATGAAAATTCATTGGCTATCCTTGTAACCTTCATGGTTCCTCACCTCGATTTCAAAGATAATAGGTACACTATCAAACTAGTCTTTTGACCAAGTGTGCCTGATAAAGCTAACCATTGGCAGGTGTTTGATGCTGACAATCAAATAATGTGCTTCACTAGACCAGAAGAGAAACAATATATGGTAGTGGACCATACTACTCCATGCCAAAGTTAGGAAAGAAACTCTTTGCCAAGAGAGTAAGGATTTATGGTTTTCAGATTGGAGACCACGTCTTGTCATGGGGAAAGAAGAAAGAACTAAAAGGAGTGCATAGAAAATGTGATTCTTGGTGGAGAGTTCCATTTGCCCATCACTGATTTTGTGGAGAAAATGGTTTCTTACTAGTTTATCAGGATGAAATGACATTTTCATTGCCTAATAATGGGTAGCATCTGAATCACTTTAATTCTTGAAGTATCAGATAAGTCTAGTTGTACATATGTAATTTTTATATAGTCTTTAGTTTTGTTTTGCATTGTTCATTTTCATTTTTTAGTGCCTTTTTTTTGTGTAGCATGACTCTATAGCCTAATGGCATACTTAAAGGCATTGAATATTTTGGATTCTACTCCCTTCGATTATTTTTACAATCAATGGAAGTTCCCCAACTGGAGCCAGCTGTTGTTCCCAAAATCTATCACTCATTTTTAGGGACAACATATCAACTATTTTGGTGTTGCAGGCCCAAATTCTCTCTTCCCTTCTCAATAAAATGTCCTTAGCATCTAAGTTATTTTATTGTTTAATAATTTTTAGTCAAGGGACTCAAAGGTTTAACAAGTTCAACAACTTCAATAGGTGAGCTCTCATAAAAGAATGAGTTCCAAACACTTAGGCAATTTCAAGGTTGGTTCAACATCGAGGTTCAACCAAAAGGTTCATCAGCAGGCTTCAAATAAAAAGATTGAACCATTGAAACATTGAACACCACCTCCAAAGGTCCAAAGGTTTAACGAGTTCAAGGGTTCAACAACATCAATAGACTTAAAAAGAGTTAAGTGCTTTGGCAAGTTCAAAGTTCAATAGCTTCAAAGGAATTGAAGAAAAGAAGACTTCGAAGAAGAAAGATTGAACCATTGAACCTTAAACCAAAAGAGTTAAAATTTCAAAGGTTTAATGAGTTCAATAAAGGTTTGAAGAGTAAAAAATGAACCATTGAACTATTGAACCTTGAACCAAAAGAGTTCAAAGTTCAAAGGTTTAATGAGTTCAATAAAGTTAAGGATCTAGAAACTTCAAAGGACCAAAGGATTCTAATAAAGAGAATGAACCATTGAACTTTGAACCAAAATGGTTCAGAGTTCAAAGGTCTAAAGGTTTAAGGAATTTCAAATTTTGAAAGGAAGCTTTGAGCAAAATAAGGAAGTATAAGATTCTAGAGACAATTTCAAAGAGATGGTTCAATTGATTGAACCAAGGAGCTGATTAAACCAAAGAGCCGATTGAACCAAGGAGCTAATTGAACTAAGGAGCTGACTAAACCAAATAGCTAAAATGGACCACTTGAATCATTAAACCATTAAACTGATGCACTCTCATGGTTCAAAGGTTTGAGGTTAAATGTGGTTCAAGCGACCAAGTGACCAATGATGTCCCCATAGATGTCAAATTCAAGGTAATAAAATTCCCATTTATTTTCAAATATGGCACGAAACATGAAGAACAAAACTTAGTGAATAGCTGAAGAAAGAGCTGAAAGAGCCTGTTGAAGATAAGAAGATAACCTGAGAGATCAAATTGCAATAAGAAAGAGGGAAAGCTATAAGAAATACTAAAATATCTATAGGGGAGTTATTCCATTAGGTGGAATAGTCCACCAAGTAGACATCTGAGCGCATAAACATTCAAAGGTGTGGCCAATTTTTATCCCTTTGAATAAAAGTGAGTGGACAGCTGTGTACATATTTGGAAATAGACCAGATGACCCATGCTTAGGAGAAGACATTTGAGATAATTCTATACACCAAAGTCAAGGCCGCTGACCTGTTCCAACATGGCCCCTTCATAGAACTGAAAATGCATTCAAGGCATTGAATACAACATGGGCCATTCCATGAAACAAAGCACCAAGTATTTCTTATAGTGTTATATATTGTAATCTCTTATTTTATGCAAAAGAGATCTTTTTGTTATCATAAGCAAAACTCTACCCAAATTGAAAGGCATTATTGAGACTTTAAGCTCAGATTGTTAATCATATTTCATTATTTGAATGAGAAAGCAAGTGACCTTTCAGACTTTGTGCTGGAATAGCTTGTGTTGTTGAGGAAATTGTTTTTATGTCTATTTTATAAATGTGTTCTTGTCCATTTAATTAAATAAGCAGAACTAGTGGAAGTAATCAGGAAGGTGTCCTGAAGCCAACTGTGGAAAAACTTTGTATTTCCACAATTGTCTTTAGTGTGTTTGTTTGTTTCTATGTAAAGGATCTTAGGATGACTTTATGCCCCCATTATCCTTCGCATTTCACTCTTTGGCAGTTGAGATGGAGACTTTGTGTTACACTTCATTCTGATATGCTACTATGCCCTATTTCAATGAGGGAAGCAATGAAAGACTTTGTGCTTTCATGGATTTATCGTGGTTACAAGTACTACCAAAAAGGATTCTTGCTATTTGCTATAGACCACTTCTGAAAGAAGAGAAGTGCCTTCAGTGTTTTCACCAGGATTATCCTATGTCTATGAACATCATCTCTGAAAAAAGAGAGATGGATGGTGTTATCCTACCCTAAGTGTTATTTTTAGCTTGTGTGTGTGTGTGTGTGTGTGTGTGTGTGTGTGTGTGTGTGTGTGTGTGTGTGTGTGTGTGTGTGTGTGTGTGTGTGTGTGTGTGTGTGTGTGTGTGTGTGTGTGTATATATGGAACCTCCCCTTGATGAGAGGAGAGATTTGTCCCCTTTTGATGTGGTTGAAACAACCTATTTTGCCCATCAGTTAGCTGGTGGAAAAATATTCACCTGACAGACCCATGTCGGTGGCCTTAGAATAGGTAAAACTAATATATTGATCTTATTTTTTGTTGTTCCTCATGCCAAGTGTGGTACCCATTAAAAAAGGTAGAAATAGGAGGTTAATAAGGATGTAGTTGGTTAGGAATTTAGTTTTGAGGTGAGAATAAGTCTTGGGTAGTTAGGATAATGGGACTAAGTCTTAAGGTGACTCATCAAGTGAGAATTAGTCTTAGGATGAGGTGGCCAAGTAGGGTGGAAAAATGGGTTTTTAATTAACTTAATTAAATATTTTAAATTAATTAAATGTGTGAGGGGTAAAAGCATGGGTTAGGGAGGATAATTATTAGTATTATTGAAAACAAGCTTAAGGGGGGTTTTGACATAGGGAGTTACACACGTGTGTGACGTATTTTTGATGTCTATAACACCAAAACTAGGTAGGATGGTTCCACATACATCCTCTCTTGAAAGGATTTTTTAAGGTCTCATAAAGGTTTGTTAATGCTGGGCCATGACGTATTAGATAAGCTAGTTGGTTAATGTGCAACTATTTTAGTATAATGGGCCTTTTATGGTTATGAAATTTTAAACATTATTTTGGTATTTTGAAAAAATAGTGGAAAATGTAAGTTTACTCATTTGTATAATATGTATTTAAATCATTTTTTATAAAATAATGGAAACAACACATTTTTAGGTTATGCTCAAATGATGAAATAAGAATTTTAGGTTTTGATTAAATGGAAATGTGGTTAATTTAAATGTATTCATTACATTACACTATAAATATTTAACAATGTGTAAAAAAAAAATTGAAAGATATTACAATTAGGATAGATGTGTAGATTCAAATTGGATTCAAATTAATGAAACCCTAGTTTAACTGATGCATAAAAATAGAAAAAGAAAGGGGAAATGAAGGAAAATCCTACAAAAAAGAGATGAATCTAATTCTCTTGATTGAATACAACCCAATAAATTTATCTCTCACTGTATTAACAAATTTTAACCACAATGAATATGATGCAAGAATCTAAAGGAAACCAAACTATGAAAGGAATGAATATGACCAACATTAACATACACAAATCACAAATAAAACTTCCATAGCCTTCTATTAACCAAGATATTCATTTTGAAAGAAAATTAGAGTTATTTATAATGGATTGAATAATTTTTTTTCCCAAAATAATAGTAGTATAAGTAAATATAAATGGGATATTTGAAGGATGAATTCATAGATCTAGTTGTAGAATAAACCATGTTGAACACTAAGCAAAGGCACATAGGGCCCTATAGAACTAATCATGTAGTGGGTTTGATTACCAAAGAACACATAAAGGGGAATTAATCCCTAAACTATTCATAATCACTCCCATGATTAACTATGTTTAACCTTGCTAAAGGTTGATAGACTTGGTCAAAGAACGTAGATCACTCAACACTGAACACTCATCGCTGGAAAACTTAATGACCTAATCAACTGATGTAGGTACATGTAAATAGTAGTTAAATTATGATTGTTTTGTTATTATAAGGGTATAATAGGTCAATTATAGTCAATAATAATCCTTTCCCATGTTTCTTCAATCCTTCCTTGGTCATTTTATAGTATTTTTAGTTTTCCTACCAAAAGCAAGTAATTCAAAATTTTGAATTTGTTTACAATATTTTTGATGAGTTTGTCATCTTTTATCATATGGAAAAGGGTATTGATCCATTGGAAATGGATTTTTATGGATTTATTATAGTTATAAAGTGTTATAAAACCATTAACTCAATGTGCATTTTGACCTAAACCCAATCTAGATGCATACATTGTAGGTGGAAGGCTAAAGTAGGCATGTTTGGATGAGTTCTAAGGTGGATGAGAGATCCTAGCTACATGAAATAGAAATATAAATTTTTTACACATAAAATAAAATAAATTGTAAACTTTGAACCATAAAAAAACTAGGCCAATAAATGTAATAAGACAAGGGAGAAAATCTCAGTTAGAAGACTTTTTATGTAATTTTGTGACCGACAACAGAGGTCTGTGTGTATTAGTTTGAAATAAATATGAATAAAGAAATATTTTATCATGAGTTTTTTTTAATCCTAAATTTTTTAATGTTTAATAACATTCCCTTGATTTTTCTTAATATTACTTCTTACTTTTATGATGATATAGTTTGCTACAGAGGTCTGCAAGCATTGGTCTAAGTGTGAAAGGTAAAAGAATAATGTGTTTTCTTCCATTTTAAGTGCCATCAAGATTTTAAAAATGTATTAAATATCAAATAAGGTTTATAAGAATTAATTAAATCATTAAAATTCATAAATATTCTTTATAATTTTAATTCCCTTTATATTTGTGCCTTCAACCTGCTCACAATTCATAAATGCTAGGCCAAGGCTTTAGAGCCCAAAAATCCTTATATCTTCAAAAATAATCATTTAAATGTTATGAAATTTTGTGTAAAGTAGGAGGAGGTGAAAAGTGGGTTTTTAAAGGTGGTATCAAGATCTAAATCCACCCATATTAAAATTTATATTTAAAAAAATAGTCTATAGACCTATGTATGTTATCTAGAAACACTTTTTATTTATATTGAGAAAGAATGCACTTATGAAGAGTGTAAAATGGTTTGTTGAAATTGATTATATATAAAAAATGTTTGAATTAATTTTTAGGATCATTCAATTATGAGTTTTTATTGATAACGCCTTTTAAAAAATAGAGCGGGCCTTAAAAAAAGACTATAAACTCATTTTTATTATTAGATTAGTCATAAAAAGACCCTATAGGTTTCCATTACACCATAGCAGTATTAGGTCCCAATATTTGGTCTCCTAAAAGTAGAAAATATTTTAGTAAATATCATAAGGACAAGATGTGAAACAAAATGTTGTGAAAATAGAAGCTAGAGCAAGAGGTAGAGAAGGTTAGAGGAGGCAACCTACTACAACAATGTTAATCTAAGAAAAACCGTATCTTCAAGATCATTTTTAGGAAATGGAGATTTATTAGAGGAGAGGAGTTGATACAGGGGATGATAGTGATAGATAATATGAAAGTTCTCAATAAAAAGGGGCATAACAAGAGGAAGAAGGATAAGAAAGGGTAGAATAATGATTTATCAGATCAATCATGGGAGATATATCCAAACCTAAATTAGAAGTACTTGTGTATGAAGGTAGTTTGAATATAGAGGGTCTAGTTGATTATATCAATGCCATGTATATATATTTTAAATATGAAAGAATATAGGATGAAAATAAAGTGAAGTTTTTTGGTACAAGATTGAAATGCCATCCATCCCTCTTATGGGATGGAGTTCAAGATGAGAGGAGAAGGAAAGGTAAACCAAAGATCAAGAGTTGGGATAGAATGGTGGATAAATTTAAATTCAAATTCATGCCTAAGGATTAATAAAAAAGTTGTTTAAGAAGCTTCAAAACTTACAACAAAAGTAAATGAGTGTAAAATATTAAACAAAGGAGTTATACAAACTAACCATCAGGGCAAGACATATAGAAGAAGATGCTAAAAATGTGGTTAGATACAAAAATTTATTGATGTTCAAAATCCAAGATGAAATAAGTCTTCTATCACCAATATCAATAGAGGAGGCATACAAACTTTCCCTTAAAGTAGAGGAAAGTATTTCTAGGAAGCAAACTCAACATTCAAGAGGTAGAGGCATAACATTTAGAGGTAGAGGATAACATAGTGGAAGGATTCAGATATAGATCCATAATGAGGAATCCAATAGTTCTTAAAGTCAAGGCCAAACCATAAGAGGTGGTTACCCACTTAGAGGTAGGAAACCTTACATAAGAGGAAGAGGATTTATATGTAGGTGTTTCAAATGTAATAAGTATGGACATAAATATTATGAGTGATTAGAGAATCCTTCTACAAGTCAAGATACTGGTCAAATTATCCAATATGATGAGGAGAGTGTGAGATCTCCTTCTCATGAGGATTCACATGAAGTTGAAGAGTATTTAATTTTTTGGATAGTTTTTAGTGATGTTATGGTGATGTCATGGAGGTGTCCTAGTGAGTGGATGAAGTGATTTGATAGCCCAAGTGACAATGACAAAGTGTGTAATGTTTTTATCCTAGTGTGTTTAAAGGAGGCTTGGTTGATCTTTAGTTTTGAAGTGGTTATAGATGTTTAGGGATGAGTATGTATTATTGAGAATGTGAAAGGGGTCATATAAGAGGTTTTATATTCTTTGAGTGTTTGTGTGTATGAGTGGATTTCATTTGGTTGTCCATATCTTCCATCTAGACATTTTGGGTTTAGTGGTAGAAAATTTGAGTAGGTAGTTTGCTAACATCACCATTGCCACACAATTGATGAGTTAGGAGGAAATGGTCACATGGGGTTTTTTAGTTTTATGCATAGTTCTAATGCATTAAATTTAAGGTCATGTAATATAGTGATTCAAAATATATGCAAGTGTAAAGTTGGGCTCCCAAGCATTCTGAAATTTTTTTCCCATAGTCAAATTTACAAAGTGGCAAGAAGAACCAAGTAATAATTTTTATGGTGGAATATATCACAGGTGTAGAAATTTTAGGAAAAGGTGATCATATGGGTTTATTCAATTTTTATCCTAGTTTATTTTTGATAAATTTTAGATTAGGAACTAAAGTGCATCAAAATATATGTTTGTTCAAAGTTGGCCTTCTAGACAAGTTCTAAGCATATTTGGCTTTGTGATAGAAGATTTTGAGAAGACATTTTAATGGTGATATATATCTCATGTGTTTGAGTTATAGGAATAGTTTTTTATATGTATGGATTATCCTTTGAAACATGATCATGGGGTTTAAATTCTAGATCATGCATCTAATCACAACAAAAGTTATTGAGGTCAAAAGTAGGCTTTCGAAGCATATTTTAGTTGGTCCCCATACATAGTCAATTTACATGATGTTATAGATCTAGACCTAGTGGAGATCCAATAGTTCATGGGAGTTTGTAATTCCAGATCTAATGGTGCACATAGAGTCAAATTTGTTAATGTGATAGCTATTTAGAAAAGATAAAGATCGAGCATCTTACAGAAGATTAATAGAGTGTGTGTTCTAAGATGTCAGGATGCAGCAAGATGGTGATAAGCGCATGTTGTTTAATGATATAGAAAAGGTAAAGGATAAGGATAAAATAGTGAGTGGGTGTTCATATAGATTGATTTAATGGTGAGTATTAATAGTCAAAGACCTGACTGATTCATAGAGATCGATAGACTGCATTGAGTCAAAGTTTCTAGATTGCATGAGATAAAGTCAAAGTGACTGAGGTTTAACATTTGAGCATTGGTACTTATGTCTTAAAGATCAAAAAATATTTATGTTTCACATTTTATTTGAGTTGAGATGACATGAGATGTGAGCATAGTTTTCAAAGTTTAACTATGACCATTTGTATTTGAATATTTGAATTCGTAAAGGAAAAGACCAATGCCTAGTTTTTGGGCCATAACTTTCTATCCAAGAAGAATTTGCTCCTGATGTAAAAAATAAAGTGGTAGAGGACTCCAAGATGAATTTGGAAATATGAATTTTAAGATATTTAAGTGTTTACCAACAAACATATTGAGCTCTAAAGTTTAATATGTTTTTGTATATGTTTTGCAAGTGACACGAGATGGATATTCGAGCTTGTATTGATGATGTTTTGATATCTCTTGGTGAATTAGATATTGGGGAGTGTTTTAGACTCTATGAGGATACTATATGTGAATTATGAAGGATTTAATAATTGTATGAAGTACGAATAAAGGTTTTGATGGTGACTATGTGCTCATTCATGATGGTTGTATGCACAAAATGTTGATTGAGCTTACACAAAGAGTGTAATGATGATAATAAGCATTTGAGGATGACTAAGGGGTCATTTAGTGTGGACCTATACATTTGGAAGTAGTCCTATGTTTTTTTTTGTTTGATGTTGTGATAAATGGGTTAATAGGTCTCTATGAGACCTATAAGAGCTACAAGGGCCTTATTAAAAGGTGTAACTACTTAAGGGTGGCCCATAAATGCTATGGCTGACCTAAAAAGATTATATTAAGTTATGTATTTATGTGAGAGATGCCTTAAGGGATAAGGCATTCCTAATGGTTGACCAAGGTGTTGATAATCATGAATTCTCTATAAATAGTGAAATCAAATATAGTGATTTCTAGACTTTAATGGAGAGATTTGTAAAGGCTTGAGTGTGGACAATATTCATTGAAGCAAAGAAAAGAGGAGACTGAGTGTGCCCAATGGTTGGGTTGATGATAAGAGTAGATTGAGGACTATGTGCATGACATATAGGTCATAAGTATGATGGTATAATAGTGATCTTGTAGGTTTAATATGAGGGAAGAGGATTGTGTGAATGGAGTAGAGTGAAGAGTTGAGGAGAAAAGAGAGGAAGTGTACCCAGTGGATGGGTTGATGAGCAAAGTTGGTTCATGATTATGTGTATGACATATAGGTTATATTTATATGTCATAACAAGTACTCTTACAAGTTTGATGTTTTGAAGTGTGCGCAAAGGATAGTTGATGTTTGTGTGAGCTTGGAGGTTAGTTTGTGAGGTAAATCAGAGTATGGTCTTTGTGAATGGCCACATGGTTAGATTGTTATTATGTTGATAGAATTATTGTAGGTGTGTTGAAGTGAGTGTGAGTGAAGAGTTGGAGAGTGGGGTTAGTTTATATATGTAATGTGTCTTAATTAATCTTTGAGTGTTGGTATAAGTATGTAATGTGCTTTGGCCAACAAGGAGTATTAGGTGAAAGAGTGAAGGTGAAGAGTGATAAATAGAGATCCATCATCAGGTTTTGAAGACACCAGTTCTAAGGTAGAAGTGTTTAAAAGAGGGTTTTAAGGAATTTATCTTTTATTAGGGGTAGTTTCTCTTTGTGAAATAGGTGGTTTTAAATAACTTTGGTCATGAGGATATGATCAAGGTTTATTGGTATAAAAGAGTTGATCAGTCTCTTATTTATAATTTATTATAAGATAGTAGTCCATTTATGTTGCAAGATTGAGAGTGTGTTTTATTCCCCATGAGAGTTTCCCATAGGAACTATGTGTTATATGTTTGATCTTGTGTATGAATTGAATGTATGAGCTCTCTTGTTAATGGTTATTGATCAAGTTGATATATTATAATTGGTTAATAGTTTAAAAGACTACAATTGAAATTGAAATATTTTGGTTCACTGATTGAATCACCCTTAGTAATTTAACCTCTAATAATTAGTATCAGAGTGGGTCCTTTGAAGGAAGCCTAAAAAATTGAATGTGATCCTAAGTAGGTACAAATATGGATAAATAGTTGAAGAAAAAAATCAATAGTGTAAGGATCTAATCAAGGCACTTGAAGAACAAATATGTTCTCTGAAGAAATATGCCAAAGAGCATTGATCTCAAGGTTCAAATAGTATATGCCAAAATAAGTTTGTGTTGAAAATAAAAGGACATCATGTTTGATAAATAATCTTTCCATAATATTAGAGAAGATGACAACAAGGAAGAATAAGTTAATCTAGAAGCTGAGCTCATGAGTACACTTGGTGAACTAAAGGAGGAAAAGAAGAGGAATCATAAAATGAAAAATATGATCAATGTTCTTCAAGCATAAGTTAGTTCTCTTGAGGTAAGTTTGATAGAGCAAGAATGTAAAATAAAGGATGACATAGATAAATAAGCTAAGAGTGATAAGGAGACTATCCAAGTTCTTAGAGGTTAGTTAATGGTTATAATTTCAAGTGTAAGAGCTAAAGAGGATGACAAAATTAAAATGGAAACTAAGATAGGTTCATTGATAGATGATCATGAGAAATTTATTTTCAAGATAAGCAAACTTAAAGAAGATCAAAAGAAGTCAAATCAGGGAAAGAGTAATGGAAGAAGGCCAACTAGATGACCAAATGCTTCAAAGTATGCTAGTTTATTTCATGGTCATTGTTATACATCTAATAAGTATGGTCATAGATCTAAGGATTGTATAATGAATTCAGTCAAATATGGACATTCATGGAGCTATGATAGAAGGAATATTTGGCCAAAGATTGATCATAGTTCAAATATATCAAAAGGTATGAAATAAATTACTTATTTCAGTTATCATAAGGCTAAACATTCTGCTAAATTTTATCCAAGTGGAGGTAATAGGTCCTCAAGGTATCTTAAAGGAAATGAATCTTCCATTGTGCATGATAAATGTCATTCTTGGTTATGGAGACCAAATATTATCAATACTAATCACACTAGTCCAAAGGTTGGTAATAAATTTGCTTTAGAAGAATGTGTTGTACATCAATCTAAACTCAAAGGTTAAGTTGGTAATTTAGCTATAGAAGATGAGAAGAGTCAAAATATGATATGGAGACCTGAGGTAGTAAAGACTAAGGAGACTAATCCTATTATGTCCAAGAGTCTTCATGGATTGGTTTCCACTGTGAAGAAAAAAAGATCAAAAGTGAAGGAAAGTCAAGAGTTTCTGTTGTCACCATTTTTTGACAAGTCTGAAGTAGATAATATGTCAACTATCCAGATAAAAAAGGAAAATCAAAAGTAAGTTCAAGTCAAGCTCAAGGAGAAAGCCAAGGTGATGATTAAGGCTAGTTATAAGCCTTAGAAGCAAAAGATGAACTAAATATATCATATGACCAAGGAAGAAAAGGAATATGAGTTGTGGGAAACTCATGGTTTCACATTGTTCTAGGACATTCTGGATCAGGGTGTCTCTATCTAGGCTTCAAGGAGACACTTGTCAGTCAGAGGAAGCTTTGTGGTTATTAGACATTGTTTGATGTGAAGGTATGTTTGTTCATTCTTATATATATATATATATATATATATATATATATATATATATATATATATATGTATATATGTATATATATATGAGAAAAGAAGCTCATGAAGAATCTCAATGGTCCTATCTTGAGAAGGAGTTAGCTTGTTGTCAATGTTTGGATGTTCTGGTATAAAGGTGAGTTTCAAATATCTATCTACATATTAGTTTGTGGTATATGTCAGGTAATCCTATAAGTTGAAGGCCTTTCTTCTAGAAAAGAAGCTCATGAAGAATCTCAATGGTCCTATCTTGAGAAGGAGTTAGCTTATTGTCATGGTTTGGATGTTTTGGTATAAAGGTGAGTTTCAAATATCTATCTACATATTAATTTATGGTATATGTCAGGTAATCCTATAAGTTGAAGGCCTTTCTTCTATGATTATGTTCTAGATCTTGCTAAACTTGTTAAAGGCTTGTTGAATAGTTGTATATGCCATGGAATTTCATAGTGTTATGAAGTGAGGTATCTATATATGAGTATTAAATATGATTAGATAGTATTTGAAGACTTGTTTAAGATTTCATGTTCCTGGTGAAGCATGAAGTAAGGGGGAACAACAAGTTCATGTGTTTACTTTAGATATTTGTGAAGGAGTTGTAGTATAGGGTCAGAATGGGTGGTTATAGGTGGATTACTGATATTGATGGATTGTCAAGAAGTGTTTAGTGCTCATAAATTTTAGTGCACTTATTTGTGATGTGCTCCAAATGTTTTGTGGTCTAATGGTATGTTGAAGCCAAATTGAAGATTTTTGAGTACTCTCAGTTTTCTTAGTTTTTGGCTTAAGGGCAAGCATGTCTAAAATGGGTTATAGGAAGTCATGGATCCTAAAGGTGTGAAGGATCAAATCTTGGTTCAGAAGTGTGTGATGGGTGTCTCTAGGTGTGCAAGAAGTTTTATAGATGGGTGTTGATCAAAAAGAGGTTTGTTGACCTTATTTGTTTTGAGATTCTAAGGTTTTGGGATATGTTAGAAAAATGGTGTACTTTATGAATTAAGGTCTATGGATTCTTATTTTGTTGAATGGGCCAAATGGGTTATCAAATCAAGCTTCATAGAGATTTGAAATTTTGTATTTCTCAAGTTATTCATGTTTTTATCAGTATAGAGGGTCAATTAGCTAGTAGGTTTGTGAAGAAAGTATGTTGTATAGGATGATATTGGTGATGAAAATTAGTGTTCTTGAGGGGGAATATGAGATTTATATATATATGAAGTTTTAGGTCTTGAAAATGTGGCAACTAAAAATTATGGGCTCTATAAGTTCTAGGTAGGGATACAAGGAGGCTAGATAGGCCTAGTTTGAAGAAGATTATTTTTTTCTCAATAACAAGGTATGTTTGTTTCAAGGAGATTTTTTAGGTTGGTTGAGATCATGTTTCATGTTTGGTGAGTGGCATGAAGTTTTGTTGGTAGTCCTTATGGTGGTTTGATAGATAAGGCTAGTAAGCTTGTATGTTGGTTCTTCATGGTGTGTGGAGATACGAATATGCTCAAGATGTGAAATTGTTCAAAAATATTAGATGTTTCTTAGTGAGTTCCATCATATTTTAGTTATTTTTTGTGTTATTTCTTCATAGGTTGTAGTGCTTGGTTGAAGAGAGTGTTGTCATAAAGCAAAAAGAAGGTGTCAAGGTAAGAAGAGGTACGATCAAGGTAAGGGGGTTTGCATCATCTTTTTAATGTGTTCCTCTCCTATTTTATGGTATTTTTAGGTCCTTAGGATCATATTGGTGTCCAATTTGTCATTATGTAAAAGTGGGAAAAATTTCCCATTATGAGAGTGCTTGAAGAGAATGAAGGTGAGCTGAATGATGTTTGTTGACATCAATGACAAAGGGGGATATTATTGGAAAGTTATTAATGATATCATGATGATTTCATGGAGGTGTCCTGGTGAGTGGATGAACTACTTTTATAGCCTAGGTGACAATGACAAAGGGTGCAATGTGCTCATCTTAGTGTGCTTAAAGGATGCTTGGTTGATCGTCAGTTTTGACATGGTTAGATATGTTCAGGGATGAGTATGGAGTATTGATCATATTCAAGGGGACCTATAATAGGTTTTATATACTTTGATTTTTTGTGTGCATGAGTGGATTTCATTTGGTTATCCATAGCTTTCATCTAGACATTTTGGGTCAAGTGGTAGAAAATCTAAGTAGGTAGTTTGCTTATGTCACCTTTACCACATATGGATGAGTTAGGAGGAAAAGGTCACATGGGTTTGTTTATGTTTTTGACTAGTTATAATGTAAAAAAATTTAGGTCATGTGATATGGTGCATCAAAAGTTATGCAAGTTCAAATTTTGGCTCCTAAGTATTTTGATAATATTTTCCCATACTTGCCAAATTTGTAAAGTGGAAAGAAGAGCCAAGTAAGAATTTTGATGGTGGCATATATCACACATGTGGATGTTTTAGGATAAGTTGATCATATGGGTTTATCTAGTTTTGGGCCTAGTTTATTTTTGATAAATTTTATATCATTCATTTAAGTGCATCAAAATATATGCTTGTTCAAAGTTGGCCTTCCAAACAAATTCTAAGCATAGTTGGTTTTGTGATAGAAGATTTTGAGAAGGCATTTTAATGGTAATATATATCACATGTGTGTGGGTTTTAGGAGTAGGTTTTTATATGGACGGATTATCCTTTGAAAGGTGATCATGTGGTCTAAATTACATAACATGCATCTAATCAAATCAAAATTTATTGAGGTCCAAAGTAGGCTTTCTAGGCATATTATAGTTGGTCCCCATAGTCAATTTGAATGATGTTAAAGATCTAGACCTAGTGGATATCAATTGATTCATATGAGGTCATAATTATAGATATAATGGTGTGAATAAATCAAAATGGGTCAATGTGATAGCTATTTATCAAAGATAAAGATCGATCATCTTACAAAAAATCAATAGAGTGTGTGTGTTCCAAGATGTTAGGATGCAAAGAGATGGTGCCAAGTGCATGTTATTTAATGATTAAGACAAGGTAAAGGATAAGGATCCAATGGTGAGAATGTGTTTGTATATATTGATTTAATGGTGAGCATTGACATTTGAAGACCTGATTGATCCATAGAGATTGAAATAGTACATTGAGTCAAAGTTTCCAGATTACACGAGATGAGGTCAAGGTGACTAAGGTTTAACATTTAAATCATAGTGAATATGTGTTAAATATATAAATATATCAATGGTTTTTATTTTATCAAAGCTGAGAGGACATGATATGTGAGCATAGTGTTTTATGTTTAACTATGATCGTTTGCATTTGAATATTTGAATTTGTAAACGAAAAGACCAGTGTCTAGTTTTTGGGTCATAACTTTTGATCCGGGTATAATTTGATCATGATGTAAAAATAAAAGTGGTAGAGGACTTCAAGGTGAATTTTTAAATATGTATTTGAATATATGAAAGTGTGTACAAAAATATATATTAATCTCCAAAGTTTAATATGTTTTTGTATATATTCTACAAGTGACATGAAATGGATATTCAAGCTTATGTTGATGTTGTTTTGATATCTCTTGGTGAATTAGATATTTGGGAGTGTTTTAGACTCCATTATGATGATCTATGTGCATTATAAATTATTAAACAATCATATGAAGTATGAAAAAAGATTTAAATGGTGACTATGTGTTTGTTCATGATGACTATGTGCACAAAATGTTGATTGAGCTTGCACAAAAGAGTGAAATGATTCTTGTAAACATTTGAGAATGAATAAGGGGTAATGTAGTATGGAAATATACATTTGGAAGCGGTCTTATGTTCTTATTTTGTTTGATGTTGTTATATATTGTTGAATATGTCTCCATGAGACCTATATGAGCTACAAGGGCCTTATTAAAAGGTGTAGCTACTTAAGGGTGACCCATAGATGCTATGGCCAACCTATGAAGTTTGTAACAAACTATGTATTCATGTTAGATATGCCTTAAGGAATAAGTAATTATTAATGGCTAACCAAGGTGTTAATAATCATGAATGCTCTATAAATAGTGAACTAAAATATAAAGATTAAGAAAACATTAATGGAGAGATTTTCAGAGGTTTGAGTGTGGAAAATATTCATTAAAGAAAAGAAAAGAGGAGACTAAGTGTGCCCAATGGCTGGGTTGATGATAAACATACATTGAAGACTATGTGTATGAACTGTAATAAGGCATGCCTCCTAGTGTGAATAAAGGTTCATAAGTCTCTAAAAAGGAGAAAAAGAAGCCAAATAAGAAACCCAAGGATGTGTGGAAAGTGAAAGATCAATCTATGATTTCTCAAACTACACTCCATGCCAAGGATCAAAATTTATGGGTAATATATAGTTATTGATCAAAGCAAATGACTAGTGATAAGAGCAAGTTCATCAAACTAAGAAAATGTAAGGAAGGATCTATTATATTAGGAGATAACACTACAATAAATATTAGAGGTAAAGGAACCTTAAACATAGATGGAAAATTGCCTACAAATGATGTCCTTTATGTTAAAGGATTGAATCATAATCTACTAAGTGTCAAACAAATATGTGACAATGGATATAAGGTCATATTTAATGCAAAAGGTTGCAAGTTAAAAATATCTGGAAGACTAGTTTTAGAAGGGAAAAGAACTGAAAACAATATCTATAATCTTGTTGAAGTGAATCATAATAGTTACATGATAGGAAAGATTCATGACAGTTGGTAATGACATAAAAGAATGGGTCATTTCAAAGTGAGCTCAAATAAGTGTGTTAGACACATGCCCAAGATAACCAAACCTACAGACACTACTTGCAAGGAATGTCAACTAGGATAGAACACAAGGGTTAGATTTCAAACAAAGGAGTATGCAACTATAAAGTCTCTAGAATTAGTTCATACTGATCTTTATAGTCTTACTAAGATAAAAATATCTAAAAGAGAGATAAGTCATGTTATTTGTAGATGATTACTAAAGAATGACATGGGTAATCCTTTTGAAGGATAAATCAAAAGCATTTGAAAGATTCAAGATCTTTAGGGCCATGGTGGAAAATAAGATTGTATGAAAAATCAAATGCTTAATATATGATAAAGGTGGAAAATTCACCTCAAATGAGTTCATTGAATATTATGAGAAGCATGAAATTAGAATGCATTACTCTAAAATAAGGACTCCACATTAGAATGGAGTTATTGAAATAAAGAATAGGATAGTTAAGGAAATGGCTAGAATAATGCTAAAAGAGGCCAAGTTAGCTGATGGATATTGGAGATAAGTAGTCCAAAAAATAGTATATATCTTGGAGAGAGTTCAACTAAGGGTAAATAGTGATAAAAATCTTTATGAACTATGGTGTGGAAAACCTACCTCTGTTAAGTATTTCAGAGTGTTTGGTAGAAAATGCTACATTAGGAGAAAGGAGGACACATTGGGAAGCTTTGAATCAAGATGTGATGAAGGAATATTTCTTGGTTATTCCACCCAAAGCAAATCCAACATATGTAACAACAAAAGGCTATAAAATATTGTAGAGAGCATCAATGTCAAGGTTAAATAAGGATTAAACCATGTTAAACCTAAAAAATAAAACTATAATTAAGAATTAGATCATGAAGATGAAGCAGCTAATGATGATCATGAGGAAGTAAATGAAAAGGCACCTATAAAATTTATTCAAAAGGATAATCTTATAGAGCATATCATTAGTAATAAAAATTAAGGAGTTCAAATAAGGAGAAGAGTTGCACAAAAGAAGGAGCAAGTAAGTTTTTCTCTGATGTCTGAAATTGAGCCTAAGAGCTATGTTGAATCCAAAAAGGATGAGAATTGGCTAAAACCCATGACAGAAGAATCGAGCCAAATTCAATAGAACAAAACATGTCAATTAGTTCCAAGACCTTTAAACAATAATGTGATAGGTAAAATTAGGTCTTTATAAATAAGATGAATGAGGATGGAACTATTATAAGAAATAAGGAAAGATTGGTGTGTAAAGGATATGAACATGTTGAAGGCATATATTTTGAGGAAATATTGTCTCTATTTTTTAGATTGGAAGTTATAATAATGTTTCTAGCATTCTCTATTTACAATAAATTCAAAGTCTATCAAATGGATGTTAAGTCTATTTTCTTGAATGGGAACCTAGAAGAGGAAGTCTACATAGAACAACTTGAAGGTTTTTAGCAATTATAACAAGAATATTATGTATACAGACTAAGGAAAGCTCTATATGGTCTAAAATAGGAACCTATGGTATGGTATTCAAGATTAGACTAGTACCTACAATAACAAAGATTCAATAAAGGATGTGCAAATAATAATCTATACTTAAAATTAGATGATGAACATATGTTGATTATTGTTGTTTATGTAGATGAAATCATCTTTGGTAGTAGTAACAAAAAACTTTTCAAAGAATTTACTACACAAATTCAAAGTGAGTTTGATATGTCTATGCTTGGAGAACTCTCTTTCTTCCTTGGTCTACAAATAGTACAAACTGATGAAGGGATATTTATATCCTGAACCAATTATTGAAAGGAAATGCTCAAAAAGTTTGGAATGGAAGATAGTAAACTAGTTAGTAATTATTTAATAAATGGATGCAAGTTGAGCAAATATGATGAGTCCCTTAATGTAAATTAGACTATGTATAAATCAATGATAGGTATCTTGTTATACCTAACTACATCAAGACCTAATATCATGCAAGTAGTGTGCATGGCTATAAGATTTCAAGATAATCCTAAATAGTCACATGTCAATTTAGTGAAAAATATCTTTAGATATTTTAAGAGAAAAATTAACTATGGCATGTGGTATCCTAAAAGTGAAGATTTCACTTTGATAACATATACAGATGCAGATTGGGCAAGAAGTGTAGATGATAGAAGAAGCACTAGTGGTGGTGCATTTTTACTTAGAAATAGACTTGTTTCATGGCTGAGTAAAAATTAAGAGTTAGTTACTCTTTCCATAATAGAAGAAAAGTATGTGGTATTAGTGGCATGTTATACTCAAGTTTTGTGGATGAAGAAAATTCTAAAAGACATCAAGGTAGAGTATAAATCACCTATCTTTGTCCTTTACGATAATTAAATTACTATTAGCATATAAAAGAATTGAGTGATGCATTCCAAAATCAAAAACATATCAATTAATTATAACTTATTAAGAGAAAAGGTTGTAGATCAAGAGGTCATAATGGAGTATGTGCTAACTCAAGATCAAATTGCAGACATATTCACCAAACCTCTTCCCAAAGAATAATTTGAGTATTTTAGATAGAAGTTGGGATTGGTAGCTCCTACATCATATCACTAGATCCTAGTGATGCGGCATGAGTCCAAGGGAAAAATCATAGAATATTTGTTAATCCCTACAAGAAGAGAGAAAATGCAACTCAGATATGCATACTTTTGCAAATTTATAATGAGTTAATGGTTAAAGATTTTTGGACAAACTCCTTTATTTGATAAAGGGGGAGAAAAATTTAGACAAATAGTGAGAAAGAGTCCCTTTACCATTAATCTCAAAGGGGGAGAAGAAGTGCAAATGCTCTCTACAAAAGTTTGGAAAAAAGTGCAAATGCTAAATAAGATCATAACATGTGTCTAAGTTGAGTTTAGGCAATGTGTCATTGCCTAAGGGTGAGAAATTTTGGTATGAACAACTTTAGTTCATACTCATCAAAAGCTAATGCAAGTAATTTTATAAAAGGAGAATAATATTAGAAGATCATAGCATTTAGTTTTCCATCAATGACAAATGGGAAGATTATTGGAAATATGATTGTCATTGATGTCAAAAGGGAGATTATTGGCATTATGGATGTCATTGATGTTCAAGGCTAAGTATGGTGATTTGAGGATGTGAAAGGAATCCTAACAGAGGTCAAGGATGATTGGAGTGCTTGTGTGCATGAGTGGAATTCATTTGGTTTTTCATATTAATCATCTTGATATTTTGGGTCTATAGAGGAAAATTTGAATAGATAGCTTACTGATGTCATCATTACCATGTGTAGATGAGTCTAGGGGAGTTGGTCATATGGTTATGATCACATTAGTGCCTAGTCATTATGTATAAAATTTGAATCCATGCAATGAAGTACAGTTGAAGATATGGGGATGCAAATTTGGCTACTTAGACATAATTCATTAAGTTTTTATACTTAGCCAAATTTGCAAAAGGGTTCAAGCTGAGCCAAGTAAGCATGTTGATAAGGTCAACATTCACACACATGGAGGTGTCAAGATAAAATGATCATATGGGTTTTTTTTGTGCCTAGTTTCTATTAACTAAATCTTAGTTGACACGATGTAACATGAAAATATATATGCATGCGCAAAGTTGGGCTCCCATGCAGTTTTGATAGTGTTTTCCCACAGTCAGATTTGCAAATGGAAAGAAAAAGCTGAGTAGGATTTTTTATGATGGCATATCTTGCATGTATGAATGTTTCTATATTAGATGTATATATGGATGGAGTAACCTATGTGAGAGGATCTTATGCACTAAATTCTAGGTTATGTGATGAAGCACATCAAAAGTTATGAAAAAATAAAGTTGACCTTCCAGGCAGTTCTAGGCATAGTTAGTTCTATGGTAGAAGAATCTAAGTGAGCATATTAATGGCATTATATCTATCACATGTGAAGGATTCAAGAAGATATGATCATATGGGTTTATTCATTATCATTCCTAGTTTATATGGTCCAATTTTTAGAATAAGTGAATGATCGAAACAAAAGATATGAAGGTGAAAAGTTAAGCTTCCAGGCATATTGAGATGGTCCCCATAGCCAAATATACACAAGGTAAAATTTGATCTTGTTATAAGATCTAATGGTGAGAACTTAATCATACGTTGAATATCCAATGACTTGAAACAAATTTAATATGCTAAAGACACCTACAAGTGAATGCACTAGTAACAAGTGTCATAATCACATAGCTTGAGTAGTAAATCTATAGTGTGGTTCAAAGTCAAATAGTAAAGGATCAATGTGAGGATGAAAAGTGTCTCAAGAGTGGTAACTGACTATATGTGCAAAAATCACACACTAATGTCAAGTGTTACATTCTTGAAAGATAAGTAGAGATAAAGATCAAGCTTGTCATAATATCCAATGATGAGTAGGTGATCATGTAATGAAGATCTAATGGAGTGAGTGGACTCAATCGAATAAAGTGCTTAATGTTTATTGACATAGAGGTGAGGTAAAGATTGAGATAGTTTGATGAGATTGATATAGCGTATTCACTCCAAAGAATTAGGAAGTAATGAGATGAGATTAAGAGCTCAATGTTTAATAACTATTAGAGGTAAAGTTTGTGTAACTTTAAAGATCTAATGGCACATGGGAGTTTAGATAAAAAATATCAACACACATGTTTTAAAGTTGAAAAGTTAAAGTCTGGAAGTGTATAAAGATTGAATAGAGTGCATAAGCCTGTCAGAATTGATTGAATGGATGTGTTTTAAAGTTGATTAGATTGAATGAGGATCATCATATCATGATGCCAAACTAAATATTAATGGTTAATATTTAAAGATATGTTCATCCCAATGGTCAAGTGTTGGAACATGTAGGAGCTAGTAGTTAAGCCATAAATTATGACATATACAATGAATTTGATTATTTCAATCAATTAAATTTATGTAATATATCATGTGCATTAAAACTAGAGCCCAATATATGATAAAAATAGTAATGAGACCAATAATCATGGTGGTGGAGCATGAGTTCAAGACACAAGAAAGTTGCATTTAAAGACAAGAACTAAAGTCTAATATAACTGAGCAAGATGTATTAGTTAACAAGTGTGAAAATAGAGAATATATGAAACCCTAAATCAAATGCCTATATATGTCATCTAGGATACAATCATAAGTTGTTGTTGTTCTAGAAGTAATTGAATTGTGTCACAATGAGAATTATAGAGACATAAAGATAGAGGGGTAGAGAATAGAAGATAAGGGAAGAGAAGAGAGATGAAGTGTAGAGCATGAGTAGTTATAGACCAGACTTTTAATAGATAATAGAAAGTTGGATTCATTTATGAATCTATATTATAATCTAGAGTTGTATCTCCATATATATCTAATTGGTGGATGCCATCAAATAAGCCAAGCTGGTGCTCAATTAGGGAGTGTGTGCTTCCTTAGAGTTGGTTCTCTTAAATAAGGGGATTGGTGTCTCCTTAGGGTTGGTGCCCTTAAATGTGTAACCAATGAGGTTTTTAATATGAGGCTAGAATAGAGTAGTATATTCGAGAAACTATTCTCACCGTGGTTTTTCCCATATTGGGTTTCACACATATACATATGGTTTTATATGTTTTTATGTGTGTCATCTTGGTATATATGTTTTAATTTGCATATCATTTCTAGTTTGTTTTTTAAAAGGGATTTAAAAAGGAATAGTTTAATCAATCTACCAATTCAACCCCCTCTTAGTAGATAGTTTTGTTCCAACAGGTCCTTCTAAAGAGATCTTTTTTTTGTGTAATGTTATAATGTTCATTTTTTGAGAGAGAGAAGCATTCTTGTAAGGTTATAATGCATAAATATTGTTAGATTGATACATCAAAGTGAATCCAAAGCTAATCCCAACATTTCCAAGGTGACAAGGAGGGATGATGTAATAAACACCATTATCAAAGACTTTTTGAGCACATGACCAAGCACATTCCTCCATGTCCAACATCCAACTCTTACTCTCAAAGAGGGTAAATAATGCTTGTTTTCTCTTCCATTATTAGTTACTTATATTTTTTTCTTTCTATTTGAGTGTTTATTATTTAGGTGTTATATTACAATTGTGTTTTTATTTGGTTGTTATCATACTAAAACTATATTAATTCTCCTCTTGGATTCCCATTGATCACATAATGGAACACCCGATGGGACCTATGCACTCCAAATGCACAAATAAAGCATATTTGGACCTCATAGGAGATAATAAATAGTCATTTTAGACTTTAATTTATTGTTTTTATCTAAATTTTTCATGTCTGACTTTTGACTATAGAACTAAAAATTTGTGACTATAAAATTGTGAATTCGACAAGACAAATAATGGAATCATTGACCAAAATAGTGAAATCATTATGAAAATTTGAGAAATCATCCTAGTTTGAATTGGGATATGTGGAAATATGAAATAAAACCTGAAAAAAGTGAAATTTTTGAGTAAAACTTTGAATTTATGTCACAAGAAACTGTCTTTTCATTTATTTTTTGGGTTAATTGCAAAATTGTCTTTTTTAATTATAAAATTGTCATTTGTAGCATCAAAATTTTAGTATAAAGAATCAAAATTGCATTTTGAGGTTGAGAAATCATGATTCTAGGTTTAAAAATCATTTTATAACCATGAAATCACTAAATAAACATTAAAATTATGACTCTCTATATTTTGTGTTTTCTACACATTTTCCTGTAATTGTGAAATCATTTGCCAAAGTTGTGAAATTGTATAATAGATTTGCAAAATAATTATGAAACTATGAAATCACTCATTGTAAGTCTGTGTTTCATTCAATTTTTTTGAGTTTTTATGCTAAATATTTTTGTAGTTGACAATTTATTGCATAACTGTGAAATCATTACATAGTGCTTAAAATTATGTTTTCTTAAGCTAACTTGTATAATTTCACCTTGGATTAAGTAAAAAATTAATCCACTAACCTTGTTTTTAGATAATTGAGCCAATAAATAAGTAATTTAAAGTACTTTTTAATCAAATTTTTATTTTGTAAAATCTAGTTTTACAACAAAGGATAAAATTAATTCACATTTGGTTAAGGTGTTTAAAAATCATTTAACAATTTGTACTTTATCATTTCCAAGCATTTTGAAAAGTGCAAACATGGCCAAGGGGCCAAAAATTTCAAACACTTTTCAAATTTTTATTAGTAACAAGAATCCACATCTTTAGCTAGAGCTCCTAAGGGATTTTTTTATTCTTTTTTATTCTTTTCAAACACTTATATTAAATTCTCTTTGATTTGGCAAAAATAAACTATAGTGTGTATGATTTCCCCCTATCCCTAGGAATTGGGTGACAAAAATTTCTTGGTTTATTTCCATTGTAAATTTATGTCGAAAAAATGTCATCTATGCTCTCCCCAAGCTTTGAGCAAATTGGGTGATTTAAATGTGACCTCTAAAGTCTTTATATTTTCATTTTTTATGTATTTGACTTGTAGGTGGGAGTTGTTCACCTCCCCATGAGTTTTTTATGGGTTTGTTAACCTAGGGATTCATCTCCTAGCATCATACCAACCATTATTCATGGTAGGATAAGTAAATCAAGGCACATGATGCTAGGATTGTAAGGGGGATAAGTGACTAGCCCCTCTGATCTTAACAAAAACCTAGGTTAGGTGTTGATAAATATCAGACTCTAATAAGTAGTACATGGATGGAGTCCCTATGTAAAGGAATAGACCCTTGTATATTAAGTTAGAAAGTATGAACCTAGTTGACATGATTTCACCCTTGTGTTATCCACACTTGGGACCATCTAGTGCATGAAAAACTTATATATTTTTAGTCAACCTCACTTTCTATGAAATGTCTTGCCAAATGCCTATTGTTCGTCACTCTAAGTTCATGCCATGTACCAATGATTGAGATTAGTGGCGGGATTAAAAAATCTACCTACACCTATAATTTAATTTTTGGATTAATACTTAATTCCTCATAAGCACTTGTATATTGGTGGAAACTTTGGTAGAAGCTACACACACCTATGTCAGTTATAGGGATAAGATGATCCATTTATGCTACTTCTATTCTCTTTGATTTACATGCATATTTTGAGACTATAAATTGTTTTTTTAATTAAAATTAATCATAACCATCACATTTTTTCATCACCCTTTGGCCTAAGAGGTGTTATTCTATCTATTTGGTGTCACACTTTTTACTTAGATTTTTTATCCCAAAGCATTTGTATGTGTTAATTATTTAAATGGTGTATCATTACACTTCTTGTTTTGTCCAAAACTTGTGCCTTGGGTTATTGAATCCAAATACATCATCATGCCATTTGGTTGAAGTAGCATCATTATGCTACCCATGTTACTTGAAAAATGTTTCCTTATTTCCAACCAAGTTCAAAAACCATGTGTACCTTTGGTACAAAAATGGCATCTTTATGTTATCCATTTGGGTCTAAGATGTTATCCATTTGAAAAATACAAGTATTTTAAAACAATTTAAGAATTTTTCTTGCAAATTTAAAATTCAAAATTGATTATTCTACACCTATGTCTTACTTAATTTTGACTTGGGTGTTACCTCTTACCTTTAAATTATGTAACTTGGACTAATTACTTGTTTTAAAGACCCTTTCCATAGATCTAGGAATTAGTTTATTTCCATGTGCCTTGAGTCAATTTTTTGCATTAAACTAAGGTTAAAAATCTTTTTCTAGGTACAACCTTAAGCATGGCTAGTTTACATTGGAGCCTTGCTTATCACTTGGACTTGAATGCTTTACTCACTGATCTTATTTTGATTACTTGATATTGAATTTACCAATTAGTTTTAGGCATGTGACTAGAGTGAATGATTTCATACCAAGGTCAAGTTTATTTTAAAATAAATGTGCCAAGTTTGAGTCAAAGTGTTTCAAACTATTTTCCTTAGAGTTAGATTAATTTTAATTTTTTACCTCAACCTAGTTTGTTTCAAAGTCTAACTTTGCAACTTCTTACCAAAGACCTAACATTGACTTAAAGTTTTTAGATATAGTTCATGCCTTTTTGAGTCTAGATTTGTTCCTTTTGACCAAATACCTATAACTCTTTTTCATTTTATATGTTGATTATATTTATTTGAAACCACTTTGCCAAGACTAGGATTCAAATTTGTCTTTCATTTGACCATTTGTGTGGATACATTTGAGACCAATATTTCCATTGATATTACCCACTATATTCCAATTGTAAACCATTTTCAATAATATACTGACTTCCATCTAGACCAAGTTTTAAGATGTACTAAGAATTGACCAATTTTTATAGACCACGTTTTGATTTTTTTTATGAACTTTAGAACCTTTTTCTTAATGAGATGTCAATCATGGGTTTAGATATTACTTGATAAATACATAGTGGGACCATATACAATTAGTATTAAAAAATCATAATCATGAATGATGCCTTTATTCAAGACCCATATGAAGATGATGTAGTTTATGAGACCGATTGATATCCAAATTACACTACCCAATATGCAAAATAAGGATGACATATATTATCTCACTAACTAGTTAATACACCTCCTTATCCAAGTTAGGAACAAAAATAGACAACTAAAAACCTTACTAGTGTGCCATCTATTGAACAAGTCCAATAGTATCCTTACTACATTACCATGTCATCAACCTATGATCCATACTTGTTTAATCATCACTTGCCTGAAGACAAGGACAAGGTTTTTGTTAGGTATGTAGAGGTAGGAGCCAAGTTTCTAGAATAATTTACCCATGAAAACCTACCTAGTCTAGTTATAGTTCCTATTAACATACCTTATACAAGAACTATTGAACATGCCTCTACTAGTTACCATCATGCCCTCATGCCAATGTCAAACAAAGATACAAATATGTTTTCAAAGGAAAAGGGACCATGGTAGACCAATTTATGAAAATACAAGAATAATATCATAACTATCTTAATTTAACATGGAATTTCAATGTTATGGCTATATTGAATACCCCACTTATAGATCTAACTCCCTCAATAAGAGTACCAATTGATTAATTGGGTCATACTAATTTGAGTGTGGACCTATTTTCCCAAATTAATTTAGTAGGTGACATGTTTAATGTCCCATTAATTAAGAAAGTGATTGTGGATTATACTCAAGATCATGTGTCAAATACCATGGATAACATGCAAGTGTCTCCTAATTCAGGCAAAGATGGGTTAAGTATACCACTAAATAATTCACAAAATGTACCTCTTGAAAATACCATGAGTGATTTTTAAAAATAGGGCATAGTAATGCCTAGTTTTCAACCACAATAGGTTATTCCCACTCTTGAACTACTTTCTTCTTCAATAATGTAACAATAGGGGATTAGTAATCAAGTGCCAACCAGTGTATTACTAAATAAGTGATAAATGTTACCCTACCTCAATAGGTAATGGCTAATATTTGTTAACCATAGACATAGCTTAATTTACCACCTCAACAAAGTTAGAACATTACACCACCTCAATATGTGGTAACAAATGTTCCACCATAATATTTGTAGACCAACATCCCTCAATAATCATAGATGTTGTCTACTCAATAACACATTCCTATTGGTCAGTGATAAATGCCAAACACCCAAAAAGTGTCTAGTTTATAGTAGGTGTTTGTTCAATAAAAAGGTTCCAACACCTAGCAAGTACCTATTAAGTAATAATTACCTTTTATCCAACATGTGCCACATATTCAAAGACAAGGATTTAGTTAATAAGTATCATTTATACAGCGAGATTTGACTAGTCAACAATAAGTTCTTAATCAAACTTAGTAGGAATATTACGTTCCATAAATCTATATAATTCCATCACAACCCTAATTCCCTTAGGGTTAAAACCATATTCCAAATCCAAACTAGAATATTCACTAACAACACATAAAGTATTAACATCCTAATCTCAATGGACAAATGCATATTCCCAGTCAATTCATCCATTAAAACAAAATTCCACAATAATCTATTCCTCCACTATACCTTGGTCAACGTAATACACCTTTGACTTCCCAACCACAACCAGAAATAACTGTGACATCAAGTTTATTATCCCAAGAACTGTAACATAGGAAGGATGCAATTGCATCCATTCATAAGGGAAAGTGGACTAAAAATTTAAAATTAGATGATGTGTGTCCATATCCATTTAACATGTAATATCTCTAAATACCATTTCTTATAGGATATGAGACACCAAAATTTTACAAAAATAAGGGTAAAGGAGACCCTAGAGAGCGTATAAAAGAGTTTTTTATCACTTTCTAGCCAATGGCCTATAGTGACATCTACCTACTTGTTTTTTACTCAAAGTCTAGATGGATAGGCTTTGGAGTGGCTTCTTAAGTTACCAATAAACTCGATATCTAAACTTGATGATCTTTCTGATAAGTTTATGCAACATTTCTCTTAAAATCTCAAGCATGAGATTTTGGTAGTTGATTTGAGTCAAGCCAAGAAGAAAGTTGGTGAGATATTTGTGAGTTATAGTAATGGAGAGTATTTATTAGTCAATTCAACCATAACCTACAAGATAAATAATTGGATGTTGTGTTTACCAAAAATATGCACAATGAAATATCCTATTATAGCTTCAATGTGTGTACACATTTAATGAGATTATTATGGTGTCTTCTTCAAAAAAGATCCAAAACCAAAATTAAATCTGAAGTCAAAGCCTTGGCCTAGTCCAAACACAAGAATCTAAACCCATTCAAGCTAATAATTATAGAAAACATAAGCCGTACATTTACAAAAAGAATGTTGTGAGTAATGGATTCACCGAGTCACATCACGTTCAAATGATGCAAACACCATCTGCTCACATCATGTTCAAAAGGTATAAACACCATCTACTCAACATATGTTGTAAATGTAACTTATTCCATAAATGTAGCATATCCATCAAGCATAGTCTATGCCTCAACCGAGGCTAACTCCTCAAATTTTATAGCCACTACCTTTAAAAACCTCTCATCCAAGAAAAAGACCTACTCTTATAGTTTTTAGTGACCTTGTTGAGCCTATTGAAGTAGTGTTTCACAAATTATCTACAACTAATATGATTATTTTTTTTATTCCAAAACACTTTTCTAAAGGTATACCTTATCTATATTAGTATAAAAAACACAAGTTCTATGAATACCATCATGTTCATGGACATTCTATATGCTATTCTGTGTAGTTGAATCACCTCATTAAGAATATTCTATAAAATGGATAGATCTAATTGGATAATAGAGCTTATACTTCTAATCAATACTTGGGTATTTACTAAAATCATTTTCCACAACATAATAATCAGAAATAATAACAATGAAGATTGAAGTCATAGCCAAAATAACAACAAAATCAATAATATTAGAAACAACAATGCCAACCATAAAATGGATAGAACCAAGGCCAGAATGACCTCAATAACTAATAGACCTATCATGCAGTTGCACAAGACTATAATAAATTTTTAGGTCATATTGTAGGAGGTCATGTTTTACCATTACCATCAATCCTAGACTAAATTCCAATAGATCAAGACCATTACCTAACAATGAAACCTAGCCAACCAATGTTGATAATCCTTCCTTGACTTATGACCATAGCCAAGAATAATAATAACCAAGGATTACCACTATAGTACCCTATGGTGGTAACCTTTCATTAGCCCATTATTGTAACCAAGTGTAATGATAATCAACAATCACCCTCTCTAGCCCATCTCTATAATCTTCTAGTTATGATAGTCTTGCACCCAATCTAAACTACACAATCACAACTTGGTGGTCTAAAATCACCATCCCAAGATCACAACCCCTACCAATGAGCCAATCCAACCCACTATGTTGACTAGGAGTAATCTAATTACCACCAATAAGGAAAAACATATGATATTGTGTAACAAATCCAAAATACACCCATAAATATATCAATTTTATATTTTTTCATACGTCCACCATCCACAAGAATATCTTTACTAAAATCCTAGGCTAATCCCAAGTTTCCAATGACATTACACAAGACAAATTTCATGTTTTGGTTGGACATCTATCCCTAGGCCAACAATTGACCTTCAACCAAATTGATATGTCATCCCTTGGCCCTCTCCATAATAATCCATTATACATTAATGTTTTTATAATATGACACAAAGTTAAACATGTCCTCATAAACAATGGATCAAGCTTGAATATTGTGTTTCTAAAGCTAATCAAGCATTTGGGATATACAAAAACTAACCTAAATCTAGAGGTTATTTTTATCAATTTGGGCTTGAATATTATATCTTAAAATCTAATCAAGCATTTTGGATATAAAATAATTGACCTTTAGCTAGAGGCTATTACTATTCAAGTCTTATGACAATAAGAATTAGAAACACAAGGTACCATAGGTTTGCTAGTGATTATTGGGCCTTTGACCCACAATACAATTTTTCATGTGCTAGACTTGGTTTTATCATAAAATTTGCTTTTGGGTATACCATGGATACATAAAATATGTACAATACCTTCCACCTTGCACCAGTGTATTAAGCTTCCTCACTCTATGATGAAGGTAATTGCCCATGAATATTTACAACCATATGAATAGTATAAGAATTTAGAGGTTGAAAATGAAATATACAATTACCATTTTGGTTTAGACTCAGTACTAAAGAAATACAAAGATAAATAAATATTTGTTGAATTGTCAGAGACCAATTTCATAGACCCTAATAGCCTTGCATCAACTTTACATATGCCTCATGTTAAAATGTCTAATCATTTTACCATTTTAGATAACTATACAAGAGAGTATTTTAACTATGATATATTCCATATATCCAAGCTTATAGATAATCCTAATACCTAAGGAAGGCCCAAATCTAACCTATTTTACATGGAATGGAAATAAAAAGGAAAATGAAAGATTCATACCCTAGTGCCTATTATTTTCATGTCAACCACTATCCAAGAGTAGGACCCACTTGACAATGATGATTCATGGTTATAAAATGAAAAATTGGTTTATTGTTACCATAGTAAAAAGTATCCCATACCTAACAGGATCATGGATAACTAATCGTATGAAGGTAGAGGCTTGGGGAAAAATTATCAAGGTACTATTAAACCCATTTCTATAACCAAATACAAATGAACTCATGGTCTTGGATTTAAAATTCTTAGGGATGACCCCAAGTATCTTATTCATGTTTGAACACCAATGAATAGTGATAATGATACCAAAAATGAAGTATTGTCTGATCATAACATATATAGATACCTTTCTAGTATCAACTTATTTGATCCATATACCATTGCACCATCCTTTATCATCCTCAACTTATATACTCATACTAATAAGAATCCACATTACCTTTAAATGAGTTTGATAATGATGAGTCCTTTTTAGATTTTTGGGCCTATGATAAAATGTTCCATTAAGATACCAAAAACAAGGGATCTCTATCAAAATGCATCATGTTGCCTATTTCAAAGAGCAGGTGAACATCCCTAGAAATAAACAAAAGAATAAAAAATTGAGGTCCCAAAGTAAAAACATATTTGAGTCACTTTTGGACAAGAGTAAAAGTAAATAAAAAGGCTAGTCTCTTAGTGAAAACCTATTTTAGGTGCCATTAGATGGGGGTTTTCACCCTTCTTCAAATGAAGCTAGAGAGACCACCAATAGTGAATTTGCTTTTGGGTCTAATATTAGTACAAAATAAAAACATGCCTTTTATTAAATTATTTGAGAATGTCTTAAAATTTTTGTTACATGTCCATTGTTACCATTAGGAGATTCAAATTCATCTTATTTTGGAAGAGCTTGAAGAACTAGTCCAACTAGAGGACATTACCATTGCTAGCCAATTTACATCCCTGCCAACTATTCTATAAGATGGTTTGAATCTCCTAGTAGAAGATAATATAGAAGTAACGTCGAGACTCTAGAGGAACCAAAGTGGATCAAACTAGGTGCATCCCTCATTGAGGAGGAATGTGAAGTTTATATATTTCTTTTGAGGGAATTTATTGACATATTTATATGGGACTATTTGGACATGCTAGGTTTGGACCCCTCCTTGGTTGTAAACCATCTCATTATACATCCTGATGCCAAATCCATTAAGAAAAATTTTCATAAAATGCATCCTTACATTATTATGTTAGTTAAAAAAGTTTTGGAAAAAATCATGGAAGTGAGATGCATCTAATTGATCAATTATTTAGAGTGGATATCCAATATTGTGTCTATTAGTACAAATCCAGAAGGGATCAAAATATACAATTATTTTAGAGACATCAACAAGTCCTACCAAAAGGATGACTTTCCTCTGCCTAATATCAACATGATTATTGACTCCATAGCTAGGTATGAAATGCTTTCCATCATAGATGAATTTTTATGATATAACCAAATTAAGATGGTGCTAGAAGGCCAACATAAAACAACATTCACCACTCCTTAGGGAACACTTTTATATCAAGTTATGTGGTTTATCCTCAAGAATGTCAAGGTTACTAACCAAAGGGATATGATAGTGATTTTACATGACATGATGCATGACATCATTGAGGACTATGTTGACGACATCCTAGGTAAATCAAAGACCCATGCTAATCATCCAGCCATACTACAAAAAATGTTTAAGAGACTTAATGAGTAAAATTTTAGGCTTAATTAGAATAAATGTGTATTTGGTGTTAATTACGGTAAAATATTAGGCTTCATTATCTCTCATAGGGGCATTTAAATTGACCCAACCAAAGTTTATGCAATTAATATGATGTTTCCACCTCTGGCTTTTGGAATGAATGAGGAGATGGTAAATGGCATAGTTTGAGAAGCCCATATCAAAATCAATAGCCAATATTAAAATTTAAAGATAGGAGACTTCAAGCAAAGGTCAAATATGGTTTAGGTAAAACAAAGAGTAATGTTTTAAAGGGATATGTCACCATTAGAGTTTAGTTAAGCACTGCTAAGCATGAGACATAGTCATATAGTCAAGATTTTTGATGGTGAAGATCCATTACCATTATAGTTTAGAGGCATAATAATGTTTTCTTGAACCTAATATATTTCAAGAATAAGACTATGCAACCTATATATCTCCATCGATATAATTACTATAGGAAAACCAATAAATTAGATTGATTTTTAATCTATATTAAATATCTATGTTCAGATTTGAGTAGATATAGACATAAATGAGATATGGTAGAGTGTCTCATCCTTTAACACAATCATAGCTCTAACAAATATGTACATATGGCCACCCAAAGTAGATAATGTGATGACTCTATAAGAATTATGGATATGAGGATTATCTTTTCATGAACAGGCTAAGTGGAAGATGGCTTGAAAGATCAAAGCAAAGGGATGTGGTGGTTGGAGAAAGTAATTAGAACATTCATTTATATTTTAGAGTCTTCAAATATTTTCTCTAATATTAGGATCATGACTCATCACCTTTGGTAAACTCTTGTCCTCTAGCATGTTACTCGACTAATGAAATGATTCAGAGTCTATTGGGATAAATGAATATTATCTTGTCTATGATGCATTACCTTTGATTTTATCAAAATATGGTGGAGCATTCATTTAAAGATGGTGGAATCTCATTTAATGATCTTATATGGCATGCTACCTCTCTTTCCCCTTTCTCCTATATAAATTATTTACTTCCACATTGTAACTCTCTATCTCTCTCTCTTGGATTATAGATGTTGGGTGAATATTTTGTCGTCAACTAACTGATGAAAAAATGGGGATATCAGCCACAGCATAAGGGAGATTTACACCACGAGGAGTGTGGCTTTACCAGATCAAGATGAGGTAAATCTCTCCTCTCATCAAGGGGAGGTTCCCTATCAATATTTACGTGCTGAATATATAGTTAAGCAGAAAATAACACACGAGGGTGGTATAACAGCATCTACCTCTCTTCTTTCAGAGGTAATGTACAAGGAACAAAAGAGGGAAAATCTTGGTCTTTAAGCTAACAGCATTCCTCTTCTTTCAGGAATGATTTTAAACAGAAAGCAAGAGATCACCTGTAGTAACAAAGTCCACAAGAACGCTCACGCAAGCACAAAGTCTTTCGTAGCTTCTCCACAGATCCGAAACGAGTACAACCGTAGGGTAAAATAAAGTACAAAGTCTTCACCTGAAACTACCAAAGATAAAAGAATCTCAAAAGTAAAAGTAGCACAAAGTCTATCTTCTACCCTCAAAAAGTGCCCTTAGATAATATCAACACATTCACTTTGCTTACTAAGTCAGATAAAGAAGAGGTTATCAGGAAAGAGTACATAAGAAACTATTTCCTAGATGACACAGATAACTTCAACACAAAGTCTGAAATCACTTGCTTCTCATTCATTTGACAAAATCTGATTTACAAATCTGAGCACAAAGTCTCAAAAGTTGCTTCAATTTCAGCAGAGTGTTTGCTCTCTATTTTTTCCAAGATGTTTTACAAATGAGGTCTCCACTATATATAGGGAGAAAATCCTCAAAAACAGAAAAATAATAAAATATACAAAATATCTTGGTCAAAGATGACTCATCTTTGACTTTTAGATATTTTCCAAAAAAGTTTATTCGTAATTACAATTTACATAATTGTATGCATTCTGTAGAAAACAGAAATGCCTAAGGATAGAAGAAGAAAGAGAGAAAGTGTCAGTTCTTGCCACCGGACTTCTTCAAATGAGCATCGTACATGGTGATCGATGCCTGGATCCCTATGCTGTCTGGTGCAACTGCGCTGTTGGAGACGACCCTTGATCTAATTAATGCGTCTTTTAATGCTGTGATGGCCTTATAGTGGCCAGTTAACCTGGATCTTAAATTTTCCAGAGTCAACTGAGCATCCAGAATGCTATCAACTGAAGTTATTGAGAAAGACGCTCCTTTGAAATCCTTCTGGATCATCCCTTCAAAATTCTGAATCATTTCATCTGTGGGAAGGAACTGATGATCCTTAGAGGTCAAGTCGCAGGGTAACTCTTCTAACTTGTTCAACAAGCTCAGGTCACTCTTATCACTAGCTTCTTTAAAAGCTTTGAGATCATCAATTAGATCTTTGAGTACCTGGATCCTGAAAATCATCGCCTCTTTGATCTCAACATATGAATCCTTATTGGGGATAACACCGATAGATATCAGGGTACTCTTTTTTAGACCTTCCATTTTCTTCCATCCTCCGAGATCTTTCTCCAAGCCATTAATCTCTTGAGAGGTAAGAGAAACAAAATTGTCTACTTGAGCCTTCAACCTTTTCATTTTCTCTATTCTTTCTGCAACCTCAAATAGCAGAGAGATTCCTTGATTGTGTATTCGGTCAATATATTCCTCCATCACTTTTCCCTTTAAATAAGTCTTTTCAGCTTTCTGAATGACTGAATCATCCACGGAAAAGGCCTCTGGAGTTGCTGCTTCAGGTGGGATGGTGAATCTTCTGATTACTGCCGTTAACTGCTCAGCCTTGGCCTTATAAAAATCTTTCATCTCTTTTTCTTTGTCAAATTTTTGGACCATAATGTCCATTGCTGACTAAAGATCACTCTTCGCACCTTCGTGTGTAACCTTGCCCAGTTCAACACGAGAAAAGGAATAACTGCTCATTTCAAAACCCTCAAGGGTTGCGTCTTGTGGGGGTTTGGTAATTTCTAGAAATTTCTGCCCCTTTTCCTCGACCAACTTGGAAAGGATCTTTGGCTTCTTGGGAGCTTTTGTTTTGGCCGGCACAATCTTGCCGAAATCGAATTCTTCTGGGGAGATGGCCCTTTTCTTTCTTTTTGGTGTGAAAGCAGACATCCATGGCGGGAGAGAAGTACCTGTTGTAACAATAGTTGCTTCCACCGGTGTCACGGTAGCGGCCTCCACGCTACTAGTGGTGACAGTAGTCGTAGTTGGAGTAACCGACGAGACTGTGTCAATTGTTGATTCAGGATGAGGCACAGGGCTTGGTGGCAGGTTGAAAGATGGAGATGATAAACTTGGAATGGATGCAGAGGAGTGAGGTGAACTTGCTGAAGGATCTTGCGGATCACCAAAAACAACCTTGGAAGGAGAAGCAGCTCCGGAAGATGGAACGCTAATGGGAGAGATAGGAAAAGTGGGCACCGAAGGAGATTGAGGAGGAGGAGAGGAGCCCTGGATCGACCGCACTTGTTCCGTTGAGGTTGGAGACCTAACACCTAGTCATTCTGAAGGTTGTTCTGTTGACCCTATCGGTTGAGCTACCTGTACCCTGAGACTTTGTTCTTTAGTTTCTTCGGCTGCTGCCTCAGGTTCTTGTTCTGACCTAAGCTTCTTAGATACAAAGACGATCCTAGGCTTGTGAGGTCTAGAAGATGAAGGGACGTCGTCTTTGTTCTTGGTTCGGCTTTCTGCCTTCCTCTTCATCTCTGCTTGATATTCGGCCTCTGACCCTGTAATGAATTCCTTTAGGGTGATTCCATTTGTTGCCAACCAACTATTGGTGTTAGCCAATACTGGTTCGAATCTTTTCCTTAGAGAAGGCAGCTCTTTTTAAGACCAGTTGATCGGAGGAAGAGGGGAACCAGCGACCTTCTCTGTCAGATATCTGCTGTTCACTATATTCCCATCGTCAATCAACCCTGAAGGGATCTCTGCAAGCTCGAGGTACTCTATCTGCTCTAGCGTGAGATGGCAATAGTCCATCTTTCTTATCTCTTCGGCCGTCCTTAGATCTATCCAGATGTCCTCAATCATAGGCTCGTGAAACTGAGTCTTCCTTCGAATCGTCTCTTTGACTCCTCTGTAATCAAATTTTTCCCATCTTTTGAAAGATTTGACGGTAACCATCTGCATCTCTGTTTCCATAACCTTGGCTTTAGTCGATGTAGCAATGGAAAATCTGCCAATCTGGATAGGAAACTTGAAACCAGGTCTCTTTAGCTCCATCTGTTTTGAGTGTACGACGGCCAGTTGCCGGCAAAGCTCCATTAGGACCAACCTGTCTGAAGGGAATCTAGGGAGCATATAAGGGTATCCTTGGTAGAAACCCACCCGTAGATAAGAAAATGTAGGGAACTGGAGGAACATGCAGCCAAAACTGTTCACTGCTGTCCAAGCCTCGTCTGACATTCTCTTCTGCTCCAGTTGAGGATCGAAGAGACATAGAAATACGGCAAAGAATGCATCATCCACTCGCCTAAAATGACGTGTCGAGCTCTGAAGTGTCAGCTGTAGATGGTATGAATAGACCGAGGTGGTCTTCCTATCCCCCTCGGTGGTTAGGCCTAAGAAAGATCGCATGGCAGTAGCTATGTAGACCAGGTACGAGGTCATGTAGAATTTGAAAGAGGTTTGTACCCTGGTCAGCTGTTCATGAATAGCGTTGCTGATTTGTTCTCCCCAGAAAATGGCCTGTTTGCCTTGCAGAATGATCTTAATAAACGGATACATCCATTCATGGAATTGTGAAGAGGACGGGAGGCCCCGTACTCTGCTGAGAAGGGTGATTAAGTCACCAACTTCTTCAATGAAGTCGCTTCTGGGGAAGCTTTTCGGCCATCTGGAAATGCGGGGTGGCAAAAATCGCCGCCCTTGCAGGGAGAGAAAAGTGGCAAGGAAATGCCGCCCTTGCTGGAAGAAAGCAGGGGCGGAATGGCGGCAATAAAATGCCGCCCTTTCGAGGCCGCGGGGAAGAAAACACACACAAAAATAAAATAAAATAATAAAAATAAAAATAAAAATAAAAATAAAACAAAACTTAAAAACAAACCCTACCTGGAAAATGCGCGCGCCACAAAGTCGGATCCGCGAGTTGGCACTTCGCAAAGTCACTTGGAGCGCTCAGGTGCAAGAGGCAGGAGGGGAGGAGGAGGAAGTGAGAAGAAATGAGGCTCAAATCGGTTTATAAAGGTTGAAAAACTAACCCCAACAACCCGCCGTGCAGGGCCATTAATGCCTTGCGCGGAAAATGAAAAAGTGCAGGGGCGGCAAAAATCACCGCCCTTGCAGATAAAGTGTAGGGGCTGCGATTTTCGCTGCCCTTGCAGAAAAAGTGCAGGGGCGGGGAAAATCGCCGCCCTTACAGAAAAAGTGCAGGGGCAGCGAAAATCGCCGCCCTTGCAGAAAAAGTGAAAGAAAGACCAACTCTGAAAGGGGGAAAAAAGAAAAAGAAAAGCAAAAAAGGGGGGGGGGGCGGGGAAACACCCCTCGATCCAACCAAGATGAAAATGAACCAAAGAAAAAGTTTTTAAAAAAAAGAAACGAGCTTAGAGGGACAAGACGAAACAGACAAGTTTCGTAGGGGGTTGTTTGCAAAAATGAGCGAAGCTCATTTTGGGAACAACAGCTGGCTCCTGTTGGGGAACTTCTGCTTAATCAAAAAGATTAGCAGAAGTAGAAACCAGTCTCTAAGTGCCTTCACCCAAGCCATTGGGCTACGGAGTCGAGCGAAAGAAAAAAGATAAAAAAGAAAAAGAACTGCACATATTTACAAATGGACTCATCCAAGCTTCAAGGGTTGAAAAGCTTTAGATGATGTCCATTATGAGGTAGTGTAAACGGCGTTCCATCTTTATACTCTAGCAAAAAGCTAGCTTCACCACAGAGCTGTCGAATGGTGAACGAACCCCTCCACAGGGAGTCAAATTTGCCGTGCATCCCTTTCGGTTCACGCCGCTTGTCCCATAACAAGACTTGATCTCCGACTTGGAACTCACGCGCTTTAGCTCTTTTATCGAAAAGTGCCTTCACCCGATTCTGGTGTTCCCTGATCTGATCTACCACCATAACTCGTTGTTCATTCAGCTCCATCAGATACATGATACGCTTGTCAACTGAGCCTTCAAAGGTCGAGTCTTCGATTGCTCTGGTTAACCTGAGTGCTGGTAGTTCAAGGGTAATGGGGATTTCAGCATTTCATCCATATAAGAGTTGGAAAGGTGACATACCTATAGCTCTTTTAGGTGTTATCCTGTCAGCCCATAAAGCATCATACAAAGCTTTGTGCCATGTTCTCTGATTGTCATCCACCAACTTCCTGATGATGGTGACCAGGTTCCTATTACTTGATTCTGCTTGTCCATTTCCCTGGGGGAAATAGTCTGAAGTGTGAGACAAGGTAATCCCATAGTGGAAACAAAATTGAGTAATTTCATGTGACGAAAAGCAGGCCGCATTATCCATCACAATTTTTAGTGGAACCCCAAACCTGGAGATGATATTTTCTTTGAGGAAGGTGCATACTACTTCAGATGTAGCATGTTTAGTTGGTTTGGCCTCCACCCACTTAGTAAAATAGTCTGTTGCGGTGAGGACATAATCATGTCCGGCGCTTGAAGATGGGTTAATGGCACCAATGAAATCAATACCCCACTTCTGGAACGGTTCATCGATCACAACTGGCCTGAGGGGTAAGCAGGTAGCTTGGGTTTTCTGACAAATTGCTGACACAGCTCACACTTTCGCACCCATTTGTAGGCATCCTAAAAAAGCGTAGGCCAAAAGTACCTCGCTCGTAGAATCTTGTGCGCCGTCACCAGTGCAGAGAAATGTCCTCCACAGGCCAAATTGTGGAAAGATTCTAAAAGTCTTTCTTGCTGAGCTTTATCAACACAACGAAGAAATGCCCCATCCAGGTTTCTTTTGTAAAGACCATGGTCCCATAGAACATAACCAACTGCTTTTAATTTAATATTCCACTTTTCTTTAAAAGAAAGATGAGGAGGGCATTCACCATATGTTAGGAAATAAGCAATGTCAGAAAACCACTCATCAGTAGTAGTGACAAAGAGAACTGTGGGCACGCTTTTAATATCTTGATCTTCATTTTTTAATTCCTCTGGAGTGTTTTCGGCGATCAATTTGCAAAGGCCCCGTCCTCGTATGAGCTTGGTTGGTTTGATGTCCAGATCGAATTCCTGAATTTTGGCAATCCAGTTACCCCTCTTTGTGTCGAACTCTTGCTGAGTCAAAATAGATTTTATTGTTGTATCTGGTACGAGGACTTCAGTGTGAGAATTCAGGATATAAAACCTGAAATGCTTGATAGCCTTGACCACGGCGTATGCGTGTTTCTCCATAAGGGAATATTTCAACTCGTGATTTTTGAGTGGGTAGCTCATGAACGAAATAGGAGATTCTGCATTTTCTGAATTGGGCTGAACCAAAATAGCTGATAGTGTATGCTCGGAGGCATAACTATATATTTTGAAACCTTTAGTATAGTCCAGACAGACCAAGATTGGTGCCCCTGCAATTGCTTCTATAATTTCTTTGAATGCTGCTTTGCCTTCGACAGTCCACCTAAATGTGGCATTGCTCTTCATCATGTCAACAATGTGACGGGTTTTCTCGGCGAATTTAGGAATAAATCTCCTAAGAAAATTGACCTTTCCAAAGAAAGAATGAACTGCAGTCTTGCTGGTAGGTAGAGTAAGTTCCTGAATGGATCTAACTCTTCCTGAATCAATTCTGATACCTTCTCGGGACACTACGTGTCTGAGAAGCTTCCCTTCAGTTACTCCGAAAATGGATTTCTTTGGGTTTAACGAGATGCCATTTTGACGGCAGCGCTCTAGTACTCTTTGCAAATGGTGAACATGCTCAGAACGCTGTTTTGAAAATACCGTCAGATCATCTAAGTATACTACAATGAATTTTTCCATTATATCTTTGAAAGTGAGATCCATAGCCCTTTGAAAAGTAGTGCCTGCATTTATCAGACTGAAAGGCATCCTGCGATAAGCGAAAGTACCCCAGGGTGTGGTGAATGCTATCTTATGTTGATCTGCCTTTCCGACCTCCACTTGATTATAACCTGAAAAAACGTCAAGCATTGATAACATTTCCAAACCTGTTACCATCTGTAGGACTTGATCCATAATGGGAAGGGGGTAGTTATCTTTTAAGGACAGCTGATTCAAATTTCTGAAATCCACACAGATTCGAATCTCACCATTTTTCTTTCTGACGGGTACTATGTTAGCGACCCATGTTGAGTGATGGATTGGAAAAATTATCTGAGCATCTAGCATCTTTTGTATCTCGGCTAAAATAGTATCTGAGATTTTTGGATTATATTGCCTGGATTTCTGTTTATAAGGCACAGAATTGGCTTTCAGGGGGATGTCATGACGGACGTCATGTGGCCTGAGAGATTTCAGGTCGTCATAAGAATAGGCCAGCACATCCCTGTATTGACAGAGTAAACTAGCAAGCTCAAACCTTTCCTTGGAAGTGTAGAATTTCCCAATGTTTACCATCTTAGGGTCGTGCTTGGTTCCCAAGTTGATTTGATCAAAATCTGAAGAAGAACTTGAATCTGTTTGTTGTTGTTTGACAAACCGGTCGTGGTCATCAAACAACTTCTCTAGGGAAACTAAACCTTTGGGAATTTTATTTCCCTTCAGCTGCAGCAAATCTTCACCTGTATGGGCCTGGGTTTCAGGGGTTAGTCCATACTCCCGGGGCTTGCTGCCTTCAAAACACAATTGTTTGAAAGTGTCTTTTTGTTCCAAGAAAGCGATGATTTGATCATCATCATTAAATACTTGCCAGTGGTCAACATTGTCTGGTACACTTGGTCGGAAAACCAACTCAATAGTATACTTATCTCCTTTGAAATCAGGATGGGGAATCAGGAGAGTTGTAGAGACAGCTAATGCATCTGCTCGATCATTGAATTCCCTCAGAACGGCAGAGATATTAAAGGTGTCAAAATCCTCAATTTGATCCCATACCTGATTGCGATAATGGTGCAACCTCTCATTTTTGGTCTGATAGAGGTTCCTTATCTGATACACTATCAATTCAGCGTCCCCTTTGGCATGGATTTTCTTTATGCCTTTTTCTTTGGCAGCCTGTAGTCCAAGCAAAAGGGATTCGTACTCAGCTGTGTTGTTAGTATTGTTGAATTGTAATTTATAAGCAAAAGGGATAACCTCTCCCTGAGGGGATACCAACACAACTCCGGCTCCTGATCCAGTAGAAGAGAAACTGCCGTCAAACTCTAAGGTCCATAACTCATCAGGCATGGTTTTTTCTTCACAAACTTTCCCATTCTGGGGAAAGGGTTGATTTGTGTGTTCATTTTGTTTGGACATTCCACCTCTAGCATCAGGCGAAAAAGAACCTAAATCATTATCCATAGGAGTTTCCTCTAGGGCACCGTGGATTTCGTCAGAGGATAAGAAATAAGTGCCCATACCTGATGACTCAAATAGAATTTGAGCTTCGGGTGCTGTGGAACGGGTAACTACGTACCTGGCTTCTTTTTCAGGAAGCAACTTCTTCATGACGCCTTGAACTGGAATCCTGGCCTCTGATAGGTCCATGCTTAACTCACCTCCAACATCCTTACAAAAATTCCGTCCAAGCAAGATGCCGTAAGATGCTGGGACATCGGCCACTAGAACTGTCATTTTGATTCGCTTCTCTGGGAAAGCCGCAAAAGCGTATTGAGCATCTTTTATTTGGCCAAGGAGGGGAACCTATTTATTTTCCATGGAAAAACACCTCCCAAAAGTTTTGGTCAAAGTCAGGCTGAGGGAATCTGCCACTTTTGTAGGCATGACGTTATCTGAAGCCCCGGAGTCTATAATGCAGTTGCTCAGTTTGAAACCATTTATAAGCAGAGAGACATAAAAAGGTTCTATTTTTCTGGGAGCGACGGGGGGTGTCACAACCAAACTATTTTGGGCTGGTTTGCCTTTGGGGAGATCAGGAACAACTTTTGAAGGATTTTGTCCTACAGGAATAGCTTTATTTTTAACATATTCTGCTAACCTATCAAGCTGTTCTGGGTTAGCTCTCAAATACTCAAACTCCGTCATTTGAATCTTAGTTTTTTTAGCATGATCAATAATATCAAATGATTGAAAGGTGGTTGCAATAGAAAAAGGATCAATCCCCTCATCAAGAACCTTGACAGGTTCTTCACCGGCCTGAGTAGTTGGAGGGGAGGATATTAAGTGACCAGGAGCATTTACCTTTTTATGAGTTACCTGATCTTTTGATTGCGGAGGTAATGGAGTCCCGTGTTGGGCAATGGAAAATGCTAGCCGGAGCTCGTCAACTACTTTCTCTTTGTCAGGGCGTGAAGCTGATTGATTTTGAGACCTGGTAAAGACAGCATAAGCCTCCTTTGAATCTTCCCCTTGTTGTTCGGCTTCATCTTGGTAATCTAGGAAACCGATACTGGAGTCACCCGCTAACTCCTCATCCTGTTCACCAAAGAGGTTAGCGGGTGACTCCAGTATCGGTTTCCTAGATTACCAAGATGAAGCCGAACAACAAGGGGAAGATTCCTCATCCTGTTCACCAAAGAGGTTAGCACTTTCCGATTGATCCAGCTGCGGCTGAAAAGAAAGGTCATGCTCAGTTTCTAGGTATCCAACCACGGAATTTGTAGGTGCTGCTTCAATGGCTAATCTTCCTGAAGGGGGAGGTAGGTGATTCGATTGTCCTTGGGTCCGGGTAGTATTATTTTGATATGGCTGATTCTGAAATGTCCTCCTGGGTGCATCTCGATAGGTAGGGACAGACGGGCTTTGAGCAATTTGTCTCTTTAAAGCAATCAGTTCATTTGTTAATTTTTGCACCATAGGATCAGTAGTGCTCGTGGAAGAACTTTCAATCGGTGAGGGGTATTTGTTTTTACCAGAATCTTTCCTGATTTTGCCTGCCAGGATAAGATCATCCTCAATCTCGGTGGCCAATCCTTGAGCCAGGGCTAGGTCCATAGGGCCAGCTCGTCTCAACAAAAAACTTACTTCGGGGAGCTGTGAGTTGATAAAAAAGCATTTGAGATTCTCCGGCGTGGGTTGAGCCACAGTAGGAATCCGATTCTTTAATTTGTTGAACTTGGCTATGAAATCCCTCATGGGTTCCGGGGACTCTTTTTTCATTTGTGTTAGCTGAGCTAACAAAGCGTGTGCATCTTCAGCGGGTTTAAATCGAGCTTCAAATTTGGACTTGAGCGTATCCCAATTTGTTACTGACCCAGCCTGCAAGTGATAGAACCAATCTACAGCAGCACCTTGCAAAGTCTCCACAAAAAGTCTCACCACCACATCTTCAAATTCAACGCCAATTACGCCACATGCTATAGAGAAAGCGGCAATATGCTCATCGGGATGAACCTTTCCATCACCAAAAAACTTAGGGAAATTTTTTCTAAAACTACGAGGTAGTTCATGCAGAGGTGGGGTTAAATTAAGGGGACCGAAAGAATTACCCCACGGGCCTTGAGCCATTATGATAAGGGGATGAAAAGGTGGGATAACAAACTTTGGTGGAGTGTTTATAGGGAGGCGGCGATTGACAGCAGGAAAAGGGGTTCTACCCTGTGGTGGTGACCTGACAATGCTGGAAGGAAAACTCTTGGACCGTTGAAGAGAAGATGATGGAGGAAATAGATCAAAACTACTTTGTTGTGCTAATTCAAACACAGGGTCGACAACACCCTTAGATCTCTGACTTCTAGTATAGCGTGGGGTTGCCAGATTTTTTAAAAAGAAAACGGGACCGAAAGAAATTCAAGTTGAAGCTTGAGGCTCCAAGATGTGCGTTCTTCTCAGCAGCTCTGGTTTTGCAGACTAGATAATATGATGGAGGCAACTGGTAAAGCTAAAATGATAATGGATAAGACATGAAACGGAGTCGCCAGATTACGTAATGGAGAAGGGTAAGGACTGCTTCAATCTGAAACTTGAGGTTTCAGACTGCACATTCGAGTTCCCCAGTGGAATCGCCAAAAAATTGTTGGGTGAATATTTTGTCGTCAACTAACTGATGACAAAATGGGGATATCAGCCACAGCATAAGGGAGATTTACACCACGAGGAGTGTGGCTTTACCAGATCAAGATGAGGTAAATCTCTCCTCTCATCAAGGGGAGGTTCCCTATCAATATTTACGTGCTGAATATATAGTTAAGCAAAAAATAACACACGAGGGTGGTATAACAACATCTACCTCTCTTCTTTTAGAGGTAATGTACAAGGAACAAAAGAGGGAAAATCTTGGTCTTTAAGCTAACAGCATTCCTCTTCTTTCAGGAATGATTTTAAACAGAAAGTAAGAGATCACCTGTAGTAACAAAGTCCACAAGAACGCTCACGCAAGCACAAAGTCTTCCGTAGCTTCTCCACAGATCTAAAACGAGTACAACCGTAGGGTAAAATGAAGTACAAAGTCTTCACCTGAAACTACCAAAGATAAAAGAATCTCAAAAGTAAAAGTAGCACAAAGTCTATCTTCTACCCTCAAAAAGTGCCCTTAGATAATATCAACACATTCACTTTGCTTACTAAATCAGATAAACAAGAGGTTATCAGAAAAGAGTACATAAGAAACTATTTCCTAGATGACACAGATAACTTCAACACAAAGTCTGAAATCACTTGCTTCTCATTCATTTGACAAAATCTGATTTACAAATCTGAGCACAAAGTCTCAAAAGTTGCTTCAATTTCAGCAGAGTGTTTGCTCTCTATTTTTTCCAAGATGTTTTACAAATGAGGTCTCCACTATATATAGGGAGAAAATCCTCAAAAATAGAAAAATAATAAAATATACAAAATATCTTGGTCAAAGATGACTCATCTTTGACTTTTAGATATTTTCCAAAAAATTTTATTCGTAATTACAATTTACATAATTGCATGCATTCTGTAGAAAACAGAAATGCCTAAGGATAGAAGAAGAAAGAGAGAAAGTGTCAGTTCTTGCCACCGGACTTCTTCAAATGAGCATCGTACATGGTGATCAATGCCTGGATCCCTATGCTGTGTGGTGCAACTGCGCTGTTGGAGATGACCCTTGATCTGATTAATGCATCTTTTAATGCTGTGATGGCCTTATAGTGGCCAGTTAACCTGGATCTTAAATTTTCCAGAGTCAACTGAGCATCTAGAATGCTATCAACTGAAGTTATTGAGAAAGACGCTCCTTTGAAATCCTTCTGGATCATCCCTTCAAAATTCTAAATCATTTCATCTGCGGGAAGGAACTGATGATCCTTAGAGGTCAAGTCGCAGGGTAGCTCTTCTAACTTGTTCAACAAGCTCAGGTCACTCTTATCACTAGCTTCTTTAAAAGCTTTGAGATCATCAATTAGATCTTTGAGTACCTGAATCCTAAAAATCATCACCTCTTTGATCTCAACATATGAATCCTTGTTGGGGATAACACCGATAGATATCAGGGTACTCTTTTTTAGACCTTTTATTTTCTTCCATCCTCTGAGATCTTTCTCCAAGCCATTAATCTCTTGAGAGGTAAGAGAAACAAAATTGTCTACTTGAGCCTTCAACCTTTTCATTTTCCCTGTTCTTTCTACAACCTCAGATAGCAGAGAGATTCCTTGATTGTGTATTCGGTCAATATATTCCTCCATCACTTTTCCCTTTAAATAAGTCTTTTCAGCTTTCTGAATGACTGAATCATCCACGGAAAAGGCCTCTGTAGTTGCTGCTTCAGGTGGGATGGTGAATCTTCTGATTACTATCGTTAACTGCTCAGCCTTGGCCTTATAAAAATCTTTCATCTCTTTTTCTTTGTCAAATTTTTGGACCATAATGTCCATTGCTGACTGAAGATCACTCTTCGCACCTTCGTGTGTAACCTTGCCCAATTCAACACGAGAAAAGGAATAACTGCTCATTTCAAAACCCTCAAGGGTTGCGTCCTGTGGGGGTTTGGCAATTTCTAGAAATTTTTGCCCCTTTTCCTCGACCAACTTGGAAAGGATCTTTGGCTTCTTGGGAGCTTTTGTTTTGGCCGGCACAATCTTGCCGAAATTGAATTCTTCTGGGGAGATGGCCCTTTTCTTTCTTTTTGGTGTGAAAGCAGACATCCACGGCGGGAGAGAAGTACCTGTTGTAACAATAGTTGCTTCCGCCGGTGTCACGGTAGCGGCCTCCACGCTACTAGTGGTGACAGTAGTCATAGTTGGAGTAACCGGCGAGACTGTGCCAACTGTTGATTCAGGATGAGGCACAGGGCTTGGTGGTAGGTTGAAAGATGGAGATGATAAACTTGGAATGGATGCAGAGGAGTGAGGTGAACCTGCTGAAGGATCTTGCGGATCACCAAAAACAACCTTGGAAGGAGAAGCAGCTCTGGAATATGGAACGCTAATGGGAGAGATAGGAAAAGTGGGCACCAAAGGAGATTGAGGAGGAGGAGAGGAGCCCTGGATCGACCGCACTTGTTCCGTTGAGGTTGGAGACCCAACACCTGGTCGTTCTGAAGGTTGTTCTGTTGACCCTATCGATTGAGCTACCTGTACCCCGGGACTTTGTTCTTTAGTTTCTTCGGCTGCTACCTCAGGTTCTTGTTCTGACCTAGGCTTCTAAGATATAAAGACGATCCTAGGCTTGTGAGGTCTAGAAGATGAAGGGACGTCGTCTTTGTTCTTGGTTCGGCTTTCTACCTTCCTCTTCATCTCTGCTTGATATTCGGCCTCTGACCCTATAATGAATTCCTTTAGGGTGATTCCATTTGCTGCCAACCAACTATTGGTGTTAGCCAATACTGGTTCGAATCTTTTCCTTAGAGAAGCCAGCTCTTTTTGAGACCAGTTGATCGGAGGAAGAGGGGAACCAACAACCTTCTCTGTCAGATATTTGCTGTTCACTATATTCCCATCGTCAATCAAACCTGAAGGGATCTCTGCAAGCCCGAGGTACTCTATCTGCTCTAGCGTGAGATGGCAATAGTCCATCTTTCTTATCTCTTCAGCCGTCCTTAGATCTATCTAGATGTCCTCAATCATAGGCTCGTGAAACTGAGTCTTCCTTTGAATCGTCTCTTTGACTCCTCTATAATCAAATTTTTCCCGTCTTTTGAAAGATTTGATGGTAACCATCTGCATCTCTGTTTCCATAACCTTGGCTTTAGTCGATGTAGCAATGGAAAATCTGCCAATCTGGATAGGAAACTTGAAACCAGGTCTCTTTAGCTCCATCTGTTTTGAGTGTACGACGGCCAGTTGCCGGCAAAGCTCCATTAGGACCAACGTGTCTGAAGGGAATCTGGGGAGCATATAAGGGTATCCTTGGTAGAAACCCACCCGTAGATAAGAAAATGTAGGGAACTAGAGGAACAGGCAGCCAAAACTGTTCACTATTGTCCAAGCCTCGTCTGACATTCTCTTCTGCTCCAGTTGAGGATCGAAGAGACATAGAAATACAGCAAAGAATGCGTCATTCACTCACCTAAAATGACGTGTCGAGCTCTAAAGTGTCAGCTACGGATAGTATGAATAGACCGGGGTGGTCTTCCTATCCCCCTCGGTGGTTAGGCCCGGGAAAGATCACATGGCAGCAGCTATGTAGACCAGGTACGAGGTCATGTAGAATTTGAAAGAGGTCTGTACCCTGGTCAGCTGTTCGTGAATAGCGTTGCTAATCTGTTCTCCCCAGAAAATGGCCTGTTTGCCTTGCAGAATGATCTTAATGAATGGATACATCCATTCATGGAATTGTGAAGAGGACGGGAGGCCCCGTACTCTGCTAAGAAGGGTGATTAAGTCACCAACTTCTTCAATGAAGTTGCTTCTGGGGAAGCTTTTCGGCCATTTGGATAGGCCAGCCCTTGGGGTTTTTAACCACTTATGGTTTATGACCCTCTTTACCCTCTCAGGGTCTTTGTCATACTCCCTCTGCGCATTCTCGAAGTCGATTTGGGTCACTTCGGTGGCTGGTGGACATAAAAAGACTTTGTCGATAAATTTGGGGTCCAACTGAATGATCATGCTGCCACTGGCATCTGAGACTGATCTGGTCTCTTTGTCGTAGAAGTGCGCACATTGAAGGATGAATTCTGCATGATGAGCTGCTATCGAGAAGGCGGCCACTAGGTGGATGTTGCTCTCGACAATTCTCTTTATCCCAGTGTTGGGATTGGTCGCTTTGGTTCATACCAGGAATTCGGCCATATCTATGTGGCCGATCTTAGTGTCTCAAATGTCATCGACATTCGAGGTGATCGCCGTGAGAGGGAAAACACCCTAGTATCTGTATTTCATCTTCTTCGCCTTTGAAGGAGATGCTTCCGTCATGGGGGATGATCTCGTTTGAATGGGAGTAGGCGTGCAGGAGCTTGCTGAAGGTGCTGCAGCCATAGTCGAAAGGAGAGTGAGAGATGGGGAGAGCAATTCAAGTGACACGGGCTATAGGAGGTCACTTAAAAAGGTCAGGATGGGCAAAAAGATGGAAAATGAGGAAGAAAAAGCTTGAAAAGGACAACCAAGAAAAAATCCGGGAGTTAGTTGAAAAAGGAAGGGAAAAAGCAAGGGCGGCGAAAAGTGCCGCCCTTGCAAGAAAAAAGCAGGGGCGACAAAAATCGCCGCCCTTGCAGGAAGAAAGCAGGGGCGGCAAAAATCACTGCCCTTGCAGGAAGAAAGCAGGGGCGGCGAAAATCGCCGCCCTTGCAGGAAAAAAGCAGGGGCAGCAAAAATCACTGCCCTTGCAGGGAGAGAAAAGTGGCAAGGAAATGCCGCCCTTGCTGGAAGAAAGCAGGGGCGGAATGGCAGCAATAAAATGCCGCCCTTTTGAGGCCGCGGGGAAGAAAACACACACAAAAATAAAATAAAATAATAAAAATTAAAATAAAAATAAAAATAAAAATAAAAATAAAACAAAACTTAAAAACAAACCCTACCTGGAAAATGCGCGCACCACAAAGTCGGATCCGCGAGTTGGCACTTCGCAAAGTCACTTGGAGCGCTCAGGTGCAAGAGGCAGGAGGGGAGGAGGAGGAAGTGAGAAGAAATGAGGCTCAAATCGGTTTATAAAGGTTAAAAAACTAACCCCAACAACCCGTCGCGCAGGGCCATTAATGCCTTGCGCGGAAAATGAAAAAGTGCAGGGGCGGCGAAAATCACCGCCCTTGCAGATAAAGTGCAGGGGCTATGATTTTCGCTGCCCTTGTAGAAAAAGTGCAGGGGCGGCGAAAATTGCCGCCCTTGCAGAAAAAGTGCAGGGGCGGCGAAAATCGCCGCCCTTGCAGAAAAAGTGAAAGAAAGACCAACTCTGAAAGGGGGAAAAAAGAAAAAGAAAAGCAAAAAAGGGGGGGGGCGGGGAAACACCCCTCGATCCAACCAAGATGAAAACGAACCAAAGAAAAAGTTTTTTAAAAAAAGAAACGAGCTTAGAGGGACAAGACGAAACAAACAAGTTTCGTAGGGAGTTGTTTGCAAAAATGAGCGAAGCTCATTTTGGGAACAACAATAGACTCCCACAAAGACTCTTTGATCTTGAAGAGTATGGGACTCTCTAATATATTGAAAAATATTCTCACCTTGATTAGGCTAAACACTATCAAGCATTTGTAATAAATACCTCTTGATGCTTTAAAAGACCTTCCTTACATATCTCTTTACTTAGATATGTGTTGAGTGAGTTGTGTATGATGGCCTTGTGAAGGAGAATTTTCCTTATTCATTTCCTCCTTTATAACCTCCTTTAGGGTGTTTTGAAGCTATTTCAGGTCTAGATTAGTATTCTACCTGAACCTAATCCATGAAACACATATGAATTTAGATAGATTGTGAGGTTGTGTGATCTAAAATTGTTTTCTACATATCTAGTGTGGGTTAAAGATAATGGGAGTCTCCCCTTTTATTTGGTGCATCATCTAGTTAACTTTCTTAAAAATCCTTTCCCCCTTTCTAACCTTTTCCACTATCATAGCATTAGTTTAGGTGATCGATCAAGAGGAAGATGGCCTTCTTCAAAGGTTCATCCCCATCATAGGTTACCCATATCCTGGAGTTGTTCCCATATTATGATTGGGAGTGGAGGAGCTTAAATAATTCTTCACAAAAGTTTAATCTCACATCATAATAGTTTTTGGCATGCCTGATTGGACTCATTACATTATTCACTAGTGAAATTTTTTGATGTTCTCTTCATCCAATAAAACTTTTGAGGCATGTGTGTAAACATCAATGGTAACTCCAAGTATTCATCAGCTGGTTTAAGTAGCCTAAGTGTCTAATGATCATAATCTGGTATGTATAATCAACCATCTTTTAATCAATATGTTTATTCTCTACCTCATCATCACACTTATCAAGTAAATAATGTTTATGTATTCCCCTCAAGTGGCCATAAAATAACCTATCATCCCTACCATGTCCTTTATTCTCCTCCCACCCTTGCATATGACTAAGGTCAGCCTCTTTTGCATTCAAATTAATCCTCTAATTCCCTTTATCAAGACCAAGCTTACCCTATTACATCCTTATTAAGATTCAAGAAAGCATTATCATTTTACATTGAGTTGACAAGGGATATTGTTAGGGGTTTGCAGTTTCATTTATTCATCCTTATCCATGTTCTACAATATGTAATGAATGCTCTTCATTTTGTCAAATAAAATATGGTTAATTTGTGAGGATGAACAATGCTCATCTTATAAGAATGAGGACATAGTAATGATGAGAAGCATGATCTAGAATGTAGATATTATGTTGATACCTTATGAAAATCAACATGCTCATTTGGATTAGTTTTATGTGTCTTATCCCCTCCGAGAGCCTCAAGATTAACCTTCAAGACTTCCTGATCATCCCCCTAGTTAACCTTGTCAAAGTCCATCCTTATCAAAAGTCAGAGAGGCAATACTAGACCAAGGGAGAATAATCATTAAAATCAATGAGGGGGTTAAGATTAGACAATAATTACCCATTAATGTCATTAAGGGGATATAGAACTTCTTGAAAGAGTTTTGGAACATGTGGGTACTAATTGAAGAAGCTGACTATCCAAGGGTTGAGAAGAAAAAAGTGAAAAGGTGGGTATTATCCATTGAACAAGTATTTGAGTTATGGGAGAAAGAGTGTGTCAAACCTAATACAATAAATTTTCCCTCTCTTACACATACATCCATTCCCATTCAAGAGTATGAAGACATTCCATCATGGATCTTCTCCAACATATTCGACCCTAGCTATGTTATGCCCTCACTTGTGGGGCCACCCTATCTTATAACCATTCAAAAAGAAGAAAAAGTGTCTGTTCCATACTCATTTCCATCATGGAAATTATTTTATAAGGGCATAAATGAAGAGGAGGTGTTGGTTGTGTAGGTCCAAGTACTCATTCAAGAGCCATCAAAGAAGCCAATCAAAGTCCCTAGCTAGAAGGACACTCTCCTAAGCTAAAATCAAGGTAAACTTCTTCACCCTCCCACCATAACCCTCTTGGAGAAATATCCTATTTTAAAAAGGATAGAGGAGGAGATTATAGTCATAAGTGAGCCACATGAGGACAATGCAAGTGTCTACGAAGAGGAGATCATGATAGGTATCCCACTTCATAGGGAGGAGCATATTTCAGCTTTCAAGTTGGATGAGCTTGATGAGAAATAAGAGGACAACCTTCATGAACATATTATGGATGTCAAGGGTAGATCCAGTGACTTAGAAGATCAATGGCATAATTTGTGCTTAGATTTCTTGAGTGAAATGGATCAACTCAATGTTGTAAACTTGCCTAAAGAATATAATCCTCAATTTGAACATAGGGCAGACCTTAAATAAACTACTAAAGGTCCATTCTACATAGATGAAGAAGAGGATCAAAACTAGGTGCCTGAGGTTGGTCCACTTTAATATTAGGTATTAGTTGAGGATAGCCCTGATATGTTGGAGTTGAAGGAAAGCAAATTAGAGCTTGATCAAGATAGGTGTGATGTTATAGACCTTAGATGGACAAATCAATCTTCATTTGTAGTTGAAGATCAAGATGGAATATTGAGTGAGGTTAATGGAAGAGACATCTAAAATGCTCAAGAGATGCATTTTGATGAACATCTAGTGAAAAATTTTAAGGGTTGTGGTAACATTTCAATGCCATAACCAAAGAGTTTGAGGAGGCTAAGCAACATGTCCTTCTAAGAAACTATAAGCATGTTGCTATAAGCATGATTAGTCCTAATTTGCACAAGGAAAAGGTGGAATAACATGGTCTTTTTGAGCCACCAATTGAAAAAAGTTTAGTTTCTCCCAAGAGCCTAAATGAAGTCTTCATGAAAGACTATCTCAAGGGTGATGATCAAAATCAAGAAAGTGCTCTTGTAGTCTAACATGAACCAAGCTTGGAAGACTTGGACTAGTATGTTTACATTCGAGACATGTTTGTTCCATTTCATCCATTGGAGAGCACATTAAAAGGATTGGCCATGAAGTTGCTTGGTTAACCAATTATGGTACCTCTAAAGAAAGGTATTTTTCATCTTGGTCTATTACAAGTGAATGATACTAAAAGTTTCCCATTTGACCCAAGAGGGAGATACTTGTAATTTGTTGTACAATATTGTATATATTAGAGTATATTTCATTCTTTCCTATAAGTTACTATGTGCACATTTGTTATATATATATATATATATATATTCTCTAAGTTCTTACATGCACTTACCTTTATTTGTTTCATTCTTGTTGTCTTTGTTGCTTCAAGAAGAGTTATCTAGAGGTTGGTAGCTAGTTTTAGCTTTAAATCAATATGTTGAATAAGAGAAGAGACTCCATACCCAATAGACCAATAAAGAAAAATATTTTGGGTTCTCAAGCATGGTAGGCATGATTTCTAGTTGAGCCACCAAATACGTTGGACAAATTTGGCCCATATACAAAGCTCTTGCTTGGATAAAGAAGCTGAGTAAAGTTCCGATGGAGTAAATGATTTAATAGATTGGAAGAAGGTATAGAATTGAAAAGTGAAAGGGATAAATAGGTTCTCATGGTAATATTTGCCTTCATGAACTTAAATCAACTTTCATAGGTCTCAAAAACTCATTTGAGCCTAAAGAATTCAAACAATTGTTCAAGCTCAAACCTAAAGGATCCAGACCATCTCAAATGTCATGAAGAAATAAATGGGCCAATTTTCTTGTGAATTTTATAAGTATGATTAGATTACCTATCAAGCCAAAAAATAACATGGACATGAGGTTATTCATGCCTAAATTATGATCCTTTAAATTTAGAATCTTGATTATCTCAATATCTCAAGCTATAGGTCTTTAAAGTTGAACTTATAGAGTGTGATGTGAATGGAGATGTTAAATTTGGGCTTCATAAAATAACCATTTAGATTCAAATTTTTGAAGGATGAATGCATGAATAACAATTGGAAAGATCTTGGGTGCCCATATGAAGATATAATGGTGTGTGATGACTTACAAAGATAGTGGGTCCAAGATGATCGATAGTGCACAATCCATCATACAAAGGTAGATCAATGGTGAGAGAGAACTTCACAAGTCAACAAATCTTGAAGATAAATGAATAATTACTAAGTGTCATGACCATAATAACTATCTAGTAGATCAATAGTATTTTTTTGAGTTATGCAAAAGAATATCAATGGTGTACATAAGGTCAAAGGGTCAATCGATCTTTAGATAAATGTGAGGTTACCACATGGCAAAAGCACAGGAACCAGCTAGGACTGACTATAAGACTTTGGAATGAATGAAGAGATTAAAAATGGAATAGTTTGAGAAGCCTAGATCAAAATCAATGGCCAATATTAAAATTTGAATATAGGAGACTTCAATCAAAGGTCAAATATGGTTTAGGTCAAACTAAGAGTAATGTTTCAAAAGGTTGTGTCACCATTAGAGTTCAGTCAAACACCACTAGGCATGAGACACATTCATACAGTCAAGGTTGTTAGTAGTGAATCACCATTACTAGTAAAATTTAGAGGCATAATGAGGTTTTCTTGAACCTAATATACTCCAAGAATAATATTATGTAACCTATGGATCTCCATTGATATAATGATTATAGGAAAACTAATAAATTAGATTGGTTTTCAATCTATATTAAAGATCTATATCTGAGTTGAAGTAGATACATACATAAATGAGATATGGTGGAGTGTCTCATCCTTTGACACAATCATATATATGACAAATATTCAAGTTAGAGTAGATAGAGGCTTTCTATGGCCACCCAAAGCAGACATGGTGATGGCTCTATTAGAATTATAGATATAAGGATTATCTTCTCATGAACGAGCCAAGTGGAAGATGGCATGGGAGATCAAAGAAAAGGGATTTGGTGGTTAGAGAATATAGTTGGAGCATTCATTTCTATTTTGTATCCCTTAAATATTTTCTCCAACAATAGGATCATGACTTATTACCTTTGGCAAACTCTTGTCCTCTAGCATGTTGCTTGACTAATGAAATGATTTAGAGTCTATTAGGACAAATGAAGGTTATCTTGTCTATGATGTGTTAGCTCTAATTTAATCAAAATATGGTGGATATTTCATTGAAATATGGTGGAACCTCATTTAATGATCTTAGATGGAATGCCCCCTCTCTCCCCTTTTTCCTATATCTCTTATTTTCTTCCATATTGTATCTCTCTCTCTCAGATTCTAGACTCTCATAAGGACTCTTTGATATTAAAGAGCAGGGGACTCTTTGAGATATTGAAAAATATGCTCATCTTGATTAGGATAAAACCTATCAAGCATTTTTAATAATTTCTTTTTGATGAAATTAAAGACCTTTTTTACCTACCGCTTGCCCTGGATCTATGTTGATTGAGTTGTGCATGATGTCCTTATGAAGGAGAATCTTCCTCATCCATTTCCCTCCTTTCTGACCTCTTTTAGGGCGTTTTCAAGCTATTGAAAGTCTAGATTAGTGTTCTTCTTAAACCTAATCCATGAAACACTTATACGCTAAGATAAATTATGAAGTTGTTTGATCTAGCATTGTCTTCTATAGATCTAGTGTGGGTTCAATATTATGGGAGTTTCCCATTTTTATTTGGTGCATCACCTTTTATCCTTCTTAAGATCCCTTTTCCTTGTGATAAAATTAGTTTTGATGATCCATCAAAAGGAATTTGGCCTTCTCTATAGGTTCAACCATATTATAAGATACCCATAGCCTGGGGTTGTTCCCATATTGTGACTAGGAGTGGAGGAGACTGAATAACTCCTCATCAAGGGTGCAATCTCATGTCACAATAGGTACCATATAAGGTCATGGTGGACATTATAAAATAAAAAATTGCTCACATTCAATTTGAACACATACCATGGGATAATAACAAGACAAAAAATACCATATCTAATATTGGTTCTTTGATCCACAACAAAGACAAAGTAAAAGACTATCAGTTCCTTGTTTAACATATTCTAGTGCCTACTCATGAACCCTCAACCATTTAAATGATATGTGATATTTTTGGTCCTAGTTCTATTTAGTACTCTAACTTATATAATTATCTCATGACCAAGTCCTTCTACCAAACCTTTCATGTAAGTAGTAAAAATATTTCACACACCAAGCCTCATGATATGCCCTACTTGGCCCAACCCTTTACTATAGAATATTTTATGGAACTATGATTTATTTTTTGAATTTGACTGAAGCTACATTAGTTTTGAGGTAAGTTAATGAAGGAGTTTATGGATCCCACACTAGTGGGGTTGTCCTTTCCATAACATTCATAAGTAATAATTATAATTTGATAACCATAGAAGTAGATGCAACTACTTATTTGAAAAGATGTAAAAAATGTTAAATATATGCAAATTTGATTCATGATCTAGCCAAGAAACTTAAACCAATGACTACATCATCACAATTTTCAATGTGGGGACTTGATCTTGGGAAGAGTAACCCTACCTCCCCTAATATCCATAAGCATATCCTTACCACCACCTATTATGTTACTAAGTGGGTTAAAGCTATACCCCTAACTTATATAGCTAAAAAAAAATCTCCAAATTCATATTCAACCATCGCATGTGTCACTATGGTATCATATCTGACATTATATTTGATAATAAATGATCATTTAAGAACAAGGATGTAAAATCACTCTATGTTGAGTTTAACATTACCCAACACTTTTCAACTAAATATTACCAAAAAGGTAATGGCCAAAGAGAGGCATCCAATAAGAACATTATCAATATTCTTAAGAAGATTATCAATGATGTTAGCCATGATTGGCACTTGTATATCTTCCATGCCCTCTAGGCTTAACATACTAATTACCATAATCAAATATGACCCACACCATATTCCACTATCTATGACACTGAGGCCATTCTCGAGTTCAAGTTATCTTCTCTATGTACCTCATTAAATCTCATTCTTAATGACAATGATTATAGGGTATCTTGCTTGTAAGAGCTAGAGTTATTAGATAAAAATGCATGGCCACTATAAATAGTCTTAAAGCATATTAGAATTGGTTACATGGTCAGTATAACCAACATGTCAAGCACATATAGTTCAAGGTTGATGATCTTGTCATCATATCAAACTAGAATAACACCATGGTCAATAATAAGAATAAAGGGAAGTTCAAGCCAAATTAGATAGGCCCTTATGTCATTATTACTAATTATGGCTCTAGAGATTATAGGTTAGCCACACCAAATAGAGATGAACTTAATGAGACCATGAACATAAAATATGTCAAGAATTATTTTGCTTGAGATACCTAAGATATTATCTGTGAGGATTATTTATGTTGTACCATAATCTCACCTTCCTTGTACCATACCATTTACCATTCCTTCCATACCTTCCATATTAACTGAAGTTGTTTTTACCCTTTGTTACCCACCTTTTTAAACATTAGTTCTTTGTGAACCTTCAAAGAGGGGATTAAAATTAATTTTTAGTAGTTGATTTAGTATTTCACAAAGAGGCAATATCTTGGGGTAGTATGATAGTAGTTTGGCACTTTCATTCTTCATTGTTGTCACATTATGTCTCATTTTTAGTGTTACTAATTATAACTACCTTTGGTAAAATTATTATCATTGACCCATGCCATTGTTTCCTCATTATAACTACCTTTAGGAAATTAGGAACAAGCCCATTTTTATCCAAATTGTAGCATCACTATTCTCTGTCTTACCATTTACCTATTCATGAACTTGGTGTTACTTAGTTATATTCCTCACCTATAAAGAGGAACTATGGTGATTTGAGGTCTCATTAAGGACTATGTAGGTAGTGATCTATTCATGTTGAGGTCAACTAAGTCATCCATTTACCATGCTCTCTCCATTTTATGATCATATTTAAGCTACCCTCTTACCATTTTATGAGTTTACCCATTCTATGTCTCATAATTATCCATTGAGTTGAGGTGTTTATAAAACCTAAAAACATGGATGTATGGATGACCATTCAAATTGTATCCTCACCACTCAGGGAATGCATCTCCTAGTTGGTATGTATAACTAAAGAATTCCCATGGATTTTATCATGACCATTTCCATTTTATTGTTCCATTTTTATATCATATTTCATCCCATTCCTTGGAGAAATACATCAACCTGAGTTTCACACAGACTATGTAGGTAATACTTGGATACATGGGATATGTCGAGTTAGCTCAGTTGCACTTTCCTTTCTTTTTTGACCACTTATTTTACTTAAAGATTCTAAGACTCCTAGTTATTTCACAAGTAACCACTTATCCTTTAATTTCCCCATCCTTATTAGTTTTAGCCATATGCTCTTGCCATTTTTTGATTTTATATTGTGAGCATTGTGCATTCAAATTTGATGCACTAATGACAACTTGAATTTTGTTATGCTTTCACCATTTTGAAATCAACCATTACAAATGCTCTCACCATTTTATGAGCCCATTCTCATTCCAAACCTTAAATGTAGTAGACACTATGAGTTACCAATTTAGTTCATTTATGGATACTCATCTTTTGCCTTTTAGTATGGTTTTAGACTAGACCATACTCTTGTGCTTGCATGATTTATTTGTATTGAATATTTCATGTTTGTGATTTTCATCCTCCTCTTTTACTATTCACTCACTATTTTGTGATATAATTGTTATTTTCCTCCACATCAATCATGTTTTCTTATCATCATTTGGTTCTCTCTCATCTCCTAGGATAACTACATTTGACTTGAATATCATGTTGGATCTTATCTCCATATAACTATATAGGCAACATCCATTTACCTATTATATATGGAGTTATCTTAGATACCTCTTATTTTTATTTTATTCCCCCATTTTTTTTGTTTGTATTGTTATCTCGTACAGCCTTGGGGCAATCTTTGCCATCTTGTTTGTGTTATTATTACCTCTAGCCTAGGGGCAACTTTGTGTATTTTGTTCTTGTGTTGTTATACCTATGTTGTTGCTATCTAGATTAGGGGTCACCTTATCTCCAAGAGTAACACCTATATTACACATACATGAACAATTTATACTCTATTTATATTAACATTGTGATTAACCATTGCTTGTATATTGCCTTTGTCTATTTAGAATAGTTTGTTTATTTCAATTTTATTTGCTTTGGATTGTTTCTTTATTTTAGTTTATTTATTTCTGGGTATGCTTATTATTGGTGGTTTTTTTTATTTCATTTTATTTATTTGTGTTTTATTTTTATTTTCCTTTTTGCTTTTTTTTCTCAGTTGTCATAGGATTCTTACACTTTATTTACTCTTGAGTCTTGATTACTCATATTTTTTTACCTAAGTTGTGAGTTAGTGTACATTATTAGACTTAATTTATTGCATTATATTTCATTTTGGATTTGATTTTTCATATCTTATGCCTAAGTTATTTATACTTGCATTTAAACTAAGTTTTCCATGTTTTGGATATGCATTTTTATTATAGTTGTCTATAACTATGATATCTAATATTACATACTATAATAAAATTAGGCCTAAAGATCTATTCAATAATATGGTGGGTAATAATTATCCTTGTTCACACCTATCAAATCTTGACCTACCCAAACACTAACTGAATGTAGAGTAATTAAATCATAAATGAATTGTAATCCCTAATAGTTAGGACATGCATCTCCATACTATCTAGTAGCCTAAATTCATGCCTACACTTTGTACCAAATTATTCTTACTCTATAATTATGGATTTAGTATGTAATCCCCCCTTTCCCACTTTACCATATTAGGGAAAATTGTGTAGACCTTTCTTGATCATATCCACCCTAATGGGACAAAAATGAATTGTATCATGCTTCAATTCACCCTAATGGGGAATTTTAACTATACAAATTAATATAACCACCTTTGGGTAAATAATTATTTTTGACCCATCCTCCCTATTAGGACAAATTACTATGCCAATGATTATAACCACCTTTGATTAAATCATTATATTTCAATCTATCCACCCTATTAGGTAATTTTTCACTGTGTTAATGATTATAACTACCTTTGGGCAAATATTTAATTTCACCCATCTACCTTACTAGGTCACCTCATTATGCCACTGATTAGGCATATATTTGGGTAAATCAGTATTTATACCCTCATTACGTATATATCTCATCATTTTTTCTTTATGAGGGAACGTTCACCAGCTCTATTTTTATTCCCATTCCCTCAAGGGGACATCCAAGGCTCATCCATTGCATTCTAGGGCATTAGCCAAGTCATTAACAATTTTTTCATTATTTGAGAATAAATTTTTGTGTCTATATCTTGAACTGCCTTCCCAAATAGGGAAAAACTATATAAATACATTTTGGCCACAACTATGTTCCAGCTAGACTTCAAATTGGTTTCTACCAAATAGTGCAAAATAAGCATAAGAATCTCTAAATGTCTTAATTTCATTCGTACATCAGACATTAGTACCTAGAATCATGTTGAGGCATCCTTATTTGGGTTATTATCTTGTACACAACAATAAACTCTCATAGATTCATCTCTAATCAACTTATGATATAGAAAATTGATAGTTTGGCCTTTGGAACCATTAAGCGAGGTAATTAAACAATTCTAAAAGTACAAAAATGTTAAATAGAATGAATTAACTAAGCAAATAAAATTGAGGTCATGATGATGTCATCATCCTCAAAGTCAAGGAATTAAAAATATCTCCATTAAAACTTTAAATATAGAAATAGAGAGTCATGCTTAACAAATTAGATCTCTATCCCAAATATTAATTACATGTACCCTCCTTAACTTAATTAGGATTAAAATAAACCCAATTATAGCTAACTCTAATCACATTGCACTTGGGTTAGAGAGAGTTTGAAATGATATAAATATAAGTTCCAAGGTCCTTTTAAAGAGAGTTTTTTTGTGTAATGTTATATTGTTCATTTGTTGAGAGAGAAACATTCTTGTAAGGTTATAATACAAAAGTATTGTTAGATTGATACATCAAATCTAATCCAAATCCAAGCCCAAAATTTCCAAGGTGACAAGGAAAGATGATGGAAGGATCACCCTTGTCAAAGACTCTTTGAGCACACAATCGAGCACATTCCTCCATGGCCAACATGCAACTCTTGCTCTCAAATAATGTCAATAATGCTTGTTTTTTCTTCCATTGTTAGTTAATTGTATTATTCTCTTTATCCTTGAGTGTATAGGCTTGAGATGTTAGATTATTAGCATCTTTTTATTTGGTTTTTATCATACTAACAATATACTAACTCCCCTATTGGATTCTTATTGATCACAAGAGGTTGGATAATGTGCATTAGTTCAAGAGACATAAACAAGATTAAAATCATGTATATATTTCCTTTGCCTAGAATTGATGATCTAATGTATTATTTAAGTGGTGTAGGGTATTTCTCCAAAATATATATGCAAAGTGGATACCATTATATTAGGATTAGAAAGGAAGATGAATGGAAGATAATGTTTAAGGCTAATGATGGACTATATGAATTGATTATAAGGCCATTCTGATTTACTAACACTCCAAGAATATTTATGAGGCTTATTAATTAGGTGCTTGAGGATTTCACACATAAATTTTCCATTATTTACCTAGATGATATTTTGATTTACAACCATTCAAAGGAAGAGCATATTAAACACCTTAGAATTATCTTAAATAAGTTACAAGAAGATAAGTGACTAATCAATCTCAAGAAGTGTTCCTTCATGAAGATAGAATTGATCCATTTTAGATTTTTCATTTCCAAATAATATTTTAATATGATAAAGATAAGGTCAAATCCATAATAAAATGGAGTACTCCAAGGAGTGTATTTGAGGTAAGAAGTTTCCATGGCTTGAATATTTTTTATAGAAATTTTATAAGTAATTTTAATGGAATTTGTGCTCTAATAGTGGAAAATATAAAAGGAAACAAAAAATAAATTTCAATGGACTAAGGTAGCTAAGAGAATATTTTAGTTTCTAAATAAAAAATCACAGAGTAGCCTATACTAGCTTTGCCTAAATTTAGAAAGTTTTTTCAAGTAGAGAGTGATGCTAGTGAGACTACCATATGAGTTGATTTGAGACAAGAGGGAAAACCAATTGCCTAATTTAATAATAAACTCAATAAGGAAAAGAAGAGGTACTCAACATATGACAGAGAATTCTATGCCATTGTCCAAGCCTTAAATAAATAGAGACATTACTTGCTACCCAAGGAATTTGTATTATAAAGATATAGTCATGCCTTATAATTCATTAGTAATCAAAATAACTTAATTCAAAGGAATATGAAATTTATTGATTTTATAAAAAGTTTTTCTTTTGTTATCAATCATAAATGTAGATAATCTAACAAATTTGTAGATGTATTAATTAGGATAAGTCTGATTAAGTAGGAGTTTTAAGTGAATATATTGGGTTTTAATGTGTTGAAAGACTTATATAAAGAAGATCCTAATTTTAAGGAGGCAAATGAAGAATGTGAGAATATAGTAAAAATAGATAGGATTAAATGAGTGTACTATATTATATAAGAGGTAATTTTATTCAAGGATAGTCAACTATGAATACCAAGAGGTCAATATGAGAAAATCTACTAAAAGAGAAAGATAGTGGTAGTTTGGCATGACACTTTAGGCAAACAAAAACATTTTCTCAATAGAGTGCAAACTATTATTTTATAAGAGTGTAATATGATGTGAAGAGGTTTTTATAAAGGTGTGTAATATGTCAACATGCTAAAGGATAAAGTCAAAAATTAAACTTATATCAACCATTATCTATTCTTAGTAGGCCACAGGATTCAATGAGTGTGGACTTTGTTCTTAAAATACCAAAGACAAAAAAATATAATGAATATATATTTTTTGTTATTGATAGGTTTTAAAATATTTCAAACTTTATACCTTGTACAAAAACAATTGATACAACTAATATTACAAATTTATTCTTTAAATAAGTAGTGAGATTGCATGGGCTTCCTAGAAGCATTGTATTTGACAGGGATAAAAATTTTATTAGAAATTTTTGGAGTAATATTTGAAATAATTTTGGGATAAATTTAAGATTAAATTCAAATTAACATCGATATACCGATGCTTAAACTACATTGGTCAATAGGAGTCTTAGAAACATATTTAGGAGTTTGGTAAGTGACCATAAAAAATAATGGGATCAAGTACTAGCTCAAGCAGAATTTTCATATAATGATTATCCAAATATAATTATATGTTATATCCCATTTAAAATTATATATTTAATCCATTTAGTATTCATTTATGAGCTGATAAACTTGGGTAAGTAGGATAAAATAAGTGCATAAGGTGAGGATTTTGCAAGAATTTTGCAAGAGGTACATGAATAGGTAAAACAATCATTGAAACTAAGTTCAAGTAATTAAAAAAGAAGAGCTGATATGAGAAGAAATAAAGTGAATTTTTAGGTAGGATATATATTAATGAAACATCTCATAAAATAAATATTCCCTAAGGGGAATATAATAAGTTAAAAATGAAGAAAATTGGACCTTGTAAGGTCTTAATTTTTTTTATAATGCTTATCAATTAGAGCTTCCATTTCAAATTATAATCTCACAAATATCTAATGTATAAAGCCTTTATAATTTAAAATGAGAGGATAAATTAGATAAGTTACCTAAATATAAATATGATCAAACCATTAATTAGGAATAATAATTAACAAAGACACAACTAGATCAGATTGAAGCCATTCTAGGCAAAAAGACAGTGAAAATGATTAGAGACAAGGAATAATTTAAATACTTAATAAATTGTAATAAACATCCAATTTATGATTAAACTTTGATGACACCTTCATATATAGTCAAGCATGGAAATAATTTTGAAGAACTCATGAGCAAGAGCTCATGAACAATTTTTTGTTGCTCAATAGTCTAATACAAGTGCATGTAAATAGTAGTTTAATTATGATTATTTTCGTATTATAAGGGTATAATAGTTCAATTATAGTCAATAATAATCATTTACCATGTTTATTAATTTATTACTTGGTAATTTTATAGTATTTTTAGTTTTCCCATGAAAAGTAAGAAATTCAATATTTTGAATTTGTTTACAACTTTTTAATGTGTGTGTCATCTTTTGGCATATGGAAAAGGGTTTTGATAAATTGGTAAGGGATATTTAGGGTTTTATTATATGTATAAATTTTTATATAATAATTATCTCAATTTACATCTATCCTAAATCCAATCTAGATGCATCTAATGTAGGTGGAAGGCCAAACAACACATGTTTGGATGAGTTCTAAAGTGGTTGAGAGACCCTAACTACATAAAATATGAAGAGACAAAGTTTAGGAATAAAATAAAAACATGATAAAAATTAAACCATAAAATAATAATTCTAATAAATGTAATAAGAAAAGGGATAAAATCTCAGTTAAAAGTTTCTTTGTTTTCTTTTGTGTAATTCTATGATAGATAATAGGGTCCTTGTGTATCAGTTTGAAATAAATATGAATGAAGATTTTTTTTTCATGAGTTATATTGAATCCCAATTTTTTTAAAATTTAATAAAATTCACTTGATTCTTCTTAATCTTAATTCTTACTTTTATGATGATATGGCTTGCTACAGAGCTTTATAAGCATTGGTTTGGGGGTGACAAGTAAAATAATATAGTGTTTTATTCCATTTTAAGTGTGATCAAGACTTGAAAATAAGTAATAGATCTCAAAGAGGATTTATATGTCTTAAATAAATTTTGAAAAGTTATAAATAGTCTTTATAATTTTAATTCCCATTATATTTGTGCTCATAGTTCATAAACCCTAGGTCAGGGTTTTATAGACAAAAAAACTTTATATCTTCAAAACTAACCATTCAAATTTTATGAATTTTTTTGGAAAGTATGAGGAGGTTTAAAGTGAGGTTTTAAATTTGGTATAAATTCTAAATCTATCCATATTAATATTTATAATAAAAAAGTAATTTACAGACGTGTATGCTATCTAAAAACCCTATTTATTCCTTTTGAGAAAGAATGCATATTTGAAGAATGTAAAATGGTTTGTTGAGATATATTATATAAAAATTAAAATGTGAAGTAATTTTTAGGATCATTAAATTCTAAGTTTGATTAATAACCCCTCTAGGAAATAGATTGGGCCTAGAAACAAGACTATAAACTCACTTTTGTAATCAAATCAGTCATAAAAAGACCCTATAGGTTTCCCTTACACCATAAAGCCACAAAATATGACTAAAAAAGTGAGGGATTAGATAAAATAGGAAATACATAGTATTTTTAATCTTGACTGTAACTGTGGGAACTCAAGTGATGAGACTTAGATCTAAGTAGGCTAAAAGTACTGATTAAGAAAGAGAGTGTAAATTTTGATACCTTTAGGCCTCTTTGGGAGTTGGAATCCTGATTAGATCTTGAAAATTTAAAATTTTATGAATTATTATAGCATACCTAACTAGGTTTTTAGGAAAGTTTTGACAAGATTCTCAACATGCAATAAGTACATTAAAAACTTATTTTTACATCAAGTGCTAAATATGGAGATTTATTTCATGAATTTGGTCATCTTAATGGAATGGGTATTAGGAGGTAGTTGGTCACACAAAAAGAGATTAAATTTAAGAGTGTCTTGACAGAGTTTAGAAATTAATATTTTCAATAGAAAATTAGGAGGTCAAGACTCACTTTTACAAATCCTTGTATGAAGTTTTCTTGCATGGACAATGTATTTCAATGGTGATGGTTGCAAGACCCAATTTGGCATGTAAAAAGAGACAACCTACAAAAACAACTTAAAATAGCTGAGACCAACTAACTTGTGAGTGTGAGTAGGAGAAAATAAAAAATAAAAAGGGGTCCTATGTTTATGGATTAATTAGGGCATGTTGTGAAAGCAACAAAAATCACCATCATCTAATCATTTCCCAAAGTCTTTTGAAAGCCAATACGCCTAAATATCAATGCAAAAATAGAAGAAACTATATAAAAAAAGCATGCATCATAATAAGGTGGCATCATCATAGAACAAGAAGAGGAAGCCTCTTAACAAGATAATATATTTGACCCAAAAATTGTGAGTCTAGGTATCCATACCAAACCATTCCAATTTAAGGTGAGATATTAAAAGATAGGACAAGTACTTGTCATAAAAAATGTAAGATATTTAATTGTCATAATTAGATAAGGGAAAGAAATCATTAGTATGGGACACCTCCATGACATCCATATCAAAAAATTAAATGGTGTTAATAATAATGGCTTACCATAGATGTAAATAAAAAAATAATAATGAACACATTAGCATGAAAATATGATTGTGATATAACCACCCAAAAGATATAAATAGAAATGAAGAAAACTAAAACCCATTGTATCTAAATTAGATACAAGTATGGAAGGTTTTTCAGAACTAGAGGCAAAGGAAGAGGAAGAATGATAGGACAACCTATAAACCATGAAGGCTGTAATGATGAAAAATAAAACACAAAGGAAACAAAACAAATAAAGCAAAGATAAAAAATAATAAATTTAAAAAAAAAAAAAAAAATAGAGACAGCCAAGACCATGACATTAGAAAAAGTATAATAAGAGGTAGATATGACACTTGCATATGTTAAAATCAAAACAAAATTTCAAGCATAATAAAAAAAGATGAAATATTAAAATGAAGACAAATAAAAAGAAACAAAATGAAAAAGAATAGAAGAAGAAATAATGAATTAAGAAAAAATTAAGTAGGAGAAAAAGGAGGACCAATGGAGAGAAGAGGATAAAATCAAAGGAGGCACCTAATGCCCAATTAAAAAATATCAAGAGTAAAAACTTGAAAGATAAAAAATTGAAAAATAAAAAGATAAGAAAGAGAGGTTACAAAAAGAAAAAACATAGGCAAAGCAAAAGAAAGTGGCAATAGAAGCTATAGAGCTAGCAAAGCAATAAAAATAATACATAGAAGAAGTCACATGAAAAGATACATTCCAAGCATATAATTTAAATCCAAAACACCACCTTTTTTTCTCCCACACCTAGTTATCCCATTATCCACCTCATAATCCACCTTAGCTACACAATTTCTCAAAACCACAAACTTCACTTACACAGATCAAGGATATATTGGACAAAATATAAAAGTTTAGAACCATCCAATTGTGAAAAGGAATGGTAAAAACTACACATAAAGGAACCACAGTTTACTTACATAAATCATCTCCTATTCAAAAACAAAATTTGGACACCATTCTTCAATATAGTGCCAATTAGGATTGGATGATGAAATATGTAACTTTAGAAGAGGAAATATAGAAAACTATTTAAAACATATCTAAGGCATAAACATAATATGACACAGACCCAAAATGGTTTTTTAATGATGCCTTCATGATATAGGCCAAAATTTAATCGGTCATCAAACATTTTTAAAGGAAGAAAAATAAACAATTAGGGAAATACTATTTAAGAGTATAAATTTGAATAAACTAAGAAACCACTAGTAGATAATAGTTAACATCAACAAATTATCAATAAATAAATCACTTCCCTTTGTAAATTAATTTAAAATGATACCACCTATTTTTAATACACTCTTAGATGACCAACTACAACACAAGAATAGAAGAAAGCTCTAGATGTCTTGGAGGATAAACTTAATTAAGATGCAACCACAAATGACATCACCAAGGATCTTACTGGCATAAATCAGAAATATAAACTTTAGACTTGGGAGATTAATTCCACTTAAATAAAGTATATGAGGATTAAATCATTTCATAATTAGATGAACATGGTGGTATAATAAATCAATATGTGTAGAAATTAGACTGAGTAAAGACATATATTGAGAATTTGTACAAGTCAATCAATAGTCATCCCCCACTGCAAGACATTACAAAATTAATTCAAGAAAATACTATGTTGGAACAGGATGCACAAAAAATAACTATATACCTAAAAGAGTAGACATCCTTTGATAAAATATTATCTACAAAATATCAACAATTCCTCTAACAAAATTAGAGTTCCTACTGTGTTGTGAAATTCTTCATTTTGATTGCCTCGATGATGAGACAAATTTTTTAGTCTATGGAATATGTTGAGCAGACTATTCATAGAAATATTTACAATAAGGTTCAACCATGGAATATTCTATTCATACCATTTAATTATACATATATATATGTCCTTTATAGTATTGATAGTATTTCATGTCATCCCACACACTAGAATAGAAATGTATAGCCATAAAGAAGAGATGTGTCTATTGGAATTATGAATGTAATATTTTATTTAATATTAATAGTGAAATGTAGAGTTAATATCTTGACATGAAATTAGCTATATATATGTACTTATATTTAATATATGAATTAATAATAATTGAGTTACATGTCAATATTTGGGTTATCCATTATTAGTGTTATATTCATTTATTATTACTTTAAGATGTATGATAGTTTAATGTAACAAGGAAAATTCTCTTATGAAGTTAGCACTAGCTGAGACAACTGAATTATTGATTCATGACTTAGCTTAGAGTTGATGTCAACATTCAATGTTATTACTTTCAAATTTTACATCATAAGTAAAATCTTATTTTTACATGTTCATTGTATATTTTCATGAATTAAAGAACAAAACATAGTACATAATCTAGCACACCCATCAAAATTATCCTTAGGTATCACCTTTTTGTATGCAATAAATTAGGATGGATCTGCAACTTGTCCTACTTAGTGGATTCCAAGTTCATAGAAGGTTATCTCACCAAAATAATTCATTGCATAGCTATTTTATTGGGACATGACCAATTCAGATATGTTAAACTTAACTAAGGGATATCTTATCACATACAACTGAAGGAGAGGGTTCCAAAGCCTCTAGGAATATGACATTATGCTATAACCCTAGTTAGGCCTACAATACATAAAATAAATCTATTATAGTGTTCACTAAAGATTGTGTCACAAAGGGGGATAGTTAATAAAAAATAAAATAAAACATGGAAAGATAACTCCACTCAAGTTAATGTAGAGGTAAACTAAGCAAGGAATACAACATTCATCCTAATATTTTGTGAAATATCTAATATACCAAATGAAAGAGTAAATGCTAGGAATACTTACCTTGAAATGAACCCATCATGCTTCAATCTCTCCCTTGACCAATGGTTCTTTGCAATATCTTACCATGGATGTGTAAGGATCACACTATATAAATTAGATCTAGGCTAAAATACTCCTACTTTGCATCCAACACTTTTTCATAAGACAAGCTTCTTTCCCTTTAAGGTAAAACCCTAAGAAATGACTCTTCTAATGTAGAAATAGTAGAATTGTGAGATTTAGTAATGTGAAAATGAATGTTCCTCTATTTATAAATGAAGTGAAGGGGGTATTTATAATCAAGGACTGACCCTAAACCCTCCCAAAAATTTAGTTGACAAATTTGATAGGGTGATTTTGTTAGGAATAAAAGATAAACATTAGGCCTCAAATTAGGTTGATTAGGCTGATGAAGTTACATAGCATACACTTAATACCTAACAAGATTAAATGGGCCAACATAGTATGAAAATGAGGGAAAATGGGTGTATGCTTAGTTATGGGCCATTTTGGAAGGTGAATTTATTAGAGGAGTGTATAAGTAGATTTTAATTACTTAGGGGGTTGGATAAAAGTAAATTTTAGTTGTTTTATGTAATGGTATAGGGACCAACAATATTGTGAATCACCAAAGGGATACCCACCACTTTTCTGGTACACCTTTTAAGTTGTGTACTTAGAGAGATTGAAACAAATAGGTTATTACAAGAGAGAAAACATCAATAAATGATTGAGTTTAAAAATATTATGTGTGTACATATGACCCACTCAAAGCTCATCATGTGTCATGTAGTTGTAGCATGGGATAGTCCTTTGAGAAAGAACATAGAAAAACACTAACTAAGATAATTGAAAATGAAATACTAAAATTAATCCTAAAATGAAATGAAAGTAGCTAAAAATAGAATATACATACCTTGACTTACCTTTCCACCGAATGATTGTATGAAAATATCATAGTCTTGATTATGGAGGGCATAGTTCCTACATTTGAGAAAACCTATGGATACAAGAATAACAATATAAGAAATGCATACATACACAAGATGGTCAAAATAGTAATAAATCTCAATACTAATTAAATTAATTAGAAAAATTGGCAAGCCATGATTGTTAAGGCTAGTTAGAACCAAAATACCAAGCATGTGAATGACAAAATCATGACAAATGAATGCATAACACACTAAATCATGTTGGGAACCATGTAAAAAATGAATGTCAAAAATGAATTTAGAACACACTAAATAAAATTAGAAATCACATAAAACATTATGATGAAAACAAAGATATGTAAGTGAAATGTGGCATGTAAGATAATCATGTCTAATGAAGTATGTATAAAGTATACATAACTAAAAATGAAATGTAATTCAAGATGTAAAATAAACATGTCAAATCGTACATAAATAAACACATGTATGCAAAATATATCTTGTAAGATAAGTGAATTCCACAAAACTCAAATAAGAACATGATGGATAGATGAAAATCAAAAGCTATAAAGGATGACAACTCAAACTTCATGTTTACTCTAAAATTAATTGTAATAAAATATAACCACTTAATTACATGACTAGTATGATAATAATATTGTGTGGTAAGTAAATGGTGTCAGGGTGTTTGTGAGTAAAACTTGGTCCTATAGGTATTATAGTGCAAATCATAAATTATAAACCAAGAGGCATAAGTAGGTATATGAGGTAAATTAAAAGTAATATCCAACAAAGGGATAAAAGGAATAATATGATGTAAATAAGGAATTTAAGTTTCCACATGGGTTATGTAAACATCCTTAACAAGAATGAGACACACCAGGTGAGTAAGGTTAATAACTATTAACATCAAGAACCTAGGACACTTTGAATAATGAATAAAAATATTAGGTTAATAAGTGAGGTACATAGATCATCCCATGAAGGTTATATTCATGAAAAATAAAATGGACTACCTTCCCACAAAGTATTCCCTATTTCTTATGATCTCATACAAAGTTGTCGATCTACTACAAAGATTGGGTACTTGTATGAGAAAGTAGGTGTTACTAAAAGTATATGATATAATGAGACCTCCTACCCTAGTCTACTATCCTACTACACCCTAATGGACCTCAAATATATCATGAGGCCAACTTATAGTTGGTCACTAGAGAAAAGGACCTAAATACCATGGTGGAAAAAGACTCTTAAACTTTCCCACAAGTAAATGAGTAATCTCAAAACTGACCTATATGTGCATCAAATGAAAGGAAATAAATGAAATATAGGGACCATGAGATATCAATCCATTTGATAAGCGATACAATGATTAATAGGGTTTTAGTTGATCATAAGGAGGTAAAATAGTTCTATGAAAGGGATGGGACTATGTTATGAGAGTTATGTCACTAGAGAAGCCATACTAACCTACAAGGGATATAACACAAGCACCAATGAAATTAGTAGTTATCCCAAAATATAGGGAAGGTAAATAAGGACCAAAAAATCATAAAGATACTAAGGGAAAGAATGATAGAACAAATTAAAGTGATACCTAATAACCACAAAGGAAACAAATTTTTAACATAATGTGAAATAAAACCAAAGAGCCCAAAAGAAAAAATGGTACAATTAAAGTGAAATAAATTAAAATAAAATGTACAAAAAAAAAGAAACATGAGACAAAAATAATAAGAAAAATCTATGTTAACATCTATATCAAAGATGAGAATGTGAAATATAAGCCTATGTATATGGGAAAGTTTCTTGAAATTGAATTTGTTTGTTATTATGCAATGTAGTGGGAATTGTAGGATGCCCCAATGGGTAATATTATACATGGATGGGCATCACAAGATGACCCAAAATTTGAAGTGACATGTGGATGGGAATTACAAGATGCCCCAACATGAGATGTAGAGGGAGGTAAAATAAAATAGTTAGAATGAACTATATTGGGTTGGGAGATATAGTTTGAGATAGGTAAATGTGTTGATCTGTTGAATTTTGAATATTTTGAAATTGACATAGGACATGTAGGAGAGGTGTAAAGAGGTATATAAGGTAAAGGAAGACCATTTATGATTTGCTTTAGAGTAGGAATTTGGACTAGGTTCTCCTTGGGTTGGTGTGACCTAAGATTTTATGATTTTCCTAATATAACCATGCATTTGAAGTTGTTCATGTTAGCCATCTTTTCCTTATTGGTGTAGGAAGAAGGATTTGTCGACACTTAGTTTTGGCCACTTTTGTGCCTACATTGGAATGCAGTTCAATTTTTAGAAAATGACACATTTAAAGCCTAAAAATCACCTAAATTTCCTAAATTCATCCACATAAGGGATTTAATTGCTTGAAAGTGTGATGAGGATAGATTATTTGGCATATTAACATATATGTACCAATAACCTAGTTTAGTTTTAACCCTAGTCAAATTACAACCTAGTAATTTAACACTTTTGGCTAGTCAATCTATTAATTCATAACAATTAAAATAATTTACAAAATATAAAAAGTAATAATAAAAATTAATTACATTTCAAATCTTAATTAACTTTCTTAAACAAAAATTCCAAATCAAATTAGTGAATTTTATTTACCAAAAAAACAATTTTTAGCCAAATACGAAGTCAAAGGTCAAAGGACATAATAAAGTGATTTATTATTTCCTAAATATTGCAAAAATATGAATCACAATCTCACAAATATCTAAAGTGAGTTATCATGCCTCACAAATATCTAAAACTAAGGTGTTAATATTTCATGAGTGCTTTGACCCAACCCAAGGTTACCTTGACTTAACCTAGGTTAATTTAGACTTAACCCAAGTTAGAATTTAACCTAACCTCCCTAGGGTTAGAGTTAGTTATTTTAAATATAAATACAATTTCCCACACCATATGCCAATAAGATTTTGTGCATAAGGTTATTCTATTAGAATACCTTCTTGAATCCTTTGAGAGTAGTGTTATAATACCCAATTTATGCCAAGCTTCACACCAAGCCACAAGTGATTATTGGTAAGATGATACCACCATATAAAAACATTTTAAGAATAATTTAATATTCATAATTTGAGAAATAACATATTTATGCTAAAACTTAAGCATCAAATTTGACAAAGGAGGTAATAAATTTATATTGTCTTTAGCTCTATTTTATGATCTTGATTACTATCTTATGATCTCCCTAGTTATTTGGCAAGAATGTTTAGTCCTAGTCTTGTCATTTAAATTAATAATGCACTAATATACATATTATTTACTATTCAAATACCTAAGATACATAATGGCATACCTAGTGAGACCAAGCATCATGTATGGCCAAGGAAAATGACATGATAACCTTAGTTTTAATAAAAAATACATTTAACTCTTCAAGTTTAGAGCTTTAGCCTTGAAATATATGTCATTATATTTTTTGAGTTATAGATATATTCTCGGTATTTAATTATTTCTTCACCATTCCCTTACATGTTTGTGATCTTTTATTTATATAAATGGCAGCTTTGTAATGATAACTTTGACCTGCTAAATGATGGTTTTGATCTATGGAATTAGTGGCTTTAACCTTATTGAACAATGGCTTCACCAGGTAAATTTACTCTCTATTTGAATTTTTATAGCTTATTTCAATGGATTCACCTAACCTAACTGGTGGCTTCTCCTTGCTAAATGGAGGCTTTGTTAAAGTTTCTCTCTGCATTTATGTTTGTAGGAAATCAACAACTCCACCCTTCTAAATGATGAATTAACTCTATGTTTTTTCTAAACTTGAGAGCCTAAAATGGATTATTTTTTACTCGCTTTATTTTTGGCTAATAGGCAAACAAACCCCATAACTTTTTATAGGACCTAAGGTGGATAGAGATAAGCTTAAGCATTGTTAAAATATCACATACACTTTTATTTGGATCTTAAAATCCACTTAATCACATTTGCATTTTATTCATTTTCAAAGTTTTTACAAGTGAAAACAAAGCCAAGGGGCCAAAATTTCAATCACACCTCAATTTAGTTCTATTAAAAGGAACATACATTTTAGTTATATCTCTTAAGAGATTTTTCACTTTATGTTTATTTTTTGTTATTAGCTAAATTTCAAAGTTCATAGTTAGATTTATTTACTTGTTGACAATTAGAAACTATTGTGCATATAATCTCCCCCATCCCTTTTAAGGAACTTAGGTGACCTAAATTTATTATTTTATTGCCTTATTTATTTGGTCTTATCAGAAAGAATGTCGCATATGCTTTCCCTAAGTTTTGAGTGACTTGAGTGACCTAGAATTAACCTCTAAAGCCTTTCAAAAAAATTTCTTGTATTTGTCTTGTGGGAGGGAGACTATTTCTCCCTCACAAGCTCTCTAGGGGTGGGTTGTTCTAGGATTCATCTCCCAACATCATTCTATCCCCACTCCATGATGGTGTATATAAATTGGGAATGTGATACTGGGATTATTATGAGGATAAGTGACTAACCTCTCTATTATAACGAAAACCTCAATTAGGTCTTGCTAAAAATTGAACTCTACTAAGAATTATATAGATGGAGTCACTATGAAAAATAATATACCCTTTTATAGTAAGTTAGTAGGTATGAATACAATTGACATTATTTTTCCCTTATGTTAGCCACACTTAAAACCATTTAGTGCACTTAATATTTATAGATTTTTAGTCAACCCCACTTGCCATGAAATTTCTTGCCAAATGTTGATTGTTCCTCACTCTAAGTTCATGCCACATATATTCTTAAAATAAAGGGGGGAATAATAAATCTACTTAAATGTACTTTAATTATTGGATTAACACTTAATTCCTCATAAGCATTATTATATCAGTGGGAAAAAGGCAAAAGCTATGCATACCCATGCTAGTTTTTATATATATGTTGAGTCATTACTAATACTTCTCTTTTATTTGATTTACATGTGTGTTTTTAGACTAAATATATTTGTTTGTATCTTCACATCAATATAAGTCCAAAAATATCACATTGTTTTTGCACCCCTTCAGCCTAAGAGGTGTTACTTTGCCTATTTTGTGTTACACTTTTTGCCTTAAAGATTTATTCCAAAACCATTTGTGTGTCTCTTATTTAAATGGGTCATTGTTATAATGCCCATTTCATCTCAAACATTTGCATTAGATTTTTGAATCCAAAACCATTGTCATGACCTTTATTTGAAGGAACATTATTATGCTACCTAAATTGTTCCAAATCTCTTATTGCTCTGGAAAGTAAGTAGGGGTTATCTATACGTAAGTGTAAGCATACAATAACTTATTTTGAGATCAAAATTTAAATAATTGGATGAGACTACATCAATTCACATAAGCCACATGCCCTATGCACCCACCTAAAGCACAACTGAGAAGGAATTAGGGCCCATGTTGGTATATTTATGCCATGGCATGAGGATTCAAAATGGGGGACTCAAGCATTACTACATTAACTTAGCTGAGGGGCATACTCATAAGCGTAGGCCTATTTCAAGGTAAGACAAGAATTATATAGCCTTTTAGTGAGTTTCAAGGCTAATTCAATTCAATTTATTATCCATACTTAACATATGCAAATTAAACAAGGGTTGGGTTCATGAGAGTAAATCTATACTCATTTGGTATATAGAATGATGATGATTTCATGAAAATATAGAGACTCCATTAAAATTCAAAACCAGAAAAACACATGAACTTTGGATCATATAATTAATGAAGATACTACAAAACAAATGAACCAAGATAAACCTATGATCATAGGAATTTGATGATAGAGAGGAGGTTAGTTCAAGTGTTAGTCCATAAAATAATGAAATCAACACACTAACATGCTAACATATCTAAGCCTAAATCATAAGGGCCATATAATGAATAAAATACAATTGAAAACCCAACAAGATTTTTAAAAAAAAACAATAATAACTTACATTCCTTGAAATATCCAAATGATTCATTGTGTGGATTTCTTGGTTTGTGCTCAAAGAGTCTTTGGCAATGGAGTTTTCTTTGATCCTTCTCTCCTTGGAACCATTGTTGTTTGATATGGCTTATGCTTGATTGATGGGGCTTGGATCAATATTTTGGAATTATAACACTATTTGATATAAATCATGCTACAAAACCTATATTATAACTCTACAATTTATAAGCTCTCTTTTCATTGGGTAATGGCTTGTATTTGTAAGCTTATTAACTAACCACAACTCAAGGTGAGTTAAAGTATATTTTAAATATGGAATGAGTTCAAACATAACTTAAGTGAGTTAATTAGCCCTAGTATAGTTAAAAGGTGTCAATAATTAATGATTTTCAATGAATAGGCATGGGTGAGATATTTTGAGATATTTTCAAAGGATTGATAACTCACAAAAGTTAATCATGAAAAGCTAGGATATTTCATATTTTTGAATTTATTTTTTTAGTAATTCATTAATTACACATGGATATTTCAACTAGTAATTTAATTTGGTTTATCTTGTTAATTAATTATGATTGGGATTTTTATCATTTTCAAGATTTGATTTTATGTGTGTACTCACACCACTTAAATAGGTCTATAAGCCAAATTGCATGTTATGATGCCACATGATGATTAGAGATGAATTTGTGAGAGGTTTTTATTTATTATGGTAGGATACCCAAATTAAAGATGTTTCAACATGAATATGAGCCTTTATGAATGATTCACAAGTAAATTTGGGATGTTTTAGTGATTTCTAGGCTTAATTTGCAATGGTTGGTAGGATTAGGTCTAAATTTAGGTCAAAGGCCCTTGGTGGCCAATTTTAGGTGTCTATAGTTTGCCCATATTTGGTAAGGTGTTGTAAGTTGTAAGAAAAATAACATTTTATCAAAGAATGAAAAGGTCTTCTATGCTTATGATTTCAATGGAAATAGATGAAATGTAGTTTCCCCCTTGAGGGAATGGTTGGTAAAGGAATCAACAATCAGTCCCTTAAAAGGAAGAAATGAGTGGACTAAAAAGATGAAATTGGGTGGAAGGAATTAATTTTCCCAAAGGTAGTTATAATCAATGGCAGATGGAGATGCCCCAGTTAGGGAAGATAAACAACATGATTTTCCCATACATGGTTATAAGCATCAACATAGGTGGGATAAAAAAGTTAATTATTTTCCCAAATGTGGTTATAATCATTTATAAATTCTTAGGATAATAAGAAAATTATTTTTCCAAAGTCAATTATAATCATCAAAAGGTAAATTGATGATTTGCCCACATGTAGTTATAATCATTAACCAGACAAAAACATGCCCTAGTTGGGCAGATAAAGATAATGGTTTGCCTAAAGGAAGTTATAAGCATTATCATAATGAAAACATGCCCAAATTGGGTATAAAAAGAGAATGATTTATCCAAAGGAAATTATAATCATCAACCTTCAAATGGTTGAAATACAATGATTTGCCCAAAGGCAATTAGAATCATTGGAAATGCAAGTGGGATGGTATACAATGGTTTGCCTAGAGGTGGTTATAAGAATTTTAAATTAATAGTGGTAAACATGATATGGAATATGATTTCAAATTTATATAGAGGATAAATATTAAATTGGGCAACCTACGAGTAGGGAGATGCTTGTTTGAACTAGCAAGGAGGAATTTTTTTTTGTTGCTTAATTACTCTGTGTAGGATATGATTTAAATTAGATTGGGAATGTTTCTAGTGTTAAGGAGATATATCATTGCTTCATTGTCATTTAGAATCACATAAAAAAAAATTATAGCATGAAATGGAAGGCATCATGAAGAACACCATGATAACTTGGCCAAAATATGCATAAGGACAGGCATGTGATCTAATACTCAATGGAAAATAATATACCAATGATAAAAACCATGATGAAAATATTGATACATTAATAGGTATGGATTCAATAATAATACACAAGGAATCACACAATGAATGCACATAGACTGAATCAAGGCATAACAATAAATCAAACAAATAGGTAAACAAACAAACAAAACATGAAGAAAAGAAAAAGAAAATAAAATAAAATAAAAGAAAGAGAAAAAATAAATAAATAATGGTTAATCATAATGTTAGTATAAATAACATGACATAAATAGGATGCCAAACATTGACCATAGACTATAAGGAATAACTAAATGAACAAACAAGATGGGGTAATAGAAGAAAAGGAAAGGGGTGTTTGAGCTGTCTCCAAATGCACTAGGAAAGTGGGCATTGCCTACATAGTTCCATGGATGTAAGATCCCAAAAAAACTTCTAGAAAAATGTATTTCTCCTAGGAGATGGGATAGAAGAAAATGATGAGAAAGAAAACATGATTGTGTAATAGAAGAATATGGGAATGGGATCATAAAATGGTGAGAACATGGGATAAAAAACCAATAAAGATGGGAAAACTAAATGAAAAGTGGTTTCTTGTGGATCAATGAGGGTTTCCAAAATCCATAAGGCAAATAAGTGGTCAATGCTTTGGATTTTATAAAATAGTTGTACAATATTTTTGGACTTTTCTAGGTTTGTCTTAACTTGATCGATAATGCTGAGACACTTAATGGTTACAGATTGTAAATGGGTGAGAGCATTGGCATAGGTAGATCATAAAAGAGAGAGAGAGTGTGTGTCTTAGGTTGATCATAAAATAGTGAGATCATGGCTTAGGTAGCTCACAAAATGGTGAGAGCATGAAAAAATGGGTGACTAAGTTGACCTCAATAGATATAGAGTGTTGCCTACATAGTCCCAGGATGGGACCTCAAGTCACTATAGTTCTGCCTTACAGTAGAAGAATCTGACTACTTAGCAACCAATTCATAAAAAAGGTAAAGTATGAAAATGACATAGTATGGCATAGGAATGGTAAATTAGTACTTAAAGGTAGGATAAAAAAAAAATTTCCTTAATTTTCCCATAGGCAATTGTAATTAGGAAATGATGACATAGGTCAATGATACTAGTTTGCCCATAGGTAGTTATAATTAGTAGCATGATGTTGAAACATTGATTTATAGAAAGGTGGTTATAATCAGGTAGACATGGTATAAAATAAAATAAGAAATAAAGGATATAACTACCAAACCATTGTCATACTACTCCAAAATATGGCCTTTATCTAGAATGCTTGAAACTACTACTAAAACTTGATCTAAATCTTCATGTTGAAAGTGGTTGTGGGATCAATGGAATGGAACCAAGGTTGAAATGTGGGGTAAGGTAGGGTAGGGAGGGGTAAAAATAACTTAGTTAATAGAAAAGGTATGGTAGAATAGAATGGTGTAATGGTATAGTGATATAATGATATGGTACAAAGAAGAAAGTCAATATTATTTTACAACTAAAATGGGCCTCATAGACAATACACCAAGTCTCTAAAGAAAAGTAACTCTTGAGGTGTATAATTTTCATTGGCTCATCAAGTTCATCCTTGTCTAGTGTAGCGAGCCTGTATGATCTAGCACCATAGTTGGAAACAATGATGAAAGGGCCTATCTAGTCATGTTTGAACTTGCCCTTGTGTTTCTTCTCAATCATGTTATTCAATTGGTTTTTTTTAAGAACAAGATCACCTAGCTCAAATTATTTGTGTTTAATGTATCTATTTTAATGTCCATGAAGTTGATTTTAGTATGCTCGCAGGTTGTTAACTATGGATAAGTCTTTCTCATTAAGTAACTCTAGTTCTTACAGGTGAGCTAATTGATAATCTTCATCATCTAGGACATGCTTCAAAGAGATACATGAAAAGGTAACTCAACCTAAATGGGGAGAATGGCCTCAGTGACATAAAAAAATGAATATAGAGTATCTCTTAATGGACTATGATGATTGGTATGGTATGCCCAGGGGCATGGAATATTTAGAAGTGTTAATCATGGCCAACATCACTGATAATAATTTTAAGGATGTTGATAATGGTTTTGTTAGATGCTTGTACCTAGCCATTACCTTGAGGGTAATACATTATGGAATTTTTTTTAGTAATCTTATACTTATCACATAGTAATTTGACATCCTTGTTTTTTAATGATCCACCATTATCAGATATAATGTTAGAAGGGACACCATAACAAAAAATGAGATGGTTAAAGATGAATCTAGAAATTTGATTTCTAGTCATGTAATTGAGGGGTATGTCTTTAACCCACTTAGTGAAGTATTTGGTGGTAGTAAGGATATGTTTATGGCCATTAAAAGAGGTGGGGTTTATCTTCCCAATGAGATTGTGGCCCCATATAGAAAATACCCATGGTGTAGTCATTGGTTTCAAAGTTTTGGCCAGGGTATGAATCATATTGGCATGCCATTGACATTTATCACACCTTTTAACATATATAACTATATATGCATCTATCATTGGCCAATATTACCTAGTACACAAGAGATTTTTGGATAATTTATCCCTAATAGTGTGGGCTCCACATACTCCTTTATTAATTTACCATAATGCTAATGTAGATTCTTCTAAATTTAAACAATGAAGCAGAGTTCCATCAAAACTATAGTGATATAGGGTTGATCTGAGTAAGTTATAACATGTGACATGGGGTACAAAGACTTTGTATTATTTACAAGATAGGTCTAGTAGAATTATTTGGTCATGAAGATATGTGTAAAGTTTTGAATACCATATAGAGCTAGGACCAATAATATCACAAATCATTGCGATTGTTGAAGGCTCATAAGCTAGCATTAGTAGATTTTCAATGAGGAATTAGTATTTTTTTGATGTGTCTTTATGATAAATTAGAGATCCAATGGTGGCCATGGCATTTTCTATTCTATTACTAGCACTTGGTATATTTTCAAACTAGACATCAATAATCTACTATTTGAGAGTGTCTACCATGGCCTTGTATGGTACCAATTTGTCATATTTTGTTCAAAAATGGTCTATAACCTAATTGATGATTAACTGAGAATCACCATAAACCTTGAGATGATGTATGTTCCATTGTACTACATGTTGAAGACCTGAAATGAGTGCTTCATATTTGACCATGTTGTTGGTACAAAGAAAGCTGCTTCTGAATGACTTAGGGATGAGATCCCCTTATGGTGTAATAAAAAAAGGCCTATCCTTGATCCATGTGTTATGAATGATCCATAAAAATATATCTTCCATTACTAATCCTCAATATGCGTGTCAATAAGGGTCATAATGGATTCATCCAAGAATTAGAATGTTAGCAGTTCTGTATCTATAAGGGGCACTTTGACAAGATAATCAATAATGACCTATCCCTTAATGGATTTTTGGTTGACATATTCTATTTCAAACTCACTGAGGAGTATGATCCATTGAGCCATATGACCTTGTAAATCTATTTTGGATAGTAGATAGTTGAGTGGATCTACTATGGAAATAACCATGGTTTTGTTGTTTAACATGTAATGTCATTATTTCTAAGCTGTGAACACCATATCTAAACAATATTTTTCAATGGGTGTACAACTATGTTCATACTTGACTAATGTGCAACTTAAATACTACACAACATTCTCTCCATTATCACTATGTTGATTTATAAGTGCCCTTAGGGATCTATCGGTGGCTGATAGATATAATAGTAATGACTTTCCTAGCATAAGATTTACTAGATAGTCCTTCAATTGTAAAAAATCTTTCTAGAATCCATCATCCCAATGAAATTATACCCTTTCTTTATCAAGTGTGTAAAGGGATGGGACCTTTTGACCAATTAAGATATGAAGCATCTAATATATTTTATTAATCCCTACAAACTATAGAGTTGCTTCAAATTATTCATTGGTGGTATTTGAGAAATGGCTTATAGTTTGGCTAGATCAACTTTAATGCCTCTATGAGACATAATGAATCCAAGCTATTTTCTTGAAGTAACTCCAAAAACACACTTCTTAGGATTTAAATTAGCTTTGTATTCACACAATCACTCAAATATCCTTCATAGTATTACTAGATGATCAACCCTGGTCTTTGATTTTACTAAGAGGTTGTTAGTGTAATCTTAAATAATGTCATGCATCATATCATGAAATATGGTGGTCATGGATCTCTAGTAAGTGGCCCCTGCATTATTGAGACCAAATGTCATAACTTGATAATAGAATATTCCCCATAGAGTGGTGAATGCTATTTTATGTTGGTCTTCTAGTGTAATCCAGATCTAGTTATACCTTGAAAATATGTCCATCAATGAAAGCATTTCATAACTAGCTATGGAGTCAAATATCATGTCAATGTTTAGTAGAGGAAAGTCCTCATCTGGTTAGGCCTTGTTTATGTATTTGAAATTAGTGCATATACTAATTCATTCTGGCTTCTTACTAACTTGTTTAACATTTAATATCCACTCTAAGTAGTCTATCAGTCAAATGTATCCTGCTTCTAAGCGTTTTTACAACTATTTATTCACTAATACAATAGTTTAAGGATGCATCTTGCATAATTTTTATTTCACAGGCTTGGCATTAGGATGTACCACAAGGTGGTGCATAACCAAGGTAGTGTCTAAACCAAGCATGTTAGAATAGGCCCATGTAAATATATCAATAAATTCCCTTAGAAGGGCTTTAAAGACTTCACATTCCTCCTTAGTGAGGGATGTACTTAATTTGATCCATTTTGGGTCATGTAGATTCATGATGTTAACTTATATCATGTCCTCCATATGGATTGTTGAACCATCTTCTAGAATATTTTGTAAAGATTTAAACTAGCCTATAATAGTAGTGCTCTATTAGGACTGGCTCTTCAAGTTTTAGGTATGATGAATCAAAATAACCCAATGGTAGGGATGACCATGTGATAAATACTATTAGAAACTATTGGATGATTAGGTTGAAACCATGTTGTTCTTCAAGATTGAACTCAAACCCATAGGCAAGTTTGTCATTGGTGAGCTCCTAATCTATGTTTGAGGAAGGTTGAACATCCCCATCTAATAGCACCTAAAACAAGATTTCACTACTAGACTCACCTTTCTCTTTAATATTTCCTTGGTCCAAAAGTGCCTTAAAGAGATTTTTACTTTGGAACCTCAATGATTTAGTTAATTATTTATGGATAAATGTGTTCACCAATTTTTAAAAATAGGTTATAGGGTCTAGTGTGATTGAGAACCCTTATTTTTGGTCTCCCAATAGAACATTTTCCCTTAGGCCTAGCAAATCACAAAAGGCCTCATCATTCTAAAACTCATTGATCGACACTATTGATTCTTGTTAGCCCTATTCTATAAGTTGAGAGTAATATAATGGAAGTGGATTATGGTAAATAACTAGTCTAAGGGTATAAATGGAATTGGTGTCAAAAAAATTGGTAGTGGTTAGGTCATAGAAATGGTTATGATTGGAATCCGCTTCACTATCAACATCATTGTCACTATTCATTGTCATTAGAACATGATAAGGTATATGGGGTCACCCCTAGGTAGTTTAAATCCAAGGCCATATGTTCTTTTGTATCAAATGCTAGAAATTTACTCAAGTAGACCTTGTTAATTTAGCCCAATTCCTCCTCCTTCATAGGCATGTTTCTCCATGATTTTATTTGAAATGGGATACTTGGAATTTACATAACAGTCAGCCAGTTTGTCATTATACAACTAAGATTCACCACCTACAAGTGGATCCTATTCTTGGCTAGTGGTCGGTATGAAAATGATAGGTATTGGACTATGTATTTGGCCTTTGCCCTTTTTTTTCCATTTCATGCAAGGTGGCTTGATGTTCTTCCAAAGGACTTGGGGTTCTATGGAAGCTTAGAAATGTGGAATATATCATAGGTCAAATATTCTCCTAGGTGATTAATTGAGATAGTATAATGATTAGATATTTTAAGAGGTGGCATATGGGAAAGTGAATCAAGGGTATTTAGGTCAATATAATTGGTCTCTAGTGAATCAACAAGTATTTATTTCCCCTTGTCTTTCTTAAAAACTAGATTCAAGTCAAAATGGTAGTTATATATTTAGTATTTGGCCTCCAAATGCTTTTAATGTTCATATGGCTACAAATCTTCATGAATGGTGACCTCCATACCTGAATGGGAGAACTTGATGTTTCTATCAAGTTTTCACTTTCAACATTCAGAAGGAAGTAATAAACTAAGATTAAATGGTCTAGGGTTAGATGTTACCCGGATGAGGTCTACGCACCGTTATCCAGACGTTGTAGGGACTCCTCTTTGGCTATGGAGGATGACACCTGTAGAGAGAAAGACTTAAACAAGGAGATTGTTAGATGGATATAAGGTGGAATACTAAGAAAAAGATCGATCCCGGAAGTGCAAAGACTTCCTTATGGGATGACAGTCCACTGTTAATAAATAAAAGTGTCAAAAATAAAGAAATGACAAATGACAAGCAAAGAGGAAATCAGATAATGCATACTTATTGTTTGTTGTCAGTCTGCCATAGTCGTCAATGTCAGTTAGTCTACTAGCATCGGTTGGTTAAAGGGCACCGACGTCGATTAGTCTACTAACATCGGTATGGGTAATGGGCCTTGAACAAGGTCTAGATGGGTTTGTGGTTGATAGAATGGTCTATAAAATGCTCTGTGGTAGTCTGAGAGTCTGTGCAGGGTTTGTGTTGGGTTTGCAGGGTAGAGAGTGTGGCTGAAAAAGGGATAAGGATGTGGGGAAGGCCTTTTAGCCTTTCCAAGAAGAAGTCAAGTCTGGTCTGGTTGATGGCTGAGTCTAGTTTATACCACTTAGAAGTAGTAAATGGGAACTAGTTATCAAAGCATTTTGAAATACTGAGATGAAACAAAAGAAGAATACTTACCTCTTGCCTACTAAAGAAGAAGTATAGGAGACCTGGTTACTGATGCTGTTGGTATAGAAAACCTATTGCTAATGCTACTAGTGTAGAAGAATTCCTATAAGGTGGAGTGACTGGTGCAAAGTAGCTATACCCTGTGATGCTTGTTGTGCTTGAGAGAGAGAGGGAGAGAGGTCAGATTTTGGGAGAGAAAGAATTCATATTTGGGATAAGAAGATCAGAAGATTGGAGAATTAGCTGATTATTCAAGATTGAAGATTGGTAGATCTGCATTCTAGACATAGAACACAGTTTTGAATACAACCAATGCTGGAAATACCACTAACGTTGGCTGACTATTGACTGACATCAGCAGCCAAAGAATAGGAAAAAGGGCTAAAAATAGCCTTTTGTCTGTTCTTCCTTCTGTTGAGGTTAGCTAGTCATGGGAAAATGATCGAAGGTGGGTTAAAATGGATGTGAGAGGCTGAGTGGGATAAGGGAAATGGGGTCTAGGCATTTAAGACTTGGCATGGGGTGATGAAGGGATCTAAGGAGAGGTATCCAAGGGTGGTGAGGTGTCAAAGAGAGAGAGAGAGGGATGTTATTAATTTAAAATAGATAATTATTTTAAATTAATAAGTGTGTGGGTTAGGAATGGTTAGAAGTGGATCAAAGGGGACCAAGGGGGAAGATGACCAAGGGTTAGACATGATTTCGGTGTTTACATTTGCCCCTTTTTGTCTTGTTGGTTATTCTGGATGAACTGCAAGATAAAAATAGGAGTGAGTTGCCCCAGGTATGGGATGAGGTTGATTTTGTCCTGTTGGTTATTCTAATGAACTGCAAGACAAAAATGAATGTAGGCTGCCCCAATATGGGATGAGGTGTTCCCCCCTCAAAGCGAGAGTCGAGGGAAGGCAACCTGAGATTGGGTGTCAATTTGACAGAGAGATGGATGGATATGGTGAAGATGGGGTGTGAACACTGTAAAAGTTGGGATTGCGTGCATACCACTTCACGAGATGGTCAAGTCAAATTATCACAAGTTGAAGGTCGAGGAGTGCCAAAATTGAAATAACCAGGCCTCAGCATTTAGTCGTAGCTGATTGGGTTATTCGATTCAAGTTGTAGCTCCAATGGTCATCATGTTCTAGGTATCCTGAGCTCAGGAAGTGCTCCTAGAAACATGAAAATGTCATAAGTAGTGTGGATCAACTTGCTCACAATCATATACTTGTGAGGGTCAAAATGTAAGTTACAGACAATTTTGCTAACCATTCGTGGGGTAACATACATGCAAAAACAACCAAGGCAACGTTGTCTTGGAAATGGTCATGGTCTGAGAAGATAGGCATGATCTCCAAGGTCATTAGTCAAGTCGATATGGTTGGTCCATTAGATGGACAGACAAAGGAATGGCCGAGCTAACCTTAGAAGACCCCATGTCAACTGAGTGCTGCCTACATAGCCCTAGTTGTTAGGGCCTTAGGCTGATGTAGCTCTCTTAAAAAGGGAGGAAGAGGGTTGGTTATGGATGGGTTGGATGAGGTTAACTCATGGTCAAAGGAGGATATGTTTTGTCCATCAGATAGACGAACAAACGAGGGTGGTCAAGCTAACCATAGAAGATGTCATGTCAACTGAATGTTGCCTACATAGCCCCCATGTATAAGGGCCTTAGACCAATGTAGTTCATACAAGGAGGCAAAATGGTTGATGATTGGTTTGGTCATGATTAAATGATGAGGGTAAGATGATGTTACAGCCTTTTCCATATTATGTGATGGTGTATTCTGTAACATTGGTCAGGGTTTTTCATCCCTAGCAATTGTCCATATTGGGTGATGAATGTATGCTAAAAATGAAAGGAGTCTATTTATGCCTCAGCAAGTAATGGTTTATGCTTGACATAAATTGTGTCTGGTCGATAGTTTCTATGTGTATTGGTGTCTATAGAAACTATGTGAAGTGGACTATGTCATGTTGGTGGTCTGAAAATGTTTTGGGTTGGTTTGGTTTGGTTGAGAAAATTATTTGGTTGAATGTGACCAAAGGTATGGAGAAGAAGTGAAAGGCGCGTTGCTCTTTCATTGACAAGGACCATAATGATAACATAGGTAATGGGTTTTAGAAACAAAAGCCCCATTCATGCATCACGTCATTGATCATTGGTTGTGTTAGAGAGGTAATCGAATCACTTTGACATTAAAATGAGCTTGAAATCCGTTGAGTAGGTGATGTGATATGTGATGATTGGGTAACCCTTTTGAGTAGGGATAACTTTTCCCCTTTTTATAGGAGACCCTAAGAATGACTACAAGTCAAGTTCATGACTTTTTTTTGGTAGACTAATCAATGCGAGAAGTCTGCATAGAGATGTCATTTGGTTTTATGGTCATTTGTGAAGTTGATTGATGAGAGAAGCTTCAAAAAGAGTGCTATTTGTAGCAAGATTTAGTCATAGCCATCCTTCGAGGGAGTGGTCTATATTTTTGATTTATATGTTTGAGGGCTTTGAATATCTATCCTTCGAGGGAGCAGTCTATTAGCTACAACAATGATAATACAGTTGTCCTTCAAGGGAGCAGTCTGCATTTAGAGTTTTTGACCTTTTGATATTAGGCATCCCAATTTATTTTTGACAAAATTTTGAGTCATGGACAAGACTATAGAAGTTCAAGGGCTCCCTTTTATTAAGACAAAGCATCCATACTTTATAAAATGGTTACATAAGATTTGTTTAGGGGAATAGGGTTGAAAGGAATGAGGATTAAGAGGATGGGGATTGCTTAAGGGATGAGCTCAAGTTAAATGTCAAGTGAATGAGTACTCATCTAATAGTAAAATGGTCACAGATGCAAGGCATTAAGGGGCTCAGGTTCTGGTTAGCCTTCAAGAGAAGACAGACAATAAGTCCCTAACCCATACCTATGCGTGATGATGTAAGGTCTAAGCTAATTAGGAGAAAACTTACCCTGTTTTCTTCTCTCCAAATTGGTCACATGTTGGTCGATGTTGGACATGAAGTTGGTTGATATGTTGGGTCGATGTTTGGCTGGTTGATGTTTGGTCAAGGCTTGGTCGAGGCTTGATCGAGGTCAAGATTAAAAGGTTGGTTGATGTTTGGTTGAGGCTTAGTCAGTTGATGTTTGGTTGAGGTCATGATAGTCAGGATAGAGTCATATTCCCCCAGTTACTTAGGGAGAATGTTTGATAGATTTTTTTAGAGAGGGTGAGATCTTGATCTACCAAGTTGGAGGCAAGAATCTCAAAATCACGGATGGTGACAGAGGCAATGGTTGGTAATGATTTGATTAAAGTGGTTAGTGGTTGGGGGTCATCAGGTTGGACCTCCATTGATTGTAAGGCTTTGATCAAGGTTTGATGATGTTGTGAAGAGCTTTGTATGAGATCATACAAAGACACCTTCACAGGGGTCGTGTGGTGAGGTTGTTTCACCACGGAGTTAGGGATTGTCTTTGAGGATGCTGGTCGAGATGTGCCCAAGATAGTAATCTTGGGTTTTGGTTGTGGTGAAGGCTTGGTAGATGGGGATGTCCAAGGGATAAAAACATGTCTTTTCCCTTTATCCTTTTGGGTTGGTGGGCTGGTGGTCAAGTTGACTGTGTTGATTTTGAATAATGGGGTTAAAGGTAGTGGAGGGACCATAGTCTAGTGTTGAGATCCTAATTTAGGTGATGATGTTTGTGAGGCATGTGATGGTGTCAAAGATTTGTCAAAGGGGTAGTCAAGAGGATCCTTGATGAGAAGGGTATCCTTTTTTTGGTGTTGATGAATGACAACTTTAAGAGTGCAACAATGCTCAGTGTCATGTCCTGGTGTGCGATGATAGTGACAAAATTTAGTGGTGTCGAACCAAGATGGCCTTGATCCGAGAGTTGATGAGTGTGAAGGTGAGGAGGTATGGGAAGCATGGGATGATGTTGAAGGTTTGTTGATAATATGGTCAAGAAGAAGGGTGTCTTTCTCCAAGCATTGGTGAATGACAACCTTGAGGGCACAACAATGCTCAGTATCATGCCCAGGTGTGCGATGATAGGCACAAATTATAGTGTCATCAAACCAGGGCAGTTTTGGTCTGAGAGATTGGTATGGTTTAAGAGGTGGGAGACTGATGCAAGAAGACTGCAACAATTGTCATAATAGCAAGGCATAAGAACTCACCAATGGGTCTGCGTGTTTTTTTGACAGTAGGGGTTGATGACTTTTGTTTTGGAGGCATAGGAAGCATTGGTTGTTTGGAGGAAATATATGTTTAATGGGTAAAGGGGATAATGGAGGCAATTTGCCTCTGTGAGGTATTAGAGTAGGAAGCACTTTTATTAAGGTAGATGGATGTGGGCCCAAAATAGAGGGCAATGATGAAGGTGGGAGAGGAATTCTCTGGTGTGGTTTAGTGGCCTTCTTTGGTTTGGTTTAAAGGCCACTATTGTGTGAGGCAAGATTAGATATGGGATGAACACCAAGAGATTTAATCTCTTTTGGCATGGTGGATGCCTGCGTTGGTTTGGGTTCAGATGTGGACAGAGGTGAGTGAGATGTAGCGATCTCAAGAAAAAGGCAAGAGAAAACCGTCACTGGGTCTTCCTCGATCAAAGTGGGTGAAGAGACAGGGTCTTTTCTTGGTGGAGAAGAAATTGGAGAATGTGACTCCTCAAGAGGGTAGAGGGTAGGGATGATCATGCCTTCTACTTGTGGTTGAGGAGTAGGCAAGGTATGGTCCTCCATTGGTAGGAGGAAGGATGAAGGTGGGGCTATTGGCATTGGTATGGTCAAAGAATCTTCCAATATAAGGGAGGTTGATGGAGAACTAATAGGAGAAGAAGGCTCTTCTACCTGTGGAGGAGTTTGGTTAGGGACAAGAGGTGAGACTGTGTTGACCGTGCGTATATCATGCTCTTGGGAGCTATCGGCCATGGTCTGGACATTATTTTGACTAGGAGGATGGTTAAGAAAAGGTTGTTTGAAGATATTGATGTTATGATTGGGTGGGGCATTCAGGTTGTCCAAAACAAGATCCCCCTTGTCTATCATGTCTTGGACAATGTTCTTGAGGGTTCGGTAGTTGTTTATGTCATGGCCTTGGACACGGTGATAGTGACAGAAGTCATTTTCCCTATACCATGTAGGGATGGCTTTTAAAGGGTCAAATTGAGGTGGTCAGATTGGAGGGAGATTGAGGACCCCCTGTTTGACAAGTTTTTCCAACACGGAAGTGTATGACTCTCCAATTGGAGTGTATTGACACTGTATATAGCATTGTTGGAATTATTTGGTGATGCTTTGAGATGTTGAAGGTTGAGATTGATCAGTTATTGTAGAGGATGGTGATCTAATGACCACAGTGTTTGCCACTCTTTTGGACTTGGAATTGGTAGAAGAAGAAGGTCTAGAAGAAGAAGGGTCATTGGCTTTTGCATTGGTATTACGCAATTTGACCCTATTTTCTTCAATAGCATGGAGTTCAAGATTTTGGGCCATGGTGAAAGCTTCGTCAAAATTGCGGAATGTTTGAACCCATAAGGTGGATGAGATGTGCATGGCACATGCTCAAGAGAAGAGCTTAATGAGCTCGGGTTGAGGTAAAGGGAAGGAGAGTTGGTTGATTAGGCCTCTCCAATGGGCGATAAAATCAGCTATTGATTCATCGTCAAATTGCCTAATAGAGTAGAGGTCTATAATTGAGACCTTATTGGTGATATTGATCGAGAAGTGGTCAAAGAAAATTTGGGCCAGTTGGGTGAATGTGAAAAGAGAGTGTCTGGTAATAGAGCTATACCAGTCAAGGGCAGGGCCAGAAAGTGACATGGGGAATGTGCATAGCAATAACGCATCATCATGTGCTATCAAATAACAAGCATGTCTGAATGCTTGTAGATGTTGTTTTGGGTCTTCTTTACTCTGGAAGTGAGTAAACTTAGGAAGCTCTCACTAACTGGGATACGGTTGGATTGGGATGGAGGGATGGATGGGTTCGTTGCAAATTTGGTCATATGAAAGAGCATTGCTTGAACCGGAAATGGAAGCCTCAAGACTAGACATTTTGTCCATCAGCATCTTGATGAGATCAGCTAATGAATTGGTAGATGGGGTGCCCCCTAGGTTATAAGGCACTTGGAAGGTGCTAGAAGAGGCGTATGATGTAGTCAGTTGCGCTTGTATAGGCGCAATGTATTGATAACTAGTCATTGGGATAGATGTGGAAGCCAGGGGTGGTTGTGCCATGGAGTTAGAGGGCATAAATTGAATAGGGGCTGCCATAGGTGGTTGAGGGGTGGTGACACTTGTTGAAGGGTAGGTATTTACTCTTGTGTTGATGGGGGCAAGAGTAGGTAGGAAGGAGACAACTAGATTTTAGAAAGGGGTAGAATTTTGTTGAATAGTTTGCGGTTGAGGGGGGCCGAAACCCCAATGGAAGTGGGCCCAAAAATATAAGGAGAAGACACACTTTGAAGATAGGACATGGTTAGGTTGATGGTTAAAGCAAAGGCCAGAGTGGTCATGGGTTGGGTAGCGGACACTGTCGATATTGTTGCCGCTTCAGTTAAGGAGGTTGGCATCCCATAGACTGGGTTGCCTAAAGAGTCTCACGTTTCACTTCACGCGAGATAATGTTGAAGGGCTTTGACATTGAGGTCAAGGAACCTTTCGAATTCATGGTCCCCTTCAGGGACAATAGATGGTTGCATTAAGGCTGGTCGAGGAGGAGTTTGTTCAATCTCTGAATGATACTCCATTAAAGGACTAGTTATGGAAGGTGAAGGCAGAAGCAGTTGTTGCCTCACGTGGTCAAGAAGAGTCTTGGTTTGAATACGTGTCAAAACCATTCAAGGCAAGAGGTTTAGGTTTCAGAAATTGTGTTTTTTAGTTTCAAAAAACTAGAATAGGTGTAGGACCACAAGAAAGTCAGGTTTTAAGCTTGCTATTTTGGGAATAAAAGTTTTGGATAGTGACCGACGTCAGTTGAAAAACTGATGTCAGAGAAATAGATTGCCGACATCGGTCAGATAACTGATGCCGGCAAAGAAAGGTGCCGATGTCGATGGAAAAACTGATGTCGGTTACTGTGTTTTCCAAAAACTCAAAAAATTTGAAAGTTTTTGGAAAAAAAGAAGAAAATGTCCTCACTAACTCAAAAAACTAGATAAAGATAGAAAAGAAGATGGAGACAGGCAGACCCTAAGCATTAAATCCTAAGAATCAACTTTTAGAATCATGTTGGCTTATGCCTTAGATTGTGTTTGGGAAGTTGGCTGTCAGAACGGGTCCTAGAAGAAGCAGTCTAAAGATGGTTTCAGGTTAGTTTCGATGCTCAAGAGTCTGTGTTAGGTTCTATACGTGGCTTGGTGCTAAAGAGCGAGCTCCCCTCACTTCACAAGCTCAGTGATAAGCTAGTCTCGCTTAGCCAGTAAATACTTCCCCTAGAGATTATCCTCTGCCAGAGAATAGAGTGGGCTTTCCCCTTGGTAGTGAAGTCCAAGTGGGATTGTCGGGATGGGTAATGTATCCGCTAGGTGATGAAATCCTAGTCAGACCTTGTCTCAGGTAAGTTTAGATGTTTGATTTTGTGCAAATGATTTGGATGTGTAACATAAGTGGCCTACGCTTTATTCATGATGCAGTTTTAATTACTAGATGTGTGGAATAAATATGCATTCATGAAGAAATTAAATGTAATGTATTTTAAGCCCAAATTGAAATGTGTGTTCGGATGCAGACAAGTAAGAAGAGGTCGAAGAGTATGACTTTGACTAGCCTAAGATGAAAGAAAGAAAGAAGAAGTATTCTTTTTAACTTTGCTAATGGTGTCTTTCGGAAGAGATAGAAGAAGAGAGATGCAAGAAGAGACCTAATGCACCTATATGAAAAGTTTGTTTTTAGAAGAAAAAGGTATGAACCCAAGGAAAACTTTTAGGGTCCCACCGGGTGTACCAGAATGTTTCTATCAAGTTTTTTCTTTCAACATTCAGAAGGAAGTAAGAAACTAAGATTGAATGGTCTAGGGTTAGATGTTACCCAGATGAGGTCTGCGCACCATTATCCAGACATTGTAGGGACTCCTCTTTGGTTGTGGAGGATGACACCTGTAGAGAGAAATACTTAAACAAGGAGATTGTTAGATGGATATAAGGTGGACTACCAAGAAAAAGGTCAGTCCCAGAAGTGCAAAGACTTCCTTGTGGGATGACAGTCCACTGTTAATAAATAAAAGTGTCAGAAATAAAGAAATGACAAATGACAAGCAAAGAGGAAATCAGATAAAGCGTAGCTATTATTTGCTATCAGTCTGCCATAGTCACTGACGTCGGTTAGTCTACCGACATCAATTGGTTAAAGGGCACCGACGTCAGTTAGTTTGCCGACGTCGGTATGGGCAATGGGCCTTGAACAGGGTCTGGACAGGTTTTTGGTCGACATAATGGTCTACAGAATGCTTTGTGGTAGTCTGAGAGTTTGTGCAGGGTTTGTGTTGGGTTTGTAGGGTAGAGAGTGTGGCTAAAAAAGGGATAAGGATGTGGGGAAGGCCTTTCAGCCTTTTCGAGAAGAAGTCAATTCTGGTCTGGTTGATGGCTGAGTCTGGTTCATAGCACTTAGAAGTAACAAATGGGAACTGATTATCAAAGCATTTTGAAATACTGAGATGAAACAAAAGAAGAATACTTACCTCTTGCCTGCTGAAGAAGTGTAGGAGACCTGATTGCTAATGCTGTTGGTGTAGAAAACCTATTGCTGATGCTGCTAGTGTAGAAGACTTCTTGCAAGGTGGAGTGACTAGTGCAGAGTAGCTATACCCTGTGATGCTTGCTGTGCCTGAGAGAGAGAGGGAGAGAGGTTGGATTCTGGGAGAGAAAGAATTCATATTCAGGACAAGAAGATAAAAAGATTAGAGAATTGGCCGATTATTCAAGATTGAAGATTGGTGGATCCGCATTTCAGATGCAGAATGTAGTTTTGAATGCAATCGATGCCTATAATACCGCTGACGTTGACTGACTACTGACCGATGTCGATAGCCAAAGAATAGGAAAAAGGGCTAAAAATAGCCTTTTGTTCATTCTTCCTTCTATCAAGGTCAGTTGGTTGTGGGAAAATGGTCAAAGGTGGGTTAAAATGGACGTGAGAGGCTGAGTGGGATAAGGGAAATGGGGTCTAGGCATTTAAGACTTGGCATGGGGTGATGAAGGGATCCAAGGAGAGGTATCAAAGGGTGGTGAGGTGTCAAAGAGAGAGAGAGAGAGAGAGAGGGATGTTATTAATTTAAAATAGATAATTATTTTAAATTAATAAGTGTGTGGGTTAGGAATGGTTAGAAGTGGATCAAAGGGGACCAAGGGGGAAGATGACCAAGGGTTAGACACGATTTCGGTGTCTACACTTAATACACTGGTGCAATATTGAAAGAATTACATGAATTTCATGTATCCAAGGCCTACCCAAAATCTTATTAAATGACAAATTAAGGTCTAACACATGTCATAGTGTATCATGGGTCAAGGGCCCAATGATAATTGACAAGTTGATGGTGCCTTATGAATTCCATTCTTCATTATCATAAGCCTTGATGGTGATCTTTTCTAGCTAAAGATCATCATTTGTGTACTTGAGAAGCTTGATGAAATTTAGACACATGATATTAAGACCTAATCCATTTTCTATAAGGAAACATTTCACTTTATGCTATGTTATGACAACTTTGATGTATAGTGGATTGTTGTGTAGAGGGCCAAGAGATGACATATTACTTTAGTCAAAGGTTAATTATTATTGGGGCTAAGTGTTTGACTAAATATTGAAATTTGTATGATGATATGTCATTAAGAACTTGGGATTGGCCAAGGAACTCTATCGATATGTTTTTTTGGATGGTAGTTATACAAAACAAATCTAAAATGGAGATTTGTGTAGGCATCTTCTACAATTGTTCCATAATATCAAATTTCTTTTCTTGCATAATGGTAAATGTCATGTTCCTAGCTATAATGGTGGGTTAGATGGGTGAAGTGGAAAATGGTTGTGATCCTGGTATGGTAATCTTCAACCTCCAAATTATGATTATATAATCGAGATTAGATATAGGACCATTATTACTAATAAATGATGGTAGTGGGGGACTAGATAGGATAAGTCTTGATCATCAGTGTACTTGTGCGTGGTCATGGGCCAATGATGAGTTATCGATATAGGGTTTAAAAATGGGAATCTATGTTTTTTATTATATTTGTATGCAGTCCTATGTCAAGGAAGGATCACTGACATGGTTTTTTCGATTGGATTGAATTAGCAAAAATCTTGTGTGATTGGTTTTTGGTCTCTAATTGATGGAAATGGTTGAAATGCGACATCCTACAATATGTTCTACAAACTTGTTATAATCATGTGCAACTACATGGTAGGTTTGTTGGTTGTTGGCATTATTTTGGCCTCGGTTCCATCCATTCAGTTGACATTATTGGTTATGTTGTTGGTTTTATTGGTTCTATCTTGGCTATTAATATTATTTTTATTGTTACACTAGTCGTTGCTATTATTTTTAGTTGTTATGTTGTGGAAAGGGATTTTGATAAATTCTTAGGTTTTGATTAGATGTGGAAGCTCCATGATCCAGTGTGATCTCTCCATTTTCTAACATATTCTCAATCAAAAGTTTAATTTCTACACAATGATACAAATTATGTCCATTAACCTGATGATACTCATAGAATTCATTTTGTTGATACTAATCAAGATAAATAATTCCCTCAAGCTATATTTTAGAATAGGCCATATAATCAAATTAGTAGTGGTGAGATTATGAAACAAATATTCAATGGGTTCTCCAAGGTCACTAAAAACTTGGAAATTTTGCATAATTCTCCTTAGAGCAGGGGTTTTTAAAGGCAAAGGTTGTTATATTTGTTGTGCTAGTCTAAGCTACTACAGTTGTTGTGCTTGCTCAAGAGGTTATTGGTAAGGATTAATTTTAATATATGGTGTAGGCTGAGTAGATAGTGTTTGAACCATTTAGACATGTCATGACTTGGTTAATCCATTTATTATAACATTCTTGTTGCAATTGAAATACTAGGGTTTGTCATAATTATTGGCTTGGGCTAGTTGTGATGCTTTCACTTGGATTGGGTTCTAGTTTTAGCCATTATTCTAGTTTTGGTTTTGGATCTGATTTGATGAGGTAATTTTAATAATTCCTTTGTTAATAAGGTCTCTTTATATCAACAAACCTTTGTCAATGATTTATTTGAAAGTGTACACATACTACAGTTCCAAAAGGTAAGATATATCATTGTGAAAATTCTTGGTAAACACAATGGCTAATCATTTAACTAGTAGACTATGTGTAAATCAATTTGCAAGGGTTATCCATAGCTACAAATAACTTTCAAATATTTCAATGGCCTTTTTTTGGCTTGCATCAAATCTACCAATGAAATATCATGTTTGAGATTGTAAGAAAAGTGTTTCACAAACTTGTCTGAAAGATCATCAAAATTAAAAACTAAATTCTCAAGCAATTTTAAGAAACACTCCAATGCTTGTCCTGGTAGACTCCTTATAAATAATAGTAAGAGGTATATATCAATAGAGGCCACTAGTTGGCAAGAAATTAATAATTCCATCAAATGGGCCTTGGGGTCTCCTTTCCCCTTATATTTTTTGAATTTTGGTGATTCGTACCCTGGAGGAAATGATATTTGGAAATACTCCATTTTGAAAGGGTAAGAACACACGTTATCCAAATAAATTTTTTTTGTCTATTTCCCAACTTGTATGGAGGTAATTGCATCCTTCATTTGTTATAGTTATTGGGATAGGAAACTAGAGGGAACATTGGTATGAGGTGGAGGTTGGAACATCAAAAGTGGATTACTTTGAATGGGGTATAGTGGAGGCAAGGTTTATTATGGAATATTGGTTTGATTCATGAATTGACTATAGATATGCATATGTACATTAGGATGAAATTGTTGGAATTGCATGCATTTTTTGTGATATTATGGTTAAGATTTGGTATATGGGCATGGTTTTGGGAAAATTATGTTTGAGATGGAAGGATAAGGATGGGAGTGAAATAATTTGCCTACTAAGGTTGATTAGGGATATTTTATAGACTAGTCAAATCTTGTTTATTAAGGGTAACTTGTGAACCAAGTCCCTATCATTGAGTTTGTGACACTCTAGGAATAAAAGGTAATTGTTGACTAATCAGTACTTGTCAAACATTTAAACCTCTTGGCTACACAAACCCTTGTTGGTAAGTAGATACATGTTGAAGTTTCAACATTTTTCACTAACCAATACTTGTATATTATTGATTAGAAATCATTTATGATTGTATTGGTGTATTGGTTTGTGACTGAAGAGGTTTGTTCATCATTACCTAGTGAGGTGGAACATTGGTTGCCCCCTATTGAGGTGGCACGATGTTTTACCTCTATCACATGGGTATGTTAGATTGTGCCTATTTTTATTAATGTTAGTCATCACCTATTGTGGTGGAGTAACATTTGTCACATTTTTTTGAGGCATGGCATTGGTTGTTGCTTGACTACTTAATCCTTGTGGTTGGGTGCTGGAAGAAGTAGCTACTTGAGGATTAGAAGTAGTTTTATGTAGTTGAGAGGTAAAAGTTTCTTCCCTTACATTTATGATCCACTCATGGTGTTAACTAAAGGTACATTTTGTTGTGGACTAGTTGTTTATGCATTTATACCACTTTGGTCAAGATTGGGAATCACTTATGTGTTGTCTACTATGTTTGGATCACTATTCTACATTGAAGCAAAAGAAACTTATTTGATAGTTGGGGTATTTAACATATTTACCATTACAGTGATTTGCATAAATGGGATTATACCCTATTTTTCTTAGCATATAAATTTAATTAAGACTCCTATTGAAGGATCTAACTCAATAATAGGATCATTTGACATGGTCATATTATAAAAGTTTCACACTAAGTTCATATATGTCTAGTATGTTATCTTCATCTATATGAAATTATCCTCCATGAGACCCTTTCTTATGACAAATATGAGGGTTATGATATAGCATCAATACTATAACATGAAGATTACTAGAAGATGCATGTTTAATGTTTTGATTATAAGACATGTTGTAAGGCACTCTTACTAAACTTGGAAAAATTTTGTATAGAAAGTTTTATAGAAATTTAGCCCCTACCTCTATGGCTCTTATTAAGAATTCATCCTTGTTTGCAAGTAACTGATGATCAAAAAAATAAGGGTAAAATGCTGATGGCATTGTAACATAGTATGATTTCTATTGGACTTATTTTGAAACCAAAGGCACACTAGTTAAATATTATACCATTTGCTCTTGGTCCTACTCTGAGTATAGAGGTGTGTTGACCAAATAATGGGCCAAAGGATCTTGGATTTGTTTCTTTGTTTGAGTCTTGTAAGGTGGATAAGGATCCATCTCATAAATGATATCATATCCATAGGGGTCCTGAACAAAGTCTTCTTGTGTGACTACATTATTATACCTTGAATTATACATGATGCCACTATGTGTATAGTGAGACATGGTCAAATCAAAGGTGAGTGTTTTGTGATAAAAGGGGTTAGAGTTATACAAACTATGAAAAATAATGTCTAAAAATACAAAAGGTTCAAAATTAATCTAACTTAGTCAAAGGGATGGATATATATCTCCAAAATGGTTTTTTCTAAGACTTGGCATAAAATAGTATAACGTCAAATGTCTCGCATAAAAAATGTCAAGTGGATGAACTAAAAAAAAATTACAAACTCTAGGTTTAAAGTATTCCAAATAGGTCTAATCTAGGAAAAATAAAGGTTGCTAGGTCTTTTGGCCAAATGCGGCATCAAAATCTAGGCTCAAATAAAGGCATGTGCTAGGAATTTTGGCCAAATATAGCATCAAAAGCTAGACTTTAAACAAAAGGATGATTTAATCTAATAAACTTAAAACACTTTGGCATAGACTAGGCACTTGAATTTAGACATGAACTTGGTCAATTTGGTATGAGGAATAAAACAAAAGGCACTTGGGGATAGACTTTGTTTTTCCAAATAATGGTAAAAACAAATAGTTTTTGAATCTGGGTAAATAATTAACCTAAGTTATGCAACCCAAAAGAGAAAGATCAGTGTCTAAGCCTAAATTACATAGGGAATAAATATAAATCAATTAATTCTTGGATTTGAACTTGTTAAGGTTAATTTAAAACTCAACTTAGGAAAACTAGGCTTTTTGAACAAACAAGCTAGATGGATTTGAATGGCATAATGGTATTAGACAAAGATCAAAAAGGCATACACGTAGATTGGTTTCAAACATGAAACTTGGACATAGGGTAAGACAAGTTTATGAAATGATTCAAATAGTGTAATGATGTTATCATTCTCTAAATATGTAAACAACGGTTGGTTTCAAAGACTCCAAGGCATAAAATTGAAATGATTTTGGCAATGTAATGTTACCCATTTCAATCAAGTGACACACACAATGTTTTTGAAACAAAGTTTTAAGTTAAAATTCATGATGTCAAATGGATGGCATAGTGCCTCCTCAAATAATGTATTGGTGTGGACATAAAACTCATTTTGACATGGAAAGATAATCAAAAGGTTTTAGACTCAAAAGACCAAGAAAGTAAAGGAAAAAAACCAAATATAATCAAGTAAGTCATCTTAAGCCCTAAACTAACAAGGTTGATTTGTATTATTTAAATCCATCCATATACATGCTCTTGAGATGATTTTAAGTGTTAATCTAAAAATAAAAGTGCATGAAGTAGTAGGGTTTTTCCACACCCTTCTCCTAAGAGAATATATAGTGACATGGACCTTCAGGCTACTCACCCTGCATCAAAAATATGTCTATAATAAGTGGGGTTTATCTAAAACTTAAATTTTGGACCATCTAGATGGTGCCAAGTGTTATTAACACTAGATATGTGTCACATAAATTAAGTTCACACTGATCAACTTATTATGCAAGGGTTTATTCCTTTACATAGTGACTCCATCTATGTACTGCTTAATGGAATCCCCTAGTTAACCAGACTTGACTTGGGTTTTTGTTATGAAATAAGAGGTTAGCCACTCAACACCTAGATCTTACAGTATGTGTACCCTAATTTATATACCCCACCATGGAGTGGGGTTAAAATAATGCTAAGAGATGAAACCCTAGGTCAGATCTTTCCTAAATAACTCATGAAGAATCTATGAACTCCCCTTTACAAGCCAATTTGCATAAAATAAAACTAAGTGAAAAGAATTTAGAGGTTACTTTTAGATCACCCAAACCATATGGGTTTTGGGGAGAGCCTAGACAAAAAAAATTCATGCCTTGGACTAGGCTAAAATTATTAAGAAAAGGCACTTTTGGTCACCCAAGTTTCCTATAGCAGATAGGGGGAGAGCATACACACACTCTTCATTTTGCACAAAAACACACAAGTATAAAACACTTTCAAGAATGTGCAATCTAAGTGAATGTTAATTTTAAGCACCAAATGAAATGTTTGATGACTTTTTTGGCCCCTTGGATTAAATTTGCAAAAAAATTAAGAATTTTCACAAAATAACTTTAACACAAATCACTTACATTCTTTTTAAACACTTACAACAAATCATTCAAGACTTAACCATTTTTCTTAGGGTACCAAAATGAAGTGTTTAAGAATTTAAAATTTGTGTTCTAATCTCACCTTGGTCCTAAAAAAGTTAGAGTGAACTTATACTTTGAATCACATTTATGTATGAGCCAATAAGTTTTAAAAAGATATCTCTCAGGGTTCTCCATATTTTTTACATAGAGATTGATATCAGTCACTTATGACTGATATCAGTTAAAAAGTGACATATGCTAGTTGAAAAATGAATTGATGTTGATCAATAAAGATTGATATCAGCTACTTGTAAACCTAAAGGAAAAACCAAAATGATGTGAAAAATGTTTGTTATCTCAAGTTAGTATGAAAACTCCACAAAAACCTAAAATAAATCAATTAAATAGAGAGTTTACAAATCAATAAATGAAAGAATTAGTAATTAGAAGCTTTAAAAAGATTCAAAATCCTATTTTTAAGCCACTTACTACCCTACACCCTAACCAATGATAGTCACCAAGAACTGATGTCAATTAGGTATAACTAATTATGGTTAGGTAGAATAGATGCTATTTATGCCAAACTGATGTTAGTCTCTATGTAAATATGAGTTAACACAAAAAAAATAGAATATGGTAAAAACAAAGATAAAAATCCAATTTTGAAGATATTCAAGCATTCATTTGAAAAGTTTAGAGTTGTATCTTGGTCTTCTTGGTACATGGGATGCTTCTACATCCCATCAGGTGTGTTATTTTTGATAATAGGAATTTGGCAATAGAGAGGAGGCTAGATCAAGTGTTAGTTCATAAAATAATGAAATCAACACACTAAAATGCTAACATCTCTAAGCCTAGATCATAAGGGGAGCATAATGAACAAAATAAAATTGAAAACCCAACAAGAGTGCAAAATAACAACAATCTCTTATCTTCTTTGAAAGCTCCAAATGATTCATTGTGTGGTTTGCTCAGTGTGTGCTCAGAGAGTCTTTGGCATTGGAGTTTTATTTGCTCCTTATCTGCTTGGCACCATTATTGCTTGATATGGATTATGATTGATTGATAAGGTTTATCTCAATATTTTAGAATTATAACACTATTTGATATAAATCTTGTTATAAAACCTGCATTATAACTCTATAATTTCTAAGCTCTCTTTTCATTAGGCAATGGCATGTATTTATAAGCTTAGGAACTAAACCCAACTCAAGGTGCGTTGAAGTTAATTTTAAACATGGAATGATTTGAAACCTAACCTAAGCGAGTTAATTAACCCTAGTAGAGTTAAAAAGTGTCAAAAATTAATTATTTGTAATGAATAGGCATGGGTGAGATATTTTCAAAGGTTTGACAACTCATAAAAGGTAATCATGAAAAGCTTAGATATTTCATATTTTTAAATTTCCTTTTTTATTAATTCATTAATTGTACATGGATAATTGAAATAGGCATTTAATTTTTTTTATCTTGTTAACTAATTTTGATTAAGATTTTTAGCATTTTCAAGATTTGATTTTATGTGTGAGCTTGCCCCACTTAAATAGGTCTATAGGCCAAATTGCATGTTATGATGCTTCAAGATGATTAAAGATGAATATATGAGAGGTTTTTATTGATTATAGTATGATACCCCAATTTTAAGATGTCTCAATGTGATTTTGAGCCTTAATGAATGATGCTTAAACAAATTTGAGATATTTCAGTGATTCCTAAGCTTAATTTGCAATGGTTGGTAGGAATCAGTCTAAATTCTGATCAAAGGCCCTTGGTGGCCAATTTTAGGTGTCTACAAAACCCAAATGTATTTCAAAATAACACTATTACTCATTTTTCAAAGTTTATAATAAGAGTTTACATACAAGTACATACTATCCACAACCCAAAGGATCACAGGTGAACTTAGGCACATACAATTAAATATATGGTGGCCTCCATTCTATATCTAAGCCTTAATGGATGCAAAAATAAATTTTATAGGGTATGCTTCCAAAAATATTTTGCTATAGGTTCACTACAATTCTAATTCTATTTCCTTTTCTAACTTGATCCCTTTATATAGGACTTTAAGAGCATCTTAGCCAAGGTGGAAGTTACATGCAAGCACTGAATTAGAGTTCTATCATCATAACTACCATCTTCATGATCCTACAATTCCCATGATCCACTTTTCATGTTTATTCATATCCTCATTGATGTCCTGATTATTTAGGAGATGGTTATCCATCGACCAACTAGTGCATGTTTTGCATTGCATCCTCCAATTACATATTGAAACCATTAGGATAATCACTTGCCAAAATATATGGATGCACTGAGGTGGATATCATGTTATCAAAAAATCTACAATAAACTAGAGATAGGGGCCCAACATTACCACATAAAAAAAACCTAGTCCACCCTTAGACTATGTCATCAAAATTTTAGGAGTGAAAAAATCAGGCATATTCTCCTAGAGCTCTATGCTAGAGTCCTCAAAGCCCTTTATGGACAACTTGATCTGATTTGTGACACTATCAATCTTTATTGAATCAATAATGATACCAATTATATCTATTTTATCTAACACCTTTTAGAAGTCTTCTAAGTTGGCATATGCCTTTGCTACACTTTCATCCAAAATCTCCCCTTCCTCATAGGCCTTAATCTAAAGGGCATGTAATATTTCTTCCAATTTTCTTTCCTAATAATTGATCTGATTTCTCAAATCATTCACACTTCCCATGATCTATGACCTTTCTACCTTGCCTATAGAGTATACCATTGTCATCAGCTTATCATTCTCATCCTTTACTTGTTTCAAGCACACATCTATCATGGAGGATTGGTTAGAGAAGTTCAATAAAATTGAATCTATTACTTTTGCTCCTTCCTTCAACTTGGTGAAAATATTATCCACTTCATGGAGTTTGTCTGATATCTCCTTCTTTAGCATGATGTTGGGGTCTTCCTCCTCTTCTTCTTCTTGTGTTGGCTTGGGTTAGAGTTTTGGGAGCATCTAATACACCAATACAATTTATTTTTTGACCTTTAACATGTTTGAGGTGTTGACACTGATCAATAGATATGGCTTAGACACCTCTACATGATCACAAAGCTTTTGTAATTTGAACCTATTGTCCTGCACTTCTTCCTTTGCTTCCTTGAGGATTTTATTTAGTTTCCTCATTACTTTGATGGATATCCTTATTACTGCATTCCTAGATTATACTGTGTTCATAGCCCATGGGTTAACAATAATATATTCCTAACCTTCCTCAATATCCTCTAGGATCAAATTTTTAACCTTTGGTGCCTTAAATTTGGGCTTATCCATGCAATAGTCAAGTGCAAATGAAAGTTGCTTGTACATCCTTGTCATGGTGGATTTTAGGGGCATAGCTTAGTATAAGAATAAATATTCATCCTCCAAATCATTCTACATAATTTATTTAATGTTGAGATTTATATCACCCTTTTTGATGATGACCTTATCCTCCATGTGCACTTCTTCCCCTTCACTAGCACCACCACTTTCTTTGGCATGCTCCTCTGAGGAGTCACTTGTCTAGTCCTTGGGGTTGCTTGATCAAACTTCTCCCCCTCATTCATGTATTCATCTTGGGGATTCTAAATATTTATTTCAAGGGTTATACTTTTGTTTCTAAGGTTTCTTTGCTACTACTAGTGTTCCTCAACTATCTCCATTTATTGCTTTTAGGTGCCAGTATTGCCTTCTTTTGGTTTAGGCACCCCTGCACTACTTGGGTGTGCCTTAGCAAATTCATCTAATTATTTGGTAGGGCTATTTAGTGATTTTTTACCACCTCTAATTATATTTCTATGCTTGAGGTTAATTTTACAACCCCCTTCTCCAACTTGGCTTTCTTTTTTTCATGGTCAAGTTTTTTATTTTATTCAAGCACCAAAGCCATGTTTATATATTCCTCACTCAATCCCATATTTTTTTAGTCTACTCTTTTCTCCTTGGTAGATTGAGGGGCCACTGAGTAAGCCTTAAATTTATATTTCAATGTTATTTTATCTAGTGGGATCTTTAGCAAGGTTATGTCAAAGGTAAGGCTTGTCATTTCCTTAGTTACTTTTACCATTGTAGGGATGCCACTTTGTAAGGCCTACTAAATTTTCTATCAACTAGCTCCTCTTCACCTTCCATTATTTACAAGATATAAGTCCCTAACTTATTTTCTTTAATCTCTTCTTCTATTATAGGCATTACAATCACCTCTTCTCCATGTCTACAAGGGTCTTGTTAGGGAATGTCATAGGTCCCTTATCTTTCTTGGATTCTTTATAGAAGAAGCACCCCTTACTTGAATGTTATGTGCTTATTTTGCATAGGTGTCATGATAGGTTCCTCAGAGGCTATCTTCAACTTTATGTGCTCCATAATTTCTTTTGGTTTTTTACTCTACTTCCTCTAGATTCACTTTGGTTGGAATTTTGGTGCATCTTTTCTTTCATCACCGACTAAGAGGGGGTGATCATCATCTTTGCCAAGGTATCTACCCTGTTTGTGTGGTCTCATCTCATAGTATAAGTTATAAATTCTCTCATTGATTATAATCCTCTGGAGGGGATGGATGTTAGGTTTATCTATATCATCCTCCTCATCCTTAGTTGCCTTGGTTTTAGGGTGAACAAATTGGTGCCTCATAATACTCCTATTATAAACCATGACCTTGGCCTAGATATTAATCTATTAAACATTAGGATCCTATTAAGTGTTTCCATGAAGTATTTGGCCAAAAATGCATCAAAAATTCATAGCCAACTTAAAATATTTCCATCTATGAGCACTAATCACACCACATAAAAGTGTTACATCATGACAAAGGTCATTATTCCCATACGTTACTAAGGGAGTTCTTATAGGATGAACCATTCATTTACAAAGGCCTCCACATACTTACCGAACCACCCTTGCACTCTGGTTTTGTACTTTTGTGAAAAACTAGGGGAAAATGTAATCTTGGTACTTTATTGTTAGGGATTCATGATTTAATGTAAACACCCATAGGTGATCAAAATCTCCAACTAACACACCTATCTCTTAAATCACCATCAATATAATCATATAACCCCATTGTAATGTCTTAAGCACCTACTAATATTCTTGTGTGTTCTTTATGATCTCTTTTATGACAAACTTGGAGATATTGAAAATTTCTCCCTCTACTATGTGATGGGAAATTCAAAGTAAGGGTTTGTTTATGTCTAACCATCGACCATTAGGGAAATTTGACACTTACTAGGTATGTTACTACCCTTGTGCATGAGTCATAAATGTATTTTATGGGGAATACAAATCCTAACTTGTAATAACCCAAGAGATTTACAACCCTCTCTATTTCTACATCATGATCCATCATCTCCATTATATCCATACCTACACAAGGTAGCCCTATGATTTTTATTATATGGATTGAAAAAATTCTATGCATGGTCTAGTAAAATAGAACCAGTCACCATGCACTTATGAGAGAAGGAAATGCACTAGGTCTTCTAGCTTGTTGAAGCTTGGCATCTTAAAGAGTTTTGTTGCACCCATGCTTTGTAACTTGTCTCTAATGGATATATCAAAGAGAATGGTGCCTACCTTCATATTTTTGCCTATATCAACCATCCAATCTTTATTAATCTCTTATACATTATTGTCCATTCTATGTTTGTAGTCTTTAAACATACATACATGGGTGAAGGATATCCATTTTTCCCCCACCATGAATTTTGGTGGGTAATCCATTTCTTGATAGGTGAGATATGCACTTTCAATTGGATAAATATTGCTAACTTCCTCTACCATTTTCACCTCAAATTTTGTGGTAATTTTTTCTCTTTACATTTTTTTCCTTCACATCCATGTGCGATTCTAACACTTTTAGGCTCATTATTTTCTTCCCCATCCTAACCTACTATTGTTAAAGTGTAGATTATTGATCCTACTAAAGCCCAAAATGGTGTCTGGTCTACTTCAAAGTCATTGGCAATATGACGATGTGTTCAAATTTTGAACTTCCTACCCCTTTAATGGAGGACTGATTATCATGTTAAAACCTCTACTTTCTTGTTTCCCCTTCAAATTTCATCCATTTTCCTTCTCTTGACCTTAGGGAAAACATAATCTCCTATTCACTCATTTACTCACACTTAGGAAGGTTGTGGGGGACTTGTTTTCTCTCTAGTTTCATTTTATCTTTCTGGTAGCTTTAGCTCCTTACTCTGATCTCTTGAAAATTACAAGTAAATCACCTACCTATGCCAAATTTTGTCTTATACACTATTATAATCTACCAAATTGATGGTTGGCATCATTTAGATCCTTGAAATCTACTAAAATATATGAAATCCACTAAAATCTACCATCATCTTCTCATTAATGTGGATCTTTATTTTTCCACCATCATTCCATAGCACTAACTCTACTAATAGTTTCTTTAGGGAAGTGATAGGCAATTTAAATAGTCACTTCTTGCTAACAATTGGGTGGCTGTCAATTGTCATAATAGTCACTTTGTATTTTACTCATCTTGGCATGAAATTCACCTTCCTCTGGTTACCTAGGCACAACATTTCACATGTGTACAATTCAACCTCTCAAGCTCCCTCTCTTCTTTGTTATTTCAATTCCTTTCAAGCATGCCTTAATATCTTGGTTGATTTCTCTATGCTTTACTATCTCTTACTTTGACCTCCCCTACCCCATATAAATCCTTGCATTGTTCCCCAAGCACCTCACTATCTCCTCTTGATCTCTTATGCACAAACACCTTCATGTGTGTTTTATTTTTAAAATTGTACTTATAATTCAATTAGCCTAATAGACTTCACATGTGCCCAAAAACTTAGGTGTCTAGCCACAAATGCTTAGAAGTGACCATAATTGGCTCACCCAACTGGATTTATGTGAGTGTAAGTACCAAGAATGTTCTAATATGGGTCTAAAAATGCCATGCTTATTCAAAAAACATAAAAAATAAGGCAAATATTTGGATTGTGATAATTTTATTATGGTCATAATATAAATTACATAATTTTTAACTAGAAATTTGGTGTTAGATAGCATAAGTGTCATTCTATTGATGGTATAATTTGAATATGTTTCCATTGAAATTTTTGGGAAAATTTCACCAGTCAACATGTGTGGATTGCATGCGCTCATCTCCAAATGATAAGGATTATATAAGATCTAATATACCTGATCTATAGTTTTCTTAGGTGTCTGAGGTACTTAAAATGATATAAAAGGACCAATGCACCTTCTATAAACACCTTTCCCTTGATGTGCTTATCATACCATGTATTTTAGTGGGTATTCTCTATCTACTAGCTCCATCATGCCTAGGCATGTGTCTCGTCCAACCTCTCTAAATATTCTAGGTGTGCACTTAATAACTCTTGGTCATCTAATTGACCAATATGTGTGATGTTTAATGAGGGCACTAATAATTCCATAGATAAAATGGCCTTTATGCCAAACACCATTTGGAATGATATAGCCTTGTTTAGGCACTTGTATGTTGTGTGATAGGCCCATAACATAATTGACACATAATCATCCCAATCCTTATGACCAACATAAAAAAAAATTGTTAGGCATGTCCCTATTATTTTATTGAATGCTTCCATGACAGTGTTATATTAATGATGGTAGGGTAGTTTTTCATGGTGAGCCATTATATACTCAAATAGTAAGATCCAAACCATGTCATTTATGGAATATGTGCCATAATTGCTAGTCAAACTAAGTGGGCACCCATACCTACTGATAATGTTTTCCCAAATGAATCTTATTTCCATCATGACATTATCATATTTTATTGGTGTTGCTTATACCTACTTAGTAAAATAATATGTAGCATCTAGAATGTACTTTGTGCCTATTCACCTTGAAGTAGCAGTAATAAGCCCAATAAAATAAATGGCCCATTTTTTTAATGACACCTATGCAAGGATAGAGATGAGGGGCATCTCATCCCAGTGGTTTGGTTTGCCTCTATTGGTAGATGTCACACTTTTTCACATATTTTTTTACATCATTAAACATAGCCAGCCACCACAAGCCCAATTATAGAAATTTTTGTGCTATGACATCTCCATCATAATGGCATCCGATAATCCCTTCATACACTTCTTATAGTACTCGATCTTGTTCATGCTCTAGGAACATTGGTGCGTGATCTTGTTACAACCAATTTTTTATAATTCCCCACTAATGAGTTTAAATGGGGTGGCATGAACCATGAGATACTTATTTTCTTTAGTTGTCATGTCTTGAGGCACAAATCTGGAGGTTAAAAATGTGGTGATCTATGCTAAGTCTTTTAGGATGCATTGGATCTTGTAGAGTTGTGTGTCAGCCATATCATTTTTAATTAGTGTTATCCCATCTCTAGAGTTGATGTGGGATAGATGATTTGGGTTCAAGTTTTGCTTTCTAAGCTTGAATGCTATAAAAAATTACAATTCTTTGAACAATATGATCCATCAGCAAATGCACCCATGAAAATGGGCTTGTTCACCAAATACTTAAGAACCTCATTATTAGTAAATTAGGTTTCCAACAAATATTGTCTAAAATTTTTTAGGGCATAGACTATGGAAATCACCTCACACTCAGTCATGGTGTAATTTTGTTCTACCTTGGTTAGTTTCTTGGTTGAAAAATAAATAGGATGATCCATTTTCCCTTCACCTAGTTATGTGAGAATAGTGTTGATTTTAGTACTAGAGGAATTGGTATGGACATGGAAGGGAGTTACCCTATTGGGAAATTTTATTATTAGTGAAATTTTAATATTTAGCTTCAGGGTCTCGAAAGCATCCTCCTGCACTATACCCAAATAGAATGGGCCATCCTTATACAATAATTCTTTTAGTAACACCACAATCTTAGAGTAATTTCTTATAAATGTAATGTCCAAAAAAGACACAAATGTATTTCTATATTGATTGTGTTTTAATATGAAGGATGATTAAAATTTTGGCTAGATCAATGAGTAGACCATCTTGTAGATGATGTTATCGAGCAATATGCCAAACAACATCACAAAAATACACTTCTTAAGATTTAAAGAGATTTGTAACTGTCAACACCTTTCAACCATTAGGTACAAATTGTTATAGTGATATTTCACCAATACAAACACTATCTAATCATCTAAATACACTTGAAGGAACTTTTGAATAAAGTATTTGAATGAAGTGATCACTACCCTGGAGAAAACTAATGGTACATTATTCAACCCAAAAGGGCATCACATTATATGCAAAACATCCCCACTCAATCACAAATGTGGTTTTTGTCTTGTATTCTTCCTCAATTTGGACTTGATGGTAATCTAAATATCCATAAATAAACATGTATATTTCACAACCTATGATGCCATCTAATACTTCATCAGTGAATGGAGTTGGGAAGGGGTTGGTCATGCAAGTGGAATTCAACATCTTTTAGTTAATAAAAATTTGAATGCACTCATATTTTTTTATAGTTATGACCATGGGGATGATCCATTCAGACTCTTACACTAGGTAGATAACTCATGAGGCTAGCATTCCATCAATCTCAGTTTTAATCTTGGCGTGAAGATTTGGGTTCATTTTGTATGGTCATTTCTTGATTGATCTCATACCATCAACTAGTTTGATGCTCATCTTCCCAAGGGATGGGTCTATGCCTTTTATATCCTTATATATTAATTGGAATAGGTCTTATAATTCTTTCATTAGATCAACAATGTATGCTAATTCTGTATCAAACCAATAGATTCCTAAAGTGGTAATTTTGGGTTCTCCCTCCAAGCTGATATCTACCTTGGTAGTTTTTAATGGTGCCTAATAAGGTTCATACTTCTCCTAGTGTGAATCTATGACCTATCTACTACCCTTAGTCATCTATACCCAAATATGGGTAGGATCTTCTTCTTTTGGGTCACCATCCTCAACTTGGCATACTAACTTCTTACCTCCTTCCAAATTCATCTAGTTGTGCATTTTCCAAGTGTCATAATCTTCGTTTCTAGAGTCATTATTTATAATTTGTTATTATAAGAAAGTTGGGAGTGATACCCATTTTTTTCATAACATGTCCCTTAGGTGATCTTAAAATATAGTGGTGACCTCAAATGTTGACCTTCATACTATCTATAATGGCTTAATTAGTGTCGTATGCTGAGAGACCTGATTTGAGTTCATTTGAGCCACTTTTTAAAGTCTTGAAGTAAGACTTTTGGTGGAAAACTTCAAGAATACAAGATTGATTTTCATGACAAGAAGGTGGAAGGTCCATGTATGAGTTTCGTGACTTTTCTAAGGTCTGTTGCTGAGTTTATGCAGTCTTAGAGGTATGATGTGGGAAAGTGGAGAATTTGTCTAAGAGTTCTAAGATTCTTTGAAGGGTCAAACATACACATTTGGAAGTGTTTTGGGAAGGTGAAGAAACTATCTAAGAGTTTTGAGATTATTTAAAGGTACATAACACATGAATTCATTATTGTTTTGTAATGGTTACCTTATAATTTCAAACATTTTATAATGAATTGGTTCAGATAATTTGCAAACCTGAAGATGTAGGCATTACCAAATACTGTAATCAACTCTTGTGTAGTGTGGTTGGTATTTTTACATTTATTTTATTTAAGTTGAATATTTTACAGATGAATTTTGGTGTATTTAATAAACTATTTAAAAGTATCCATGGTAAAATTTTTGCATGAAAATTAATGTTAGTTTATAGATCAGTCTGGTATCAAAGTGGTTCTTTCTAATCGCTAACAGTTTTCTGCATTATGTTAGTGAGCTTCTATTTATGTATTGACATGAAAGTGCAAGCCATTTGGGACTAGATTAAAGAAATGGATATGCACCATAGTGGTTCTAATATAGGAACATGGACAAAGGAAATGCTACTACAATTTTGAGTACTAGTCAACATTCAAAATCCCTAGTTTGATAAAGGAGATCATCTAGACCTCTAAACATTATCTTGTGATTTATAAGAGCCTCTAAGAAGAGTGTTCTATTTATTTTAGAGGGATATGTCATTAGACTTGTGTTTGATGGGGACATTAGAATAGGTTATGTTACCAATAATGTAGTACATTGATTAGGCTTGCCAATATTTCCATTATTTAATGCCAAAATAGTTGGCATGTAGAATGACATTGTCCAAAATATGGCATCATGTTATTATACCTTGTGATTTATAGTTGGGAGATAGTTCTCAGACATGGTGACTCTTGATATCATCTCATTGGAGATGAATGAGATTGTTTTAGGAAATTTTTATCTCATCATTTGTTAAACATATTTTATAAATGGTAGCATAGATCTTTGCCTAGATCACACTTGGATCATGTAGTTTATGATAGGGTAGGTCTCTAGACCTAGTCATGATGATTCTAATTAGATAGTGGACTCGTATGTAATAGGTAACCATGAGGAACCTGAAGGCAAGTCATATGATGATTTGTAGGCTGACTACTAAAGGAGCCATGCCCATACTAAAATTCAATGGTTGGTAAGGAAAATTAGGTGGTAGTTAAAGGCTTTCTCACATTTTGTTTTATCCATTTGTATATGCTCATATAACCAACAAAAATAATGTGCTATTTAGGATGTATTAATAAGACCCATATGGGCAGTATTGTGTCATACACCATGCATAGTTTTTAAAGACCCAAGAGGTACTATTTATATTTGTATATACATGCATTGTGAAAATTGTAGTTTATTTTGTTATGGAGTCACTTGTAGTGAAGAATTGAGTGATAGGTTTATCATACTTAAGTTGTCTTCTCTCATTTTGGTAGATGTTTTCCATTAAAAATGGTCTATGCAGATTAGGGTATGTTATATTCTTGTTTTTGTTAAGTGTTATTCTATAGAGAACAATTTAGCAAACCTAGGAAGCACTAGGTCCACACATGTACTTATATGTAGAGGATATTGAGGCTCTGCAATAGAAGAGGATGTTGATGGACATGATATTATTCATACATAATTTTTTGTAGAGTTCATTGAATTCATGTAGTAGAAGAGGACGTGGATATACATACAAAATCTTAGATCTATGTAGAGGCTCATTGCAATCATGTAATAGAGGAGATTTAGGATCTTAGTTCTATGTAGAGGACCTTAGATGGTCATGCAGTAGAGTATAACATGGATGTATGTGAAGAATCTCAAATTTGTGTAGAGGCTCATTGCAAACATGCAACAAAAGAGATTCAAGATCTCATATCTGTGTAGAGGCTCATTGCAATAGCAAAGGAGATCACTAGACTTATATGTATAGGCTCATTATAACCATGTAGTAGAAGAGATCACTAAAATTTTATGTAGAGGCTCATTACAATCATGTAGTAGAGGAGATCACTAGATTTTTGTGTAAAGGCTTATTGAAGTCATGCAGTAGAAAAGATCACTAGGCTTATCTGTGTAGAGGCTCTTATGACGCTGTGTACCAAAGGAAGTCATCACATTCCAAACCCTAGTTTTGTGTAGAGGTTATTGATGACCATGAAATAATAGAGGGATCGCATAAGGTTTGATTATTCAATTATTCTAAGCATTGTAGGTGTAATTGTAGAACTTGAGTAGACTGATAAGACACGTCAGAGTAACTTTAGAATTGACAGGCATTTCAGTGGATACTAACTTTTGGTGGACCAAAAGACTTATTAATGGGGAGGTATGACATGTATATAATTTTTTATATATTCCCAAATTATAATGAGACCTATACCCTCTCATAAGAATTGTTAAGAGATTTCTAATGGTATGTAAAACTCCAAAAATAGAGTTCATTTGCTCCTTATGTAGCTAGTCCAAGTTTCAATCAAAGTAGGTTAAAAAGTGTTCAACACTGGTCAAATTAGAAAAATTGATGATCTTGGAATGTTTATGAACTAGTTTCATGTTGTAGATCTCATTGAGGAATTTTTGACACATTTTACAATTCAAAAAATAGAGTCTGAATGTGCAAGTTATGACCAGTCAAAAGTGATGATGTGGCCATAAAGTGACATTGCAATAAAGTTATGTGGAAAATGAAAATCCATTTTAATATGGTTAAAATATAAACCATCATATATTAGGGAGTAATTATCAACCCATATTTTTAAATACATGGGATATTATTAAAATTTCCATATTAAAATGTAAAGGGATAATATAAATCCCATAATAAATGGTGAAATGAGATATTATCTAATCACATCAAAAAAGGTGGAGATAATGAATAATATCACTATTTGTGCACCTCCAAAAAGTATATAAAGGGGTGTGGGGTTATTTATAAATCATTAGGAATTAGAATTGGAATTCATTGAATTCATTCCAAGGTTTCAAAGCTCTCATGGCAGAGTCGAAGAGCCAAAGAACTGAGATCTAAAGAGTTGAGAGCCAAGAGCTAAAGAGTTGAAGAGCCAAGATTTGAGAGCCATAACAAGAGACAAATCTAGTCATATGCTGAGAGACCTAATTTGAGTTTGTTTGAGCCACTTTTTAAAGTCTTGAAGTAAGAATTTTGGTAGAGAACTTTGGGAATACGAGATTGTTTTTCATGAAAGGAAGGTGGAAGGTCCATCCATGAGTATCAATACTTTTCAAAGGTCTATTACTGAGTTTATCTAGTCTTAGAGGTGTGCTTCAGGAAAGTTAAGAATTTGTCTGAGAGTTCTGAGATTCCTTGAAGGGCCAAACATACATATTTGGAAGTGTTTTTAGAAGGTAAAGAATCTATCTAAGAGTTTTGATATTCTTCAAATGTCTATAACACATGAATTAATTATTTCTCTATAAGGTTTATCTTGTACTCATAATATTATAATGAATTGGTTCAACTAATTTACAAACCTAGAGATGTAGGCATTGCTAAACTCCATAATCAAATCTTATGCAGTGTGGTTGGTATTCTTGCATTGATTTTATTTAAGCTGATTATTTTACAGATTAATTTTGGTATATTTAATAAATTTCCTACAAGGATCCAAGATAAACTTTTTGCATGAAAATTAATGTCAATTTATGGATAAGTGATTGTGTGTTAAACATGTGCATAGAGGTTAGAAACTATAACAACCCTATTGATCTAGTATCATAAATATATATAAAAATAATAAAATGATATAAAATGAAAAACATGAAATAAAACTTGCAAGATTTAGATTCACATTGGGTTCACTAGAATGTATGTAATCATAAATACATCAGATCTATAAATCAATCATATCTCAAAGAAGATAGATCCTACTTACACATTCAACTGGGGATACATTATATAATCAAGAACATGACCAATATGTGGATCTAATATACCCTATTATGGGATATCTTATCACAACAATAATACTAGGGAGGGTTCTAAAGCCTCTAGTCAATCACATAATAACTCCTAACTAAGCCCTATGTTTTCATATTCGCTAAACTAATAACAAGTAAAGAAAAATATAATTTAGTGCTCACCAAAGCTTGTGGAACATAGTGGGGATAATAAACAACAAAATTAAACATGAATAGAATACATATACTCATGTCAATGTATACAAAATCCTAATGCATGGAATAGAAGTAGAGATGCATATCTATCTACTCTTATCAATGAGGAACAAAGTTAGGAATACTTACCTTTGAAGACAAACCCATTGAGCCTCAATCCCTCCCTTGGACAAGGTACTTCAAAAGAGGTTGTTGTGGTATGTAAGGATGACAAGGATAAATCATCTCTAGGCTACACAACCTATTAATTCATCTAAAAGACTTATCTATAGGACAACATCTATATCACCAAATAAAGTATGAGACCTTAAGTTTGCTCAAGTAGAATGATGGATAAAAAGATGTGTAACAAATATTACTTATTATTCTCTTCTCTAAATAATTGCAAAATGATCTTATATATATAGGTATTTTTAACCTTAATCCCTTCCAAAAATTTTGGCCGACAAGGTCAACCTAGTTGACCTACTATTGATATTGAAAAAAATTCACTAGATTATAGGTAACCTAAATGATTTTTACCAATAAGAGTAAAAGGTCAAGCCAATTTACCTAGTATTATAGACTATCGAAAAGGGTTTAAGGTTATGAAAATGAGATGGAAGGTTGGAAATGACTGGAGGAGTATACAAGAGAGAAGAACAAACTTAGGGGAATGGTTTTTAGAAGATAAGTGTGTAGATAACAAGTGGTAAAAGTGCCAATAGTATGAAAATCACTAATGGTCTTCCCACCCCTTTATTATTTCACCCCTTAGGACATGCACTCAGAGAGATTGAGACTCAATGAGTTCTTTCAAGATAGATATCATTAGTAATTAGTAACATTTCAAAAATATTATGTGTATACATATCTTAAAGGATGAGACAATATCACATAAACTATTAAATGGACACTTCAATTGTATAAATAGTATATATAGAGGTGAAATACATAATACAACACTAATAGGAATGATAAACAATCCACAAATAATGCTTATATAGACCTATATGTGAAGTGAATGTGACCTACAAGAGAAAGTCAAGTTATGCATAGGGGTGTGAAGGAATGGATAGCAATGAGAGGGATGAAGGTTATCCATAGACAAATATCAACAAACAAAATAAATACACATAGAATTCATGAAAATGAAGGGAGGTGAACTCAATTCTCATAAAAATGTAAGGATCAGGTGGTAAAGAGGTTCTTGGAGGGAATATTTTGGTAGCATTATTTTGCTAAAAAAAATTGACCATTTTAAAATTTAAGACTAGAGATTTTATAGGCAATGAGTGTAGACACCTAAAACTAGCCATCAATAATCTCTAATTAGGGTTTTGGCTAGTTTCCATATAAAATGCACAATTTGACCTATAAACACTAAAACATGCAAAATGATGTGAAAATGCTATACTCAAGTGCTGATTTTGGATAGGGTATCACTAAATGTGGTAACACAATTTATGGGCCAGCTAACTTTGATCAATTTATTTTGAGTCAAAATGCCAATTTTGCACCTGCGTGTTCTAGATTGCTCTTTCCTATCAAATCTTTTACACAAGACTTGTGCCTTTGTTATTTGTTTTTGGAAACATTCTAAATTAGAATACACATCCAAAACATCTAATGTAGACTTCCAATTCCAATCCAGTCAAATTTAGGACCAATAATAAGACATTCTAATTAATTTGAGTAATTTATGCATAAAATGCTTAATCATGCCTAAAAGCTAATTAACCCAAATCAAGGCCTAATCAAGAATTCCATGGAAACTTGTTGAATAATTTGTTTTGGAAATGAATATTGAATATCTACATCATTAAGTGACCTCATTTTTTGGGAAGACATCCCTAGGCCATAAATGCCACAAATATCAAGATTCATGCCCTCTATGGCTCATCAATGCCTTTTATGATGCCCTCCATGCCTCTTAATTACCCCTTTTTCTAATGCCATGATGAGGATAATTACAAATTTTAATTTCAAAATTGAATTAATCCTCAACCACACATCTCAATCTTGAGATATATGGTTGAGGTTGATTCTAATCAAATCCAAAAATCTATAAATAAGAGGCCTCACAACATCATTTCTATGCTTAATTAGTGCAAAGTTATAATGTAGTATTGGTTCCAAAAGATTCAAAAAATTAGTGTTATCATGACAAATTTATTCCAAGCCAATCCAAGCCACAAGCCAAAGGTGCCAAGAGGAGATGAAGGTAGCCACACTCCATTTAAGAAGATCTCTTGAAGCACAAGCCAAGCAGGCCACCATTACAAAAGAATTTGGAGCATGCAAGTAAGGTGAAAGGAATTCTTGTGTTTTCATTCCTTGCTTTTTAGTTTTGATTATCATTTGATTTTGTTAACTAAGCTCTCTCTAGTGTCTAGGCCTAGAGATGTTATGTTATTAGTATATTTATTTCATCTTGAAACTAACACAATACTAACCATCCTCTCTTGAGTCAAATTCCTAGATCACATAATGGCATTCCTGGTGGGACTAGATGCATCCTACACATGAAGGAGATCATTTTTAAACCTTAAAAAAACTTATTTTAGCTTTTAAAACTCTTGGAAATTGGTTTTCTAACTTTATTTTTCCATTTTTGGTTTCCACAATTTTTACACAATAATCGACGTCGGCAGAAGTATCAACATTGATTACTTGGCTTAGCCAACATCGGTCCACATAACTGACATCAATTAGATCTCAGTTGCCTATAACCAATGTCGGTGGTAGTGACTGATGTCAGTCACTATGTTTTTTAAAAGACATAGACCCAAGACCTCTTTTTCCAAAGTTTATTATTTCAAACTCAAAAGGGCTTCAAAGCTAAAGGACATGCTAACAATTTTACTACAAGACCAAGTGGGATATTTACTCAAAACATGTTTAAATCATTTTTTCATGCTTAAAATTTGATTTAGAAACTTTGTTTTGGATGTTTAATAAAAAATTTAGGTGTTTTTGATGAATTTTTTTCAAAGTTTGCAACTAAGACCAAGGGGTCAAATGAACACCACCAAACATTTCATTTAGGTTTAAAAATTGAACACACTTGTCATTTCTTGTTTGCAATAGTTTTTAATCAAATCTTGTTTGGAAAAAAGAGGGGTGTTACATGTATGCTCTTCCATTTGTCCCTTATAGGGAACCCTTGGAATCAAAAGCACCATTCTTATTGAAAGTAGCCTAGTCTAAGGCTTAGAAAGAAATTCATCTAAATCACTCCCCAAAAACTTGTCAATGTTTGGGTGACCTTGAAAATGACCCTAAAGTATTTCTAGTTTCATGATTTATTTATTTTTATGCATCTTGGATCGTGAAGGGGACTTCATTATCTCCCACAAGTTATTTAGGGAAACTTTGACCTAAGGTTTCGTCACCCAGTATTAACTTCATTTGGCTCCTTTGGAATTGCACATGAGATGTAGTGGCACTTTGGACATCACACTACACTGAGCGAACATCAGGATTAGTGGTTACAAAAAGGACTAGACATTTTTATAACAAACTGAGTGATACAGACCCAAAATCCATGCTTTTATTTTGCATAATTTGGTGTTAAATTCATTATGCAATTGATTCCCTTAGATCATTTAGAAACTTTTTAGATTTTAGACAAATCCCCACTTGTCATGAAAGTATTGTTAGTGCAAGGTGTGCATCAAGGTCCATGTTGTAGTACTATCATTTGAGAGAAGGGGGGGGTGTAAAAACACTACTATATAATGCACATTTACTTTTGGATGAACACTTAAATCCTCTCAAATGATGTATATTGATGGACTCCAACAATACCAAGAAACCTTGTCAATTTAGGATATAAGGGCAATTAGTAGTTGGTCTTGTCCTAGATTAAAGTCTCATTTGGAGTTAAAACTTGGTGTAAACAAATAATCCAAACCCAACACATAGTCCAAATTTTCCTTTGAACAAAGAGGCATTATGCTACTCATATGAGATCATCTATTTTCCTTGTTCAAAATTCATCAAAAGCTTAAGATTCATATCATCCACTTTGGTGTAGTTATGCTACCCAATTGAGTATAGACCTTTACCAACATTGTTTAAGTCCTTCACTTATAATATAAATTTGGAATTACACCTTTACAAGTTTATAGGGTTGATGTGTTAAGTGGGTTCACCATTTGTAATAAACTTGAGGGAACTTAGGTTTAATTTCTAGTTTAGGTTGAAACCTATTTTAGACTCATAATCATTATCATCACTTAATAGACTTAAGCCATTTTATGCTAAACACTTGCACTTTAAGTCTATGAACCACAAAATTTTGAGTCAAGAAAGGTAGTGTTATTCTATCAAAATTGTGGAAAAATGTCTTTGCCTTAGAGAGTCTTTGAAGAAAACTTTTTAACCATACCTTTTGGGTAGTATAGCATCATTAAACTACCCAAATCATTTCAAACATTTTTTCATGGACCCTTTTGTATAGAATTTCAAATCTATTTCTACATGTTTAGACCAATCCAAGTGTACTTTTGATCCTTTGTCAAAGCACAGTTACAATTTTCACCTTTATGTAGCCTATTTTTCAAGAGAACCAAGTTTTATACCATTATTATGAGAAAATAAGCTATTAATAAAGTGCCTTTTTGTTTCATACCTTATACCTTGTTGATCAAGTTCATGTCTAAGAATTGAATGCCTAGTGTTGTTATAAGTGTTTCAAATCTGTTAGATTAAAAATTTCATCTATTTTCAAAGTCTAGCTTTTGATGCCATTTCACCAAGAGTCCTAGCACATGCCTTGTTTGAGCCTAGCTTTTGGTGTTGCATTTGGCCAAAAGACCTAGCAACTTTTAAATTCCTATATTAGATTGATTTGAAACACTTTGACCTTAGAGTTTGGGATTTCAATTTTTCAATCCATTTACTTACTTATCTTTGTGTGAATAATGAAATTTTAGATACTTCACTTGAGCTTGTTTCCTTATAAATATTTGCATAAAACTTTTGATCCTTTTGACAAATCTAGACTAAGTTGAAGGCATCATTTGTTTTACATTCTATCCTTTTTAGAGTTTGTATAACTCTTTGACCTTTTACCACCAAGCATTGACTATGGATCCTAGTATGTGTTCATACACTCATAGTGGACTCATGTCCAATCCAAGGATTAGTAATGTAATTACATAGGAAGAAATTATGCAAGACCCCTATGCAGATAACATTGGTTATGAGATGGATTCTTATCCCTATTATAATACTCAATTAGGGGCATAAAGCCAAGATCCATTGGCTAAGTATTTGGTTAACACACCACCTTACACATAATAGGACTAAGAATAAACTATGTAATACCTAGCTACAATACCAATAGTAGACAAGCTATTACTCCAATAGTCATACTATACCAATACAGCTTCCATGTATGATCCATTTTTGTTTGAGTGACATTTTTTAGAGAACAAAGATGATATTTTGGTTAGGGCCACAGAGGTAGGGGCTAATTTTCTAGAAAACTTCCCTTATGAAAATTTACCAAGTCTAGTAAGAGTGCCCCACAATATCATTTATGATCAATAGGCTTCTTCTAGCAATCCTATGTCTCTAGTCCAAACAACATACCAAGACCCCAATATATCTAATCGAGTCAAAAACATTATGGAAGATCACTTTAACCAAATACAAATAGCATACCAAACCTACCTAAATTTAGCACATGATTTCGATCAAATGAACATGGTAAGTAAGCCTCTCATTGACCTAGTACCTTCAACAAGAGTGTTGATGTAATTAAATACACAAGAAAATCCAAGTTATGAACCATTTATACAAACCACTTCGATAGATAACTTGACACATATGCCATTTATTGAAGAAGTGTCTTTGACTTCTACATTAAATAGTGAGCCAAACATAGTAGACAATGTGCAAATAATATCCAATCTTGATCAAAGTGGTACTAACACACAAAAAACTATCCAACAACATGTGCCTATAGTTAATCACATGAGGAGATCATCATACAAAAGAATAGGAGTTTCTGTACCCAAACGTCAACCAGCTACTTCTTCAAGTGTTCAACCTACATGATTAGATAATCAAACAATGGCTAATGTTACACCTCAGTGACAGAATGTGATGAATCCTATTCCTCCTCAATAGGTAGTGAGTAATATTCCAAAACAATAGACATAATAAAGTACATCAGTCCAACTAATGATGAATACATTTCCAACTCAATTAGGGGAAACTAATATTCCTCTGCACTAGGTAATGAAAAACATACCTCTTTAGTTCTAGACTAATATGTCAGTCCAAAACCAAGTAATGACTAGTCAACAACATGCAAATACTAGTCAATAATATATGATGAATATACAACATGCTTTCACTTCCTCACAAGGATTTATGCAATAAAGAGGTCCTCATGTTTCTCAAGTGCCTACTAGACAACCATTAGTTCAAAATGTGCCACAAATCTAGAGATAGGGTCTTGGTTCACAAGTTCCCACTCAAAAACAATGTTTAATTAGTTGGTATCATGTCCCTTTTTAGCCATAATAGGCAAAATATAACTATATCCCTCCATTTCAACCATAAAATCTTCTAATTCAAACTTTTATCACCAACCCAAACTAGAACATTACATAGCAAAATGTGTAATTTCAAGTACATCCCAATCCACATATGTGTATTCCTGGTCCATTCCCCAGACAAACCAATGTACCCCAATAAGTGTCTCCATCATACCCTGGTCAAAGTGTTCGACTTGTGACCTCCCAACCATATATCCAAACCCAAATTTTCCCTCAAACCAATATCCTATCTAGTTTCCTATCCCAAGAATTGCAATAGATGAAGGATACAAATGTTGCCATTCAAGAAAGGAAGTAGACTGAGAAGTTAAAATTAGATGACGTATGTTCCTATCCATTTAATATGGAGTATTTATAAATACCATTTCCTCTAGGATATGAACCACACAAATTTGATAAGTACAAAGGGAAAGGTGACCCTAAGGCTCATTTGACCGAATTCTTTATCACATGTCAACCAGTGGCATATAGTGACATATACCTTTTACTATTATTTCTAAGGAGATTGACTAGACAACCCTTGTAGTGGTTTTTAAAGTTTTCTAAGAATTCAGTAATAGACTTTGATAATATATTTGATAAATGTGTGTAGCACTTTTCCTATAATCTTGAGCATGAGATTTCATTAGTGGACCTGACACAAGCAAAGCAAAAAGATGGGGAGAGTTTTGTAAGTTATTTACAATGATGGAGAGCCCTTGAAAGATATTTCAACCATAGTTTACCAACTAAATAATTAGTTGTGTTTACTAAAAATATGCATAGTGAGATAGCTTATCATCTGGAACTGCAATGTGCACATACATTCAAAGAGATCATTGACAAAGGTTTGTAGATTGAGCGAGTACTCATCAATAAAGGGGTCATCAAACTTAATTTAACTAATCAAAATCAAGGTACTAGTCATGAAAATGATCAACATCCAATCCAAACACAAGCATTACAACTAGCATAGGCCAATAATCATGAAAGACCAAAGTAATTCAACCACAATATGAATGTTGTGGGAAATGGAGTAACTAAATCTCATCATGTCCAAATTGTGCAGACATCACCTACACCACCTTTTTAGCTTACTCCTACCTAGAAACCTCTCTAACCAGTGCTACAAGTGAAACAACCAAAACCTACACGACAAATACAATAGCCTTCACCATTTCAAACCCCTCCTCATAGGAGAACCATGATTTCACATTGTGTCTTTAGTGACCTAGGAGAACCTATTGAGTCTGTATTTTGCAAGCTTGTTTTTGCTAATCTAATTAGTTGGCCCATACCAAAACATTATCCACAAGGAATTCCTTATCTTGATTGGTACCATGAAAATGAATTTTGTGACTATCATCGAGTTAATGGGCATAATCTATGAAGATGTGTCCAAATCAAGAATTTAATTCAAAATATGTTGGAGAATGGGGAGATAAAACTAGATAATAGTGCTTCCACTTCCAATAAAACTCTTGGAATTGATCAAAACCCCTTTTCTTGACATAAAAATCAATAGAAGTAAAACAATTAGAAACAACAATAATGGCCAGTGTAGTATCAAAATAATCAATATCAGAATCAACAAAATCAACAATATAATCCATAGTGACAAAATAATGGACAAAACCAAGGTTAGAATGGTAATAACCAAAAAACCTACCATGCAATTACACATGACTACAATAGGGTTGTAGGTCATATTTTAGGGGGTAGAGTTAATACCATCTCCATTAATCTTAGACCAAGCACTAATCAGCCTAGACCATTATTAAATAATATTATTCAACTAAATCATATAGATAACCCTTCTTTGACCTAGGAGTGCATATAGGATAACCAACAAACTAGGACTTCCATTTTTGGATCTTATAGTGACAACTCATTCTTTCCACATGACCACATGCAAGTGCACCGACAACTGAGACTTGTCCTATCTAGTCCCATACCATTCCAAGCATTGGTTAGTAATAATGGTCCAATATTTAATCTTGATTATATAATCACAACTTAGAGGTCAAATATTACTATCCCATGCCCACAACCATCTAACACTTTGCCTATCATCCAACCAACCATTTAGCCTTAGAATAAACTATTCACTATTGACCAAGATAAGAAGTTTCATATTGTGAAATAATTGTAGAAAACATCAACACAAATTTCTATCTTAGATTTTTTTTTAATGTCAATAATCCATAAGAAAATCTTGAATGAGTTATTGACCCAATTCACTATTTTTAGTGACATATCCCCTAATAAATTTCAAGCCCAACAAGTCACATTCAACCAAGGTGATATGTCTTACCTTAGCCCACTCCATAATAACCCATTATACATAGAAGTTTATATCAGATGGCATAAAGTGAAATGTGTCCTTATAGACAATGGATTTGGCCTCAACATAGTGTTCCTCAAGCTCATCAAGCTTCTTGAGTACATGATGACAGATCTCTAGCCAAAAACAATAACTATCAAAGCTTATGATAATCAAGAAAGAGAATCATAGGGCACCATTAGTTTACTAGTTATCATTAGGCCTTTGACCCATGATACACTTTACCATGTGTTGGATCTTGAGTTATCATACAACATGCTTCTAGGAAAACCTTAGTTACATGAGATTCATGTAATCACATCCACACTACACCAATGTATCAAGTTTTCACACTTAGGGATGGAGGTGATTATTCCAGGAGATTTACACCCATATGAACACTGCAAGCATATTGAGGCTGAATTTCAAAGTTATAATTATCAGTATGGTATGAATCCCAATTCCAAACAAGATAAAGGAAAATTTATACTTATTGATCCTTCATCAGATAATTTCATATATCCCAATACCTTGGATTCTCTTTCCCACATGTCACCTCCTGAAGCTTGCAATCATTTCACCATTTTAGATAATGGACCAGGAGAATATGTGACCCATGATATATTTCATATCAGCAATCTTCTGCAAAATTTGAAAACGTTTGGGTAACCTAAAGTTATTCCACATATGCATTAACAACAAAAGAATAAATACAAGGGACCTATCACATTTGTACCAACATTTGGCCTAGAACTTGACCCTCTTGAAGGGAATGAATCATGGTTATATAGTGAAAACTAGGCTGACTATTATAAAAATGCAAAGTATCCTGTTTCTAATAGGATCATGAAATGTCACAATTATGAAGGAAGAGGCCTCAAATCAAATCAACAAGGAACCATCAAGCCAATTTTTATGACTAAGTATGAAAGACCTTATGGACTTGGATTTAAACTGCCTGGGGGTGGCCCCACATATTTTAATCAAACTCTATCACTAGTGACTAGTGATGATGATGCTTATAATGAAGCAGATTCTAATCATAGCTTTACTTTTGATAACCTAGATGAAACTAACCTATTTGATAATAATGCCATTTGTATACTTACCTAAGCCATTCATCATAATCCATTACCTATATATTATCCCCAAATGATAGATTAGGACCAACAAGAATCCAGTCTATCGATTGATGAGTTCTAGAATGATAATTCATTCTATTATTTCTTAGGCTAAAGAGACAATGTTCCATTGGGAGATCACAAATCAGGATTCTCAATAACATTAGATCTTGCAACCTATTCTGGAGTGAGAGTGAACACCTTTATCTAAAATCAAATAAATAAAACATTAAGGTCCCAAAGTGAAAACCTCTTTGAGGCACTTTTTAACTAGGGAAAAAGTAAAAATAAAGTCCATTTTAGTGGTGAAAACTTATTCAGGTGCCATTAGATGGGGGTGTTCATTCTTCTTCAAATTTAGACTAGGAGACCACTAACAATGAAATTGTCTATGGATCTAAGTTTAGTTTTGAGAAGAAATAAGTATTTGATCAAATTCTCCAAGAATTTTTGACTATTTTTTTTACATGGCTAAATCTACCATTAGGAGACTTAGATTAATCATGCCTAGGATAAGTTGAAGAGAAATTCCTAACAAAGGACCCTGATATAGTCTAGCAGTTCAAGTCACTGCCTACTATCCTAGAAAATGGTTCAACCCTTATAGTTAAAGATATAATAGAGGTAAACATTGGGACTCTATTGGACCTAAAATGGATAAAATTAGGTGCATCCCTCACTGAGGAGGAATGTGACATTTTTACATCTCTGTTGAGAGAGTTAGTGGATATATTTGCATGGGCCTATTCTGACATGCCAAGAGTAGACTCCACCTTGGTTCTGCACCACCTTGTGGTTAATCTTGATGCTAAACCAATAAAAAAAGCTACATAAGATGCATCCTTGCATTATTGTATTGGTAAAGAAAGCGTTGGAAAAACTCTTAGAAGCAAGATGTATCTGATCTATTAACTACTTAGAATGGATCTTAAATGTGGTACCTATTAGAAAAAAGCCTGAAGGAATCAAAATTTATACTAATTTTTGAGACATCAAAAAAGCTTGTCCTAAAGATGATTGTTCATTTCCTAATATTGACATGATCATCAAATCCATGATAGGTTATGAAATTTTTTCACTTATAGATGGCTTTTTAGGATACAATCAGATCAAAAAATCACCAGAGGATTAGCATAAAATAATTTTCACCACTCCATGGGGAGAATTTCGCTATCATGTGATGTCATTTGGCCTTAAGATTGCAAGAGATACATATCAAAGAGCCATGATTGTCATATTCCATAATATGATGCCTGATATTGTTGAAGACCATGTCGATGACATATTAGGAAAATCTAAGACCAAAGTTGACCATCCAGTAGTGCTATGTAACATATTTGAAAGACTACAAGAGTATAAATTCAGACTCAATCCAAATAAATATGTGTTTGGTGTAACTTTAGACAAACTAATTGGATTCATCATGTCTTGTAGAGGTATTGAAGTCAATCTAGCTAAAGTCCATGCTATAATTGAGATGAAATCACTAACTAATTTGAAGCAACTTTGTAGTTTGTAGGGTAAGATCCAATCCATCTAATGCTTCATCTCTCAATTAGAAAAAAAGTGCCATCCATTTATGCACCTTTTGAATAAAAAACTTGGATTTTACTGGGATGATCACTACCAAATAGTTTTTCAACAACTCAAAGATCATCTTATTAATCTACCTATTTTATTACCACCTATGCCAGGAAAGCCATTCTTGTTATACCTATCAGCTACTGATCATGCCTTGGGGGTACTCTTGGCTCAACATGATGACAAAGAAAAGGAGCATGTTTTTTACTACGTAAGCCATACCTTGGTTACATATGAGCATAACTATGTACCCATTGAAAAAGCTTTTCTAGCCATGGTTTTTGTAGATCAAAAACTATGTCATTACATGTTGAATAATAAAACCATGGTAAGTTTAAAAATAGATCCACTCATGTATATACTATATAAAACATCTTTGCAAGGTATAATGGCTAAATGGATCATCATTCTTAGTGATTTTAACATAGATTATGTCAATCAAAAAGCAATCAAAGGACAAGTTCTTATAGATCAACTTCTAAAACACCTCTCACAGACACACAACCACTCAAGTTTCCATTCCTTGATGAATCCATCATGGTCATCATGGACACACCCCTTTATTTTAAGACTTTGATAAGTAGTGTATTAGAATATATCTCATCTTCAAGTTTATGTTTATTCTCAATTAATCATTAATCAGGTCACAAATCATTTTTATACTAAAGATGATAAGTTAGTTCCATATAAAGCCTTGGTTGACACTCTTAAAAATAAAACTACCAACATTCAATTTGAGCATATACCGAGGGCTAGTAACAAAACTATAGATGCCATGGATACTATTAGCTATCTAATTCAATAAATAGATAAAGATAGAGAGTATCAGTTCCTCATCAAGAATTTGTTAGCACCAGCTCATGAAACATCAATTGTTGCCATGATTTGTGATATTATTGGTCCTAATTCTATCTAGTACTCAGACCTTTATAACTACCTTCTTGACCAAGTTTTGTCACCTAACATCTCTTGAAAACAAATTAAATCCTTCATTCATCATTTTTCTTATTACACTCTACTTGGATCCACTCTTTATCATCATAGTTTTTATGGAACTCTGCTTCATTGTTTAACTTTGGTAGAGTCTATATTAGCATTAAGAGAAGTTCATGGAGTATGTGGAACCCATTCTATTGGGTTAGTCCTATCCAAAAATATCTTGCATACTGGTTATTATTAGCCTAAAATGGACATAGATGCCACTGTATATGTAAAGAAATGTGAAAAATGTCAATGCCATGCTAATTTTATTCATGCCCCAGTAAAAACTTGAAATTGATGTTGACACCATGGCCATTTTCTAGATGGGGACTTGACCTCATTGGGAAGATTAACCCCACTTCATCTAATGGTCATAAACATATCCTTAGCACCACCAAATATTTCACTAATTGGGTTGAAGATACACTCCTCACTTACATGACTAGAAATCAAATTTATAAAATAATCTTCAACCATCTCATCTACTGCTATGGTATCTGCTATGACATTATATATGATAATGGAGGATCATTCAAGAACAAATATGTAGACTAGTTATGTACTGAATACAAAATCACTCAACATTTTTCTACAACATATTACCCTCAAGATATTGGAAAGACTAAGGCATTCAATAAAACCATTATCAACATTCTTAATAATATTGTCAATGATGTCGGTCATGATTGGCACCTATAGATATTCCCTGCCCTTTGGGCATACCATACCAATCATCATACCCCCATAGGAGCCACTCCATATTCACTTATTTATGGTATTGAAGCCATCCTCCCCATTGAGGTCAAATTACCTTCACTATGCATCTCTTTCAAGCATGCCCTAGATGATCATGACTATTGAGTATCTTGCCTGCAAGAGCTAGATCTACTTGATGAAAAATGCATAACCATGCTTAACAATCTTCAATCATATCAAAATTGACTTGAAGGCCACTATAATTGGCATGTGAAGTATAGAAAATTTGAACTTGATGATCTTGTTCTCAAAGAAAACCAAAAGAATATCATGACTAAGAAGAAGTATAAAGGCAAATTCAAACCAAACTAGATAGGGCCTTTCATCATCACTGTATATTATGGATTATGAGCATATAAGCTTGCCACACTAGAGAGAGAGAGGAACTTCCAGAGCCAATGAATATTATTCATCTCAAGTGATACTATGCTTGAATGCTAAGGTGTATTTTCTGTAAGGACCATTTTAGTTATACCATTTTATCACTATTCTTCTTTATACACATACCATTCTTATCCATCCTCTTTGCCATATCCACTTTTCACTTCTAACCTATCCACCTAGTGTGTTCTAAAAGCCTAGCCTATTTGACCTTGGTTTTAACATTTGTTACATAGTTTTAACATCAAGGTATCTGATTAGTTCATCAGTTTATTCAAGAAATTTAGATAAAGATCATATTTTGGGATAGTGTGATAGAAGTTTTGGTAGTTGCATCCTTCGTTTGTTAGTCCTTTCTTACCACCAGTCTTACTACAATTATAACCACCTTTGTTCAAATTATTAATATTGATCTATGTTGTTGTGTCCTAGATATAACCACCTATGGGCAAACTAGGGGAAATACTAAGCCTTGACGTACCAACTTGCCACTTCCTATGCCATACTATGTCTTTTTATCAACTATGCCTATTTTTTTTGAATTGGCTGTTGCACTAGTTGAATTCATCTATTGTAAGGGCAAAACTATAGTGACTTGAGGTCTTACTTTGGGACTATGTAGGTGGCATTCAATACTTATTGAGGTCAGCTCAGTCACCCCTAAGCTATGCTCTCTCCATTTTGTGAGCAATTTAGGTTTGAATGCTCTCGCTATTTTATGAGCAACCTAATCCATGCTCTCATCATTTTGAGAGCAATCAAAGCCACACTCTCTCCATTTTATGAGAAACCTAAGACATGATTTTGCCATTTTATGAGCAATCAAAGCCACGCTCTCATGATTTTGTGAGAAACTTTAGTTTAAATGCTCTCACCATTTTGCAAGTGTGAACCATTTAGTGTCTTATCATTCTTGATTGAGTTGTGACACTCCAAAACACTTCCAAAAATATCTCAAAAAATCATTAGAAAAGCAAATAAACATTGACCACTTCTTTGCCTTAAGGATTTTTGTAAACCTTACTAAGATACAAGCAAATCACTTGTCATTTAGTTTCCCCATCCTTCTTGGCCTTTTTCTCTCACACACTTGCCATTTTGAAATATCATTCTTATTCTTCTATCACATCCATTCTATTTGTTTTCATCAGTTATCAGATTATTTCCATTCCCTAGGATAACTACATTTGGCCTGAAGTTTTTTATTTGATATTACATCCATGAAACTATGTAGGTGGTTTCCACTTGCCTAGTACATATGGAGATAGTTCAGCCCCCCTTCATTTTCAACTATTCCCACATTTTTGTTCATTTGTTAAGCTGCCACCTATTTTGTAGGGGAAATATTTGTAGGTTTTTTATTGCATTATTTGTTTGTTTGTTTGTCTACCTATTTGTTTAATTTCAAACACTATTGCCTTGATTTAGTTTATGTGTGTTCATTGGATGATTCCTTACCCACACTTACACTTAAATCCATCCATATTAATATGTTTACATTATCATCATGTTTTCTATCATTGGTGCATTATTTTATATTGGGTATTGGATTATGAGAGTCAGCCCTCATGCATATTCTGGCCAAGTCTTTATGGTGTTCTCTCATAAATCCTACCATCGCATGCTACAACAAACCTCATCTTCAAGAATTCTATTTAGCAATGGTGGCATCTCTTTGACACCAACATCTTGATTCATTTTCAATTATATCCCAAATAGAGTAATTAACCATGAAATAATTTCAACTTTTATTAGTTTGGATGAGCATCTCCCTACTAGTAGGTTGTTGTAATTCATCATTACCCTTTGTGTCAAGTTATCACCATCCTCAACCAAGTTTATCATGTTTTTCATAGTCATAGTCCAATGATTATAACCACCTATGGTAAAATCATTGTAAACCATCCCACCTGCATTTCTTAATGATTATAACCACCTTTGGGCAAATAATTGTGTTGTCACCACTTTACTTTTTCTACATATACAGGGGCATTTTATTATCTTGTTTATCTATCTTATCTGGGGTAGCTCCATCTTCTCAATGATTCTAACCACCTTTGGGCAAATCATTATGTTATCATACCCTGTTGCCACTATAAGGGTACAATGCTTATAACTACCTTTGGGCAAACCATTGTGCACCATCCCACTTATATTATCAATGATTTTGATTACTTTTTGAATATTATTGTGTTTTCACCCCTTCATCTTTCCTTTCTTTGGTCCCCTTATTTCTTCTCTTTCTTTTTGAGGGATCATTTGCTATCCTACTTGTGCCAACCATTCCCTCAAGGGGACATCATATAGTTAGTTTATCATCATTACAATTGTAGGCATACAAGACCTTTTCATTCTTTGAGAAGATGTTATTGTGCTTATAGCTTGCAATGCCTTCCCAAATAGGGGGAAACTATAGACACCTAAAACTAGCCATCGATAACCTCCAATCAGGCTTTTGGCTAGTTTCCATCTAAAATACATAATTTAGCCTAAAAACACTAAAACACACAAAATGATGTGAAAATTATATATTCAAGTGTCGACTTTGGCTAGGGTATCACTAAATGGGGTAATGTAATTTATGGGCTAGCTAATTTTGATCATTTCATTTCGAGTCAAAATGCCAATTTTACACCTACATGCTCTGGACTACTCTTTTTTATCAAATATTTTACACAAGACTTGTGCCTTTATTATTTATTTTTGGAAACATTTTAAATGGTAATATGCATCCAATGCATCTAACATGGACTTCTAATTATAATATAGTCAAATTTAGGACCAATAATAAGGCATTCTAATCAATTTGAGTAATTTGTGAATAAAGAGCTTAATCATGCCTAAAATCTAATTAACCCAAATCAAGTCCTAATCAATAATTCCATGGAAACTTGTTGAATACTTTGTTTTGGAAATGAATGTTGAATATTTGCATCATCAAGTGACCTCATTTCTTAAGAAGACATCCCTAGGCCATAAATGCCACAAATATTAGGATTCATGCCCTCCATCCCTCATCAATGCCTTCTATGATGCCCTACATGCCTCTTAATTACCCGTATTTCCAATGCCATGATGAGGATAATTACAAATTTTAATTACAAAATTGAATTAATCCTCAACCACACATCTCAATCTTGAGATGGATGGTTGAGCTTGATTCTAATCAAATCCACAAATCTATAAATAGGAGGCCTCACGACATCATTTCTAAGCTTAATTAGTACAAATTTATAATGCAATATTAGTTCCAAAAGCTTCAAACAACTAGTGATACCATGCCAAATTGATTCCAAGCCAAGCCAAGCCACAAGCCAAAGGTGCCAAGAGGAGATGAAGGTAGCCACACTCCATTGAAGAAGACCTCTTAAAGTACAATTTGAGTAAGCCACCATTACAAATGCATTTGGAGCATCCAAGGAAGGTGAAAGGAATTTTTGTGTTTTCATTCCTTGCTTTTTAGTTGTGATTATCATTTTATTTTGTTAACTAAACTCTCCCTAGTGTCTAGGCCTAGAGATGTTATGCTATTAGTGTGTTTATTTCATCTTGTTTTCATTTTAAAACTAACACAATAATAACCATCCTCTCTTGAGTCAAATTCCTAGATCACAATGAGAATCACATGGGTCAATAATTACAACCAAAATTTAACTAAGAAAATTATAGGAATATCATCAATCAAGACACATAATCTCTTTGTAATCAAATATGGATGGCCAAAATTAATTGGGGGTCTTGATTAGATCCTTGATGTATGCCAAATATTACCTTGATTATGTCTTATTAGCTTGATCTCTTTCTCTCATTAGTTGTGTAATAACCAATCTTCAATTATTCGACTACCATAACTTAGTTTGAAAGTATTTGTGTGTAAGAATGTGGCTATAGATTTATCATAGTTACTACCTTAGAATACTTTGCTTGAATCTACCATTTTTACCTTCAATGATACTTTTTGCATATCTCCATGCCATATTTAAAATTTAAGTCTACCCTTATTCATGCATGTTTAGTCATGGCCTTCAATGTTCTAGTCACATTTGCATTAAATTCTATAGATTCATGTTCAAGTAGATCCATTGTGCTAACTTTTAAATTCCTCAACTTGTTAACCATATTGAACTTTTCAATCTTTGGCTTTTGACAATCTTGATGACTAGATAGGCTATCAATATTAGGCTCATGGATTGTTGGCTATACAAATAATGTGTCTTCATTTCTAACAGTTCCTATCACATGGTTACCTCTAAATATTTTATGTGTTTGGGTGAGACTTCAAATACAAGGCTTAATTTTATCTTATGATGAAGTGAGATTTTACCACATGGAAACATATTTCTCACTTGCTACCCTAATGCACTTCTCTTTTTTCACAAACCATCATAGTGCTTTAGAGAAATAGTATTTAATTGCATGGAATCATCCCATTAACTTGCACTCTAACAAACTACTCTATTTTCATAGATTACCTCAGGGCTTTGGAGTAGTAGGATTATGATACATGGTTCCATCCTATTCACTAGCTCACCTAGGGATTTGACATCTCTCTAAGATGTGCTAAAATCTCTAGGAGAGAAGATCAAAAAGATTTCTCCATATGACAAAATATCACTAACCTACTAACTCAAAGGGATTTGAATGATATAAATGGTTTTGGGTCCTCGGGTCACTAGTATTGTGATACATGGAAGCATCCCACTTAATTTCTACTTTGATAATGTCATCCCCTCACCAAGAAAAATTTGAAGAAAATTGACTAAGTCTTTTGCCTTTTGAATAGGCCCAATACTACTAAGAGAGTGACATGGCATCGATGATTTTTTTAAAGAATCGACTAAATGTCAAGATGATTTGAAAAGTGCATGGACTCATCATGACTTATGGATGACTATCATGTAGTTTTGGGAGCCTTAGACTAGAGCCCTATTTATATTGACAACCTGGGAAACCATGAAGATGTCTCCTAGGGTCCATCAAATTTAACATAGATCCCTTAAAATTATACCCAAAAAAGCCTAAAATTGACTAAGTGTTGAAGTGCTTCTTTCATAGCTTCTAATTACTTTGAATTTCTAATTAGATAATTTATCTTTACTATTAATGTTTAGAATAAAATTTTAGAACATTCTTCATAAATTTTTTCCCAAAGATAATAACTTGAAAATTATTGTGAATACTTTAGCATTTTTTTAAGCCCTTTCCTTCACACAAGTTTCCCAAAGGCCAAAGGACTTGGCCAATTACTATAAAGTTTTTGAAATTTTTGTTTAGAATGATATTTTTTGAATTATCTATCAATTTTTTTGAACAATTTTACCTAAGACCTAATTCTTTGACACAAAATGTAAAGGCTAAAATTTTAAAACATGCTATGTCTTTTTACATCCATTTTGGTTTAGTTCCTTCTATAATAAATGAACTTAGACTAAAATTGAAACCTTGAAAGTAATTTTGAATCCCCTTTTTGAATTAGACACTACTTTTGCATGGTGACCAAAATGTAAACATTATGGCAACCTCTATAAGTTTCTTGCTTGTTAAGAAAGAATTTAGTATCCTTTGAATCAATATATTGGGCACAAAGTCATAAAAGCATCCAAAGTTCTCATATTCTAAGAATACAACCCTGTTACAACCTACTCAGACTAATGCTAGATAACATAACTAAGATTTTGAATAGATAAAAAAAGAAAATAATAGGATAAATAAAAGTGCCAAAATACTCAGAAGAAATAAGAATAATAAAATCTATTTACAATGTGCACATAGGCATTTACGGAAAATAAAATATCTAAAATAATGTGAAACAACACTTAGAGGAAAGAAAATGAAACTAACCTACCCTAAACTAACTAAACAAGAAGACACCTAAATGAAGTTAAGGATTCATTCTATAAAATATATGCCTTTTATTACCAAGCTAGAATGTTTTTCATGTTTGAGGGGAACCAAATAGAGGTGGATAAGGATTAAGTGCTCAATGAATTGATGGAGCACTTCTCTAAAGATGCAAACAAAAAAAACTCATTGGTCCATGTAATTTGGCTAAAAAATAATCATCTTAAAGTGGTAGGTAGGTTAATTCTTGAATTCTTGATAACCAATATTTTAATCTAGATTAAGAACATCATAAGATGTCTTCTCTGTATCAACATCTAACCAAGTTAAGTATCTAATGGGACATCCCCTTAATAATACAAATTTTCAACAATTAGTCATGATCTCATAGTTGGGTTCTTCTACTCTATCATCTACCTAATTAGAATGCTCTTGTTTTAGTGATTGAATTAGAATCACATCCATTTCCTTCTATTATTCATGTTTCTCATGTGTTTCTTCTTTATGATATGTTGGTTTGACTTCAATGATTGAACATAAGTCTTCTTATAGCTTGCTTTTTCTCTTCTCAAGGCCGATTTCTTGCCTCCAAACCAAATTAGAAAGCAAGACTAATTAAAGGGGCTGAATTGAGTTGTCTTGGAAATTTTCTTGAATTTAATTTTCATTTGGAAGGGATGAAATGTCTCTCACATCATGAATTTTTATGTCTTAGGATGATTCAATACATTCTTCTAACTCTTCTTGGCTATGAGGAGTCAGGTCCTAAATTTCAAGCTCCATTTCCTCCTTATCAAAATCAAACCCATGCCAACTAGATGGATCCCCTTCTTTCATGTTTAATATAATCTCATCCATACAAGCAATCACTTCATCTTTATTCTTCTGAATGTTATCTTGACTAGAGAAAAATATATTCTCCTCATCAAGACTATATTTTTCCTCTTCATCCTCATCTATTTGTTCATTGTTCTACTTCTCTAGATGATCAAACTCATCCTTTTCTTTTAGAAAGTTTGATCTCTCATCTAGTTTAGTGATAGAAATATGGTTGTTAATAACTATTTCTTCATCATCTTCACTACTTGAGCTAACCTCCTCCTCATCAAGATGGCCTTCAATTTCCCTCCATATAATGGGTCCTCCTTTGAAAAGGGAGATGGTGAGAGGGTTCAACTAGTGAAATAGGAGTATAGGGAATTATGGTATACTCTTACTCTTGAATTTGATTTGGAGTTGAATAAGCATTCTTAAAACTTTAGATCTTTCTTGGCTCAACTTCTATAATATATTCCTCTTCCTAATTTGGAGTTAGGATGAAAGGAATGATCTTAACAAGGTTTGGCATTCTAAATTTAGGATGTTTGGTTTAGGAAGGCTGCCATGGTTGGTGTTCAGTATCTTGAGGAAGAAAGGTTTTTTTAAAGGGTTATTATCAGGGGGTTGTAGGCTATATTTGTATAAGAACAAAATTTCTTGAAGGATTTATAAAAATTGGGATCTTAAAATAAGGGGATTTAGTTGGAAGTTCATAAGGTTTCCCTTGCTTGAAGCTTAGGATCTTGAATGTGGGAGCCTCATTTTTATTAGGTTGATCCTGAGTTATGACAAGAGAAGTTTGTCTAAAACTAGGAATAGAAGAGGCTAGCTGAGGCTCAACCTTTTCCAGTTGCATAAATAGTTGATGCATCTACTCCTCTTTGGATGTAATCTGCTTAGCCAAACATCTTTTATGTTATTTTTTTGCTCACTCAAATCTTACTAATGGATGTAAATTTGGTAAGTAAGCTCCTCCTAATTCTTAATACACTCCATCTCTTTTTCAACCTCCCACATCTATTGGTTAAAGTAAAACATTTTATCTCTAATGTTTTTTTTGGGGCAGATTAGGAGGAGCATAGATTTCAAGACATTGATTATAAGCATGAGTAGGCTACCAATAATCTTGAGTAGGGGTGGGATGGAGGTAACAAATATGATAATGAGGATGCCTAATAAGAAAATAACAACATTTTAGATAAAACCAATAACATTTTTAGTTTGATATGGAAAATAGGTAGGCATACCAACAACATTCTCATGAAATGAGGGGTGAAAAGACATTTTTAGGCACTCAAATTTATTAAACTAGTATATTTGATACTTGGATTTGACATGGTGTTGAATAAACTTCCCTAAAAGGTAAGATACACTAAATAATACACCAAAATTATTCATAGGATGATGTGAGGATCATCAAACTTTGTCTCAATAGGAGTATTAGAAACTATTATCACTCAAACCTTACACCATTTAAATTGAAAGATGGTTTAGTGACATAATGGGATTATCCAAAAAGGTGTGGGACACTTGCGCTCTTTGGTAAAAACCTCCAAACAAGGTTAACTTCCTTATAATCTAAATGCATCTAATTTAGGATCAATATGTAGGACTAAAAGAGCTTAATGGAAACTTATAGCTAATCTTAAATAAAAATTTTATTTGTGGAAAAGGGAGAAGGAATGTTGAAAGGTAAATAATGGTGATGCACTAAGAATATATAGAACAACTCTAAATGCCTTGAAGAACACACTAAAAATCTTAGAGGTTGAGACAATATCACATAGATTCCAAAATGAACATTTCAATTACATAAGTAATCTATATAAAGGCAAATAACATAATTCAACATTAAGAGGGATGACAAATGGTCCACAAATAGTGCCTATATAGACCTATATGCATAAATAATGTGACCTATAAGATAAATTTAAGTTCTACATAGAGGTGTGAATGATTGGATAGCAATGAGATGGATAAAGAGTATCCATAGAAAAAGATAAAAAAACCAAAGAAATGCACATAGAATGCAAGAAAATGAAGGGAATCAAACTCAATTCTCATAAAAATTAAAGGTTAAGTGGTAAAAAGGATCCTAGAGGGAAGATTTTGGTATCATTATTGTGCTAAAAAATGTCAACCATTTTACAACATAAGACCCAAGATTTTATAGGCAATGAGAATCCCATAGGTCATTAATTACAATCAGAATATAACTGAGACAATTATAGGGATATTAGAAATTGAGACACATAATATCTCTATAATTAGATATGGATGGCCAAAATTAATTGGGGATCCTAATTGTGTTCTTGAGGTATGCTGAAGATTGCCTCAATCCTATCTAATTAGCTTGATATCTTTCTCTCATTGGTTGTGTAACAACCAATATTTAATTATTCAATTACCATAACTCAATGTTAAAGCCTTCATGTGTAGGAATGCAATTTTAGATCTCTCATAATTATTTCCTTGGAATATTTTGATTGATTCTACCATTTTCACCTTTAATACTACTCTCTGCATATCTCCATACCATATTTAACATTTAAGGCTCCCCATAGTCATGCATGTTTGGTCATGGCCTTCAATGTGCTAGCTGAATTTGCATTAATTTTTTTAGGTCTAGGTTCAAGTACATTGTAATAACCTAAAAGTGGTATTTGAGTGCTAAGAGCACTACTTGAGACTACATATTCCTCGTTTATCCCTAGCCCTATCCTACAGCCTATTATCACACTTTTATAGCCTTTGTGTAGGCTGAAGGTGTCTCTAATTAGCTCAAATATAGTCTCAAACCCTCATTTCCTGATCATGTCCCTTCATGCCTAGTTTTATGCTAGTTATGCATTAGCACTACATTAAGGACACTATATCTATGTGGTGCTAGTGTCCCCAAAATGGCACCTATGTCATTTACCCAAGCTTTCTCGAATGAATATATTTTCAAATGTAAAACCCTCCTAAGGTTAGCCTAAACATATTTTATTATCTAAACAAGAAAAAAAATAGTATAAATACATGACTTTTATCCCTTTATACACTAGATGTAAATTAGATGCAAAATTCTTATTCAAACATGAAATAAGTTGAGCAAATACAAGGTTATTAATCCTTATTATACCCTACTTATGCATACTACCATCTACAACATCCCTAAGCTTATATTTTTCTATATTTACAATCTAAAATGATGAGCTCAAAATATATTTCATTCTGACACAAGAATTCTTTTGAATCATCTAAAATAGGATACTATCTTATGAAAATCATAGGTTGTTAAGTAATTGTTATATGGAAAATAGGTATTTTTTTGTTTATGATTAACCAAAGACTAAACCTGCACTTTGCCATTAGTGTCTAACACAATTGCATATTTTAGTGATTGTCTGATTAAAAAGGATTCTCAAAGATAGGTGATTCCATTAGCATATAAAGGAAGTTCAATTTTGATTTCCATTTTACAAATTTTTAGACTCATAGCCAACATCATTCCTTGGAAAGAACAAATCTATGGAATCTATAGGCTCAAAACTATAGACTTCATAGGCTCAAAACTACAAAATCCATAGGCTCAAATCGATGGACTTCGTAGGCTAAAATCTATGGACTCCATAGTCTGAAATCTATGAACTCCACAAGATGAAATCTATGGACTCCACAGGCTAAAATCTATAGACTTGATAGGCTAGAATCTATGAACTGCATAGGTCACTTCTTCCTACTTTTCAGGGTCAAGTCTAAGGACTCAATGAAGACAAGGAGTTAAATGAGCCAGTCGGCACCTAAATAAAAGGAGAAGAATCATTCCAGTTGGTGTTTGCCAAGAAGATTGATTATTTTCTATTTTGAAGGATTTTTTCATAGTATTTTCAGACATCTAGATTATAGTTCTATTATAAATCGATACTCTTATTTTCTTGTATAATTAGATTTCTAGGAAATCCAATCTCCTATATTAGGATGATTGGATTAACTAGGAATCCCTATTTTACTGCATATCTATTCTAAGTTAGTTGTATCGACATATAATGAAGAACATGTTACATTCAAACATATAACAGATAATAGAGAATACATAAGACAATTTTAAGAAGGCGTATTATAGAATACAGTCTAACTGTAATTGTTTATTTCCAAGGTTGATTAAATTCTATTCTTGAATCTGAAAAGAGTAAGGGCCCACTCTACTCAGAATCAAGAATTACTATAGGTATTTAAGTAATTTTATATTAATTCTTGAATTTAAGTTAATTAGTATTTTGGTAATAATTGAGTTTCTTTAATACAATCAGATTCAAAAAGCACAAATTATTCCTTTATTCAAAGTGTCTCTTTTCTATCAAGTGTGTTATTTATTTCAAACAACAAGTGTGTTATCTCTTTTCTAGCAAGTGAGTTATTTATTTTAAATAACAAGTGTGTTCTTTCTTTTCCAGAAAAGTGTGTCATTTCCTTTTTAGTAAATGAGTGGCTTGCAAAGTTCTTTTGTTTGTTTCCAATAAGAGTAAATTCATTAGTTCTAGGAACATTTCTAGATAAGGATAGATTAGAATTAACACAACACCCCCACATAGTATACATCTAGATCTACTATCCTAAGCCTTACTACAAATAGCTTTGGACACTAACCTTGGTTGATATGACATCAATTTGAGTATTGATTAAATGAGATTTATAATGACAACTCATCATTTTTGGCACCATTACTGGGGACCAAGGTGTCAGTAAGGTAACCATTATTGGTCTAGAATAAAAGAAAAAAATATAGAAAACCTACAAAATTTCCAAAAAAATATTCAAGTTGATGAACTGTCCCAGAGATTCTAAAGGATGATTCATTCCAAAATCTCCACCAGAACCACAGGTTGAGACTCCTTCAACATCTTCATGTAGTGAATCAGAAAACATAAGTGAAACTCATCCATAGGGATCTCCAAAAACAAGGATAGAAACTAGGACACTACCACAAGCAAGCCCAATCAGAAAAATTCTTGAAGATCAATCTCTCATAGTAAGACATCACTTAGGAATTGCCAAAGATTTGGAAGAAGCATTTCAATGATCCATAGCTGAGGAAGATTTTGAAAACCTTGAACAACCCATAATCAATACCACAAACATCTAATGGGAAGATAACCCTAGTTTTGAAACTTCATCTGAAGAAGAGAATATGGCTCTTCAACAAAATCTACCAAATCCACAACTGGCATAGGAAAGGACTTTCTCTTTTCCTATTGTTGCAGATCCTAATGATCGGACCCCCATGAAAAATATTTCACCTATAAATTTGCCAAAGTTTTGGGGGAGATATACTGAAGATCCTGATCAATTTTTGTTTGAGTTCAAAGTGTTGTGTCAAACCTATGACTATACCATAGACAACCAGAAATTAAAACAGTTTCCATCTACACTTAAAGATTCAGCCATGAGATGGTTTATGGGATTACTTGGTAATTCCATTAGAATGTGGGATGACATGGAAACATAATTCTTAAACAAATACCAAGATTATTGTAGGGTTCGAGAGAGAAAGGAAGACTTCTTCAAAATTAAACAAAGTGAAGATGAATCTTTAGAGGATTATTTGGACAGGTTCATGTTCACTCATAAAAGAAGTAATTATCCACTCACTGAAGAAGTCCAAAAATTGGTATTTTTAAAGGGATTGGATGAAGACACTAGGGATGCTTTAAACCTAATGGGAGGAGGAGACATAAATAAACTAGCTTTTAATTAGATTTTTGAGCTGTCTACCAACTATTCTCGAACAAAACCTAGAATTAGGAGAGGGAGAGCTGGGAAATCTAATGAAGTTGGAAAGCTAATGGAAGAATTTGTAAATCTAAAGATAGATATTTTGGTAACATTAAATATTACTTTAGATGGCCTTCAAGCCAAGGCTAATACAATAGAACCATTAACAATTTACTGTCCTAAGTGTAGACAAAAACATGCACTTAGAGATTGTCCCTTAGACAAAACCAATGTCTCATCATGTGGGATCTGTGATACCATAGATCATGACACTAAACATTTTTCACTATTGCCTATTTTGAAGAATAAAATGAAAAAACAAAGCCAATCTACTGAAGAAATAAATTATATACAGAGACAAAACTTTGTCCCACAAAACCAACCATAAGGACAATTCAATGCAAGAAACCAAGTTAGCCCATGGATGGCACCATGGAATGTTACAGTCCTTTCACCCTTTTGGAATCAACCTCAAATTCCACCAATCCAAAACCCATGGGGGGGACAAGAGTAGACACCAACATCTCCTTAGATGATGCCACCATCACAGCAACAATGGGCACCACAACAATAGTTGATGCCACAACAATATCAGCCATGGAATCAATAGTGGAACCCATAGTGGGGTCCATAATAGCAATTTGCCAAACCAAGGAAACCACCCCAATAACAAACTATTATGCCACCTCCAGTCATTTAGCACCAAGGGCAAGTAAACTAACCTCTAATGCCTACTCAACCAATAGCAAATCCAAAAAATAAACAACCAACACTTGTTTATGTCAATGAACAAGAGGAAACAATGACTATTGGAGCTATTGAGTGTTCTGATATACACTTAAGGTTGGGCAAAACCATACAAAAACCTTCAGTCATCATTTTTGAGATACTTGATGAAAATGAAAAAAAAAGTTATCTCAACCAAGTACTCAAAAAATTGAAATCAAGATGAGTCCTGAAGAAAGGAAAGAAAACACTACTATACCATTAGTTCCTTTTCCTGAAAGGTTAAAATAAATCAATATTCAATTAGACTCAAACTTGGTCCATGAATTGTAGAAGATCAATATTGAGGTACCCCTATTTCAAGATATTAGGGATATACCTAAATTGAACCAGATCATTAATAATCTCTGTATCAAAACACCTGGAAGGAAAGCAAAGTATCTAAAAACCATCCATGTAGATGGCAAGGTTGCTGACCTATTGGCAGGGAAACTGTTAGTTCCAAAGTATGCAGATCCAGGAAGCCTAGTCATTATAGTCACAATTAGAGGGAAATAAATTCCCAACATCTTGGTGGATTTGGAAGCAATAATTAATGTCATGACAACTAATACTCGTCTGATGTTGGCTCTTATCAAAATGCAACCCACAACTACCATTTCAAAAATGGTAGATCAATCAGTAACCAAACCCGAAGGGATAATATAAAATGTGGAAGTGTTAATAGAATCTTGGAAATATCTAGTAGATTTCATGGTGCTACAACCTAAAACAAAAAACTTGGGATATCCCATCATCTTAGGTAGACCATGGATAGCTACTATGGCAGCTTTCATAGATTTTAGATCAGGAGATATGACCATCTCCAATGGTTTAAAGTCTAAATGTATCTCTTTGTATCCTCTTGTAAAATCATCAATTAATCATATACAAGAATTGTGGGTGGATGAATCAGATAACACACTAAATAATGTGTCATTGTTAGCCATGATCACTGTGAAAAATCACTTGGAAGAACTGAATGAAACCATATATCTAGAATCTACAGACTCTACCAGGTCAAAATCTACGGACTCTGCCAGGTCAAAATCTATGGTCTCTACTAGGTTAGAATCTATGGACTCTACCAAGCCAGAATCTACGGACTCTGCCAGACCAAAATCTACGGAATCTACTAGGTCATAATCTATGGACTCTACTAGGGCAACATCTAAGGAATTTTGCAGTATAGATTATGTTAAACACTATGGAGCTTCCACTTCACATTCTAATGACACCTCCTCATTTTATGACCATATAAGGATTCAAGAAAATGTGAGAGAACTAGTTAAACAACAACAAACACACTTCTTAGACATGTTCCATTATTCTTTAGCATGAGTAATCCCTCTTAGATAAGAATTTGTTGATAACATTGCCATGTTCTATAAATTTCTTCCTCATTCATGTCCTTTGAACTCATTAATGAGTGAATTCAAACAAATCAAATCTAATCATCTAGGAACTAAACAAATCATGATACTACCTGAGAAGATTTTAAACATCAACAACTAGTTGACAAATGAGGAAGAAAAACAACTTTTTAAAGTACTAGAAAGACATACCAAAGATTTTGCTTGGGATTATGCTGACATGAAATGGATCCATCCTAGTATCTACACTCATCACATTTTTATAGAATCTATCAAACTAGTAAGGCAACCGCAAAGGAGGATAAACCCAACATTAAGTGAGATAGTTAAAACAGAAATCCAAAAATTGTTAGAGGTTGGGTTCATTTACCCCATCTTAGACAGTCAACGAGTTTCACCTCTGGTTATCATACTGAAGAAAAATGGTAAGTTAAGGGTATGTGTAGATTATATGGAACTAAACAAAGCTACATTGATAGACTATTTACCTTTACCCTTCATTGATCAAGTACTAAATAATCTATCAAGAAAAAAATACTTTTCCTTCCTAGATGGTTTTAGTGGATACAATCAAATAATAGTAGCATCTGAAGACTAGGATAAAACTACATTTACATGCCCCTGGGGAACTTTTGTTTATCGAGTACTTCCATTTGGACTCTGTAATGCCCCAGCTACTTTCCAAAGAGTAGTTCTAGCAATATTCTCTAACCTTACACATGATTGTGTTGAGGTATATATGGATGATTTCACTATTCATGGTGAAACATATGAAGAAGCTCTTACCAATCTAGAGAAGGTACTAATCAAATGTGAGGAACATCAGTTATCTCTGAGTCACGAAAAATGTCTATTAATGATGAATGAAGGGATAGTGTTGGGACACCATATCTCTACAAAAGGCATTCAAGTAGACCCAAAGAAAATTAAGATTATCTCCTACCTGCCCATTCCACAAAACCAAACTAAAATTAAAAGATTTTTGGGACATGCTGGTTATTATAGGCATTTCATAGATAACTTCAGTCAAATGGCTGCCCCCATGTTTGCCTTGCTTACAAAGGAGAGTAAATTTGAATGGGATGATAGATGTCAACAAGCCTTTGAAGCTATTAAATCCAAACTCATCACTACACCAATGTTGAGGGGACCAAATTGGACTCATCCATTCCACATCTATATAGATGCTTCCAACACAGCAATAGGAGCTATTCTTGGATAGAAAGATGAAGATGACCACATGTATGCCATTTACTATATCAATAAAAACATGACACATGTAGAAAGAAATTACACCACAACTGAGAAAGAATTCTTGGCTGTAGTCCATGCAATAAACAAATTTAAACATTGCATAATGGGCTACAAGGTATTTGTCTACACAGACCATTCAGCCATATGATATCTTACAAACAAACCGATTATAGGAGGAAGAATTATCAGATGGTTGTTACTTTTAAAAGAATTTGGCATTACCATTATTGACAAACCAGGCAAATTTAATGTGATTGTAGATTTATTATCTAGGATGAACACTATAGGTGAAGAAGAACTAGTAGAAGATGACTTTCTAGATGAATAGTTATTTTCTATTTTAGTAAAATCTCTATGGTCTATTGAGATAGCCAATTATTTGGCCACAGGGAATTTTCCTATGCATTTTTCAAAGAAAGAAAATGATTAATTAGAGAAAGTTCTTTTAAATGGATTAATGGAATGTTGTTTAAACTCAGTCTTGATCATGTGTTCCATAGGTGTGTGATAGATATAGAAGCTTATGATATCATGAGAGCATGTCATGATGAACCAAGAGGAGGCCACTACTCAATCTATCGAACAAAACATAAAATTCTAGGGGTAGGATATTATTGGCCTCAATTCCATCAGCAAGTGAAGAGATACGTGAAACACTGTGATGCTTGCCAAAGAATTGGACAAACAACTCTTTCAATGGAAATGCCTCTTCATCCTCAGCTGGTTTTAGAACCATTTGAGAAATGGGTGATTTATTTCATAGGCCTTATGGATCTGTGATCTAGAGGAAAAGAGTATCTACTGATATGTACTGATTATGTAACCAAATGGGTAGAAGTGGAAGTCCTAACCCATGAAAGAGAGGAAATAGTAGTTGATTTCTTATACTTTAAGATCATGTAACAGTTTGGTGCTCTGAGAGAAATAGTTTCAGATTAGGGACCCCAGTTTATGTCCAGTATGATAAAACATTTCATGCAATTATATCAGACTTAGTACAAAAAGACATCTCCATATCATCCACAGTCGAATGGACAAGTTGAAGTCACCAACAGGGAACTAGAAACCATCTTAACCAAAAGTTTTGACTCTAATAGAAAAAATTGGGCAGACAAGGTACCAAAAACTGTTTGGGCCTACAACACCACTTGGAAAAAAACAACTGGATTTTCACCATATGAACTAGTTTATGGTAAGAAACCCCTCTTTTCTGTATAATTTGAATTACAAACTCTAAAGACTTCTCTTGAAGTAGGAATTGAGCTAAAAGACATGCAGAAAGAAAGAGTGTTACAACTCAATCAACTAGAAGAGATGAAGATGAAAGCATTGAAAAAAATAGAAATGGTACAACACCAAAGAAATATTTGGCATGATTCTTAGATCAAAGAATGGGAATTCCATAAAGGAGATTGGGCACTTTTAATTGATTCCAAGTTTCAGCAATTCAAAGGGAAACTATGAACTAGATGGTTGGGACCCTATCAAATTGAGGAGATCTTTGACAATGGATCTATTAAGCTAATTCCTATTGATGATAGCAAAAGGGCCATGATTGTAAATGGACACAGGTTAAAAATTTATCAAAAACCTATCAACATAGAAGAAATTTTCCAAGAAATAAAGGATCATGTGGTTGTTCTAGAAGAGCTTATTTCTTCAAAAGAAATAACTTTTGGTAAAACCCCTAATCTGGAAGGCTCTACTTCTTCCAACAACACCTGATCTCTAAAAAAGTTAAAAAAAACCAACAATGAAAACCCTCAGGCATTGTTGGCAGTCTTGGTTTGAAAACCAGCTTGCTGGTGAGCCAAGTACTGAAAATAAGCCTTGTCTAGAAAACCAATTTTACTAGTTGGGCAAGGGCAAAAAGACCAAAACAATAATGCAATAAATACAAATAAATTATGGATGTCTAATCATTCCCTACACCTAGCTTCCTTAGAATAATCTAAATATTCTTTTCTTATATGTAACTGATCCATGTGACTTGCTATGTAGAATAGATGGTGGGAAGGGCATATGTCTGATGTAAAGGTATGTAGAATAGAATCTATTGATCCATAATTAGTTAATTAATATCTTTTGATTCGAATAAGATTCTTTCTATTGAGATGATTAGACCTTGAATTGAATTTGAAACCTTCCAAAAATGGAGGAACTGTCAGATTGGATAAACATTCAAGATTAAAGCAGATGGTTTGGTAATGACTATGTGTAATGATTCAATGGACACCTCATGTGTTTAATCTTATAATGATGATAATGTGATGTCCTCAAGTCACTTTCAAAAAAAGAGCCACAGCCACAAATGTTCACATCACCATACCCCACTGACATTTCATTATATGACATGATGTTTGGCACACTCTATAGAAAATCAACGCAGGCTATAGAACAGTGCATAACAATCATTTCTATGAACTCACTCATAATTGCTACACTATTTTCACTCCAGTGAGCAAAATTATTATCAGTCTCCAACAAGTTCAAACCCTATTTTTGAAAGAGAAAGCTATTTTAATTAGATCACAATCAGCGCAGGTATTTCATTTTGAATCAAAAGAAAATAATGGGATAGAAGACGAGATCAGAACTGAAGAAGAATGAAAAATTTAATAAAGAAAAAGCTTATATGGAGGTATTCAGGGAAAATGGATGGTTATCCTTCATCAACAAGTTTTAGGGGTTTCATCAAGAGTTGGTAAGTGAATTTATTGCTAATCTCACTCCTGATAACCCAACTATTCATGGTGTAATAATTCTAATCTCAACCCAGAGTATAAGTGAAGTGATTGAAGTTCTAGAAGAGGGAATGAGGGTAACAGGGAGGACCCCATTTAATGATTTAATCACCCAATTTAATGGGAATGAACAAACTAGCACTTCCTATCTAGTTGATTCAAGGGGAAAAACTAAGGGGGTTAGTAGAAATTCACTTCCTGAACACTGGAGGTCAGTAGCCAAATGGGTGATCAAGTATGTTACCTGTGAGGGATAGACTAGTTTGTTAGGGGAGAAGCCATGAAAATATTGATACACCTGAAGCATGGAATCTAGAACCCCCAATGCAAAATGAACCTTCCATACTTTTTGTATGAAGCCATCCAAGTTTTGGCCACAACTCCTAATGTTTCCCTAAGACACCATGGTCTCATCCACCTGCTCATTCAGCATCATTTCCTTCAGCAGAGTACTAAATCCTGGGAGATGTTTCTAAATAGTGTAATACTAAATGTTTCAAATTTACTTATGCCTAAATCTATGAACTTACCTCCATCTGCTCCATCAACAAATGGTACAATTCTAGAGCAACAATCACAGGTTGAAACCTCTCAAGTCATTCCTTCTACTTCTTCAAGGAGGGTTACAAGGTCTCAAAGATAGCAAACTATAGAACCTTCTCGGTCACCAAAAGAACCTCAGGGATCTGAATTGTAGCCAACTCCCCTATTTGGAAGGAGAAAACTGAAATGGAAGGCTACTTCAGAACCTGAGAAGACCAAAATCCCTATAATAAAAAAAGACACTCAGCCAAGTGTGGCATAAAGGGTAACCAGAAGATGAAGACAGTTGATTGTAGCTGATGATGATGAACAAGAAGCTATAGATATCTTAGGCAGCCTTAAGAAAACATCTCATTCTATTGGACAAATAAATTTAGATATTGAAGAGATTTCTATTGGACAAAGTTCTCCACTTATCATAAAATAATTTACCATAGAAGATGTTGTAGATATGGCTCTAGAATTAGAAATGTTGGCACCATCACATGTTTCAGTTGACATTCAATGCACTAAGGGAAAAGCTATGTATGAAGAGAAAGGAAGACCATCTAGTCCAAATGATCCAATTGTACAGTTAACTCTGAAACTATCTAAACTTCAAGCTCTAATCCAACAACAAGCACTTGAAATTTCTGAGGTAAAAAGTCAACTTCAAACCAAAGAACATGTCACTTCTTTGTTACAACAACAACTAGATACTGCATCTAAAAATCACATTATATAAATATAGCAGTTGAATATAATATCTTTTGAACATAAGGCAAAAATTTAAAGATTGAGAGTAGAAGTATAGATGAGAGATGCTAAACAGGTAGATGTTTGGGTATATGTATAAAACTTGAAGAATGAGAGTAGGAAACTACAGAGTATGATAGCTTCTTTTGAAAAGCCTTGCAGCACTACATTTGTTCCGTCTAAGACATATGTTGACCAAGGATGCCAAACCACCCAGATAGGTAATTCTTCTTTACAAATACTAGATCAAATTGAAGAAGAGTACCTTAAACTCAAACAAAATAATAAAGCTACACATTCTTCAAACAAAGAATTAGAAAAATAAAAATAGGCATTAGCAATTCAAGTCTAATAATTAGAAGACAAATTACAAGATGCATGCAAACTAGGAGAGTCTATTTTGGCCTATATAAATCCTTCTCCTGCATACAATCTATTCTTGTTTGAATAGTTTTATACATGGCAAATCCTTAGAATGTCCTGTAATCTTCCTTAAAAAATCTTGCAGCCAACCACATTCTTTGAAATTTTCTATGATTCACAGCCTGACCAATAGGATTTACTCTGTGAATTCTATCTGCATGATTTCATCTTAGGAGACCATGACCACAACAAGTTCTTAATAAATCTTCATGTGGGGGAAGTTTAGTTGAGGGCATTGCACTCTAATTTCAAGAACTAGATTACATGGAAAAGCTTATTTGAGGAGTATACAAACCATGCCAAAACCACAAGATTGTGCATTAGGCCAGCATTCTCTCTACCAAAATTAGTTAAACAAAAATTAATCTATGCTTGCAACACAGATGAAGTAAAGACACATTATTTGCAAGATTTGTATGACTGCACTGTTTCCTTTGATTTATTTTCTAGATAGCATTTTGAAGTAGTAGTTTCTACAACTATAAAGAGATGGGATCAATTATCAGTAACCCTAAAAAGAAGAGAAGTCATGTCTCCAAATAATATCAGGTGGAGCATTTGAAGAGCAACCTCAATCCTTGAAATGATGATTGAAGTCATAAACTTAGGAGGTGAAAAGAAATGGATTAGAATGAGATATCGGCCCCCTATGCTCATTATGCCTATTCCAGGATGGCAGAACTAGTCTCCATAGTCTAATGAATAATTTGATATCTGGAAACAAATAATTCAAGAGCATCAAGGCTTTACCAACAATGCACATAGGCACATCATAGATGAATTTGAAGATTATGACTTGAGTAAACATTTTGAAGATAGATTCAAGAATCAGTACCAAAGATAACCAGTTTGCAATGGAACTTGTAAAAGGTAAAGTCTAGGGGAAATGATGAGCTCAGAATATAGCTCATTCTGACACAATATTTCTTTTGAATCATCTCAAATAAGATACTATCTTATGAAAATCATAGGTTGTTAAGTAACTATTATATGTAAAATAGGTATTTGTTTTGTTTATGATTAACCAAAGACTAAACCTGCACTTTGCCATTAATGTCTAACATAATTCCATGTTTTAGTGATTGTCTGATTAAAAGGGATGCTCAAAGATAGGTGATTCTAGCAGCATATAAAGGAATTTTGATTTTGATTTCCATTTGACAAAGTTTTAGACTCACGGGCAATGTCATTTCTTGGAAAGAACAAATCTATGGACTCTGCGGGCTCAAAACTACGGACTCCATAGGCTCAGAACTATGGATTCCATAGGTGCAAATCTATAGACTCTGTAGGCTGAAATCTACAGACTCTATAGGCTGAAATCTATGGAATCCATAGGCTGAAATATATGAACTTGATAGGCTGGAATCTACAAACTGCATAGGTCACTTCTTCTTACTTTGCAAGGTCAACTCTAAGGACTCAATGAAGACAAGGAGTTGAATGAGCTAGCTGGTAACTAAATAAAAGGATAAGAATCATTCTAGCTGGTGTTTGCCAAGAAGATCAATTGTTTGCTATTGTGAAGGATTTGTTCATAGTATTTTAAGACATCTAGATTCTAGTTTTATTATAAATTGATACTCTTATTTTCTTGTATAATTAGATTTATAGGAAATCCAATCTTCTATATTAGGATGATTGGATTTACTAAGAATCCCTATTTTACTACATATCTATTCTAAGTTAGTTGTATCAACATATAATGAAGAACATGTTACATTCAAACATATAATAGATAATAGAGAATATAGAAGACAATTTTAAGAAGGCATGTTATAGAATACAGTCTAGCCACAATTGTTTATTTCCAAGGTTGATTAAATTTTGTTCCTAAATCTGAAAGGAGTGAGGACCCACTCTGCTCAAAATCAAGAATTGTTGTAGGTATTTAAGTAATCTTATGTTAATTCTTGAATTTAAGTTAATTAGTATTTTGGTAATAATTGAATTTCTTTAATACAATCAGATTCAAAAAGCACAAAGCATTCCTTTATTCAAAGTGTCTCTTTTCCAGCAAGTGTGTTATTTCTTTCAAACAGAAAGTGTGTTATTTCTTTTCCAGCAAGTTTGTTATCTCTTTTCTAGCAAGCAAGTTATTTCTTTTAAATAGCAAGAGTGTTCTTTCTTTTCTAGCAAAGTGTCATTTCCTTTTCAATAAATGAGTGGCTTGTAAAGTTCTTTTGTTTGTTTCAAGCAAGAGTAAATTCATTAGTTCTAGGAACATTTATAGATAAGGATAGATTTGAACCAACACAACACCCCCACATAGTATACATGTAGATCTACTATCCTAAGCCTTACTGTAAATAGCTTCAGAAACTAGCCCTGGTTGATAAGACATCAATCTAAGTATTGATTAAATGAGATTTATAATGATAGCTCATCATAAAACACACTCAAGGCCACTATCATACTATAATCACTTACACTTGAAACATGATGTAGATTGGAAGAACTACATCGGGCTTGATCCCTCTTCAAAGTATTGGTATGTGGGTAACTCTTTTCATAATGGGTTGTTGAGGATGTCCAACTTATCCTACTAATTAACACACTTTTCAAAGTATACCCTAATTATAATTAATATTATGTTTTATAGCACAAATCACTATTTATAGGAATGATACATATTTCTATACTTCATGCACATATGAATAGAACCCAAAAACACAAAAATAAGTACACCTAGAAGTTCAGGATAGTCCTACACAAAGGACACTACCACCAATATCAAGACACTAGAGCCACATGGAGCCTCTATCCAAATGTGGTGATACTATCTAGGAGGGGTTATAATATATGGATATAGTTGATGACACTCAAACCTACTTCCATCTCAATTTATGTCACTTAGATTATCCATATCAGATGTTTTTGAGATAGGTCTGTATTTGCACATATTTATTACTATTTTTAGAAAGTCAAAGCTAGTCAAATATGTTTTAAATTAGAAGTTATTTTATGCATATTATTTATTTGATTTAAACTACTCATCCCTTAAATCAAACATAGTATTTACATAAGCTAAACCCTAAAAGGTTAAAACATAGATTCAGTGTGCCAATTATGACATTCCTCGACTTGTTAACCATCTTAAATTCTATGATCTTTTTATTTTTATGATCTTGATGGCTATACAAGCCATCAATACTAGGCTCATGCCTTATTGGATATTAAGCTAATATTTCCTTGGTTTTGATGATTCTTACCATGTGGCTACAACTCAATATTTTGTATTTTTGATATAGACTTAAAATGAAGCATTGTTTGTTCTCATATGATGAAATGAGATTTTACTAGATGGAAAGATCTCTCTCACTGACTACCTTGATGCACTTATAAATTTACATTAATCACTATGGATCTTATGAGTAGTGATTTTCACCATGTGTAATCATCAAATTAACCTATACTCTAATAAACCTCTTTATTTACATAGATGGCCCCAGAGCTTTTGCGTAGTGGGATTGTAATATGTGGTGCCATCCCACTCACCAGTTGGCTGTGGGATGTGACATCTCTTTGGAATACACTAAAATATATGAGAGAGCATGGAAATAGGATTTCACCATGTGGAAAAATATCACTTACCTTCTAGCCGTAAGGGCTTTAAACTGTATAAGATGATTTTGGGTCCTCAGGTTACTAGGGTTACGAGATATGGAAGTATCCTTCTTGCCTACTATTTTTGATGATGTAATAACCTCACTAGGAAAACTTTGTAGAAAATTAACTAAGTCTTTTTCCTTTTGAATAGGCCTGATACCATTAGTAGAGTGATTCATGGCACCAAGAATTTTTTTGAAGAATAGACTAAGCGTCAAGAGGCATTGAAAAGGGGTTGGATTTGTTAGGACCTATGAATCATTGTCACATGGTGTCAAGAGGCTTGTACTAGAGCCCTATTTCTACTAACAACCTAGGAAATATTCAAGATGTTTTTTTAGGGACTATTAAATTTAACATAACTCCCTTGAATCCATCACTAGGAAAAGGGCCAAAATTGATTATGTCAAAATGCTTCTTTTGCAATTTTTGCTTGCTTGAAATTTCTACTTAGACAATTTATATTTAACATTTATGTTCAAAATAAAAGTTTTGATGATCTTAACAACTTTCCCAAAGATAAAACACTTGAACATTCTTATGAAGCCTTCAACATTTTATTTGGGCCCTTTCCTTTGTGTAATTTTCTCTAAGGCCAAAAGACTTGGCCAATTCCTATGAATATTTTAGCATTTTTGTTTGGAACAAGAGTTTTCAACTCTTCTATCAATTTTTCTAAATAATTTTCTTGAAGACCTACTTCTTTGACACAAAATTCAAAGGATAAACTTTGAGAAACTACTAATTTTTTTACATCCCTTTTGCTTAAGTTCCTTCTGTCAAATTTGACTAAACTTGAAACCTTAAAAACAATCTTGAATCCCCTTTTTGAATTGGACACTACTCTTCCATGTGACCAAAATGGTCAATAGGGAGTGTCCATGTTAAATAGCCTATAAAATTTTGTTTTCTGGAACAAAAATTTATTGCATGAAATAAACATTAGTTGAGGTGACAAAATATTTGTAAAAACCTAAAATTAGATACTTCATGTCAATTTTGACTATCTTAATAATATGTGCTAACATCATCCTTTCATATTTAAGCAGTTTTCTACTTTTACTAACATCTATAGTTCAATAATTATTCATCACCCCTAATAAATTAATTATTTCTTCCATGATCAAATCCTTTCCCATAAAATTCACATTAATTATTATTAGTTAATTGATCTCAAATAATTATATAATCTTTTTCTAATGGAAAAATCCATGAAATTTGGATTTTCCCTCTTTTCATATATCAATAAATCTTATTTTCCTCAAATGATTTTTTTATTCATTTCTAATCCCCATGTAATCCATTTTTCAACAAGGCATGACATAAACCCATGACTCATCTATTCCTCATCTTTCACACTCCACCTCCCACATTTATGGGAGAGAGGACTAATCTTCAACCACAAATCTATTTCCAAGATTGAAGGTCCACATCAGTCAACCAACACTATAAATAGATGGATCTTCCTTCATTATTAACAAGTCTTGATAACACAATGAAGTGATATCCTTTTAGATATCCACTAATACATCAATACCATCACTTATCATTCCAAATTATCTATTTAATAAGAGGAGATGTTATCCATTTGATCACATGCATCTACCAAGAAGCTTGTAACTACATACATTTGAGAAACATCTAGTCAAAGTAAGGATCATCGTGTATCTTGGGTGAAATCAAGGTATATGATTTATTTTTTTACTCTCTTTTTATAAAGATCATATGAGGACACATGCCTAGATTATGTAGTACTTCAATTTTTTTGATTTATCTAAATGAAAAATAATATTTATTTTATGATGTTACATATGATATGCCTGGTGGGACCTATTATAACCCAAATTTACACCCTATAAAAATTCAATTATACCTTCTTAAATTTAGGATAACATGGAACTATCTCTAAGTGTAGGTATATTTCTACAAGATATAGGTCTCTGTGTTATAGGTTACTCCCTTGATCTAACTATTTAGAATCACTTAGGCTCACACACTACTTGTTTGCTTACTAGGAAAATGGAAACAAACCTAATATAATGAGGTGATCCACCAAATATGTTTTGACCACTACCAACCAGACACATGTGCACTTATAAATCAAGAAAACTAACCTTACATACACTAGTCTTAATCTAAATCTCTCACATGAGTGTTTCAATGTGAAGGTTCTGATGGTTGATTAAGCTAGGAGGACTAACCAAGAGGTCTTGAATGACACTATAAGATAGAAAAACTAACTCAAATATTTCAACTCAATAATAAACTTCACATGACCTAAAAAATAAACTTTCAAATTGCATCCAGGTGTTAGAAAAGGATAACATGTCAAGGAAGACAAGTCAATTCACTTAACAAGATCAACTTTTCTCATATGCACACTAGGTATAGTCACAAGAGGAGGTAAACTAGTTTCTTATAATTAATCAAAGACATAAAAATGGGTATGGATTCACCATACCTATGTGGAGGATACATTTCAAATCCAAAGTGGCTCAATATAAAGCACAAGTGTGAGATAAGAGAAGTGTGATAGAAGAGAGAAGGTAGATAAATGTCATGTAAATGATAACAAGAAGAGGAGTTAGGGAAAAAATTCAATAGGTCTAGGATGCCATATGTTTCTCCTCTTTAGATGTTCCATCTCTCTAAGTGGTGTGGGAGTTGAAAATCTTGTTTGACATCTTTACTATCTTCTTAAAACCTCCCTTATTCTTGGCATTTTGAAGGACAAATGGCCTTATTCATGGTCAAATCAATTTTTACTACATGTTTTCTCTTCTCTTGACACCTCTCATCTGATCCCAATAGGTTTTTTATAACACATCACCTTTTTATTTTATAAGGTGTCTAGAACGCTCTTCATCTCCTTAAGCCTATTTTTCACGTAAGTGTCAAATCTTGGTTTTAGTTACTTTATATCATCTAAACTTCATGGATGTCCTATTAGAATCAAATCTATTTTGAGGTTTAAAACTAGCCCCAACAAGTCATTCTCTACCAAAATCCTCAATTAGGCCTCATTCATTGTAACCCTTTTTTTGTGAAAACCTCTTTGTGTAGATAAAATTATAGAGGGTCCTAAGAATTTAAGGGCATAATCTAGTATCTGACATGTCTTTATAGCTTCAGGTTCAATTTCATGCTCTGAGAGTGAGTGGAGATGTCTTTTATACCCTTTATCTCTCCTAAATAGGCCTAGGCCTCCCTGCCAAGAGAGTGAAAAATGATTCTACATCCTCTCCACATGTTACAAACCTAAAACAAGTTTGTGATTCAGTTAAAAAATATCCTCCCCTACCCCCATGCAAAATTTTAAGTTTTGACTACTTTTACAAACCTAAAAAATAAAAATAAATAATGGTTTTAGGCCTATTACATTAAAAAAATGGAATGGAATGATTATATGGGAGTATTTAACATGTTATAGGTGGTTTATAATTCCATATCATCCATATAGAGGCATATAATTACATTTCTCTCTCACCTAGTCATTATAGCCCTTCTATGTAGCCTAAAAGCGGTTTAAACTCTTAATGGTATTTTATAAACCTCAAGGCATGAAACCTCCTAAAAATTTCACAAACTTAAATTAAATTATGTTAGTAAACTTCCCCTAGAATCTCATGGTCCCATACAAATCCTCCTAACCATACCAAGGAAAGCAATATAGTGTCTCAACTGGAATCAAGTGTTCTATGAGGTCTAACAAATTTATAGGTATGTAGGTGGTTTTCTTGAGTTATTTTTGAGATAAAATATACTTAATGAGGTATATTATACCTCCATTAACCTTTAATAATATTTATCTTGTCACATTTATTCATCAAACTCCCTGACCATCTCACTTGCTCAGGCCTAGGGTATCTGGAATAAGCTGATTGTGTGACCCTAAATACCTGTTTAACCCTTTTTCTCTTTCTACTAGGGTCTATGAATTCATGGGATGTTTCTTCAATTCCATTATAATTTTTTCATTATTTTAAAGTTCATCCTTATATCACTTCTATCTCACCACTTTATCTTCAATACTACCTACCCAAGAAGATTGTATGTGTTCTAGGCCTGTTAGAGGTTTCAATAGGGTTTGTTGTGTTATTTAACTTTGTATAAGTCTAAAAATTATGTATAAAATTTTTAAAACCATTAAATCACATCCACTTATTTCTCTCTCCCTTATACCTTTAGTCTTTCAAGTAAACCATTACACTAGCCTAGGCCTGACTATGTATATGCTTGTCTTATGCTTATGACCCATGTTTAGTCTCCTTGTCTAAAAAATATTATTGGAGTATCTTTGAACTCAATGTATTGATGAATTTAAGTTATTATATAACTTTAATCAAACATAAATTTTCCTTTAGTCATATTTGTCACTATCTTGAGAGACTTTATATCACTTGAACAATCTCATAGGTTTTTAATTCCCTGTGCATATGTATTTGGCACTATGACTACAAAATTAGGTGTTTTATGAGACTAATATCAAAGATATAAATTTAAAATTATTAATATACCATTTTTATAGTTTAGAACCTAATTAAAATCCCTTGAAGACTTTGTACTCTTATCAACATTACCTAGTAGGTTTATGTATACCACTTAGGATTATGCAATGTTTATTCGTGTTACCTTTGTTGATTATGTTTAATGTATTATCCTTAAAATACTCACACCATATCACATTCCAATATCTCAAATTTTTCACTATTTCTTAGACCTCTAAATTCTTCATTGGAGCAGAGCTCCTTAATCTTGCAAATGGCCTACTATGTGTTTGAACTATGTAGGTGGGGTAACTTTATGACCCCTATTTAGAATATTTTATATCAATAGATTAAGAAATTAAAACTCATTTTTATCCTTAAAATCATACACAAACACCAATATTTTAATAATTATAGGGTCCTTTATTCACCCAAATGGACCTATAGTTGATTATATTATTGTAAATAGGCATTTGGAATTAGGTCTGTAGTCTTAGTGTTTCAAGAACCCCTGCTTTCTATTTAAAACCATTCAACCTCTTATTATTATATTTGTCTTACTAATTATCTCATCATAAGTATTGAAACCTATTTTTTCTCTTTAACATTTCCATCTCAAGGTAGACCTTTTAGATCCAAGTATTCAACTTGTTATAGGTGACCCTTGAACAGTTGACTATGTCCATTATCTTGCTCTTCAACCTTTTCCTATCACTATCTAGATTATTTAAAGATTTATAAATACATTTATGTTTTATTAAGGCCCTCTTAGAGTTTTAAACTTCATTAGCACCTTAAAATCATCTTATCTCTTCTGACTTCACTTGTTATCATACACAGTCTATATGTGCATATTAGGAGCATTCTTGTTAACTCAGTCTTCAATTATTAATGCATTTAAAAACTTGAGATTTCCATTGGTCTATTAAACTTTTAAAAGTGAACCATCACCACGTATATTATGGATATACAACCTTATTTAATATTGACACCATGATTTCTTGAACTTCCAGACCTATAAGCCTATAGGAGGTGAAGACTGCAAGTTCTATTTGGAACCTTGAAAAATGCAATGTGGATGACCACTATGGACTCAAATACTATTTAAACAAATTTATAAACATAATTATCATGAATAAAAAAACTCCTAATCCTCTGAAACATAGATAAACTCATCAAAATGCCTATTATGTAGACCCACATAATACATAATCTATAAATGTGAATAGAGCTATGACTATTTGATTAAACTCAGACCTTAATGAAAATTTTGAAAAAGACTTAAAGATAATTGAGAGGATTTTTTAAGAATCATACAAAGTTTCTTCTTCAAAAAATATTCCACCATTCTACCTTGAAAGCTCAATAAATACCCTTATCATGGTTAACTATTAAATTTTAGAACCTTTAGTTCTTAATGATTTTTCATAAAGATAAGGAGATGAATATGAGAAAAAATGATTTAAGTTTTAATATAACCAATAATACAATCAATTCCCAATTTTTTAGGGTCCCACCTTCTCTCTCCTAGCTGTACCATCCACTTTAATTCTACTTGTGTGAGCTTGTGAAGGAATTAATAAGAGAGATATGTTTTTCTTGTCTTAATATAACCTTATACATACTATAAAATAATTTTTACAGACCTAAAAACACATGATAATGTTTTTAACCTAAGTTATCTACATATTCTCTCTCATCCCATGTTGCACTTACATGGGAATCCCCTAAAACTGACTTTTCTTGATCATAACTAACTTTTTATGAATTGAAACTATATGGTCCATATAGTTACATATTTTAAGACCCCTATTTGCCTCAATTGAATTTTGACACATTTTCAAGGCATCAAAAATGACCCTTTTGACCCTTTTTCATGTAGGAGACTCAAAGAGACCAAAACACATTAAAGAGACTTACCTTAATATTTCCAAATTTATCTTAATAAATGATAATAAGGTATTTTGACTCAAATATGACCTCCTAAATCACCTAAGGTTTATTTTTTATCCTATAGGGATCCTATTTTGACCTCGGGATGATAATTTGATAACAAATTAGTGACTCATAAGGGTTGCATGCCTGCTATGCTGACTATACCAGTAGCCTTATCCTTCCATGGGGATATGGAGTTAATTTCACTCTAAAAAAACAATATTATACCTTGAAACTTGACCAATAATACAAATTTATTACCTCAAAAACACACAAAATGAGGACACACACACAAAATCAAATAAAAGAAGATGCACACATGTTCTCTCAAGTACTTAGGGAACATAACAAGAACATAAGCAAACTAGATTATATAAAAATTAACCTAAAGCAAACTTTCTCTTTCTAGATAAAATGGGGATATTTCATAATATTTTTCTCCATGAGATGAAGGAGTGAAAGAAGCAAGTTATCTTTTGAGCATTGAATTTGATGTCTTTAACTCCTTCATGCTTACCACTCTCTTTGGCATGATCTTAAATGAAATGAAAATAGCTAAAAACATATCACCTATGAAGGTGAATTATTATTTTGAATCAACCATATTCTCATTATACTCTTTATCTATAAATTTAACTAATGATGCTTCATCAAAACATGGTTCTTTATCATTCATGGCATCTTGAGTGACATCATATTTCTTATCAACTGCAAGCTTGCCAAGTTATTTAAAGAGATTTTATTACTTAAACACATCTTCATCATGTTGGAAAAATAATTAATGAGAGGGGGTGGGGGTGAATCATTCTATTAATACTTTATTTCACATGTGTTTTAACATTCCTTTAACCATTAAAGTAATACAAAGATATAACAATGCATAAAGATTCATTCACATGAGCATAACATAGTAAACACCTATATGAGTGGGAAAACCTTAAGGGGAAGAAAAACCACTAATATTTCAAAAATTAATATAATTATATAATACAAACATCAAGATTTAGTGAAGCACCAACTTCACATGGAGAACTAACCCCAATTAGCTAAGCACCAACTTGTAAGGAAGAACCAACCCCTAGATGACTTAAAACCAACACATCCACCTAATTTATTTGATAAACTTAGATAAATTTGTTTATCAACCAATTTATTTTGACCACCTCTTCAACTCTTCACACTATTATCCCTCTCAAACTACCTTTTAGGCCTCTTCACTCAACTAGCCCTCTTCTTGACTTGATTAGGTCATCTGACCTTGATTTTCATACATAGTAGCCATATCATATCTTCATGATAGATTATCTATACTTTTTTCATGGTATAAAATACCTCTTTTATATATCCAAATTTATATATCATTCACTTCAACTCACTCCTTAATCAACTTTTCAATTAGGCCTATTAGGCCTTGCTCTTACTCATACACCTCTTGATCAGCCATACACACTTAACCACTAATATTTTAAATATAATAATACTTAATACATGATAAAAACATGAATAAAACATTAAAATAGGTTGGTCATATCATATGGGACTAAAAATCCATTTTAGGCCTTAAAGAGACCTAATTTAATTAGGCCTTTATTAACACATGTCACCCTTTAAAATCCTTAGAACACTTTCAAACTCCTAAAACATTAGAAAAATATCATATGTCTCTAAAATATAACCATTATAATCTCATATAGGATCCATAATAACTTTTATCTTCCACCACCACTTGAAGCACACCATTAACATTGTTCACAATTAGGCTTGTGTATAACCAGAAAGTTTGTCTTGAACAATTGAAGCATAAGCACAATTTTTCCAAACAACCATGGAAAAAATAACATATATAGAAGATACATGATCTTAGGTTCATCACCATGTGATTTATACTTCATAACTTAGGCCAAAATTATTCAAACCCTTCTCTGTAATTAGCCCACTCAGAACTGCCAACTAGCCTCAAAACACAATCATGGAAATAATGACCTTCAACACCTATAGGTCCAATTTCAAATACTTCAAATGCATTTATATTATCCTATTATGTCATTATTACATTATTATGTAGATATATAATATGGAAAAATGAAAATATTATTATTTTAGACCAATCTCATATTCTTGTACCTCATTATCTCATTTGAACTAGACATGTCAACTTATGGGCAACATTTTCGTCATATCTACTGACCTAAATAAATTCTATCAAAAATTAACATGTATTAAAATTATTTAAAAATGTATCCATTCACTTGTATTCATCTCTAATCTATGATAACACATTCCTAATCAACTTCTCACTTCTACATAGTTTTCTCACTATTTGCACCATTAGCCCTATTAGTGAATGTCAACTTAGATGACTAGTTTATCAAACCTAAGGGATAGAAACCTAATAAAAAACCACCATGGACATCAAATAAAAGTCTTAATATTTATCCTCCATCCATTTATGAACTTTTAATTGGTCAACTTTGATTGTTATAGATTCTTGTAGGGTCCACTCACTCACCTAATAAGCCAATCACACCTAGAGGTTCCTAAAAGAGTTGAATAAAAAATAAGATCACTTAAATACCCATATCAAACCATTATTATAAATTTATAATAATATATTTTATATAGGGTCATTATTAGGGTTTTAGTGAGGGTTAATAATGTTTTTGGTGTTAATGATTATTCATAAAGGATTACCCCTTATTTCCAAAATTAATGCCTATATATCTTAATTAAGACCCTTCCCCATCTCTCCTTAATAGATAAGGTTCCCATGTAGAGATTACATGTTCCAATGAATAGCTGAAAGTCCTTCTCAAGTTGATAATCCTTCATCCTATGCACTTGAGAAACCTCAAAACCACTTTTCATGCCTTTTATTGCAAAATTTGACCTCAAAATTGGTCAAAAAACTTGGGAAAATATATCACACCACTAAAAATTCAAAAATTTTCATTTTTATCTTTAAATCTAAATCTCATACCTTATTTGGCCACCATCTCTCTCTTTTTTTTCTTAGACCTTAACCTGCAAACCACATTAGGCATTGAAAATAACCTTCAAGCCTCTTTTTATGTACTCTCCACCTTAATTTAATGCTCACACAACATCTAAAATTCTCAAAAAATGTCAAACATCCTTAATATTCCTTGATAATAGATCATGATGCCTCATAGGCCAAGTAGGGTCTACAGGTGGTATAGTTGCATACTAGGTTTGTAGGTCTTACCCTTGTAGGCTCACCTTGAGATTCATATGAGTGTTCTAATTCCTAACATACATGTTCAAGTAACCTCATATATATTCTTATGCCTTTTTACATCTATCTCATCAATCCACCATGCTCAAACATTTTCACTGGGACTCTTCATGCTATGACTAGTGTCATGACAAGGCTTCTCAAGCACTTGAAACTTGACAATTTACCTTGAAACATTTCTTGATGATATTATACTTTGTTTCACATGTCTTATATTCTCCTCAAATAATTTCATACCAATTAATTATTTTGTCAAATAATAAAATTATTTAATGACCTTGTGAACATCTTTCTTAAGAACCTTTTATATCAATGCCAAACTTCAACAATAGGAACAATGGTCAATAATATCCCCCTTTGTCATTTATGGAAAAACATACTTTATAATAATCATTATTATCTCCCCATTCTATTATTTCTCACCCTTTGACATAAATGGCAAAGTGATTTTTTTAACTCCTTGGATCATACTCTTTGTAACCAAAATACTCAACATATAAGACTTATGAGTTTATGAGACATAATAAAAACATTCTCCCCCTTATCTCCATGCATACCTTCTTGGAACAACTCAACTATTCTTGGAGGTAATGATCATGATTAGTTCCCCATAAGTACTTGACCTATTCAATTATTTTTAGTGGTATAAATTACACCTAATTCCTATCTTAAGTGTTCAAAAGTTTCCTTTAGAAGCAGTTTGGTCAATATGTCTACAATCTGATCCTATGTAGAAACATACTCAAGTCTAACACTTTGTTCACTAACCTGATCTCTTATAAAATAATGCATTATGGTAATGTGATTGGTCCTTTAGTGCATAATAGGGTTCTTTGAGATTCTTATAGCACTTGTATTGTCACAATAGATATGGCTAGGCCCATAATACTCAATCTTGTAGTCTTTTAGTATCTATCTCATCCATAAGACCTAAGTGTAACATGAAGTTGTTACAATGTACTCAACTTCAGAAGTGGATAATGCTACTAATGGTTTCTTCTTGCTTATCCATGAAACTAAGCATCCACCTAAAAATAAAACTCCTCCACTGGTACTCTTCCTATCATCTATACTTCCTACCCAATCTACATCTATATAGGCTATCAAATTTAACTCCTTGCTTCTTGGATACTACAATCCATATTCCATAGTCCCCTTGAGATACTTGATTATTATTTTAAATACTTTTAAATAATTCTCCTTTAGTCTATTTGAAACCTTCCCATAAGACCTATTATTTACATGATGTCAGGTCTAGAGGTTGTGGTGTATAATAAACTTCTAATCATTGACCTATAATATGTTTGATTGACCTTTTAGGAGTTATATTCCTTACTCAAATTACACCCATGAGTGTACTCACTAAATTTTAATCTTCCATCTAAAACTTCTTCAACATCTATCATATGTACTTGGATTGTGAGATGAATATACCTTTTTAAGATGGAGTGATTTGTAACCCAAGAAATAATGATAATTCTCCTAGCATGGACATCTCAAACTCTTTCTTCATCACCTCTACAAAGGCCTTGGTAATGTTCTCATTATTTCCACCAAAGATGATGTCATCCATATAAACAAATACTATTAACTAATGGTCATCTTCTATCTTGATGTATATATTACTATTTGTAACTGCTATTTTGAATCTTTGATCTAATAGATATCTATCCAACCTAGCATACCAAGATCTAAGAGATTATTTTAAACCATAGAGATATTTTTTCAAGCTATAAACATAGTCTTTGTCATCTGATAGTGAGAACCCCTTAGGTTTCTCAATGTGCACTTCCTCTTCCAAATTCCCATTCAAAAAGGTTGATATGACATCCATCGATTATACCTTAAATCCTTTAAATCTTGCATATTCTAGAAATCATCTAATGGTCTCCAATATTGATACTAGTACAAAGGTCTCCTCAAAGTCTATCCCTTCAAATTTTTCATACCCCTTCATAATAATCTATCTTTATTCCTAGTGAATACTTCATCTTCATTCAAATTGTTTCTAAACACCCATTTTGTGCCAATGGCATTATTATCTTTAGGCCTAGGAACTAGTTCTTAGGACTCATTTTTATCTATTTGGCCTAACTACTCATTCATATCACCTATCCAAAATTTATCTTTGATTGATTGTATAATAATATTAGGTTCAATCTTTGATAATAGATCAACATTCTCTTGATTTAGATTACTTACCATTCTTCTCCTTATTTGCATATCTACATTCTTATTTCTAATGATTTGAGATTCATGGTGATCTCTTTGAATATATCTTAAGGGTCATTTTGAGTCCTATCTCTCTTCAATTTATTATTATTCCTCATCAACCTCTACATTATACTCTTTATTATTGAAGTCTAGTTTCTCTAAAGTGTTCTTTTAATATGAGTGAGTTTTCTTTGTCTCATCAATCTTCACATTGGCGCTTTCCACTATATTTTGTAGTCTCTTGTTATAACATCTATAGGCTGAGCTAATTGATGAGTATCCTAATAATATGCCTTAATTAGATTTGGAATCAAAATTTCCCAAGTATTCATCATCTCTTTTGATGAAATATTTACTCTCAAACACTCTAAAGTGTTATACATTTGAAGGCCTACCCTTCCATAGTTCATAAGGAGTCTTATTTCCATTAGTCCTTATCTATCCTATATTCAAAATGTAGACAATAGTGCTTACTAACTGTCACCAATATCCATTAGATAATAAATACTCATTTAGCATAGTTCTAGCCATCTCTTGAAATCTCTTATTCTTCCTTTCCACTACCCCATTCTACTTAGGTGTCCTAGCTACTGAGAATTATATCCTTATTCCATGAACCTCATATATGTTATCAAATTCATTAGAACAAAACTCTTCTCCTCTATCAAATTTTAGTCACTTTATCTATCCATTCTTCTCATTCTCAACAAGAGCCTTGAATTAATTAAACTTGTTAAGAGATTCTAATTTTTATTTCAATAATGTAACCCAAGTCATTCTTATGTAATCATATATGAGTAACATGAAGTAGTTATCTCCTTGAATGATTCAAATTCTTGTAGGCCCATATAGATTAGTGTGTATTAACTCCAAGGTTATTATAATAGATTACCCCTTGGACATGAACCTTCTTCTAGTATTCTTACCATGTTGATAATCCTTAGAAAGTATGTTTGTAGGTTTGGTGATCTTAGGCATGTTCTTCATAGACTTATTAATGTTAATCTTGACCAGATTGTCAAAGTTTAGGTGAACTAACCTTATATGCCATAGTCAGCTTTCATTTATCTTTTTCATGAATCATCTCTCCTTCTTGATCTCATTTAATACATATATATTGTTTTTAGTCATCTTAGCATTGGTAATTATCCTTCTTAATTTGTCTCTCTTTATCTCACATCCTTTATCATGAAAGGTTAGTGTGTGTCCTTGATTTCACATTTGACTTACACTAATCATTTTATGTTTTAAACCTTGTACATATAATAAATGTTATGTCTTGGTCTTCCCATTGTCCAAACTCAAGACACCTTTGCCAACTATATTATTAGTTCTATTGTCTCTAAACCTCATTGTTCTTATATCATTATTTTTTAATAAGATGAACTTATTTCTATCTCTTATCATGTGGATTAAATAACCACTATCTATATACCATTTCATGGCTTCATATTGAATGTGAAAGGTATTCTAATGTAACATATAATCCTCTTTGGTTTTATATTCCTCCTTGGAAAATAGTCAATCTTAACTCTTGAGCTCAATAGGATCACTCCTGACTTGCTTTGGCTTCCATACCAATATTTGATTCTTCTCATGCATTCTAGGATCTTCATATGTCTTGTTAAATAATGAGGTCCTTATAACTCTATTAGATCATAATATTGTAATGTGTCCTATATTATGACATATGTATCAAATAATATTCATATACTTACCTCTTGACTGATTACTCATTTTCCCATGGTCCCATGATGACTTATCATTTATTACATTTAGTTACCAGATTGGTCTTTTCATGTTGGTGATATTTACTTAATATGACTTCTCACGCTCTCTCTTAAAATTTATCATTTTTTCCATGAGATACTCATGCTCAACCTTCAAGTAATATATCTCGGTCATCAACTGATCATATAGAACTTATGTTGATGTAAACCTTATGTTAACACCTTCTAACTAACCCCTAAGATATTTGATAGTCTTATTTTGATTATTAAAGTCATCAATGTCACTTATGAGCTCAATTTAAAGATCTAATTCAGCTTCTCCTTCTTCATTGCCATAGTATACTTCTTCTTCCTGTTGATAACAAGACATCATGTGCTTCTTAGGATCATCTTCAAGATGTTAGACTTATCTAAAATAACTAGAATCTAATACAAATTGTTGTAAATAAATGATTGAGAGGGGAGGGGGTGAATCATTCTCTTAAAATTTTCTTCAACATGTGATTTAACATTCATTGAGCCATCAAAGCAATAAAAATATATAACAATGCGTAAAGAGTCATTTACATGAGCATAACATAAGAAACACATATATGAGTGGGAAAACCTCAAGGGGAAAAAAACACACTGATATTTGAAATTGGACTATAGTCTTATAAGACAAACATCAAGATTTAGTGAAGCACCAAATTCACATGGAGCACTAACCCCAATTAGCTAAGCACCAACTTAGCTAGGCTTTAGCAAGCATCAATTTGTAAGGAGGCACCAACCCCCTAGATGATCCAAAATCAAATAGAACACCTAATTGATTTTATTACCTTCATATCACCTTATTTATCAACCAATTTATGATGACCACCTCTTTAGTTCTTCAAAATATTATCCCTCTCAAATTGCCTTCTAGGCATCTTCACTCAACTAACCCTCTTCTTGACTTGATAGGTCATCTGACCTTGATTTTAATACAAAGTAGCCATATCATATCTTCATAATAGTTTATATTTTATTTCATTATAGTATACAATACCTCATTTATCTCTTCAAAGTTATATATCATTTAATTCAACTCACTCCTTAATCAACTTTTCAATTAGGCATATTAGGCCTTATTTTTATACTAGGCTCTTGCTCATACACCTATTGGTCATCCATACACACTTACCCACTTATATTTGTCAGGAATATAGAACAACAAACATGCTCTGATACCAACTGTCAGGATCTAAGAAGCACAATTGATTACCATGTACTAGCAACTAAATATGCAGAATTTAACCAAAAGTAACAAGTAACTAGAATTCAGACATAACACAGAATATGAGAGACAATACCCAATTGTATTAGTACTCCTCCAAAAGGAAATACAACAAAGAAGATGCCACAGTCTTCTTCCTTACACACCTTTAGGGCTCCCACACCTCTAGGGCATAAATAGTAAATCTCTTCAAGATTTATCTATCTTGTAATATCAATTACAAACACAACTCAACACACAGAGCTATCAACCAGTCAGTAACAAAATTGCCAGTACACTGAGTACACACCACACTCCAAGTACACAATCATACTTCAATTAGATCTCCCTGATCTTGCACCTTGCTGTGTTGCCCGTCACCTTTGACCTTGCACACACAAACACCTACAAATCAATGATCTTACTTACCATGTAGATCTCCAAACCTGGCCTTGCACACCTGCTGACCAAGATCATACACACATGAAGAACCCTTTTGATTCTCCAAATCATCACCCCTGTGGATCTTCTACCAAAACTTGCACAACCTGCAGCTCTACCCGATCATACACACTCAGCACCCCTATGGAACGAGGAGGAACACACCTTGTTATCTTCACTCTGAAGGAGCTAACCTTGCTCTTACTCAACTAGCACACTTTACAATACAGCCCATGAGTCTATTATATAGATCTCATGCAAACAATAATTAGACATCTAATTACAATCCATAGCTCCAAGACTAAAACTAACCTTTAACATGCAAATAATTGGTTCATTAACAAACTATCTATGAAAATCACAGTTTCAAACTGCACAGGTAACCGACATCGGTCCCTATCTATTTAGAGGTGATAGACGTCAGCCAACTCCTACCAATGTCGGTTGCCTTCTTGTCTACCCCTGACTGACATTGGTTGGCCTGACTGACATCGGTGACTGTGACACTCAACAACCTCCTCCTTCATGTTTGCAACAGTGAAGCTTTTAGCTCCACAACCTAATAATCTCCCACTTGGAGATAAATAGTTGCACTGTACCTATATTTGTACACTGTCTAATTTGTTTCTTGCCTTGTATCCCGCTTTAATCTCAATCTTGAAGACCAACCACCATAAAACCTATGATGCTCCACCTATCATCTAAGTAACCTGCCACATCCACATCTACAAACCCATGTAGAAAAGAACTTGACCGTGCATAGTAGAAATCCCTACTGTCGGTCCCTCTCAGATACCTGAGAATCCACTAAATTGCCCTCCAGTGCTTCTTTCCTAGATTGGCTCCAAACTTGCTGATAGTTCCCACTGCATGGGCAACCTCAGGTCTAGTATGCATGTACTTAACCTCATCATGTGAATTAGGACACTGTTCATAGAACTGTCCAACCCTCGGCATGCTGACTAATTTCACACAATCATCCAGAGACAAAATCAACCTGTGACCTTCCATGTCTCTAGAAACACACTTATGCCAAAGAATTTCACTCCTTCATATTCTTCATGACACACCTCTGAAATAACTTTACTTTTAGCTCAAAAAAAACCCTGTATGTGTAACCCTGTGTCAAGCAAACACACAACATATAGTAATAGGATAATGTCATGACCATCATCCACCTGGTAAAGTAACCACAGTAGTTATAATGACATTGACTAAAGCCATGCTTTGTCATCTACCTATCAAACTTGTACCACTATCCTGGAGCTTGCTCAAGACCATATAACCTGGCCTTATGTCTCACGTGTCCATTCTCTCTATTCTTTAACCAAGGAATCCATTCATCTCTCAGTGATTTCATCCTAGCTGGAAACTCTACCAAATCTCCCATTTGGTTCTCTTCTAAAGAATTCATGCCATGCTCCCACTGTTTCTTGGATCCTACCTGCTTTGTAGTGAACAACAAGTATAAAGAAGAGGAATAACAAATTTGAGGCTTACTTACCCTTTCAGTCCTCCACATGGGTGTTTGAGACTTCTTGACAACTTGCTATCTACCCAAAATATGTTCCAGTGACCGACCTCAGTCACCACATAGTTTGCATCTGACTGACGTCAGTTCCATGCGATTGTCCAAGTCACCGATTTCAGTTATCCTATCGACATTGGTCTCCACCTACCTGACACCACTAACTTTGCCTGTCTACACATGACCGACATCAGTGCCTATCTGTTTGACATCAGTTACCCCTGATCGACGTTGGTACCTGTGTTTTCCTGTGAGTGATGACTTTTTACCCATGAGCTTTCTTTGGATCAAAACCCTATCCAAACTACCCTGCTCAGAGTTACTCAGCCTTCTCCACTAATCTCTATCTATCATCTCCTCCATGAACACCAAGGCTTTCTAGTTCTTAAGTCTATCAAAGACATCTGACTTCCTCTTAAGAACATGCATCTCCTTCTTGCTCATGTGACCAAGCCTACAAAGCCACATCTTCGCAACAAAAGAAGAATTAGTAATATAAGTAGATAGATAAAGGATACCTACTTTCTTACCACCTGCTAATTCAAGTGCATCCACTTTGAGAGTTTCTATGCATCTCTCATCACCCAAATTTCTTGAAGAAATTAGCCACATCTTCAAGACTGGGACCTACATGACCTCCTTCAACACCCATGTGCTGGCCACCTGTAATTTCAGCTTCACTTCCCCTTTGCCAACACTTTGACAAGGCACACCAACCCCTAAATAAATCTTTCCAAAGTCTCCAAAGACCTTAACATGGAAAAATACTCTATTTCAGGCTGCATGGAAAGAGGCAACAAAATCTATAAAACAAGATTCTACTTTATCCAAGGAACATCCCAGAGCATCCTTTGCAACAACACCTGCAACATCTGCTTCTTCAGTTCCTTCATGCTGATCTTCTACCAACCAATAATATTTCTTTACCTACTCTTTCTTTCCATAACACTGTAATTGACCATTCATGCTTTTCAATTCCTCCATTCTTAGTTTACTTTCTTCTACCATTACTATACTCCCACTCAATAAAAAACCCCTGAGAGTGACCTGTAATCAAACACAAACCTACTCCCTGCAACCTTAGCTCTGATACCACTTGTCAAGAATCTAGAACAACAAACATGCTCTGATACCAACTGTCAAGATCTAGGAAGCACAATTGATTACGATGTACTAGCAACTAAATATTCAGAATTTAACCAGAAGTAACAAGTAACTAGAATTCAGACATAACATAGAATATGAGAGACAATACCCAATTGTATTAATACTCTTCCAGAAGGAAATACAAAAAAGAAGATGCCACAGTCTTCTTCCTTACACACCTCTAGAGCATAAACAGTAAATCTCTTAAAGAGTTATCTCTCTTGTAATATCAATTACAAACACAACTCAACACACAAAACTGTCAACCAGTTAGTAACAAAACTGCCAGTACACTGAGTAGACACCGCACTCCAAGTACACAATCATACTTTAAGTAGATCTCCCTGATCTTGCACCTTGTTGTGTTGCCTGTCACCTTTAACCTTGCACACACAAACACCTGCAAATCAATGATCTTACTTACCATGTAGATCTCCAAACTTGGCCTTACACACCTTCCAACCAAGATCATACACACATGAAGAAACCTTCTAATTCTCCAAACTAACACCCCTATGGATCTTCTACCAGAACTTGCACAACCTGCAGCTCTACCCGATCATACACACTCGGCACCCCTATGGAACTAGGAGGAATACACCTTGCTCTCTTCACTCTGAAGGAGCTCACCTTGCTCTTACTCAACTAGCACACTTTATAATATAGCCCATGAGTCTATTATATAGATCTCATGTAAATAATAATTAGACATCCAATTACAATAATTAGATCCACAACTCCAAGACTAAAATTAGCCTTTAACATGCAAACAACTGGTTCGTTAACAAACTATCCATGAAACTCATAGTTCTGAACCACACAGGTGACTGACATCAGTCCCTATCTATCTGGAGGTGACCAACATTGGCTGACTCTTGCCAATGTCAATTTCCTTCTTATCTACCCCTGACCGACGTCGGTTGGCCTGATCAACATCGGTGACTGTGACACTCAACAACCTCCTCCTCCATGTTTACATCAGTGAAGCTTTTAGCTCCACAACCTAATAATATTTCCAATAAAATAGGCTTTAGGAATAAAAAATTAAAATAGGTTTTTCATATCATATGGGACCAAAAATCCCTTTTAGGCCTTAAAGAGACCTAACTCAATTAGGCTTTCATTAACACACATTACCCTTTGAACTCCTTGGAACACTTTAAAACTCCTCACATAGAAGTAAAATATCATATTTCATTAAAATATACCCTTTATAATACCATATAGTCTCCATAACACCTTTTATCTTCAACCACCATTGGAAGCATGCCATTCACCTTGTTCATAATTAGGCTTATTCATACCTACAAAGTCTATCTTAAACAACTAAAGAATAAACACAAATTTTTCCAAAAAAATATGGAAAAAAGTCACATATAGATAATATAAATTAACTTAGGATAATAAAAATTTGATTTATATTTCAATAATTAGGGCAACATTACTTAAACCATTCTCTGCAAGTAGCCCACTCAGAACTGCCAACTAGCCTCAACACATAGTCATGGAAACAATGACGTAAAACACATGTAAGACCACTTTAAAAGACTTAAAATGCATTTATATTATCATATGAGGTAATTATACAATTATAATATAGATATATAATATTTTTAAATGGTAATATTAGTCTTTTAGATCAATATCATAGTCTTGTACCTCATTATCTCATCTAAACCAGACAAGTCAACTTATGAGCAACATTTTCATCATATCTATTGACCTCCAAAACTTCTATCCAACATGAATATGTGTTAAAAGTCTTAAAAATTTTCTCCATGCACTTTTTTTCATCCCTATCTATGATAGCACATTCCTAATTAACTTCTCACTTCTATCAAATTTTCTCACTATTTGCACCATTAGGCCTATTAGCGATTGGTCAAATTGGATGACCACTTTAGCACACTTGAAGGATATAACCTACTTATAAGCCACCATGGACATAAAATAAAAGTATCAATATTTATCATATATCTATTTATGAACTATGACTTGGTTAACTCTGATTGCTACAATAAATCTCTAAGAAACAAGGCCTTTTCTTTAGGGTCCACTCACTCACCTAAAAAACCAATCACACTTGGAGGTGATTGGGAGAGTTTAATACAACATAAAATCACATAAATATCCATAAAAACCCATCTTTATCACTTTATAACAAGATATTTTACATCAGGTCATTGTTAGGGTTTTAAAGAGGGTTAACATTATTTTTGGTGTTAATGATTGATTGTTCATAAAGGATTTCCCCTTATCTCCAAAACTAATGCTTGGATATATATCTAAGAACCTTCCTCATATTTTTTTAACATCTTATGTTTTCATATAGGAGTTACACATTCCAATTAACACCTAAAAGTCCTTCTCAGGCTGAGAATCCTTCATTCTGTGCACTCGAGAGACCTCAAATCCACTTTTCATGATTTTTATTACAAAATTTGACCTCATACTTGGTAAAAACACTTGGGATAATATATCACACCAATAAAAATGTGAAAATTCTCATTTTTATCTAGAAATCTAAATCTCATACCTCATTTGGCTACCATCTCTCTATTTTCTTTCTCATACCTTGACCTACAAACCACATTAGGCCTTGAAATTGACCTTTAAGCATCTTTTCATGCACTCTCCACCTCACTTACATTCTCACACAACATATCACATTATCAAAAAAATTCAAAAATACTTATATGCCTTGACAATAGATCATGATTCCTCATTAGGCCAAGTAGGGTATAGAGGTGGTCTAGTTGCATGATAGGCCTGTAGGTCCTACCCTTGTAGGCTCACCCTGAGACTCACATGAGTGATCCAATGGGTCACATAAATTTTAAATAAAAAAATAAATATTATTATTCATCTTTGCATTTATCTCATCAAGTCACCATGCTCAAAACATCTCTCTAGGACTCTTCATGTTATGACTAGTGTCATGACTAGGCTTCTCAAGCAGTTGAAACTTGACAACTAACCTTGAAACACATCTTGATGCTACTATAAATTGATTAATATTTATTAAATTCTCATCAAAAAATGTCATACCTCTCAATAATTGTATCAAATAATAATATTCTTCAATGACCTCATGAACACCTTTCTTAAGAACCTTTCAATGACAACATCAATGCCAAACTTCAACAAAAGGAATATTGCTCAGCACATCATTATCCTCAATGAAGAAACTTTGAATAATATCTTTGTGAACATGACCTTAAACCTTTTAAATTCATTAAATCTCTTGAATAATCTCAACATGATTATTCCAATCACCTTTTCCTTCCTTCTCTTCAAGAACCATAACTGATTCAAACTCATCTCTTTGCTCATTGTGTACTTGATCAACATCATTTTGTTTACTTGAAGAGTTTTCAACTTCAAGGTTGGCTACCACTTCAACAATATTATCACTTTGGAAGCTATCATGTTATAATTAAAGAGGGTATGTATCTTCAATAATATATTCAACCTGAACATTAGTAAGTGTAGGCTTTTGAAGAACCTCAAATTCACCACATACTTCATTGAATATTTGCCATAAGGCATCTTGTTTCATGGAAGTAGAAACAACTTCATATTTTATTATATTTTTAGATTCAACCTCTTGATTATTCTCATGAATACCAACCAACTCAGCTAATGTGATTTCTTTCTCAATCACCTCCTCGCTCATGTCTTGACTAAGCTCTTTGTGAACAACTGCAACATGATTTAGATATTCTCTTTCTTCACTAAAGAAGGTTAACCTGTGCTTGTCTTCAACAAGGGGAGTTCATATAGTGAACTCTTCATCATAGACACTTGAATCATCTTCTTGATCAGCTATAAATTTAGCTTGATCTTCTTCACTTGTCTCCCATAAGATGGACTTCAAGAAGGGATGAGGTGGAAGGGTGATGAACAAGTTATTGGGTTGGAGAGGGAGTATGAGGTGTGGTGGATGGATCAAAAATAGGATTGAGATAAATAGAATACTCTTATATTTTATGGTTTTATATATGGTATATTATTTAATACATTCTTGAAGGTAAATCATGTTGAATTAGGATATAGACAACTAATTTTCTTCAATAAGCCCCTCACCTTTCTCATAGCCTTCTTGAGGCTCTTTTACAACTGCAACTTTATCTTTCACCTTCTCAAATAAGGCCTTTTTCTTGTCTTGAATGTTCTTTTGGATTAAATTCCATGAGGGGATACATATATATTCTTGGAGAGAGGGCAATGAGGCTTGAACAAACACAAGGTTTTATTTCTTGACATCAACTTTTTGGTCTTCACACTCTTCATATTTCTTTACCCAAGACTTCACTACTTGGTTCCAAGTTATAAATTTGAAGTTATTAGGCCCTTTTGAGGATTGGATTAGTTCTCTTAGAGTCTCCTCTTTAGGATAGTGAATGGCTTCATGAGGATAAGGGGCACATGAAAACTTATATGGAATACAAGAGGTTTCTTGAAGAGGGGATGGAGAGACTTCCATAGGTTTAGATTCTTCCACAAGAGCTAACATGGTATAGTCAGAAATCATAGTCCAAGAAGGTCTCCAATATGAAGATATATTATTTTATTGATGGGGAATAAGTGTATCTTGAGGAGGACTTAGATTCAAAGGAGGTGGACTAAGGATGGGAGATGATGATTGGGGTTTCTTAGAATGCATCTCTTAATTTTCCTCCCTCTCTAATCTATCTATTTATTTATTTTTGGACTTAGGTGTTTAATTCCTAAGCAAATAAAGGTCTGAGTAAATGTAAATCAATAATTAATGTGTCTCAATTAGCCTACTAATTTGTGGAAATAGATATGTATTTTACCTTTTTTATAAATAATAATAAGTGTGAAGAAATCAAACTTAGCTTATTCTGGTTGATCTAGACTGAGACAAGGTCCAATACTTGAGGAACAAGATTGATAAATAGTCAAAAATTGATCTTTGAACTTCATTTTATAATTAGATAGGAGCACCAGAAATTGGGCACCCCTATGTTTGGTGTTATAGTCCTCGATGTTATTATCCTAAGGCTAAATTTTTTTTGGGTTTTGTTTACCTCTTCAGTATGACCCTGTGTACCAAATTTTTAGTCCTAACTATGAACATAACTCCTTGTAGAGATGATTCTTCATATGCTTGTGTTATCTATGATATTTGAGGAAACTTCAACAAATGGGAAAATGGGTTAGTGTGTAAAGAATACACTGGATGCACTTCATACCCCGTATGTGGGCATGCTACCTACATACTAATAATCTAAAGAGGGATCAAGATAATTTAGTTTTCTCATTGAAGTTATTGGTGTAATTTATGTATGATTAATGTAACTAGAATGTAAAATTGGATGTGCTTTAGCTAGCTAAGGACTAGTGTAATGACTTGAGTAGGCTTTGAATTATATTAGAAGGTTATATGCAAATAATAGGGAAGAGTGCTTGAGTGTACTTACTTTAATTCTTGCATCTCTATTGAAAATGAGTGCTAACCCTTCTAAATGGACATTGAATGGACTTTCATATGGAAACTAACGAATCATGGATTAGATGAGCTTGTATTAGGCTAATAGGGGAAAATATAAAGATTCAAGAAAATCTAACCATTTGAGGCTAAAGTGAACTTGGATAACATTGATAGAAATAAGACACCCCTAAGTTTTAAAACTCCTATCCAAGTTAGGTGTTATTTTTCTTGGAGGATGAGACCTAGAGGGATATATTTGTGTCTAAGAGGGTTGCCTAGGTCTTAAAAAGCTGAGTTTGAGAAACTACAGGTGACTGGGAATCAATGAAAGTCTATCCAAGAAGGCTTGAGTGAATAAGAAAGAGGACCTATAGGTTGAATGTTATTATCCATGCCTAAGTCATCCAATTTTGTATTTTATAAGATTACATTTACCCGCTTTATTTTAGTGATGCAACAAAACTAAATACTAGGATAAAGGAAAAATCAAAAGCATACCTAAACTTACCTATAAGGGAAAATCTCATGAAGTTGTGTGATGTTAGATGTATGTAGAGAGAGAATGTTGTGATGTGTGAATCTATAAATAAAATCATGAAGTAGATCAGTTCTTACTAGATACACTATATCCAAAATAAGAATGTATAAAAGTTGAGAAAAGGAAGAGAGAGAAATGAATACACCTCATCGAGTATGTAAACCAATACAAAACCTATTATGATGCTATATTGTGTTGAGTATATGTTGAATCAAGAGTAACATCATGAATGGAGTTGAGTGCTAAATTCCTTAGAATGTGGCTCAAGAGTGTAAAGGTTGCTCCTTTGGCTCCATCATCACCAACTAAGTGAAGTTATCCAATCATGCATGTGCTAATTGATGTCTGGACTATGTTTCCAATCTCTATGAATATGTGGCTCAAGAATACAAAGGTTAGATATACTTTTGGCTCCATCATTTCCTCATGAAGTGAAGCTATGAAGTGATAGTGGTATAAAATAGATGTCATATGAAATGGCTTATGGAGCCCATAAATGTGTTGGAAATTTAACACTATGGCATAGATAGTCGAATGTGTTTTGGAAAATAGTCCACTCTTGGACATTTTGAAATATGGAGATTAGCCTTGTATGAAAGACACTTTGAAAATGATGTACTAAGATTATATGAAATCCAAATCAAGAACTCAGGTACTCAAAAAGCTAAACTTTTATGAAACTTTAACTCAAATGTGATGCTAACCACCTGTAGATGTAGTAAGGCATGCAACTATTGAGAATGCCTAGATTAAAATGAACTCAAAAATAAAAGAATATCAATTTTCCATGCATATTTCCCTAATCATTGATGTCTAGAACATGGATTCTTATTTGGAAGTTATGCTAGTTGCCTAATTTAAACTAAAAGTGAAAACCACCATGTTGTGCATGATAACCCATTGTATCTGAGAAAATTGTACTAAAACTATTAAATTGTACTGATCTAGAAGTTATGTCAATTACCTAATCTAAATTGAAAGTGAGAAACATCATGCCATGCATGATAACCCATTATATATGAGAAAACTATATTTAAACTATTAAATTTGATTTATTTGGAAGTGTAAAAACTATCCCTAAACTAAATGTTTTGCCTATTTTTGGAAACCCTTAGTGTTTTTCTACCTGTTCAAGAGTACCAAAATGTGGACACCCCTGTGTTTGGTGCTACTATCCATTTATAGTGGTACTATCCATTTTTGGTGGTGTTATCTATTTTCAGTGGTGTTGTCTATTTTTGATGACACTATCCATTTTCGACGGTGCTATCCACTGATGGTATTTTCCATTTCTAGTGATACTATCCATTTTTGGTAGTGTTGTCCACTGATGGTAATATCTATTTTTGGTAGTGTTGTCTTGTGTGAAAACTAGTTACTAATTTAGAACTATCCCTATTTTTCTACTCTATTTTGACTAGTTTGACCTCTAGATACTAAATTGAGTGATCTAAATGTTGTTGTTTTGACTATTAGGATCTTTTGATCTCTATGATTAAAACCCTTATTTATTGCCCCCTATTCTGAGAGTAGGAATGATGAACTTGCAATGACTACCCTCAAAATAAAATAATCTTATAAGTTTGTTAAGATGTATAGATGCAAGATATAGCATTGAATATTTGACAAGATATTTCAAGATATAACAATGTTTTTATTGAGATATTATTAGATCAATAGGGGTATGCCTAGATAGATATAACAATGTGAAAGCATGCACAAAGTACTGGACTGGAACTAGAAATGTTAGATATTAGTTATTAGTTGTTAGTTTGTTAGTTTGTTAGTAAGCATGGAGAGATGGAGCATGATGTCCATCATGACATCCATAAAAGTAAGGTAAATAAATGATATGGATCATGGAATTACACACATGATAAACACATCAAGCAAGAAGAAAAAATCATACAAGGGTGGCCAAAGGGCCATACAAATAAAAGACATGGGAACATATCCCTCAAATTAAAAAGTGAGCATACAAGGCATGTTCAAATGCCACATACACATAGAAATGAAACAAGCAAAGTTGGCACATGGGACACATGCACATAGAAGAGGACAAGCAAAGGACATTGGAAAACATCCTAAGGTAGACACATGAATAGAATCAAAGGACATTGGAAAATTTCCTAAGGCACAAATAGAAGATAAATAGGAACTATTAAGTGCAATCACATAAGCTATGTTAATCAAGGAATGAAAGCAAACATAAAAATTGGAAGATACAAACACATCTACCTAATCAGAGAAAATGTGAAAGTATGCAAAACATGTGTAGTAAAAGACTAGGTATATTCTAAGAAATACACAAGTGCTAGGTACTAGTGAAATGTCAATGTAGTAATTTGTGTAATCTAGTAAGGAATATGCATTAGTATGATAACTCAGAGTGTGTAGTGTAGGAATGACATAACCTGAATGATGTAGTCATGTAGAAGATGCCCCCATGGGTATGTATATCGATGTGTGTTTTGAATGTAAAAGTAGAAATGCCCCCTTGATGGGTAGAGTGAAGTAATCAAAGAGCCAGATGTCACTGCACACACTCAAAAGAGATCAAGTGAAGCATGGTAATGTAGATAAATCAATATACAATAACATGAAATAGAAATTTTTAGTCCTAGCATGATAGTAGTAATGTAAAGCATGGATGATGCATACAATCGAAATGTTTTTGGTATTTTTAATATATTTGATTTTTTTTTTTGTATTTTGGAATTTTATATTGTTTCTTTATTTTTTAAAATATTTGAGCTATGTATAATCAAGTATGAGAGATTATTTATAATCAATGTTGAAAACAAATGATACTAACTGATGAGTCTCAGATGAGACCCCCTATCATGGTGTCTTGTATTGGATAATGGAATCGTGTGTGATTTTGAAGCATGACTGAAAGGTTGAGAATATGACATTGTATATTTGGATTCATCATTGATATCTTAAAAATCATAATAACTTGTATTATTCCACTCAACATTATCATCTTGATTTTAAACCAATGGAATGATAGTGTTGATTATTGTTGTATCTGGATCTTTTCCTTTGATAAATTATGTCTATGAATCATTTTCCTTAGGATATTCAATAAATCTCAAACCCTAGTGACAAACATTATCATCTTTTAGAATAGGAGTAGTAATGCCTTAAGCATGCTTTTCTAACCTTTGACCTTCATAATCAAACTATTGTAGATATCTTTCACCAAACCCATACTTATTTGAAATTTTAGCCTCATTTTGGAGAGGTAGATTTGCATATTTTTCATGCTTGACCTGTGCTTGTGGTACTATTTGTTGCTCTGATTCTGCTTGTTGATCCTTTTGTTGTTTGAGTTCTACTTTGGTAACCACTTTTGTACTATTTCTAAAATTTGACCCTTTGTGAATGTGTTCCTATGTTATTGTGGATTTCTTGATTGATTTACCCTATATAAGTTACTCATTAACAATTATCTATTATATATTCTTTGTCAATGCCAAACATGTATCTATGTGATGCCCAAACATTCTATGATAGGAATAATAATATCTGGATCTTCTCACTGGATGTAGAGGAGGTAGTTTGATCAAGTTAAATTTAATCATTTACCTTAGTAGTTCATTTGAACTCCTATTTTATCTTTGAATGATTTTTGAATCACTAGAGAGTTACTTTTTCTAATTTTTTGTTTTGATATGTAACATTACTTGCAACCAATTGAGTAGGTGAAGGTACATATACATGATTAGCACTAAGGTACCCTTGAAGCTTTGGTATTGTAATATGATTTTCCAATGTTGTGATATTTTCATGTAATATTTGATTCTATATTTGTAAATATAAAAATATCTTGCTCACACTAGTGATTTTATTCCTTAGAGTCTCATAAGTGCAAACCTTAGTTGTTTCTAATTAGACGCGTAAGCAAATATGTTGAAGAGGTTTTGAAAAAGTTGTAGGCTAAATGTATGCATTAGGAACAATAGTAGAGGCTGCCTCACCTTTTGGAGGGGTGACATCATGGCACTGGTTAGAGGGAAAATAGCTATCACCCTCTTGAGGGAGAGGAAGAAAAGGATTTCTTTCCTCCACATAAAATATGACACTAAAACAAGAGTACCCAAAGAGGCATATACATTGAGGTAGAAACTATGCATATAGGCTAAAATACATGTAAGTGAAATTATAAATTGTATAAAAATATGATTATAGAGAACATTCCACATGAAAGATAGCAAACAAGGGATAGAAAAAATGAATTTGTGCATGTATGCATAAGAAATTGTGACATGTTCTATGACATTTTTAATGTGTTTAGCAAGATACACTTGTATATTTTTCCCTATGAGAGATAGAGATAAAAGGTTATAGAGCATGGATTTGTGCAATAATGCATAAATATATTTGATATGTATTATTAAATTTGTAATGTGTTCATCATGATAAGCTTGAAATTTTTTCCATATGAGAGATAGAGAATATGCAAAAGAAATATTGAAATCTTGTGCAAGTTTAGCAATGAATTTTGTAATATCCTCCCTTATTATAAAACATAAGCATGAAATGCAAAGGATGATTCTTTATACTAACCTATGATAGACTTCATCATTCATGTACATGATAGGGCCCATTATGGTTTCCTTTTTACTTGCAAGAAATGAAAGAAAACTTTGTAAATAAATTAACATCATTTTTGCAATTTGACTATGGATGTAAGGTGATACCTCAACAAGAAAAAAGGAGATAGTACATGCAACTTGGAATTTTTTAGAAATATTATTTTCAAAATATTATGATCTTTTGAATTTTAAATTTGATTTTCTAATTTAGATATTCAACTAAAAAGCAAAAAATGATTAGAAAAAGCTTTGGAAAATAACTAGGAACTAGTTGATGCAACTAGGGTTTGAAAATAATTTTTTTCAAAACTATTATGATGATTTTAAAAATTTGTTATGAATTTGTAGAATTTATCTTGAAAAAATTAGTAAAAATCTAAAAATATTTCTAAAATTAGATATATATTTTTCCTAGTGGTTTGAAAGTGTTTGTATGCAAATAGGACCTAGTATGTGCAAACTAGTGTTTGGGTGAATTTATTAAAAATATTTAAATTAATTTTTAGTTTTCTAATTTTTAAATTTATGAAAAATTAGGAAAATATTGAAAAAAATAAAAAATAATTAACCCTAGGGTTTTTGTAAAAAAATTCAAAGTAAGTCAGGTTCACCAAATGTTTTATTCTTTTTGGGAATTAGGTTTTTAATTCCTAAGCAAATAAAGGTATGAGTAAATGTAAATAATTAATTAATGTGTCTTAATTAGCCTACTGATTTGTTTAAATAGATATGTATTTTACCTTTTCTAAAAATAGTAAGAAGTGTATAGAAATCAAACTTAACTTATTTCAACTAATTTGGACTGAGACAATGTCTGATACTTGAGGAACATGATTGAGAAATAGTTGGAAACAAATCCTTGGAATTTTTTTTAATTGGACAAGAGTGTTAGAAACTAGACACCCCTATTTTTGGTGCTATAGTCCTCAGTGTTGTTGTCTTGAGGCTAAATTTTTTTTGGGTTTTGTTTGCCTATTTAGTATGACCCTATGTACCAAATTTTAGGTCATAACTATTGACACAACTCCCTCTAGAGATGATTCTTTGTGTGCTTATGTCTTCTATGCAATTTGAGGAAAATTAAACAAATGGGAAAAGGGGTTAGTGTGTAAAGGATATGCTAGACTCACTTCACACCTCATGTGTGGGCATGCTACCTACATACCATTACTCCAAAGAGGCATCAAGCTAATGTAGTTCTCCCATTTAAGTGCTTGCTATAATTTGTGTATGATCAATCTAACTAGAATGTGAAATTGGATGTGCTTCAACTAGCTAGGTACTAGTGCAATGACTTGAGTAGGATTTGAATAATATTGAAATGCTATATGTAAAGAATAGGGAAGAGTGCTTGAGTGTACTTGTATTCTTGTGTCTCTCTTGAAAATGAGTGCCAACCTTTCTAAATGGACATTGAATGTATTTTTATAGGGAAACTAATGATCACGGGTTATATGAGATTGCATTAGGCTGACAGGGGAAAAGATAAGGATTTAAGAAAATATAACCATTTGAGGCTAAAGTGATCTTGGACAACAATGTCAGAAATAAGACACCCCTAAGTTTTGGTGCTTCTATTCAAGTTGGGCACTATTATCCTAAGAGGATGAGACTTGAGGAGATGGATCTAGGTCTGAGAGGGTTTCCTAGGTCTCAAAAAGCTAAGTTTGGGAAGCTATAGGTGATTGGGAATCAATGAAAGTCTAGATGAGAAGGGTTGAGTGGGAAAGAAAGAGGACCTATAGGTTAGGTGCTATTAGCCATGCCTAAGTCATCTAATTTCACATTTTATATGATTACACTATCCAACATTAGATAAAGGTTCATATTTCACTCAAGTCATAACTTATAACATATTGGGTTTCTTCTCCAATTGACATCCACTTATCTATCAATATTTGAACTAAATTTTCCATCTTCTCTATGAGATGAAAATGGATCATATCAAGTTCATTATCCCATTTTATCATCACCTCTTCTAATTTTAGTATATTTAGCTTGAGTGCCAACAAGAATATGGTATGAGATTGGAAAGGACCTTGATAAGACCTCCTTTGTTGATGTTGTTACTACCTCTTAAGAGTTTGGACTTCTTCTCTAAGAGCCTTAATAACATCTTCTTCTTCATGATATATTTCTTCATATGATTATTCATAAGGCTTCTCAATAACATCATTATCATATGGATAAGCAATAGGCTAACCATAGGGCTACCAAGGCTCATAGGGATAAAAATATTGATAGGGATATTGAGGAACATAATATGGGTCATTACAAGGTTGGTAGGTAGGTGTATAGTAGGAATTCTCATAATATCCATCCATATAAACTTCATTAGTCAAATGAAACACAAGATAACTAAAAATTCTTTTGCAATAAGTATCTACACTTCTTATAGCTGTATAATTACATTTAGAGTTTCCATTGATTTTTGATGAATGCTTCCAAAGGTTGATAGGAGGAAGAACACACCAAGATTTATTCCACTCTTTTGGACCTTAAGTCCCATCAGGCATGCCAAAATTGTGATAGCCTAGATTTTCACCCCAGAGAAGTCAATTAGACCTTATAAAAAATTAGGATAACATGGACCTACCTCTGAGTGTAGGTAGATTTCTAAAAGAGATATATCTCTAGAATATGAGCAAGCTTCCTTGATATAAATGTTTATCATCACTTAGTCTCACACACTAATTATTTGATTTCTAGGAAAAGGGAGAGAAACCTAATCTAATGAGGTGATTCACCAAGTATGTTTTGAACACTACCAACCAACTACATGTGCACTTGTAAATCAAGAAATAGAACCTTACATACACTACTCTTAATCTGAATCTCTCATAAGAGTGTTTTAATGTGAAGTTTGTGATGGTTTCTTAAGATAGGATGACTAACCAAGAGGTCTTGAATGACACTAGAAGATATAAAAACTCACTCAATTTTGGCACCATAATCATACACTTCACATGACCTACAAAATAAACTTTCAAACTACATCTAGGTGTTATAAAAGGATAACATGCCAAGGAAGGAAAGTCAATTCACTTAATGAGATTAACTATTCTCATATGCACACTAAGTACAGTCACTAGAGGAGGTAAAAAAGTTGATTTTCATTGGTAAAAGGCATATAAATGGGTATGTATTTGTCATAACAGGTGGAAGATACATTTCAAATTCAAAGTGGCTCAATATATAACACAAGTTTGAGAGAAGAGAAGAAGTGTGATGAAAGAAAGAAGCTAGATAGGTGCCATATAAGTTAAAAATAAAAGGATTTAGGGAAAAAATTCAATAGATCTAGGATTCCATGTGTTTATCCTCTTCAGATGCTCCATCTCTCCAAGTGGAATCGGAGTTGAAAAGCTTGTTTGACACCTTGACTAGATTCTTGAAACTTCCCTTCTTCTTGACATGTTGAAGGAAAAGTGGCCTTCTTGGTGGTAAAATTAGTTTCTCTTAATTTTTTTATCTACTCTTAAAACCTCTCAATTGACCCAAATATGTTCTCTTTGACACCTCACCTCTTTCTCTTGCAAGTTATCTAGAAGGTTCTTCATCTCCTTAGGCCTATTTTGCATACAAGTGTCAAAACATGATTTTAATTACTTTAGATATAAAAAATCTATTAATGGCCTATTATAATCATATCAGATGTACCCCAATCCATTTTTAGGTTTCAAACTAGCCCCAACAAGTCATTCTCTACCAAAAGCCTAACTTAGGCCTCATTTCTTGTAGCCCTTTTTTGTGTAAACCTCCTTTTGTAGAGAAAACTACAGTGGGTAATTATAATCTAAGGGCATATTTTAGTACTTGGTATGTATTTATAGCTCTATGTTCAATTTCATGCTTTGATAGTGAGTGGATATGTCCTTTTCAGACCTTTCTCTCTCCTAACTAGGCCTCCCTACCAAGAGAGTGAAAAATTATTATACAACCTCCCCAAACATGATAAAACCAAAAAACGTGTGTGATTTAGTTATAAAACATCTTCCCCTACCTCCATGCCAAATTTTAATTTCTAACTACTTGTACAGACTTGTAAAATAGAAAAAATAAGTGGTTTTAGGCCTATTCCATATAGTTATATACAAATCAATGGCACAAGATGATGATTATGGGAGTATTGAACATGTTATTCATGTTTTTTAATTCCACATAATCTATATAGTCATATAATTACATTTCTCTCGCACCTAGTCTTTTAGCCATTCTAGGCATCTTGAAAGTAATTTGAACTCTTAACGATAGTTCATAAACATTAGGGCATGAAACATATTACCAATTACAACAACTTGAATTAAATTAGGGTATTAAACTTCCCATATAATATTAGGGTCCCATGTAAATCCTCTTGACCATACCAAGAAAAAAATTGTCTCTCAACTAAAATCAAGCATTCTATGAGGTCTAAGCAAGTTTTAGGTCTGTAGGTGTTATACGTAAGTTTTTTTGAGATAAAATGGCCTTAATGAGGTATATAATACCTCCTTTTACCTCTTAAAATATTTATATTATCACCTTTATTCATCAAACTCTCTGATCATCTAACTTTCTCAAGCCTAGGGTTTGTGAAACAAACTGACTATGTGACCCTAGCTACTTGTTTCACACTTTTTATCTTTCTACCAATGTATATGAATTCATGGGATGTTTTTTCCACTCAATTATAATTTTTTCAAGGTTTTAAATTTCATTCTAAACTTACTTCCAACTCACCACTTCATCTTTAAGACTGCCTACCCAACAATACTATATATGTGTTAGGCATGTTAGAGGTTACAATAAAGTCTATTGTGTTATTCCACTTTGTTTAAGTCTAAAACTTATGTAGTAAAATTTTCACACCATTTAATCACATCCATGTATCCCCATATCCCTCATACCTTTACTATTTCAAGCAAACCATTACACTAGCCTAGACATGACTATATATGTGCTTATGTTATGCTTAAGGCCCTTATTTAGTCCTTGTATTCAAAATCTACTTGGAGTCTCTTTGAACTCAATGTATTGAGGAATTCAAGGTATTATCTATATTTAATAAAACATAAATTATCCTTGCTTCGTATTTTTCATTTTTTTGATAGACTTTGAATCACTTGAACAATCCTATAGGTTACTAATTATATGTGCACATGCATTTGGCACTATAATTGCCAACTTAGGTGTTTTAGGAGATTACTATCAACACTGGAACTTTAAAATTATTTTTATACCACTTATATAGTTTATAACATCATTAAAATCCCTTTAAGACTCTATAATCTCATTAACATTGCCTAGTAGGTCTATGTATACCACTTGGGACTGTGTAGGGTCTATTTGTGTTGCCTTTGTTGACTGTGTCTAAGGTATTATCCTTAACATCCTCACACCATATCAATTTTCCAATATCTCAAATTTGTTTTATATTATCTAATGAGGGGGGATGGGGGGTTGAATTAGTAGTTAATAATGCTTATTCAATTCCTTAAACTCATTCATCATACATGAACATGAAAGCTTATACATCAAAACATGAACAAGAGCAAACATCATATGAACTCATCATTTATGTGGGAAACCATATAGGGGGATAAAACCCAATATAAATAATAAAAATCAATGGACTATATTAATATAATGATAATACAAATATGATACTTTAAACTAGCTCCAACTGACTAAGGATCATCTACCTCTCAATTTAGTCTAGCTCCAACTAGACCTTTAACTAGCTCTAACTAACAAGGAGGATATAACCCCATAGGTGATGAAGTACCAAATAAAACACATATGATATTATTTCCACCAATAATCTAATGTATTCTACACTTGATGATGACTTTTATTTCTCTAACACCTGCAAAACTTCTCTTCACAAGGCAGGCACACCTACCTCATTCGCTCAACCAAGTCACCCGTTAGACTGTTAGGTCTAATGACTTGTTAGATCATGAACATGATAAATAAAAAATGAATTATCATATTCACCATATTATCTTCCTAAATTACCCATATCTTCTCCTTGACTGAGCTCTTTTATTCACTTTAGTCCACACATTCTCACTCTCTCTCCAAATAGGGCAACTAAACCTAGTATATATTCTACTCTTTCATCGAACCAATCTTAGTCAAAAAATATGCTTAAATTACATGTATAAAACCCAAAATATGTTATTACACATGTTAAATATGAGAATCAAACATTCCATAGGTATTCCATTGCCCTTAAGATCCAAAAATCAATTAGGCCTAATAGAAACCTAAAGGAATTAGGTCTATAAACCAACATGATACTCCTTGGACTCTTTGGTCCACCTTCATACTTCACCAATAGATGAAAAACATCAAAAATATCTTAAATATATCATTTATGACTCCCACATGTATCAACAACATCTTTAACTTCAAACCACTACTCCATCTAAGTTATTCTCTCTCTCACTTCAAGTCTTGTAAACACCCAAAAAATACTATTAAGAAGAACTAAGGAATACTATTGATTTTATCAAAAAAACCTAAAAAAATAATATTTATAGGTCATACATGACATAAAAAACACCACATAATCCATTTTTCACATTCACATAGCTCAGAACCATCCAAACTAACTCACTCCAGATGACCTACTCAAATTGGTCATGCACACTAGAAACTCAGTCAAAAAACTTTGACTACTCCAACCAAAATAGAGAAAAAATACATGTAATAAATATTTTATACTAATATAAGACCAAAAATATCTTACTCACCTCAAAATATACTCAGAATAGTTCGAACTATCCTTTCCAAATAGGCCACTTTAGACTGCCTGTAAGCTCCAAAAACTAGTCATGGAAACATGAATTTATCTCACCAAAAATGGATTTAATAAGATCTTAAAATTAATTAATAATATATTACAAGGAAATTATATCATTCTCCTAAAATTATATTATATGCTTCAATAGCAAAAACTCTTCTAGAAGCTATTTTCACTTCACTAGCTCACATAAACTCAAAAGGACCAAGAAGGTCAACTTTGAATCAACTCCCTGATCATACCACAAGAATGGGATTAAATTTAAATGAATATATATATTTAATAAAAAAAATTAATCACCATAAATCTCTCAAAGTCATTCATAAATACTTGATTACCTTCTCAATTCATCTTCTCACTCTAACTGGTCTTTCTCACTATTTGCTCCATTTCCACTCTAGTGACTAGTCAAATTTAAACTTCTATAAATTTGAAATATAAAGATGAATATTATTAAAACTTTACATATCCATTTTAAAAAAATTATAATATTCATCACATACCCATTAGTTCCCCTAATCATATTCATAAATCTCTCGCAATATCAACATTACTGTTAAGAATCAGTTTCCTATGGGGCCCACACATAGTCAAGAGACAAAAAATACTTTAAAAAAAACTTGGAAGAGTCCTATATAACCCCCAATCATAAAATTTTATCACCAAATCCATTATGATCCCAAACCATCAAGATCTTCTCTATCGAGTCTAAGACTAGGGTTTTGATACTCAAAAACCTCCTTAGCTTCTTAGCAATCATTCATAAAGTTGTGACCATTAAATCCTAAACCAATGATTATAAAATATTATTAAGGACCTTAAACAAATAATCCAAAGAGTTTAAATTCTCGTGCAAACCTTTCATGTGCCAACAAGCATGAGAAACTTCCTCTCAAGCTCTTTGCACTCATTTCTAGCACCCTTTGAAGCTTCTAAACCAACTTTTTGACTTTATAACTCAATATCTGACCTCAAACCTTATAAAAATGATTTAAAAACATTTCATAACAATATCTCATTCAAAAAAAAGCTTCACCAACCTAGAAACACCCTTTGACTCTTCACAATGCCTCACAAGCCCACCTAAGCCAACTAGGCCAATGGCCAAACTATCTTACAGACCACTAGCCACCTCTTGAAAACCATACACCTATCATCTTATCACCCTATACATGTATACCATGCACATGAAAAGTTTACTGATCTCCTCATCATGATATGGCTCTCAATGTACTCAAAACCCCATAGGTAACCACACATGGTCAAGCCCGCAAGGCATAAGATGACTTTCACTCCATCTAAAGACGACCTGGAAGGACTCCAATTACTCTCTCAACCACATGGGCATATGATGTAATCTCTCTCCATGGTCCATTACATCTACTCATGTTTTCATAGAACCAATTTCTACCATGAGATTTTACTAGCAATTTAAGACTAAGCTAAGCACTAAGATCATGCATATTAGACTAAGAACACTCACATGCCACTTTGTCATCACCAATACCACTTGACATTAATGAAAACACAACACTACCAAAAATATCAAAATAATATTCCCCTTTGGTATTGATGGAAAAATCTCCTTTACTCTCTCCCCCTTTGCCAACATGACAAAGTGGACTCATCTATCAGATAAGCTCTTCTATCTTTAATCAAGCAAATTAAGAACACAACCAAGAGCACATACCTTTCTCTCTCATCCTTTGAAACTCAAAGAACACCAATTATCAAAAATAGATCAAAAAGAAACCATAGTGCTTCCCCTTGTACTAATCTCCCTTTAAGAACTAACTTAGGTCATAACTCTAAAAGACCTATAAGATCCTTGGACATGATCAGTAGGAACGCACACTAGCTCCCCCTCAGATCACTACCACTTGAGAGGGAAAGAACTTAGTACCACTTTGAAAAACATTAAACTCAAACCTATAAGTCTCCAATAGACCTAGACAACACTGAAGCACACTCCATTCCTTTAAAAGATCTGATCAGACAACTAAATCTTCTCAAGCAAAATTGAATAGCTAGAATCCAATCTTTCTCCCAAGATACCTAGATCCTTGGACCTATCACTAATTACATAATAAAACATCTCCCCCTAAGAACTTTCTCCACTTTTAAGGCTCCCTTGCAGTCTACACAATCCATGCATACTTTTAGGACCTTCAAGAATAGCTACCATCAACTCAATCAGCAACATGAACACTAAAACACCATGCAAGCTTACATACCAATGTACTCAAAGCACTCTATATATCATTATATTTAATCCAAACATACCACCATACCTATAATACACTTATAATAGGATAACATGCTCATATAAAACTAAAAAATGACATCCTCCTTTGGCAAATTTCTTCAACAATCTTCATTTTCTTCACTAGGCCTATTTAGACCCCTTGTAGCCTTATCTAGCCACTGTAGACCTCATAAATCTCTACTTTGATCACTTCAATCCATAAAAATACATATATTAGATAAACTACTATTCCCCTTTAGACATGCCAAAAATGATCCTTCAACTTTGCTTCTTCTCTATACTTCCTTCACAAGCCTATTAGCCAATTAGGCCTCCTAGAAGACCAAAATTTAAATAACTTGAAATATTATTACCTTTAAACCACTGTTAAAGTTTTTTTTGCTACCCATTTGGCCTTTTTAACTGATTTTAAGCTTCCAACCTCGAACTCCAAAGATAGACCACTTTCTCAATCATGCTTTAAATGAATAGGATTTCAAAGTAAACCTTGGTCAAAGGTTAACCTCTTATCAATGAAGACACTTGAGATAAATACCACACTTGGAGACCATAAGAACACACTACCATACCAAATTAAAATCATACAAACCTTTGGGAACCATGACTTCCTTTAAGCCACCAAACACATGCCCATGAGAAGAGAAGCCTGTGATCACTCAAAAATTTCCACCTAGAACAAAAACATTCATCCACCTATGAAACCTATTAGAACAAGTTTAAAACACATGTTCATAACTTCTTGATCATATAATACTTTATTATACATCTCCAATCTTCATATGACCCTTAAAACAAGCATTTTGGGCATATAGAGTCATCATCTACAATAGGCATCTTGACCAAATGGCCAAAAACACACTTGGGCATCTTAGGAGCATCTCCAATATATCTATCCATATTTGACATGAAAAAACCAATTTTAAACATCTATTAGTTACCTTATATCCACCTTTAAACACTCAAAGAGCTATATTGGCACCTTCTAGGAAGTCATCACTACCAAAATAGGTCAACTCAGACTTTTGACCATAAAACTCACATCTATGCTCATCAAGAACTCAGACCACCTGGGAATGACTCATGAAAATATTTTACATGATCCCATAAAATTAAATACAACTTTCTCCTTGAAATCACTACCCATATCAAGCATCTAAAAATGATCAAAACTGTACTTTAGGACCAGGAGACCTAAACATACCTCTTGAACAATCATCCTTGCTTCTTTCTCTTCACTGACCTATAGGATCAATTAGACCACCTCAATCAAGATTTAACATCTTCACAACATTATAAAAATCTATTCAAGCTTTTTTCAAACAACATAAACCATTAAGATTCAAATAATAGATCAAGTACTTCTAATGGAGCAACTCAACCTCATGATTAAAGAAAATAAGACAACTCTACATGTCACAGTCTTTAACCTTTATAGGCATCTTTGGATCATACACAATATATTTAAATGTCCTTTTCAAGACATTTTGAGGTTACCAAAACATCATGAGACTACTTCAAATCAAAACAAATCATTCATGAATACATCTACAAACTCCTTTTCAAGAATGCAAGAACCTTGTGATGCTACAAGACATACTCATATTCATAATATTTTGAACTCCTTCATGATTCTTTAATTATGGAAAAAATACCTCTTAGACCATAGAACTCTTCTTGAAAACTCTTCATATATACATAAGAATCAACTTTAACAAGCATTATCTAGATTTGAAAACTAAGAACTTGTTATCTGTAGAACATTGAAACCTTCTTAAAACTTCATGAACACCAATTCTCATATTGAAGAACATTGGTCTTGAAAATCCAATCCTTAAATCACTATCTTTCACTTCTTGAGCTAGCTCTTCAAATCTGATATCAAAGGATTAATCTCACCCTCATAGTTAAGACTCAGAACTTATGGTATCTTTATATATGTAACAAAGACCAAACAACATTCTTATAAGCATTTAATGATACTCAGATCATTCTCCCATTCTGAAAAATCTCATCTACAAGGTACACACTCAAAGGTAATTCTTGAAACAACATTCTTCAACTTCTATAGTAAGCATACTCAGAATTTTGATAAGAAACTTAGAATAACATAAAACCTTTTACATCACAAACAATCTCTTTCAAGCACACAAATATTCTTGTGAAGCTATAGCAATAAGAAACATCTTTAGAACTTATATTACTATTATGATATAGGCTTCTTTGAACCTCTTGAGCCATCACACAAGCTTTATAATCACTCTTATAAATCTACAGATCTATTTAATAATCTCAAATCCTATATGGTTAATCACCATATAGACAAGAATGTAAATTCAAACCTTTATAACTTATGATGTCTCAAACAAACCTCAAATATGTCTCATCAACATGATCAAGCTTCTTTAGCTTGATGATCAACTCATCCTTCACTTGTAGACCTCTACCTACTTACTTCACCAAGATGCCTTTACATACCTTTCTTCTACCACCTTCAATAAGCTCTATCATTCAATTTAGGTTTGATCTTGGATTGGATTCAACAAAATTCTTCTCCATTTCAATATTCCTTCTTTTAAAAACCTTCATACTTGAATAACCATCTGTAATAACAAACAACTTACCTTGGCTTGCATGAAGAACAATCCCTACCTTGACATCCTTCTCCATCTTAGAGAAACCTTAAAAGTTCATCAACCCTTGAATTAAAAATTTATAAAACATGAAGAAATATGACAATAACCAGGATACTATACTTATCATCACCAACTCCATCAACTCTACCAACAAGCTAACTAGGTAGAGACCAATAACTAAGCTACTCACAAGATCACCTTTCAAGTTGATTAAGCCTCAAGAAGGACCTAATATGATAAAAATATTTGATATTATATACTGAGAGTGGGGTTAATCAATATTTAACAATTCTTATTCAATTACTTTAACTCATTCATCATACATGAACATGAAATCTTATACATCAAAACATGAAAAAGAGCAAACATCATATGAACACATCATTTTTGTGCGAAATCCTCTAGGGGAGAAAACACACTCTCAATACTAAAAACTAATGGAATATATTCCTATAAGGATAATAAAAATAATATAATTTATACCAGCTCCAACTAATCAAGGAGCATCCACCCCTTAATTTAGTCTAGATCCAACTAGACCTTTAGATAGCTCCAACTAGCAAGGAGGATACAACCCCCTAGGTGATTAAGAAATAACTCAATCACCTATAATATGATGTACACCACTTCTTTGATGTATTTTACACTTTATTATTACCTTCTCTTTATCTAACACCTGTAAAACTACTTCTCTTCATAAGGCAGGCACACCTACCTCATTCGCTCCACCTAGTCACCCTTTAGACTATTAGGTATAATGACTTATTAGATCATGAGCATGATATATCAAAAATTAAATATCCTCTTCATTATTTTATGGTCATAAATGACCAATATATACTCCTTGACTAAGATCTTTTATTCACTTTAGTCCACACACTCTCACTCTCTCTCCAAATAGGCAAAATAGACCTAATATATATACTACTCTTTCATCTAACCCATCTTGGTTGGAAAAGTTGATTAAATTACATATATCACACTAAAATTAGGTTATTACACACTTTACATATGAGAACCAAACATTCCATAGGTCTTCCATTGCCCTTCAGACCCAAATATTAATTAGGCCTAATAAAAACCTAAAGGAATTAGGTCTATAAACCAGCTTGATACTCCTTGGACTCTTTAGTCCACCTTAAGCCTTCAAAAATAGATGAAACACATAAAAAAAATATTTTATAGATCATTTATCACTCCCACATGGATCAAAAACATCTGGAACTCCAAACCACTACTCCATCTAAACTATTTTATCTCTCACTTCAAGTCTTACAAACACCCAAAAAATATTGCCAAGAAGAACTGAGGCATGCTATTGATTTTATCAAAAAACACCTAAAAAAATCATATGTATAGGTCATACATGACATAAAAAACACCTCAAAATCCATTTTTCACCTTCACATATCTCAAAACCATCCAAACTAACTCACTCTAGATGACCTACTCAAATTGGTCATGCACACTAGAAACTCAGTCAACAAACTTTGAATACTCCAACCAAATTAGAGGAAAAATATAATTAAAAAATCCATGTGATAAATATATAATACTCATATAATACCAAAAATCTTTTACCTCAAAATTTTCTCAGAATAGCTCAAACTATCCTCTCTAAATAGGCCACTTCAAACTTCCTACAAGCTCCAAAAACTAGTAGTCACCCCAAATGGATTTAATGAGATATTAAAAGGAATTAATAATATCCTAAAAGGATAATATATTAATCTCCTACAATTATATCATATTTAAATATCAAAAAATTTGATGCAAGCTATTTTCACTTCATTAGCTCACACAAACTCAAAGGGACCAAGAAGGTCAACTTTGAGTCAACTCCCTAATCATACCTCAAGAATAAGAATCACTTAAAATACATAGATAGATTTAATAAAACCATTTAATAACCATAAATCTCTCAAATTCATTCTTAAACACTTGATTACCTTCTTAATTCATCTTCTCATTCCAACTGGTCTTTCTCATTATTTGCTCCATTTCCACTCTAGCGACTAGTCAACTTTAACCTTCTATAAATTTTACACATAAAGATGATTATTATAAAAAAAATTCATATCAATTTTGAATAATTAATAATATTCATCACATACCCATTAGTTCCCCTGATCATATTTAGAAATGTCTCACAATATCAAAATTACTGTTAAGAAGCACTTTCATGTGGGGTCTACACAATCAAGAGACCAAAAATACTTTCAAAAAAACCTATAAGATCCTATATAACCTCAAATCATCATATTTTATCACCCAATCCATTCTTAAGCCCAAACCATCAAGATCTTCTCTATCAAGTCTAACACTGGGGTTTTGATACTCAAAAACCTCCTTAGCTTCTTAGAAATCATTCATAAAGTTGTGACCCTTAACTCCTAAACAAATGCTTGTAAAATATTCTTAGGGAACTTCCAAAACTAATCCAAATATCTTAGCTTCTCATGAAAACCTTTCACATGCCAACAAACATGAGAAACCTCCTCTCATGCTCTTTGCACTCATTTCTAGCACCCTTTGAAGCTTCTAAACCACCTTTCTAACTTTGTAGCTCAATCTATAACATTAGAACTTACCAAAATTCTTTAACAATCTTACCTAACCATATAATGCAAAAACAAGCTTCACCAACTTGTAAATACCCTTTGACCCTTCATAAGGCTCGTCAGCCCACCTAGGCCAACTATGCCAATGGCCAAACTATCTTGTAGACCACTATCCACCTCTTGAAAACCATACACCTATCCTATTATCACCCTATAAATGTATATCATTCACATTATAATCATACTAAGCTCCTCATCATGATATAGTTCTCAAAGTACTAAAAACCACATAGGCAACCACACATGGTCAAGCCCACAAGGAAAAGGATGACTTACACTCCATTTGAAGACCACCTAAAAGGAATATAATTACTATCTCAACCACATGGAAATACCATGTACTCTCTCTCTCTCTCTCCATGCTCTATGCTATTTACTCATGCTTCCATAGAACCAACTGCTCCCACAAGCTTTCACTAGCAACCAAGACTAAGCTGAGCACTAAGATCATGCATATTAGACCAAGAACACTCTCATGCCACTTTTTCATCACCAATTCCACTTTACATAAATGAAAACACATCACTACCACCAATATCCCAAAAAAATGTTTCACTATTTCTTAGACCTTTGACTTCTTCATTTGATTAGAGCTCCTCAATCTTGCAAATGGCCTAACTATGTGTTTGAATTATGTAGGTAGGGTAAATTTTTGACCCCTTATTTAGACTCTTTCATATCAATATATTAATAAATTTAAACTCATTTTTATCCTTCAAATCATACGCAAACACCACTATGTCAAGATTTAGATGGTCCTTGAGTCACCCAAATGGACCTACATGTGACTATATTATCATACATAAGTGTTTAGAATTAGGTCTACAATCTTGGTGTTTTAAGAAATCCTTCTTGCCATAGTGAACCCTTAAACCTATTAATATGCTATTTGTCTAACTAATTATCTCATCCTATGTCTTGAAACCTCTATATTCTCTTCAACATTTCCATCTCAGGGTAGTCCTTTCAAATCCATATAAACTGGTTATAGGTGACCCTTGAATAGTTGATTGTGTGCATTACTTTGTTCTTTATCCTTCTCCTATCACTATTTATAATATTTAATGATTTATAAATCCATTTATGTTTTCCTAAGTCCCTCTTAGTGTTTTAAACTTCATTATCACCTTAAAATCATCCTATCTCTTCTGACTTCACTTGTTATCATACACAGTCTATAGGTGTATATTAGGAGCATTTTTATTAACTAAGTCTTAAATTAGTAATGAATTCAAACACTTAAAAATTTCCATTGGTCTATAAAACTTTTCAGAGTGAACCATAACCATGTTTATTATGTATATACAACATTCTTAAATATTGACACCATGATTTCCTAAACTTGCAGACCTATGGGCTTGTAGGAGGTGAAGACTATAATTTGTGTTTAAAACCTTGAAAAATGCAATGTGAATGACTAATATGAACTCAAATACTAGTTAAACCATTATATAAACACACTTATCATGAGGAAAAGAACTCCCAATCCTCTAAAACATGAATACAGTCATCAAAATGCATGTTATGCAAACCCACATAATACATAGTCTATAAATGTGAATGGAGCTATGGATATTTATTAAAAATTTTACCTTCATGGAAAGTTTGAGAAATAATTTATGATCTTTATATGATTGTTTAAGACTCATACAAAATTTCTTATTTAGAAAATTTTCCACCATTATGCCTAGAAAGCTCAAGAAAGACCCCTCTCATGGTTGACTAGTAAATTGTAGACCCTTAACTTATTAGATATTGTTAATAAATATAAGGATACAAATATAATAACCAATTATACAATTTTGGATCTCACCAATACTGCAATCAATTCCCAAAGTTTTAGACTCCCACCTTCTCTCTCTTAGTCATACCATCCACTTCAGTTCAGCCTATGTGAGCTTGTGAAGGAATCAATAAGAGAGATGATTTTTTATGTGTTATTATGACCTTTTAACTATTTTATAATCACTATGTTAGACCTGATAAAACTTTAACATGCTAAAAATTTGATTTATCTACATATTCTCTCTCTTCCCATATTGTACTTATTTGGGAAACCACTAAAACTAACTTTTCTTAATCATAACTAATTTTTTATGACTTGAAAGACCCATATTTACCTTTATTAACTTTTAAAATGTTTTTCAAAGAACCACACGTGACCCTTTTTTGTTTAGGAGACTCAAATAGACCAAAAAACATAAAAGAGACTTACCTTAATATTTTCAAATTTACCTTAATAAATGCTAATAAGGTATTTTGACTCATATAGGACCTCCTAAATCACATAAGGTTAAATTTTTTTTCCTATAGGGATCTTATTTTGACCTGGGGGTCAAAATTAGATAATAGGTCCCATAACCCATAATCAACATTGATATTCCTTAGTCCTCTTTCTATCCCATAATTAAGTGCCATTTATAGCCAAAACTACCCATGTTTCCTTAAAAATATATTAAGTTTCCATTTCAAGAATCTTGGCATAAATTCTATGAGTATTGGTGAAATCAATAATAAATTTAATGGAAATGTTATACATATTAGTGGAATAGTTGACTATATAAATATTTGACCTTTGTTATGTATTATCAAAAATGACATGTAGATTAACAAAAACACACTATAATTAGTAGAATCATGTTTTGTATTAGCAAAAATGTTTTTTGACTAGCTAACAATGTTTATAGGGATTAGCAAGATCATTCTAATCTTGGTGAAACATGATGTATGATAACATAATCATTTATAATTACTAACTATGTGTTTTTACAAGTTCAATGGAAATGTGTTATAGTTGAGTAGAAATGTTGTCCACTTTAGTGGAAATGTTATATAGTTTGACATAAATATGGTATACTTTGGTGAAATATCAATTTTTTATTTGACTATTATTTTACAAAGTGATGGAATTGCCTTACTAATTGGTGGAAGTACCTTGAAGATTTTTAGAATCACCCTACTAATTGATGGAATTGAAATACAGTTTGGTAGAATCACTCTATGGTTTGGTGAATTCACCATGTGGTTTGGTAGAATCAACATGTAGTTTGGTGGGTTTGCACTATTTTTTATTTGTAATACCTACCTTATGGAGGCCATAACTTTTGACTTGGGTATCTGTTTGACTTCCCATTTGTGGATAAATGAAGGTATTTAAAAGATACACACAAAAATAAAAAAATAATTATTAGTGACTAAATCTACTTAATTTTTAGTAGAATTGCAAAGAGAGTAATGAAATCACTATTTCACTAACTTTTATTTTTTTAAAAGTGACATAATTGATACGTGTTTTAGCAAAATCACTCATACTTTGGAGAAATTACTTTTATGTATCTGACTGTGTTTTGAAAGTATTGGTGAAAATGTGTTTTAGATTGGAAATTTTTATCATACTTTAGTGAAAATTCAGTTTCTATTTTCTAACATTTTCTTTTTCACAAAGTGGTAGAATCATTCTACTGATTGGTAGAATCATCATGTATATTGGCAAAATTGACAACATTTTGAAAACTAACCCATTTGTATGTTTTATAAACTTTTTAAAGGATAACCATAAAACTAATAATTTATTGCTTGAAATTTTTTTCCCATCAAAGATAAAACCAAACAAACAAATATTCATAAAATTTTATTTTGGTACTTCAAAATGAATAAATACTTCAAATTTGGTGTATTAAAATGAATAATTTACTTGTTTTACTTGATTATGTGTCTCTGTGTAATAGCCTAAGAGCGTATGCTCTCCCATTTCCCATTCTTAGGATTTTATGTGATAATAAGTGTTTTGGTTATCTTCCCCATCCCAAAGTGGAAGATACGAATACTCTCCTCAAGCCCTTCATGGGACCTTGAGGATCAAAAACATTTGAACCTTAATTTTATAATTTTTGGATACATGACTTAAACCTTGATAAAAAATTAGAAGTACTTAGGGTGTGGTGATTTATAATTCATCCCCTAGCATGTAAACCAACCATGTGTTCCAACAAGGTATATAAATTAGGAAGGAATTATAATTATTGGCTAAATAGTTACATGTTTTAAGCGTGTTAGGAATTAAGGAGCTCTAGTCCAATACACAATCCATAAAAAACACTCCTGATGAATGATTTTCTCTGACTCTCCACTAAAATCATATGTATGGAGTAGTTGTGAAATGAAAAGACCCTTTCATGAAGCCTATTATCACTCTCTTCCACTGAATTAGGTCATATCACACCATAAGGTATATAGGGGATACACCTAGTTGAGACTATTTTGTATAGCTTAAGATCATTTAGTTGAAAACAATTATCATTTGAGGGAAAAAAAAATTTCTAAATATTACTGATCATATGAATATACGTAGTGAGGGTTGGGAGACCAACCTAGTCACCACTTTGCACAAGTATAATAGTGGGTTGATTAGTTACATTATACACCTATTAATAATATCATATGGATTGTTTATTTCATGCTATTTTTTAATTTTGTTATACCCATATTATTTTTCAAACCTATACACTTCAAACAAGTCCAATATTAACCAAGTTTAACTATTTTCTATCAACCATGTTAATTATCATGAATCAGGTCTACTTTGACCATATCAAAGTTAAACATCAATGTCAAAATTCAAACCAAATTCAGCATCCAAAATTTGATTAAATTCAAAAAAAAAACTATTTAAGGTGAATTAATATAAGTTAAAGTTCAAACCAAAGTTAAAGAAACAAGTCAAATCCAAAAGGTTAACACCAAGGCAACTTTGACCAAGTCAAATACTCCAAATCAAATCAAAAAGTTGAATCAAATCAAGTCAAGTCAAATCAAATTCCAAAATCCAAAATCCAAAATCAAATAAGGTCAACTTTAACCAAGTAAAAATCATATACCAAAGTTGAAATGTTGACTATCCAAGTCAAATCTAAAATCAAACCTCTAACTTGGACTAAATCAAATCAAAGTCAAAGTCAAAACTTAAACAAAGTTAAAGATCACATTGAAATTAAAACATCTAATATCAAGTTCAACCATATCAAGTCAAGTCAAACATTAAAATCCAAATTAGGTCAAATTTGACCAAGTCAACCATGTAAAATTATGTTAACTTTGACCAAGTCACATCAATTCCTTGTCAATCATATCCAAATTCAAATCACATCTTATCTTTCCATTCAATCTCTTCCACCTATTAGTTATGAATGATAAAAGGAAAACATCCATCTTTTCTCCCATATAAATTAAATCACATCAAACATCAAATCAAATGCAAAATACCAATGAAATCTAACATCAAACCAAATCCAAAATCATAATTCAAATCACATACACACATTCAAACATCAAACAACCTAAATCAAATGACATCCAAAGACTAAAAAATTCAAATCATGGCATATCAAAACTTGTTTAGGTAAAATCCCAATGCCTTTCATAATCTAAATAGTATTTTAGCATCATCATCCCAATGTAAATACATAATTGACCAAATCTTATAGATTATCCAACATGTATCCCACCTAACATATGTTCTTGGCCCTTCATCCACCAGTCTAAAGCTCAACTTCCCTAAGTCACAAACATCAAACAATCAATTATTCAACACCCATCTAACCTTAAAGACACATCAAATCAAAAAAACCAACCATATTTTTTCATCACCTCTTCAAGGATATTAATTTATGTATGAATTAGGTAAATCCAAGTCTGAGAAACATCGATTAAGGATATACAAATATCCCTTTCTAGATCAAAATCAAACTTTTCCACTTCCACGTAAAGGTTAATATAATTGACCTATCCTTAACCAATCCATCTTCAATGAATCCATTTTTGTCAAATCACCCATATTTAACCAGTCCTAGACCAATTTTTTCATATACATCTTTGGCAAAGGACCCATATTCAATGAACTAATCCTTGATGAACCATCACTTGACCAATCGCCCTCCTTGGTCAACTTGTCTTTGAACAACCTATATTTGACCAAATACTTATCTTTAAAAAACTACAAGTCCTTTATGAAAACATATTTGAATATATCATCTTTGGCCTATCACTCCATGTCCCATAACATAATGAATTGTTTGACACTCAACATAACATCCCCCAAGTGACAATATAGCTTGTAGAAAAACAACATAAAAACATCTTCTATATAAATAGACCCATCCTAAATAATAAATCAACATTAGAATCAGAACCAACATCAACATCCTATCAATTTTTCAAGTCTTTATTTATCAAATATAGATTCCTTATAGAAGAATAAATCAAAAATAACAATCAAACATGGTTACATGGAGACAACCCCATGACTTATTTCTAGAGTAGCACATGTCCTATCACAATTAGAGTCCTTGAAAGTGTGAAATACAATGGGAAAGGCATTAACCACCATGAATAAACAATTATCAAGCCCATCTATGTATATGCACACAAAAGTTCTCATAGCATTAGATTCAAACCATATATAAATCCATATAAAGATGTTCATGACACTTCCATAGTTTTGAATAAATCCTTGTCCAACATTGAAACTTGTGCCATTCATAGTCATTATGAGGACCACACTACCACCCATCCTATCATCAATACCATCCATGATTTTCACCATTTCAAAACTCAATCTCCTACACTTATGAATTGAGACCGATAAAATCACTTACCATTAGCCTTCTTCCATAATAATCAAACAATGGAAGAATTCATGATTTACATCCAACAAGAAGAGCGTAAAGTAACATCAAAATATCCTATGGAAAATAAAGTAGTCCTCAATCAAAATCCAAAATATGAGGTTAGATTGAACACCATCATTCTTGTTCTCATTTTTCATCATATAACTATGTTTTCTAGTCCAAGATCTTGATCCTGGAGGCATCTATTGGATTAGATGCATTAAGTGATATTGAGAAACAATTATGGGACTTACATCCTCTCATTTTATTATTTTTATGAGAATAATCCAGGGTATAAGCTATAGGTATGGGGATATATTATATAATCTACTTGGAATAGATTTCCAAGAGATGCAACACTACCACCAGAGGTCTAATACCAATTTTATCACTAACTCAAAAAACTTATACACTTATAGTTAGAAAAAATTCAACATATTAAATTTTAGAGCTCTATTTTGCTTCACTTCACTATTTATAAATAAGTGGAAAGATCACTTGTTTAAAAATAAACATCAAAAGGGAGGGATGGTAAGTTAAAATGAAATTATTTTGATTACAGGGAAACACAAATGCTTCTAAAACTAAAATAAATACCTATTTATTGTTTCACCATTGTCTAATAAGTTTCACAAAGGTTTAGGCTTCAATCACGCATGGAGAGATTTTGAGGAGAGAGGGAAATTATTAATTCTAAGACTCCTTTAATGAATGGACTATAAATAGGTTTGTATTTAACTACACACAAATCCTTATTGACTTTCAATAAAGCGAATATAATAAAAAAAACTAACTAATATAGTGGAAGCATTTTCTAGTTAATTCATAAAATCTATAGAAAAACACAAATTATAGTCTTATATTATTAATGTCAATCCATAAAATTAGAAATAAAGTGGAAGAACTTCAAGGCAACCAAACATATTTACATAGAAAATCAATTTTGCATTTATTTTGACATCATTTATTTTTAAAATAGATTTTAACCCTCCTAAAAAACTAGGTAAATGTGTGTGTGTGTGTGTGTGTGGGGAATGAGATCCCACTCTTGGCCATCATGTTATGAAATTTAAAACCAAATTATGTCAAAATATTCCTTTTTCCAAAATAGATAAGATAAAACAAAATTACATGGCCCATTAAAGAGCATTGAGGAGAGGTATAATGAGGGCCACTTCTTAATAGTTATAATAAGCTTCACTAAGTTACCAATGATTATTTGATAAGGTCAAACCTTTGTAATTTAAAAAAATACTTATGTATAAGCTTATTTTCTAAATCTATTATGTGTAGTAATTGTGAGGAACACACACCTCTTTTACCTCTATGACACTATGAATGATTAGCCACATGGTGCTTTACCAATATATTGACTACTCAGTCATTTTAAAAATGACAAATGTCTTTTTATAATGTTTTTGGGCCCACCTTCATGTATTTCACTTATGTTTTGAAGTCAAAACAACTGTCTCAATTGAGTGTCTTGGGATTATGACACTTGTCAATTTTTTTTCTCAATTAGAATTTATGTGGACCTTTCATTTAGTCTATGGACCAAAATTGAACCAGATGCCAAGTCACTTTGAAAATCATAGATATGTATTTATAGTTAGCTTAGAACCCATCTTCATGTATGGAATATAATTTTTCCCATGTATAAGTTACTTCACATCATGGAACTTGGTATATCCTCACCCTTCCACTAGGTTTGAACTCAACACTTTATACCATTAGCCCCCTTTAGGAATGAGCGAGATATATTCTATCACATGGCATGATCTCACTCTTTTACTTAATCATAGAGATTTTATGCATGTGACCCCATGGTTCAATAAGATGTTGACACATGGTAAAATCCTATTAATCTTAGAGCTTATAATATTTGTATTATCTTTTGCTACATCTATAGGTTTTGAATGAGTAGGATGATTCCACATGGATGGCCCTCACTTTTCCAAAGGGTTTTTGATAGTTGAATATGTGTATATCTACCTACAAACTTTAAATGAGCAACATTATGCCATGTGGATGAACCTCACATTTTTTTAGGACAACCTATCTTCATAATATTTGCTTGATCTTGTTAGTAATGAATGAACAAGATGATGCCATGTGCATGATATCACTTATCTGGATGGTTGGTGAAACTCATGAATTGTGACTCTACCTATAGGCTCTAGATGAGAGGGATGCTACCATGTATATGGCCCTTGCTTATTTGGATTATTATGGAACCTCAAGACTTGGGCCTACTTCTATTAGTCATTGATGAGAATAATTATGCCACATGACATGATAACACTTATCTATATTCCTAGGACTTGGGTGCTTCACTATTTTTCTCCAAAGAAATGAGATGGAGATATGTGGATAAATATCATTAATTTTCATGTTTGTAAAGTCATTGCGCTATCTATTTTAGTTGATAGAGGTGAGTAACCAATATGAAGACATATGGCACAATCTTGATTGCTAAGGTGCTCAAATGGAAATGACTTAGAATGATTACCTCATAATCCATGGAGAAGTGAGATGAATACATGCATCCCAATATTATAAACCTAGGTAGTCACCAAAGACAAATACTTAACCATTTCAAAAACCCTTCATGAGGAAGATGTGTGTCAACATGTGGAATGATCTTACAGTGTAGGATATAGCCATTAGAGTTCAAACTATAGGGACCTAACCACTCTTAAATTTGATAATTTCTCTAGGTTCAAAAGAGACATGAAATGATGGTCCATGGAAGAAATTTTCGGTAAAATGAATTAGTAGGAAAAGTCATTCATTTTATAGGGCACCTTTCTGAGCTAATCAAGTAGGTTTTGGTGAGGTTACTCTTTGAATCTAAAATAATCCCAAGAAGAATAAAGAACTTTAGGCCAAAAATCAAGTTATCCTAGTTATTCCATAAAGCCAAAATCTAAATTTGTTAAATGGCATAGTACCAAGAGAAAAATAAATGCATAAAATAACTTCAATAAATGTGTCCATTTCAACCTTTAGACTTAGGTATCAATCAAATTACTAGTGTAACTATGGGAACACTTAGTCTAGAATTAGATCAAGACATCATTATAAATAAAAGACTTAGACTTAGACAATTACTTATAGATTAGATTTGGAATAATTGATTTGAAAAAAAGACATGAACATGGAATTTAACCTCAAATAGGGACTTAATTTGAAAATTTGAAAATAGGGCATGTTGGTTACAACAAATGGCAACTATTATAGGGAAAACACTGCCTCAGCCTTTAGTATCTAGAGTGTGGGCCTCAATTATTGAACTATGAGATAATAAAATAAATATACCTTTATATTAACTTATAGTAAAATATAGTGCTCCATTCTAATTCAATAAATAACATCTTAGGCCTTGTCTCCTTTAAAGGGTCATTTTGGGTAAAGAGTGATTCTGTTGTTATTTTTAATACATTAGGCAAGCTTAGACATACCTTAGGTACTTAGAGCTTCTTGAAAGGTAATTTATTTAAACATTTTAACTAAGGTAAGGAAGGATTTGGAATTACTCTATTTCCATCTAGGTTCTATATCCTTAAAAAATATGCCTTTTGTACCACTCATAGCCTTGCTTTATTTCCAACCAAGTTGGAAAGCCCATGATGGAGGTTGCCCAAATCACCCTTTCTTAGGAAGAAACTTAAATTTTATTGGGATTAAAAATTCCTTTCATTTTTATGTTTATTTTGCTTAATATAGGTGGTTTTGGGACCAATATAGACAAGGTGTAGTAATGGTTCAATGAACTCATTGTACCAAGAAGGTCCTTTACTTGATCAATGATTTGACTGTGATTGATATGCTCCTTTTAAGTGCCATGATGACATTTATTAAAATAGGTATTTTATCAATTTACTTACTCAATTATGAATTAGTGACTCCTAATCCTTTAGTGTCTCAAAATAAGTTTCTTTGCTTATCACATTATTCAATAATGGGGGTTCAAATTTTGCCTTCCAATTATAGGACAATGTTTTCAATCCCTTATCAATTTTAAAGTGATAAAACTAAGGAGCATGGGGTTTAAAATTTAGATTAGACTCTATCTTATCAAAACTGGCTGAGCTAATTCTCAACCTAAATCATGGTAAAAAGGTACAATCACTATAAGGTTATAAAGGCAAAATAAGGGATAAACAATAAAAATCCCCAAATTAGAAAAAAACATGCCAAAATAATAGAAATCAAGAAAAATAAAGCAAAATAATAACAAAATAGAATCAAACAAATACCTAAAGTAAACTACCTAACTCTAATCTAATATTTACATTACCAGGCTTTGTTAGAGGAGATATTTTGATATTTTATTGGAAGGGACAACTGAGAAGTAGTACTTTAAGAACTATCCATTCAAAAGTAATGGGAGGTAGTTTCCTTCAAGGTATTTCTATCAAAATGTTTTCTTTCCCAACAACATAGAGATTTGGTATGGGCCAATACAAAGTGGGTTATGTTTGGAATGATGCCCTTTCTTCTCATGTGATTTATCCCATAAAAGGACTAAGTGTGATATCTAAAATAACTTGACCTTTGACCTCTTATTGAACCATCCCTTGACCATCACTTTATGTTTACTAAGTTCTACAAAGTCTCTTCCCATACACCCTCTAATTAGAAAATGGTCAATAGCCTTGAGATTTTATTTTCAATATCTTCCATGTACTCTTACATAAAATTTTAGGTTGGAAACTTGAGGGTCATTGGGAAGATAGGCTCTAACCCATATACTAGAGAAAAGGAGAGGTTATGAGGGGTTACTTATATCTAGTGTGGTCAACCTAAAAAACATATTTTAATAATGAAAGCAAGCCATGAATTCCTTAGCTTCTTCTTCAGATAGAGGTTTAGGATAATTGAGTTTATAGTTATTTATATAGAGCCATCCTTTATTTATCATGTAGTGAGCTATTTTTAGCATGAAATCTTTTTTTCATCTGATTAAGTCTTGGAGGAGGACTTAAATAAAGGAAATAGTGGACAATTGGATCATACCATTATTGATGGACCATTTTTGATTAGTCAAATTATAATACCATGATCCTTGGGTTAATTTTAGTGATGAATTTAGTAATGCCTTGGCCTTGGCGGATCAAGACAAGATTTATCTCAAAGTCATAGTCTTATAGTTTGGCCATCCATCAACCTCTGCATTATCTTATCTCATTCTAACTTAGCATTAGATTTATAACTAGGTTTATGATGATGGAGTGCACCTTATTACTTATAATCTATCATTATAATTTATTCATAGCCTTGACTAGGGTGTAAGAATTGTTCAAGGTGGAATACATCAGCTATGAATCCTTTAATTTTATTCTTACAAAAGTAATGGGTGCTCATCTTCATCCAAATTTTGGGTGAGCACTAAAACTATGGTGTCTTCTAATGTGAAGGAATAATGTGAAGGAATAGAGGTAAAAGTACTTTGTATAGTTTGGTCTTATTAATAACAATTCCTACATGACAACTTCCTTGATTTATCAGAAGGATTACCTAGCTATAGGATTCCACTCCACCTTTTCATCTTATTTCAACATTGCATTCAAAGGTTTAAATTTTTTGGTAAAACTAGATATGAATTTTCATACAAAGTTAATCTTACCAAAGAATGACATTAATTCCTTTTTGCTTTTAGGCAAAGGTATATTATAAATCACATTGGTATGCTTAGGGTCTATATAAATACCTTCCTTCATGATGATATGACTGATAATGTGACCTTTAGTAACACCAAATATATTTTTCTTTAGGTTAAGAAATATATCATAACTTCTACACATTTTAAATATATTTTGAAGATGGTGAATATGATCATATCTTCACTTTGAAAAATATTCAAGTCATCCATGTAAATAATAATTTACTTACCTATTATACCTTCAAAAGTGAATTCCATATCTCTCTAAAAGGTGGCCCCTATGTTAATAAGGCCAAATTAATTTTTTTTTAAGTTAAGGCTCCCCACTTGGTTGTAAATACAATATTTGTTGGAAATATTGTCATTGATGTCAAATTAGCATTTAATGTCTAAATGTGTTTTTAATGTTTATATCTTGGCTAAATTGTGTTAATATTAATTAAATATTAATGAATATATTTTTGGTTGCATAAAGACAAAAGAGGGCTCATGAGGAAGTCGAAGAGTCATCACTAAAGACAAAAGAGGAAAAGGACACAATTCTCCATGAAGGGTCACCTTGAGGAATTTGAAGAGTCATCACTAAAGATAAAAGAGTGAAAGGATGCATTTTCCCATGAAGGGTCACCTTGAGGAATTTGAAGAGTCACCAAGTAAAGACAAAGAAAGGATTATAAGGGTCATGTAAGTTTGGCACAATTTTTTATGTGAATTGAAAGGTCTCAAAGGGTGAATGGCAAAGGTCATTTGGAAAGCTATAAAAGGAGGCTTGGGAAGCCATTTTGTATTGTGAAAGAGAGAATTATTTGTAATTATCATATCTATCTTATAAGAGTAAAGAAGAGATATAGTAGTGTGCTATCATTTGTTAAGAAAGCAACATTGAGAGATAGTGGTGTTTTATACACAAGAGGGGTTGGTACTCCTGTGGGTGGGGTGCTCATGAATCATTGCTATGTTGGTGATTAGAAAAGAGGTTGGTGCTCCTACAAGTTGGTGCTTGCAAACTTTGTAAACTTTAGTTGGTGCTTATTTATATACTTGAGATTATTCTCTATGGTTTTTCTCACTTTGGGGTTCCACGTTAAAATCTAGTGTCTCTCTCTCTATTTTGTGATTTATGTTATTGCTTTTAGTTTTATTGCATTTATTAAATATATGAATAAGTGGTTAAAGTAAAGGAATTTTATTAAGTAAAAGAGATATCCCATGCTTAACAATTGGTATCAGAGCAAGTTCCTTCAAAAAGAGTTTAACTTAAAGGTAGATCAGGGAAAGCACAAGATGGCGAAGCAGCTAAAGAAGGAGAATCAAGAGTTGAAATATATGGTTGAGGCTCTTAAGGAATATGTGTGTATCTTGGATTCTATGTTGGCTATAAAAGCAAAAGAAAATAAGACATTTATTCAAGATTTTAAGAATAAACTAGAGGTTGCAAATTCAAGCTTGAAATCAAGATAAGAAGAGTGTGATCAGTTTAAGGTTGAGTTAGGTTCTTTGAAGGATAAGCATGAGAGGCTCATAATCCAGGTTGAGAAAGATCATGAAATATGAATCTAAGGTATGAAGGATGAAATTTTTAAAGGTAAATTGAAGAATCCAATCAGGCAGCCCAATGCTTTTAGGTTTTCAAATCCTTTTCATGGCCATTGTTTTATTTATCATCATGTTGGTCATAGGGCAAGAGATTGTATGAGGAGAAGAAATTAGTCAAAGGGAGATCTCTATCACATTCAAGAAAAAGGCATGAGAATTATTGTTTGCTTTTGTTATCATAAGGTTGGCCATATTTTTAAATTATGTCCAAATAGAGTAAAGAGATCTTCAACATATGTCAAAGGCTACGGAGCCCCTAGAAGGTATGAGAAGAGCCAAATCTAGGTTTGGAGACCTAAGATAGTAAAGGTTAATCAGGATGAGTTTAAGATTGAGAATAAATTACTTGTTACAGTGGATAAATAATCAAATAGGAAGGACTATGAAGAATCTCTTGTTATATTTGACCATGATCCTTGTCAAGATAAGATAGTTGCAAGATTTTAGAAGATGAAAAACATCATGAATGTTAAGGTTAGTAAGTCAAATAAGTTAGACATGATTTAATGGATTCTAAGAGAAAGATGCAAGAATATCAAGGAAGTAACAGAGGAGATGTGGGAATCTCTTGATATTTTTTTCAAGGACCCTTTGTGTGGGGTTTCTCTTCTAGGATTTAAGGAGACACTTTTAAGAAAAATTGAAGCATGGTGGATGATGTTGGGTCTTTGCTATGTTGAAAAATTAATTTGTATATCATTTGAGGGAGAGATAACTGTAAGCTCCAAGATAGACTCTTGCCATTAATGTCAAAGGGGATAAGTATAGGAATAGGTTCAGGAAATAGAATGTTATAGTAAGGGGGAGTTATATATTTTTTTAGTTGGTTTAGTTTACAAGTCTCAATTTCAAGTTGGCATGTGCAATATAGGTTTTTATAATTGGTGATAGATTCAAGTTGCCATCAAAGACAAAGGGGGATATTATTGTAAATATTGTCATTGATGTCAAATTAGCATTTAATGTCTAAAGGTGTTTTTAATTTTTCTATCTTGGCTAAAAGTGTGTTAATATTAATTAAATATTAATGAATATATTTATGGTTACATAAAGACAAAAGAGGGCCCATGAATAAGTTGAAGATTCATCACTAAAGAAAAAAGAGGCAAAGGATGCATTTCTCCATGAAGGGTTACCTTGAGGAATATGAAGAGTCATCACTAAAGACAAAAGAGGAAAAGGATGCATTTCTCCACGAAGGGTCACCTTGAGAAATTTGAAGAGTCACTATGTAAAAAAAAACAAAGAATTCAAAGGGTCATGCAAGGGTGAATGCTAAAGTCATTTGGAAAGCTATAAAAGGAGGCTTGGGAAGCCATTTTGTATTGTGGAAGAGATAATGATTTGTAATTATCATATATAGCTTAAAAGAGAAAAGAAGAGATATATTAGTGTGATATAATTTATTGAGAAAGAGACATTGTGAGATAGTGGTGTTTTATACACAAGAGGGGTTGGTGCTCCTATGGGTGGTTGTTCATGAATCATTGTTGTGTTGGTGATTAGAAAAGGGGTTGGTGATCCTACAAGTTAGTGCTTGCAAACTTTGTAAACTTGAGTTGGTGCTCATTTATATACTTGAGATTGTTCTCCATGATTTTTTCCACTTTGGGTTTCCACATTAAAATTTGGTGTCTTTCTCTCTATTTTGTGGTTCATGTTATTGCTTTCAGTTTTATTGCATATCTTGAATATATGATTAAGTGGTTAAAGTAAAGGAATTTGATTAAGTAAAAGATATATCCCATGCTTAAAAATATTGGCTTGATTTTCTAGGTTTAAAAGAACCTAATTATATCATAAGAATCCATCTAAGAATAACATCATTTGGGATTTACTAACCATATGCATTACCTCATCTAAGGAAGGCAAGCAATAGCTATCTTTGTGAGAAGCTCTATTAATATTTATAAAATCCACACACATGTAAATTTTTCCATTTTTTTTATGGACTGACAATAAGTTAGCTAACTAGGTAGCGTGATGAATTGTGAATATGATCCCAACTTAGAGTATTTTGTATACCTCTTTGTGAATAAGTGGTTCTAATATTGGGTTCACAAGTCACTACACATGTCTAAAGGGCTATTGATTCCATTTGAGTGGGATATTTTGAGTTATTACCTTTAATTAGAATACCTTAAGGTCTCCATAGGCCCAAGCAATAAAATATTTATACTATAGTAAAAAAATTTTGAGTTCATCTTTGAAAAAGTGAAACTTAGACCAATATGAACATCTCAATACTAGTCTGGTGATTCTAGATTAATCACTCTATAATTTTAGTATTAGTGTATTGACCTGTTAAGTTTATGTGTGGGATTGTTAAGGTCAAACACTATCTAAGTATATCATCCATTTTGTGACTCAATTTTATTTCAAGTTCATAATGCAATATGGGTCAAATTATTCATTTCCAAAGTTATCTCTTTCTACCTAATTTATAACTTGGGTCTCAAATACCCCCAAGTTATTGAGTCATTCTAAAATGTGGTGATCATATTTAAAGAAATAAAAAAATTTCACATTGTTTAGGACTAAAGGTCATGGGATTAGCTTTCCTAAAAATTGTTACAACCTTGAGTTATTTAGGAGTCTGAGGTCTACAGCAATAGTTGCTAATGAATTGGCTATTTAATTTTCTTATCTAGGAATGGGGATGACATTGAAAGAATTGAACATTTCTATAAAATCCCATGACTTATGTTAGTATTTCATCAAAAAAGATAGTTTTAATTATAAATTTATCTTAAATTGGTTCAATAATAGTTTAGAATCTCAAAAAACTCTTAGTTATTTGACCCCATGTTTCAATGCAAATTGCAATCCTAAAATCAAAGCTTCATATTCCACTAGTTTGTTGGTGTAAGGGAACTAGAGCCAATAGTAAGATAGGGGTCACTTACCTAATGGGTCAATGAGAAGAATTCATACTTCATAACCTTGTTTATAATGGGCCCCATCAAAGTACAAGAACCATAGACCTAAAAATTCAAGATCTTTATTATCTTTGGTTTTCAATACATTTTATAGACAAAGTATAAAACCTATGTTAGAGGATACTAGGTTCACTCTTTTCTTAACTGCATTATATTTCATGATCATGTGGTTCATTTTGGGTTCTTTTTCAACACATATATAATTGGCTACATGTCTATAAGGGAACCACATATGGGAGAATTACTTAGCCTTGTATCCATTCAATGTTTTAAACCAGTCTCTATTAGACAACATCCCATAAGCCTTTAGGATTTCCACTAGTTTAATATCCATAAATTATTGGACCATAGGCTTATATTCTAGTTACATATGAACATTTAAGATCTCACCCACTCCCTTAACTTAAAACTTATCCAAATAGAATATTATTTTGTTTACTTAGTAGGTGTTAGTCTTAGTTTCTGACAAATTCCTGTAGGCATGAAATCTATAGAGGCCCCTGAGTCAACTAGATAATTATGAATATTCATCCCAAACATCCTAACCATAAGGGGGAAAGGTGGGACCTCAGCATTATTTTTGTGTATTAGCATATTAGTTTGCATAGTTTTAGGCTTAGGATGAAATCGTTTGTCTAATGAACTTTAGGAGGAGATATATTTGCTAAGTGATCTAGGAAAGCTCATGTAATTTGATGTTTGCCTTGATATTATTCATGTCCTCTACTATGTTGTATTTAGTCTTTCTATTTGTGGGATGGGTATCTTTAATTAGCTTAGTATTTTTTCTTTGGGTGTGGAGGTGTATAAAAAGGAACATGCAAATGACCTATTAATAAATCCTAGCTTGGAGAAGATAAATCCTACTTACACTTTCATTTGTTAATACATTAGATATTTGGGGTCATGACCAATATGGATTTGATAGACCTAATCAAGGGATCGCTTACTAAAATAACATCACTAGAGAGGGTTCTAAATCCTCTAGTGAAGTAACACTATGCAATAACCATATTAGGTCATATGTTTCCATATTAACTAAGTACATGAAAATTAAAGTAAAATCTAATATAGTGTTCACCAAATATTGTGGAAAAAGTGGGGGTAGTAAACATAAAAATTATACATGAATAGAAGATTTATACTCAAGACAATGTATAATAAATACTAATACATGAAAGAGAAGTAAAAATGCTAATCTATTAAATTTAATGAAGGAAGAACAAAGTTAGGAATACTTACCTTTGAAGATGAACCCATCAAACCTCAATCTCTCCTTTGGCCAAGGTGCTTTGCAAGAGGTTATTTTGGTATGTAAGGATAACAAGGATGAGTCAACTCTAGGATACACAACTTCTCTATGCATCCAAAAGACTTCTCCATGAGATATATTTTATATCTCCAAAGAAAGTATTGAAACCCTAAGCAATGATCCTCAAGTACAATGGTGGATAAGAATATCTGTAGTATAATATTATTCTTCTTCTCTTTCTATAAATGATAAAAATGGATGTGTATAAATAGTTGGATCTAACCCTAAACCTTTATGAAATTTTAATCGACAAGGTTGGTCCAATTTGACTCTATATAGCTAATTAATAAAAGCAGGTTAGGTCCTAGTCTAGGTTGATCAAGGTCAACCAAGACCCATAACATGCAAATATTAATTAGAATACAGGGCTGACCAAGGCCAACATTATTTATTAAATGTTAAAATGGGTTTTTGGCTTAGGTAAGGGATGAATAACATGGTGAATTGATAGAGGAGTGTGTAATGAAGCTATCCAAAGCTTATGGAAGTATATAGGAGATGGTTATGTAGATAACAAGTGGTGGTATAGGGGATAACAATCCTATGAAACACAAATGATCTACCCACCCCTTTATCGGTGCACCCTTTAAATCATGAACTCAAAGAGATTGAGACTTTATGGGTTCTTACAAGAGAAGAAACATCAATAATTGATAAAGTTTGAAAATATTTTGTATATATGTACACCACTCAAAGCTCATCACATGTCATGTAGGTGTAACAGGGGATGACACTTCAAGAAAAGAACATAGCAATACACAATGTTGAAGTTAAATAAATTAAAATAAGAATTAAATAAGATAAATGAAAGGATATAATTGAAAAATACATACCTTTACTTCCCTTAGTGCTGAAGATAAGGAATGAAGTGAAATAAATGTGAAGGTGTCTAATATAGGTAACATTAGGCAAACCTATAGAAATTAGTTAAAAAGAGCAACAAATAAAAAAAATCAAAATATACATGTAATATGTGAAATTATTCTCTACAATGTTAGGATTCCAAAACATCTTATAGTTTAAAAAAATCTAGTAAAAACAAAGATATGGTTGAAAAATAGAATCTAATGGTAAATAATTGACAAGTAAATAATTTTGAATAGTAAATATAATTAGGGTGAAAAATAATTCATTATTTATTTTTACTATTTTGAGAAAACAATTCTCTAAGAGACCTAATTTGAGACTAGAAAGCAACCATGATGAGGAGATGACAGCTACAACATGGAGTATACATAGTGGCTACAATGGGTACATCACAAGTAATAAATCATTAATTTTAAATTTTTGAGAAATTTTATTTGAAATTAAGTTAAATATAGAAAATTGAATGATAGGAAAAATATAGACACTAAAACTAACCCTAGAATTTTTTAAAGTAAACTAGGGGTAGAATGGGATACTAGGTAGGAAAAGAATAGACCAATAAATGCCGAAGGCATTTATGGAAAATGGTTAAAAAGTTATTATAGAAATAGAATAGAGTCAACCATGTCAACTCAATTCATAAGATAAGAAAAAAATAGGGGGTCAAATGTGTAGTAGTGGATTGATATGGTATCACTGAAGATGGTTGATTGCATATTAGTGTGTTGATATAGTTTAAAACAAGAAGATAGCTAACATAGTACCCTCTAGCCAATGCATTTTATACTAGGTGGTTGATATGATTTTTTAAAAGGGGGAAAATAGGTACTAGATGTTGATGTATTATGATAAAGATAGAAAAGGGTTAATTTAGTATCAAATAGGCTGATATAGTTTGAAATAAAATGGTTGACTAACAAGACCAATTTACTAAATGGGTTGATGGTGTATAAAAATAAGAAATCTAAATCAAACAAGCTAATGAAGTAGTTAATTTATAATTTATTAAGAATATTTAAGAATGCATTTTAATTATTATGACATCAAGTTCTGATACATCATCTATTGTTTGATATTTTATAGAGAGAATAAATATTTTGATGCCTAGTGGATGCATCATGGCTACCAAATCTATTAGATCAATTATCAGACATAGATAGGGCTCAAATCATCACCTTGGGCTTTAGAGTCATTATGGAGATGAGACAAATCCCTCTGAGTGTTGATCTCATTGTCTTATTCCTAGGAACATGGGACTAGTTGATAAAGACTTTCTGATGGGAGGTGGAGGGGGACATCATAGAGGTGGCTATCACTTTGGAGGATGTTCATGCATTGTTTTGACTTCTAATTAGTGGGACCCCATTTATTTATAATACATAGGAGGTAGATGATTATAAACAATCCTTATCCTAGTGAGATATATGATTAGATAAAATCTACCCTAGATTACACATGAACTTGTTTGATGTTTATCTTAAGGCCATTATAGACATCCAAAAAGTTATGATAGGAATTGTGATAGAATGAGTGTTATGTCATAAGTTAGATGCTAAGGTACCATTATACGCGATATCCTTGTACTATTTTATTTTAGGTTAAGGAATTATATATGATTTTGTTTTTGTCATCTAGGTCTAGCTAATGCATGATATGTATGGGATGTTATCTTGATGATAGAATTGATGGGAACTGTGATACTTTAGAGTGCATGGATATATGAGAGGTTCCCTACATATTGATAAACTAGGTTTCCCCATGTAGTCGATGATAGGTTGCCTCAAGTTGTTTGATGGAGGTAAAACCATGTAGCATGGGATGTTCCCCATGTTCTAGTATTGAAGAATATCTAACAAGGGTAGATAATGTGGTATCTATACACTCACATAGATTCCATATGGCTGAGTTGGGATATCATTGCTATAAGTTTGGCATGTGTGCAGACTATGAGACACTACACTTCATGGGTGAAACCTCATCTAGTGGTTTGTATACCTAGACAGTTAGGACTTCCCCATCTATTGGTCCATTTAGTAATGCTTATTTGTTATGCATGACATACTAGAGAGCCGAGAGAGAGAGGAGGTAGAGGGGTACCTATGGAGATATTGGTGATCAGGCCCTAGTGAGATAGACCATGGGATGGTCAAGCATGATAGTAAGAGGCATAGAGCCGAGAGAATATGATGTCATGGATGTGGATGTAGGGGAGGAAGCAACACAATAGGTACCAAAATAGAGGTGGAAATAACCATTATGATTCATCAGAGATGGAGATACCATCAACATGATGAGAAACAAGCACTAAATATCATACAAGGAGATCCTATAATGGTGTCAAGACATAGTTGGTCCATAAAGAGACCACTAAGGATAAGACCATGGTGGGCCTAGGTGGTGACTTATATATTCGCATTAGTGTAGAGGTAGACAATGGAGGATTTGCTGAATGGGTGAGTAGATGGTGAGACCATTATTGGTGATAATGACACTTGTTAGAAAAGTTTTAATTGGCTTAATTTTTTGATATATAACACTAGTTTCATTATTGATTATGATAGATTATTTTAGATATATATATGTGATCTAATGAATATCTAGTTTTTAGTTTTATAGATCCTAAAATAAAGGAGGTCAGATGGGGATCCCTAGTTATGATTGCACATAATAACATTATTAACATGATGTCTGTTGGGTGAATATTTTTTCACCAGCTGAATGATGGTAAAATAGGTATATCAACCTTAGTATAAGGAGATTTATATATAAAAATGTGTAGGTTTACCACAACATAATGAGATAAATCTCTCCTCTCATCAAGGGGAGGTTCCCTGTAAACTAATATAACTAATATAAGCTAAAAATACAATCAAGGGTGGGATAAAACCATCCATCTCTTTTTTTTAGAGATGATGTTCACAAGGACAAGGAGAAATCCTAGGTAATTGCTGAAGGCATTTCTCTTCTTTTGGAAATGATGTTTAGAAAACTAGAGGAAGACTTTCTAGGTAGTATCTGTAATCATAAGAAACCCATAAAAGCATAAAGTCTTTCATTGTTTCTTTTACTGATCAGGATGTAGTAACATAGCAGAATGAAGTGTAGCACAAATTCTCCAACTCAACTACAACAAAGTGAAAGATTACGAAGGGTAATGGAAGCTCAAAGTCTCACCAATATCCTTTAAACTGAAATAGAAAACAAATAGACTAAAGATAATTGTGGCAACACAAAGTCTTCTACAGTCAGCTTCAGGACACCTTTCAGATTATTTCCACTAATTTTTCTTATTTGATTAAATGGACAAGACCATATTTAGGAAATAGACATAAGAACAATTTCCTAGATAACACAAGCTATTTGAACACAAAGTCTGAAAGGTCACTTGCTTTTTCATTCAAATGACAAAATATGATTAACACTCTGAGATCAAAGTCTTAGGAATGCCTTTCAATTTTGGTAGAGCTTCACTTATAATAATTGAGAGATCTCGCTTATACAAAATGGGATATTACAATATATAGCATTCCAAGAAAGACTTGGGTGCTTGTTTTCATGAAAACGGCCCATACTGAATTGAATGCCTTGAATGCATTTGGAAATTATATGAAGGGCCCATGATGGATTAGGATATCAGTCTAGATCCTAACATCTTAATCATATCAAATGTCTCCTCCAAATCATGGGCTACCTGGTCCTCTTTATGATACTCACATAGCTGTCCATTCACTTTTACTCAAAGGGAGAAAAATAGGTTATGCCATTGAATGTTTGTGCTCTCTGATGTCCACCTGGTGGACTATTTCACCTACTAGAAATAACTCTCCTACAAATATTTATAGATTTCCTATAGTTTTTCTCTCTTTCCTTGCCACATTTTGTCTCTTCTTGGTGATCTAAGCTCTCGGGCTATCTTCTCGTTTTGTACTAGCTCTTTTGGCTCCTTTAGTCAGTCACTGAATTTGTTCTCAGGGTCCGCACCATATTTGAAAATCAACAAATATTTTATTACCCTAAATTTGATGTCTTTAGGGATGTCATTATTTTCTTGGTTTCTTGAACCACTTTAAACCTTGAACCTCTCAGAGTGCATTGGTTCAATGGTTCAACAATTCATTGGTTTAATCAGCTTGTCGGTTCAATCGGCTTGTCAGTTCAACATTTCTTTCAAAGAGCCACATTCATTTTCTTTTTCTTCTTCAGTTGAACCATTCCTTCAAACCTTTTGGTCAAAGCATCTTTTTTAACTTCTTTTTAGAATCTTTTGCTTCCTTCATTCACTCGAAGATTCATTTCAAACTTTGAACTCTTTGAACCCTTTGAACCTTTGAACCTTGAACCATTTTGGTTCAAAGTTCAATGGTTCATTCAATTTCTTCAAATACTTTAAAGCTTCAAACTCTCTAGATGCTTTGAATATTTGAACCTTGAACTATTTTGGTTCAGAGTTCAATGGTTCATTCTCTAAGTTTGTCAAACTTATTGAACTCATTGAACCTTTGAACCCTTGAACTCTTTTTGGTTTAAGGTTCAATTGTTCAACAGTTCAATCTTCACTCTTCAAAGCCTTATTTTTTTAAGTCTGATAAAGTCATTGAACCTTTGAACTCATTAAACCTTTGAACCTTGTAGAGGTGGGGTTCAATGGTTCAACATTTCATTGGTTTGGCAATTCGTTCCATCCCTTTGAATTATTTTAAAATCTTTGAACCTGTTGAACCGATTAAACTTGTTGAAGCATAGTTTAATGGTTCATTGGTTCAATGATTCATTCTAACTCTTTGAAACCCATCATTAAGTCTTTTGATTTAACCTCAGTGTTGAACCATCCTTAAAACATTAAGGAAAAGCCTCAAGTGTTTTGAACTCCGTTTGAAGAAAGCCCGCCAGTTGAACCTGTGAATTCCTTAGCTGAAAAAGCTTGAATATTTGAAAAACTTAATTACTCAAAATATTTTTGAGAAATAAAAGAGAGAGTTTTGGTTTGTAGGACCAAAATGGTTTGTATGTTATCCAAAAAATTAAGTGATAGATTTTGGGAACAATAGCTAGATCTAGTTGGGAAACTTCCATCAATTGAAATTTTGAAATAGTCAAAGGGAGTAGAAACTAGAATTTCAATGCCTTCATTTAAGCCATTGGCCTATGGATTCATGCTACCCAAAAATAAAGGTGCCAAAAACAAATGAACAAAATAAACAAAACTAAATACTATACATATATACAAATGTACAATTAGACTTATCTGATACTTCAAGAATTGAAGTGCTTTAGATGCTACCCACTGTGAGGCAGAGTGAATGACGTTCCATCTTGGTATTTTAGCAAGAAACTATTCTCACCTTTTAAATGATGAATGGAAAATGGGCCTCTCCATAGGGAATCCAATTTTCCATGCATTCCTTTTAGTTCTTTCCTCTTGTCCCATAACAAGACTTGATCTCCAATCTAAAAATCAAGGATCTTTTCTTTCTGGTTGAAGAGTCTCTTCACCAGACTTTGATGCACAAAAATTTGGTCCACCACCATATTTCATTGCTCATTAATTTTAGTCAAGCACATAATCCTCTTGTCGTTGGAACTTTCATAAGTTGAATCTTCTACTACCTTGGCTAACTTTAATGCTAGTAATTTCAGGGTGATTGGTATCTCTACATTGAGACCATACAAAAGTTGGAATGGGGACATACCAATTACCCTCTTAGGTGTAATTCTATCTACCCATAAAGTGTTAAGAAATGATTTATGCTAGGTTCTCTAGTTGTCATCTACCAGCTTCTTGATAGTGGTCACCAGGTTTTTGTTGCTTGATTTTACTTGACCATTTCCTTGTGGATAATAGTTAGAAGAGTAGGAGAGTATAATCCTATTATAGTAGCAAAATTGGGTAATCTCATGAGAAGAGAAATAGGCTACATTATTGGTTACAATCTTGGTTGGGACCCCAAACCTAGAAATGATGTTTTCCTTGAGGAAATTACATACTACTTCTAAAGTAGCATGCTTAACTAGAATGGCTTCCACCCACTTGGTAAAGTAGTCTGTGGCTGTGAGGACATAATCATGTCTAGCACTCGAGGATAGATTTACAATGCCAATGAAATCAATCCCCATTGCTGAAATGGCTTTTCTATCACCACAAGCTTGAGAGGTAATGTAGCCAGTTTGGGTTTGCCAATGAACTATTGACATAGCTTGCATCTACGCACCCAAGCATATGAATCTTGAAATAGAGTTGGCCAATAGTACCTAGCTTGTAGAATCTTATGGGCAGTCACAGGCATAGAAAAATGTCCTTCATAAGCCAAATTATGGAAGGACTCCAAATGTAACCCTACTAGACCAAAATGATAGGAATGATCCCCCACCTCCAAGACCTCAAGAACCTAAGGAAATTATGAAAACCCCACCAACACAAAGTAAATGAGGTTATAAAATAGTTGAGGATATGGAAAATATCAAGGTTAACATTATCCTTCATGATCTTACTCAAATAATAGATCAATAGTGCTTTATCCATGTAGCAAAGGAATACCCCATCAAGGTTTATCTTATATAGACCATTGTCCCATAAGACAAAATTGGTAGCTTTCAACTTAACAGTCTTCTTTTTTTTATGAGACAGGTGAGTAGGACACTCACCATAAGTAAGGAAATGAGAAATATTTTAATACCACTCATTCATAGTGGTGACAAAGAGAACTGTTGGCATGTCTTCAACTTTTATTTTTTCATGCCCTACTTCTTCTACTATGTTATTAGTGATTAATTGGTAGAGACCCCTTCCCCACACAAGATTTGTTGTTTTGATAACAAGATCAAACTCCTATATTTTAGAAATCCAATTGCCCCTTTTGGTTCCAAACTCTTGATGAGTTTTTATGGACTTGACTGTTGTATCAGGAACTAGAGAAATAGTGTGTGAGTTCAAGATGTAAAAATGGAAGTGTTTTGCCACCTTTACCATAGTATATCATGCTTCTCCATGTTTGAATACTTCAGCTCATGATCTTTGAGAGGACAACTCATGAATGAAATGGGAGATTCCAAAACTTCTTTGTTTTACTGAACTAGAATGGCTGAAAGCATGTGTTTGGAAGCATAACTATACACTATGAAGTCTTTGGTGTAATCTAGGCAAACCAAGATCGGGGCATGAGCGATAGCTTTCTTGATATCTTGAAATGCTGACTTGCCTTCTTCAGTCTAGTGAAAATTAGCTTTTCCCTTCATCATGTCAATGATGTGGCAAGTCTTTTTTGCAAACTCAGAAATGAATCTTTGTAGAAAATTAACTTTTCCAAAGAAAAAGTAGACTGCAATCTTACTGGCAGGAAGAGCAAGTGCTTGGATGGATTTGACCCTTTTTGGGTTGATCTTTATGCCTTCTCGAGACACAGTGTGACTGAGAAGTTTCCCTTCAGTAACCCCAAAAATTAATTTCTTGGAATTAAGAGAAATACCATTCTACCTACATCACTCTAACACTTGTTGTAGATGATGCACATGATCAAAGTGATGCTTATAAAAGACTATCAAGTCATCAAGTTACACCATAATGAATTTCCCCATTTCATTTCTAAAAGCAACATCCATCATTCTTTGGAAAGTGGTGCTAGCATTGATCAAGCCAAAAGGCATTCTACAATATACAAAATTACCCCAAGGTGTTGTGAAAGTGGTCTTATGCTGGTCTGCTTCACCAACCTCCACTTGATTATATCCTGAAAAACCATCTAGCATTGATAACATCTCAGTGCCAGTTACTATTTGTAGTAGTTGATCCATGATGGGTAGAGGATAGTTGTCTTTTAAAGATGATTGATTCAAATTTCTAAAATCAACACACAAGAAAATTTCTCCATTTTTATTTCACAGGGACTATGTTCACAATCTAGGTGGAATGATGGATTGGGAAAATGATTCTTTCATTCATCATTTTTGTATCTTAGACAAAATCATGCCTGATATCTGGGGTTGTACTGCCTTTGCTTCTGCTTATGGGGCAATGACCCAATCTTAAGAGGAATTCTGTGCTAGATTTATTTAGGTCTGAGAGATTTTAGATCATCATAAGAGTATGCCAAAACATCAATGTAATGGTGAAGCAGAGTGATAAATTTGAGTTTTTCATCAGGGGTACAACAATTCCCAATGTTGACCATTTTTGGATTGTCTTCTATACTCAAATTGATTTGATCAAAATCCTTAGAGGATTTTGAATCCATTTATTGTTCCTTGATAAACCTATCATGCTTGTCGAAAAGTTTCTCAAGAGAAACTAATCATTTGTGAATTTTATTCCCTTTGAGCCGAAGGAACTCTTCATCAACTTTTAAATTTGACTCTAGAGCTGATCCTTGCAGTGGAGATTCACTACCTTCAAATTGAAGCTTTTTAAAGCTATCCTTTCATTCTATAAAATCAATGATTTGGTTGTCACTATTGAACACCTACCAATGGTTGGTATTATTAGGTACACTTAGTTGAAAGACCAACTTGATAGTGTACTTTTTTTCTTTGAAATCTTGGTAAGGTACCAAGAGAGTTACAGAGATAGTCAATGCATCTGTATGAATTTTAAACTCTATGGGCACTATAGAAATAATGAAAGCATCAAAGCTTTCAATGCAGTCCCACACCAAAATGTGATAATGGCACAATATTTCATTCTTGGTTTGATATAAGTTCCTCACCTGACATACCACTAATTCTATGTCTCCTTTGGTGTGAAGAAGCTTAACACCTTTAGCTTGAGTAGCCTTTAATCTAAGTAGCAGTGATTCATATTCAACAGTGTTGTTAGTGTTGCTAAACTACGACTTGTATGAATATGGAAAAATATCTCCTTGAAGAGATATTAAAACAACTCCATCTCTAGAACCAGTAGAAGAATTGCTGCCATCGAATTCTAAAATCTAGGCATCATCATAATTTGATCTTGTTTTAGATTTTTCTTCATCAAGAAGGGAAGATCCCTTTTCATGTGTAATGCACCCTACCAATTTTTCTGATGCCTTATCTAAATTTTTTGGATTTTCACTTAGTAAGCTTTCATCTACTGAAATAGGAACATCTTTAGTAGACAAAAAGTAATTACCCATGCCTGAAGACTCAAACAAAATTTGAGCTTTAGGGGCTGACATTTAGGTGACAATATAATTTTCCTCCTTCTCAAGAAGTAGCCTTTACATGATGCCCTTCATAGGTATCCTCACCTCAGATAGGTCCATGCTCAATTCTCCACCAACATCCTTGCAGAAATTTTGTCCAAGCAGAATGCCAATGGAGGCTGGAACGTCAGCCACCAAGACTATCATTTTGATTCTCTTATCTGGAAAAGCCACAAACACAAACTAAGCATCTTTAATTTGTCCCAACAAAGGTACTTATTTGTTTTCCATGGAGAAACATCTCTCAAAAGTTTTAGTCAGCATGAGACCAAGAGATTCAGCCACCTAGGTGGGCATGACATTGTCAGAGGTGCTAGAATCTATAATGCAATTATTCAACTGATGACCATTTATCAATAAGGAGACAACAATAGTTATATCTTCCAAGGGGTAGTAGGAGGAGTAATGACAAGGTTATTTGGGGCAAATGTGTTCTTTGGAGGAACATGAGTCACTTCTGGGACACCTTGTCCTATAGGGACAACTTTATTCTTCACACATTCGACCAACCTATCCAACTACTTAGGGTTGGATTTTAAATATTCAAACTCAATTATTTGAGTTTTGGTCTTCTTAGCATGGTCAATTATATCAAATGACTGAAATGAATCTGAAATAGAGGAAGGTAGTCCATCAATCTAGTTTTTACTAGGCATAGGACTGGTTTGTGAATTTGAATTAGACGGTGAAGGAATATATGAGGTACTTACTTTTTTGTTGATCACCAGCTCCTTTGATTGGAAAGGTAGTGAAATTCCTCATTTAGCAATTGAAATTTTTGGTTGAGATTCTTCCCCTATTTTTCCTTTATCTACTTGTTGAGCTAACTGGTTCTAGGACCTGGTAAATACTACATATAATCCATCAAACACTTTACCTTTACTTTAGGTTCATCCTAGTATTTCAAGAAACTAATGTTGGAGTCGCCAGCTAATTCTTCTTCCCCTTCTGTGAAGAGATTAACATCATATTCTTGTTTCAACTCAGGTTGGAAAGAGAAATTGGATTTAGTTTCAAGATATCCAACTACTGAGTCAGTTGGAGTTGCTTCAATGGCAAGCTTCCCCTATGGGGGAGGAAGACAGTTTGGCTACCCTTGATTTCTAACAGCATTGCCTTGGTATGATGAATTAGGAAATTTCCTCCTTGGTATATCTCAGTACAAAGGAGGAGCAGATTTCCCTTGTGCCATTTGCTTCTTGAGAGCTAGTAACTCATTTTCCAGCTTTTGCACCATAGGATCAGTAGTGCCTGTAGAAGAATATTTAAAAGATGAAGAAGATTTACCTTTGTTAAGATCTCTTCTTATCTTTCTTGCCAAGATAAGATCATCTTAAACTTCAGTGGCCAAATTTTGAGCTGTAGCAAGGTATATATGGCTAGCCTGCCTTAACAAGAAACTCACTTTAAGAAGCTAAGAATTGATGAAGAAGAATTTGAGATTCTCAAGTGTTGGCTGAGTAATTGTAAGAATCTTATTCCTTAGCTTGTCAAAATTGGCTATGAAGTCTCTCATAGGTTCATGAGGCTCTTTCTTTATTTGTGTGAGCTGAGCCAACAGGGCATGCATATCTTCTGTAGGCTTGAACCTTGCTTTAAACTTGGCTTTGAGGGTGTTCCAGTCAGTCACATTCTGGGCCTATAAATGATAAAACTAGTCTACAACAACACCTTGTAATATTTATACAAATAGCTTGATTGTTATGTCCTCATACTCCATGCCTATCACACCACACACTATGCAAAAGGCTAATATATGTTCATCAGGATGAACTCTCCCATCACCATAAAATTTGGAAAAATTCTTCCTTGAACTTTGAGGTAGCTCATGTAGAGGTGGGGTTAGATTTAGGGGACCAAAGGTGTTACCCTAGGGGCCTTAGGCTGCCATGATATGAAAATGGAAAGGAGGGATAACAAATCTTGGTGGGGCATGTATAGATAAAGCTCTACTAGTAGAGGAAAGAGAAGCTTTACCTAGTATTGGAGACCTAATGTTGGTAGGAGGAAAACTCCTGGTTCACTAAAGGTGAGTTTGTGGAGGGGAAAGATCAAAATTATTTTTCTGTACAAACTCAAATATAGGGTCAACAATACCTTGAGATCTCTAGCTATGTGTATATCGTGGATCTACTAGAGTGTAAAATGGAAATCAAAAAGAACTAGAATTGCTTTAATTTGAAGCTTGAGGCTTCAAACTGCTCATTCTTCCCCAGTGGAGTCACCAAAAACTATTGGGTGGATATTTTGTCACCAACTGACTGACAGTAAAATAGGTATTTCAACCTTAGCATAAGGATATTTATATGGCTAAATGTGCAAGTTTACCACAACATAATGAGATAAATCTCTCCTCTCATCAAGGGGAGGTTCCCTGTAAACTACTATAACTAATATAAGCTAAAAATACACTCAGGGGTGGGATAACACCATCCATCTCTCTTTTTTTAGAGATGATGTTCACAAGGACAAGGAAAAATCTTGGGTAATTGCTGAAGGCATTTCTCTTCTTTTAGAAATGATGTTTAAAAAACTAGAGGAAGACTTTCTAGGTAGTATCTATAGTCACAAGAAACCTACAAAAGCATAAAGTCTTTCATTGCTTCTCTTACCAATCAGGACATAGTAACATAATAGAATGAAGTGTAGCACAAAGTCTCCACCTCAACTACAACAAAGTGAAAGATTATGAAGGGGAATGGGAGCTCAAAGTCTCACCAATATCCTTTAACTTGAAATAGAAAACAAATAGACTAAAGATAATTGTGACAGCACAAAGTCTTCCACAGCCAGCTTCAAGACACCTTTCAGATTATTTTTGCTAATTCTACTTATTTTATTAAATGGACAAGACTATATTTAGGAAATAGACATAAGAACAATTTCCTAGATAACACAAGCTATTTCAACATAAAGTCTAAAAGGTCACTTGCTTTCTCATTCAAATGAAAAAATATGATTAACAGTCTAAGCTCAAAGTCTCAGGAATGCCTTTCAATTTAGGTAGAGCTTCACTTCTGATAATCGAGAGATCTCCCTTATACAAAATGGGAGATTACAATATATAGCATTCCAAGAAAGACTTGGGTGCTTGTTTTCATGAAAATGGCCCATGCTAAATTGAATGCCTTGAATGCATTTGGAAATTCTATGAAGAGCCCATGATAGAGTAGGATATTAGCCTATATCTTGGCATCTTAATCATCTCAAATGTCTCCTCCAAAGCATGGGCTGCCTAGTCCTCTTTATGATACTCACTTAGCTGTCCATTCGCTTTTACTCAAAGGGAGAAAAATAGGCTATGCCATTGAATGTTTGCACTCTCTGATGTCCACCTGGTGGATTATTTCACCTACTAGAAATAACTCTCCTATAGATATTTATAGATTTTCTATAGTTTTTATCTCTTTCCTTTCCATGTTTTATCTCTTCCTATTGATCTGAGCTCTCAGGCTATCTTCTCACTTTCTGTTAGCTCTTTCGGCTCCTTCTTTGGTCGATCACTAAATTTGTTTTCAGGGTCCATGCCATATTTGAAAATCAATGGATATTTTAATATCTTAAATTTGACATCCATGGGGACATCATTGGTCACTTGGTCACTTGAACCACTTTGAACCTTGAACCTCTCAGAGTGCACCGGTTCAATGGTTCATTGGTTCAATCAACTTGTCGGTTTAATTGGCTTATCAGTTCAACATTTATTTCAAAGAGCTAAATTCACTTTTTTTTTCTTCTTCAATTGAACCATTTATTTGAACCCTTTGGTTGAACCATCTTATTGAACTTCTTTCTAGAATCTTCCACTTCGTTCATTTGCTTGAAGCTTCCTTTCAAAATTTGAACTCTTTGAACCCTTTGAACCTTTGAACCTTGAACCATTTTAGTTCAAATTTCAAAAATTCATTCACTTTATTTGAATCCTTTGAAGCTTCAAACTCTTTGGATCCTTTTAATCCTTGAACCTTTAACCATTTTGGTTCAGAGTTCAATAGTTCATTCTCTAAGTCTGTCAAACTTATTAAACTCATTAAACCTTTGAACCTTTGAACCTTTGAACTCTTTTTGGTTTAAGGTTCAACTGTTCAATAGTTCAATCTTCACTCTTCAAAGCCTTCTTTTCTTTAAGTCCACTGAACTTGTTAAACCTTTGAACGTTGCAGAGGTGGTGTTTAATGGTTCAACGGTTCATTGGTTTGGTGATTTGTTCCATCCCTTTGAATTCTTTTGAACTCTTTGAACCTATTGAACCGATTGAACTTGTTGAATTGGAGTTCAATGGTTCATTGGTTCAATGATTCATTCTAACTTTGTGAAACCCACCGTTAAGTCTTTTGATTGAACCTTGACGTTGATCCATCCTCAAAACATTAAGGAAAATCCTCAAGTGTTTTGAACTTCCTTTAAAGAAATCCCACCTATTGAACCTGTGACTTCCTTAGCCAAAAAGGCTTGAATATTTGAAAAACTTAACTGCTCAAAATATTTTTGAGAAAGAAAAGAGAGAGTTTTGATCTATAAGACCAAAATGGTTGGTATGTTGTCCACAAAAGTAAGTGACAGATTTTGGGAACAAGAATGTCATCCCCATATTACCCTACTACTTTAGATGATATTATGGATCCATATACCTTAGATCATGTAAGTTAGTTTATACTAGTAAGATAGTTTATGTGATATCTATAAGTGTGAGGTGATATATTATAGCTGCCAGTAGGGGTAGGATATAGAGTGGCTCAAGCCTATCAATCCTTAGCATAGGATCAAGATGTGCACATGGAAACTATGGTCTAGTTCAGATAGGTGGTCAATTTATAGGGATGGGTTATTAGCTTGAGATACCATAATGCTTCTTTATAATACACTATGTAGAGGCATCAATCATAGGCATCCATGTATAACATGGCAAGACCACAAGATAGACATGATGGAACACAACCTTAGAGCTATAATTATTCTATTTTGTACTTTTAATTGTATAAAACACACACACACAATATATATATATATATATATATATATATATATATATATATATTGATGGTGATATTTCATTTATCTCATGAGTTGTATTTGGTTTTAGATGTGGATGCATGGATATATTTTCTTTCTAGCACATGTATTTAGCTTTTGTTGTATATGTTATAAGAAATATGTGATGTATGTCTTATTTTCTATCAGTATGTAATGTAAATGTATGGTTAAAAATAAAAAGGCATAAATGATTTGGAAAAGTATAATTAATCAAAAAAAATGTAATATACACCATATCATTATCGGAAATGTGTAATAACAAAAGACAAATAAATATAATCTACCAAAGATAGTAAAAAGGATAACAAATGTTTTCAAATCATGTAAAGATTTTCACCAAATTAAAACAAAAATAAAAATCATACTATGCCACATTGGGAATTATGAAAATTTGTAATAATATGGAATACACATGAAAATTGATATAGAAAAAAAAACAATTAAGTTAATTAATCATACTAAATCAAGCTAGGAAGTATGAAAGATAAACAAAATGTAAGAAGAAATTAAATTAATCACATTAATTCAGGATGGGAAGTATGATAAATTTAATAAAATGGTTGTAAACATACATTCAATCATAAAATAAGAATATAAAATTGAAATACTTATGGAGTAAGCATAATATACACTAAAGGAAAATGAGATGTCAATGACATGTAACTCATAATTGAACACAACTTATCTCAAAATTGACACATGTAACTTCATTACAATTTGGTTATAGTAGGAATTAGATATTGGAATATTTTTTGAGGATGGCTTGGTCCTATCCATGGTATTACATTTAAATTCACAACGGGAACACCAATGAGGTGGAAAAAACTATGGGAATGATTTGACAAGATGTTTTTAATGTGGTAATTTATGAGGAGGGTCTGGTCCAATCCATGGTTTTACACTACAAATCACAAGGGGAATACTCATGAGGTGAATAAGGAAATATTTTATTATGGTAATTTATGAGGAGAACCTAGTCCTATCCATGGTCTTACACTAAAACTCATAAAGGGAATCTTAGGGAGAATGATCTGTCAACAAATCAACATTTCTCAATGGGAAATATTAAGTATGTTGTAATGAGAAGAAATGTTAAAATATGACATAGGTGTCTATGAGAATACCTTAGGAAACATGAGGCATACTAGGTACAAATTAGAGACACTAATATTAATTCATGCTATTTATGTGAAAAATAAAATTAAAATGGGCCTACCTTCCCAGAACATGTTTCCCATTTCTCAGGACCTCTGAAAGAAGCATCAGTCTAGTATAAATATTGGGTACTTGTGTGAGAAAGTAGATAGCACTAAAATAATTTTTTATTCTTCTATCCTAATTTATTGGCCTACCATACCTCAATGGGCATTGACTCTATCATGAGGCCAAATATGGATTTTTAGATTTGATTAGAGATTTGAGATGCATTATGAATCACATCTTTTTATGTGATTTGAATTTTGAATCTATATGTTATCTTTTGTTTAAATGATTTGGATATTAACTTTGTTATGTATTTTATTATTCCTCCTCCATACATGTTTGGAATAACCAACATGAGTGATAGAAGTGATACACATGAATGAGTTTTACAATTTAGTGGAAACTAAGTATCTAAAGATATGACTAACTAAACACTTAGCCTTACCTATGAACCAATGTGTAATCTCAAGATTCAACTGTATGAATGCTTAGTATGTGAAATGAATGTAAAGGAATAAAGGGATATCCAAAGTATATTGTAAAAGAGAAGTAAAATGAGATGCCTTGTTTTCTAATTGATCATATGGTAAAGAAAGATTACTAAGGGAATCACGGTTTGTATAGTAAGTCATAATAATAATTATCTAATTTTTAAGTGAGATAAGATAAAAAACAATCATTTTAAAAGAAAAATAATCCATGAAAGAAGTGAGCTCATAAATATAAGTGTGTAATCATGAAAATAATGATAATAAATCATAAGAAAAGAGGAAAGCAAATAAAATCATATAAAACACATAAAGCATAATATAAAGGTCCATGTCAAATAGATAGGTGAAACAAAATTTGACACATAATAAAATTTATAAGATATAGAAAATAGATCACAAATACAAACCAAAATCATAATGAATATCAATGTGAAATAACACCATGATATGTTCACAAATACTAATAAATCTATCCATAAATATTATTTATGACATCTAAAACATCTCTATGAAGTTGGATCATGATGGCAGCCAGAGTCTCATCAATCCTCATGGAAATCTATGTAAAGACTATATGAAATCATAAATTCATTGTTTCCATAAATTAATCCTAGATCAGATGGGATAGAGGACACCTACACTTCTGATTTGGGGCATACAATTGTTAATCAAGAGCATAACCAATGTGAGGATCTACTAGACCTGATTAGGGGATCACTTGTCACAACACATCATGTGAGATAGGGTTCCAAAGCTTATAGTATAACATAATCACATAACAACCCTAAATTATTATTATTATTTAGTATTTCACTAATCTAATAACAAAATAAGTAAATCTAATCTAGTGCACACCAAATATTGTGGCACAAAGTGGGAGTTAGAAATAAAATAAATAATTAATTAAACTAAATGTGTATAGAAAACATATACTCATGTCAATGTATAGGAAATATTAATACATAGAAGAGAAAAATACATATTATCTATCTATATATTCTTACAAAGGAGGAATAAAGTTAGGAATACTTACCTTTGAAGATGAACCCGTCGAGCCTCAATCTCCCCCTTGGCCAAGGTGCTTCGCAAGAGATTGTCATGGTATGTAAGGAAAACTAAGATAAATCAAATCTAGGATACACAAACTATCCAAGCATCTAAAAGACTTATCCACAAGACAAGATCAGAGCTCCAAAGAAAGTATTGAATCGTAAATCTTTATTCCCCAGGTAGATGGTCAAGAGGTAGATGTTTATTCACACTTCACTTGATTATTCACTTATATGAAATGGTAAGGAATAATATTGTATATATAGTAGTATGTTACCCTAAAATGTTTTGAGAATGTTAACTGTGTTAGGTTTACCAAGTCAACCTAACACATTTTTGAGGCTAACTGTCTAGGTCTATGCTAGGTCAGCCAAGAGGCCAACAAACCAAAAGAGAGAAAATGTCCCTAAACTATACTAGGTTGACTTAGTTGACCTAGCGCAAATGATAGGTCAAAAGGGTGATAAGGAAAAAAATGAAGGATAAAACATAATAGGTGATAGGAATAGGTAGAACTAAGAATAATAAGCTTGGGTTTAATGGTTTCAAGAAGCTAAAGTGTGGATGACAAGAGGTAAAAGGAATGACAATCTTACAAAGCACTAATGGTCTACCCACCCCTTTCCTAGTACACCCCTTAAGGCATGCACTTAGAGAGATTGAGACTCAATAGGTTCCTATAAGATACAAAATTTTAGTAATCAATAAAATTTAAAAATATTTTGTATACATATGCCCCAACTAAAGCTCATCACATGTCACATAAGTATAACACGGGATGGTGCTTTGGAAGAAAACATGGTAACACACAACATTGATACTAAGTATGGTGCAATAAGAAATAAATAAGATAAATAAAAGGACTAAACTAAAAAACACATACATTTAACTTACCTTAATGTTGTAGATAAAGAAGTAGATTATAAGAAATGAAGGTGTCCAATGTAGATTACACTAGAAGAACCTATAGAAGTTAGTGCAAAAAATAGCCAAAAAAAAAGAATATATACATAAGATAGTGGAAAATAATCTCTAAATCATCACAATTCTAATACATTTTATGGTTTACAAAATGGATGAGTAGAAACAAAGATAGAGGCAAAATAAGGAATCTCCCTGAAAATAAATGAAATAATTTGAATTTTGAAAAGTGTTTTTAAATAGGGAAAAAGACAATTAATTTGGCATTTTAAATTATGAAAGAGAGAAAAGAGAGATATAATACCAAACAACGATAATATGGTGAGGGAATGATAGGCTAGATGAGGAGGAAACCTAGAGGTGGCAACAGGTGCACTACAAGTATGCAACTACGTATCTCAAACTAGTTTTTGAAATTTATATTAAATTAAGTGATTTTTTTTATCAAATTTGTTTTTAAGAATTTATATATGTCAAAATTAAACAAAATTAGATTCTTATGGTATAAAATAGGAAGACAGGAAATGGGTTGGAAGGATTTAGGAAGAAAGTGAGAAAAATACACATTTTGGGTCAAATGTACTATGTCAGCACATAAAATGTACTAGGTCGATCGGGTTGACCTAGTAGGTTGAAACAAGGTAAAATCCATATGGTTAACCTAGTAGGTATGGGTTGACCTAGTGTAATATGTAGGATGAAAAGCTAAAGTAGAGTGAGAAACTAGTTTTTAAGGGCTAAAATGAAATCTCAGAACTAGGGAGGGGAAAATAAGAGGGTTGACTTGGAATTTGAAGTCAACTATGACAAAAAATAGAGAAATTTTGGTCAAACTAGGTTGACCAAAGAACTAGAATAAGCATAAAAAAGTGTGTAGAATGTCAAAAAAGTTCTATAATGGCCCAAAATGAAAAAAGGAGGACAAAAGGGATCAAGAAATCTAGAAATATGATAAAATGAATCAAATGAATAATATAAAAACAATTAGGCTTGTTTTTAATTTAAAAAATGTGAAAAAATGTGTAAATAATGTATTATGATTATACATGACATGGAGGAACTAGTATATCCTTTGTTGTTTCTTTGTTACAGAGATGACAAAGATTATGGAGGTTGGTGAATGTGTCGTAGTTTATGGATTTGTTAGAGAGATTGACAAATAGAGATCAAGCTAGATTGGTAGCCATAGGTCTAGGAGGTATATCTGAGATGTGTAGGATCCTCCTCAGTGCTAACCTATTATTTATATTTTTGGGATGTTGGGAATGGTCGACTAACATCTTCAAATGGGAGGTAGATGGGGATGTGATAGAGGTGGGTATCACACTAGAGGATGTGCATTCCATCTTTGGACTACCCATAGTAGGAGCACCAATGACCATAGGGATACAAGATAGATTAGAGGAGAGGAGAGCCTTATCTATGTGGGCTACATGCTCAAAGATAATATTGAGAGGATGGAGAGTTAGTATAGATGACACACACACACACACACAGATATATATATATATATATATATATATATATATATATATATATATATATATATATATATCATAGACTATGGATCTTTAAAAGGTAGTGATAGGCCTTATGATACAATGGGTGCTCTATCACAAGTTAGATGGAAAGGTACCAATATTCATGGTAGCCTTAAGCAAGATTATGTTAGAGGAGGGAGTATTATATGATTTAAGCTCTGTCATCTGGGTCCATCTCATACATGATCTATTTGATATGTTGGTTAGAGGGTAGAATACTATGGGATTGATCATACTATTAACAACATAGATATATGAGATATTCCCCATGTATCAACTAGTTGTATTACCCCATACAATCGATGATGGGTTACCTCAAGTGCAGAGATGGTAGGAGGACTAGGTAGTATGGGTCATGCCCCATGTGTTAATGCTATAATAAATGAGATATATAGACATCATATGGTAGTAGTATGGGCACATAAAATCTACATGGGTGAGCTGGTACATAGTTGCACCATCACTAGAGAAGAGAGAGGTGATTGGATAACATACGTGGTGGAGAGATCAACATCTAGTGGCATAGGTGTTAGAATAGATGGTCTTACCTCATCTAGTGACATTGATACTGATGCCTAACTAGTGGGCTTAGTATGTGAGGGAGCCATGAGGGAAGAGGGGATTTAGACCACTAATAGTGAGGCCAATACTGAGGCCATGTCAAGAGTGACCATGGGCTAGTCAAGCATGATGAGCAGATGAGGAAGAGGTAGAAGAGGTGGAGATACTAGATGTACCACTACCAACCTTGTATCAATATGATTAGTGGCCATCAAAGATACTATAGTGATAGAGATAGGAGAAAGTGAAGAGTGTATAAATCCCAAATGATCCCATAGATGTACTAGAGGAGATGTTAGAGAGATCACTCAGATGGAGGCTGAGATGGACATGAGCTATGACATCTAGGTTTGAGTTGAGGAGGTGACTTACCAAGGAGGTACTAGGATGTCATGCAGATGGGGAGACTGTGCTATGAAATTATGCGAATGATGATATCATGGGTGCCAATACATAGATAGGTATGAAGATGGTTGAATTATTTATTAAGGTTTTTATTTGGTAGTAAAGAGATAAAGATAGATATTATGAGATGTGATAGTGATCTAATATCCATTTGGAGTGATTTTTTAGGCATGCCTGAGGATGAGGAGGAGATATGGGGGTACTTGGTAAGGGGAGCACTCCATGACATCCTAGATGAGACTCTATAGTCATACAACCCCATGACACTAAAGGATCTTAGTGTACCATCTACCCAAGCTCAAGTGAGCTGGTTCAAATTAGATAGTGAGGTAGTGAAGTAGATACAGGTGTAGAAAGAGAGGGTGTAACCACCAGTAGAGATGGGTGTAGGCAAGAGATGGGCCTAGTAGGCCTTGACAAATAAGAGAGATATGAATCTAGAGATAATTACATATATGATGTAGGAATATATAGTGATGCATATTCAATTGACACAGGCACATATGATGACCCAAGTTAAGTTGGTGCAAGCAAAGTGTAGATATCATACTTATAAAGATAGGTAGAGGGGTTGAGATCTCAGACTACCTCACTAAAAGGTACCATTTAGAGGATTCAGATTGAGGCCTCATTAGGAAGTGTGGTTAGGCCATGATATAGATAGGGTGGAGTTTAGCCTTAGTGCTGAGGTTTTATATATTGTTGTATATGTTGTATCAAACTCATGGTATATATATATATATGTATGTATGTATGTATGTCTATATATATATGTATGTGTATATATATATATATATGTATATGTATATATGTATGTATGTATATATATATATATATGTATGTATGCATGTATATATATATATATATGTATGTATGTATATATATATATACATATATATATATACATACATACATATATATACATATATATATATATATACATATATATACATACATACATATATATATATATGTATACATATATATATATATATACATACATATATATATATATATATGTATGTATGTATATATATATATATATGTATGTATATATGTGTGTGTGTGTGTGTGTGTGTGTGTGTATCATTTTTGGCTTTTTGGCATTGGTTGTGTTTATTCATTATGGTTGAGGTTGTGGATGCTTTGGATATATTTCTTTCTATCACATGTATTTATATTTGTTGTATATGCTATAGGAAATATATGTGGCATGGTTTCTTTTCTAACATTATGGAGTACACATGCATAGTTAAAAAGAAATAGGAAAAAAATACTTAGAAAAATATAATCAATCAACGAAATTTACTATACGCTAGTTCAATTTGGGAAATGTGTAATAACAAAAAATGACTAAGTATAAAAATCCAAGAAAATGACAGACAAGATGGTAAAAGGGGATTTGTTTTTAGACTAATGTAAAAGACGTTTTCACCAAATTAAACAAGCAAAATCATACTAAATATCACATTGGGAAGTATGACAAATAATGAATTAAAATGGAAGGTATGTAAATGGAACAAATGGTAATAAAAACAAATCAAAATTAAGTCAATCAATTATACTATCTCATGATGGTAAGTATAAAGAAAAACAAAATTGTAAAAAAATTGGTATTAAATTTATGATACTAATTCAAGATGGGAAGTATGGTAAATTCAAGAAATGGTTTTAATCTTACATGTGTGTGTGTGTGTGTGTGTGTGTGTGTGTGTGTGTGTGTGTGTGTGTGTGTGTGTGTGTGTGTGTGTGTGTGTGTGTGTATGATGTATCATTTTTGGATTTTTGGCATTGGTTGTGTTTATTCATTATGGTTGAGGTTGTGGATACTTTGGATATATTTCTTTCTAGCACATGTATTTATATTTGTTGTATATGCTATAGGAAATATATGTGGTGTGGTTTCTTTTCTAGCATTATGGAGTACACATGCATGGTTAAAAACAAATAGGAAAAAAAGACTTAGAAAAATATAATCAATCAACAAAATTTACTTTACACTAGTTCAATTTGGGAAATGTGTAATAACAAAAAATGACTAAGTATAAAAATCCAAGAAAATGGCAGACAAGATGGTAAAAGGGGATTTGTTTTTAGACTAATGTAGAAGACGTTTTCACCAAATTAAACAAGTAAAATCATACTAAATATCACATTGGGAAGTATGAAAAATAATGAATTAAAATGGAAGGTATGTAAAGGGAACAAATGGTAATAAAAACAAATCAAAATTAAGTCAATCAATTATACTATTTCATGATGGGAAGTATACAAGAAAAAAAATTGTAAAAAAAATGGTATTAAATTTATCATACTAATTCAAGATGGGAAGTATGATAAATTCATGAAATGGTTTTAATCTTACATGCACTTAGGAAATAAGAAAAAAAGGCAAAATAAAAATGAAGTAAGCATACTAAATATCAAGATGGGAATTATGTAAACAATGTATAACCTCATAATCAATTGAATCTTATCTCTTATTTGACACATGTAATTTTGGATGGTGACTTATTTATTGGAAAATTTTGTGAGGAGGGTTAGTTATTATCCATGGTCTGACACTGTAACTCAAAAAATAAAAACCCAAAGGGTACCAAATAAAGATTGGTAAGCAGAAGGATAAGGTAATGGTAAATCAAGGATGCAGTTAATAGGATGGAAAAGGTGGTAATTTATGAGGATGGCGAGGTCTTATCCATGATATTACAAAGTAACTCAAAAATGAAATCCCATGGGGAGTGATCAATATGCAAAACAATATTTCCCAAGAGGAAGTATGAAGGAAAGGGAATGAAAAATGGAGTGTAAAAAGCAAGACTTAGGCATATTAATAGAAGACCTTATGAGGCAAGAGGCATACTAAGGACATGAGAAGACACTAAGTGACTAATGGTCATCTATGTACAAAGTAAACCCACTTTCTATAGACACAAATCTTTGTAGGTAAATAGGTGTGCTACTAAGATAAATTTATGTTGGTTGATTGGTACAAGGAAAATTAAAATGGACCTACCTTCCCATGATATGTTCTCTAATCCTCAGGACCCCTTATAGAGTCATCAGTCTACTATGAATATTGGGTACTTGCATTATAAAGTAGGTAGCACTAAAAGATTTTTTTTATTCTTGTCTAATCTACTAGCCTACCATACCCCAAAGGACCTCAACTCTACTATAAGGCCAACTATGGAGTTTGATCTTTGACTAGAAGAATGAGATGTGCTTTGAACCATGTATTTTAGTGTGATTAGAATTTTAATAATATTAAATATTTTTACCTTTTGATATCATTGCATTTTGTTTAAATGATTTGGATTTTAACTTTCTTTTGAAGGATTTTGAATATTTTTCCTCCGTACGGATTTGAAATGACCAATCATGAGAGAGATAGTGATACACATGAATGAGCTATAGGCTAAGGCTAAAGGAAGATAAGTATCCCAATACCAAAGAATGACTAAAACACTTAGTATTGATAATTAACTAAGCATGTGATCTCATGTCTCAATTGTGTATATGCTTAATTTATGGAAAAAGAAAGAAAGGAAAAAGGAGATCCAAAGGAGGACCTAGTGAAATAAAATAGTAATGAGAAAGATTGTTTACTAACTAATCACATGGTAATAGGAGATAGTTTTCAAAGGGAAGAGGGTAGACATAACCAAGTCACCATGATAACTATCTATGAAAAATAAGGATAAGAAAGAAAACAATCACGAAGATACAAATAAGATTTTTGAGAAAAACTCTAAAGAAAAATACAAGCAATGATAAGGAAAAGATGAGTATATGCAAAATGTAAAATGATAACATAAGCTAACTATAATACAACAAGAAATAAAAACATGATATAAAATAAGAAATAATTTGAAACAGTGTCAAATGATATAATCAAGAATAGAAATAAGATTGGATCACATGTCCAATCCAAATATAAATGAGAAAGTACCATGAATGTGCTCATAAAGATAGGTAAATCTATCCACACACATTATCCAATACATCAGATAAGTCTCTACGAATCTATAATTGAATTGATGCTAATGTATCATCAATCTTCAATGAATATTGGGAAAATACTTCTTTTTTTCTCCTCAACTGAGAAAGTAGGAATGTTCAAATGATCATACTGAGGAGGAAAGTTAGGCAAAGGTTGGTTAGGAGAATGTGTGGAAATAAGATCTATAGGAGAAGAATGAATCATAGGTGGATAAGTATCTATAGGTGAAGGACTCATGGGTGGAGAAGGATCCATAGGTGAAGGAATCATGGGTGGAGTCATAGAAGGTGGTGAAGAGACCATAGGAGGTGATGGAACCACTAGAGGTGGAGCCATGGGAGAAGAAAGAGGAGTCTTATTACAAGAATGACCTATGAGAGAAATGGTAGAAGGTCTAGGGATGGCCACAAGGTGATCTCTAAGATGTTGTTGGAGAATTCAATAATGATCAATGTGATGCATGTCACATAGGTGAGATAGAAAATATACCTCACCATACTTAGGTAAATATTCAAGAAGTACCCTTGGGAGAGGTAAGGCTTTGTCTAATTATGGGTAAGAAGGATGTAAGGTATCAAGGTATTATTTCAACTTACAACAATATATGGAAGAGTGATTATCTATCCTATGGAAGTAATAGATAGGTTTGTGAGTGGTTTTAGGAGAACTCATGAAAAGAGGTGAATTAGGAGTGGAAGTAGTTAAAGAAGATTCATCAACCCATTTAGTGGGCAAAGGATCCATCTTAGGTAGTGGAATTTAGTGGGCATATTGGTCATGTTAATCAGATTATCTTCAAAATTTAGTTCAAAAAGACTTTATACATTATTGGTGGAAGTGGGCATGTCTTGAATTTTTTGGATTGGTTGATGATTAGGCAAGGGGTATTTATAGATAGCTAAATGAGCATTTTATTGATTTTTATTATGTGTTTTATAGTCTTTGAAAGCAATCTCATAGGATTTTTGATGCTTATAGATAATATAATCATGATCAAAATTTGGGCCAAGAATAAAATCCATGGCTAAATTATGGATCTATCTACAAGTCTCGTGAGAGTGACCCTAGCTAGCATGAAACCATCAAAACTTATTAGGATCATACCATGATTTCATAGGTTGAGTAGGGTCAAACTCTTGAGGGAGAGGCCTAGGTAAATATTTAAGCAATTCAGCTGAGGATAAATGTTTATGAACATTAATGTTGTTTGTTGAGAACTAAGGATTAGTGTATTATTGAGAGGGATCTAGTTCTGAAGAAGGGGTAGGAATGACAACTTGAACATTGTGAATTGTGTCATATGAATCAGTAACACCATCATTGGTAGTGTTTTATTTTTTTCTTTACTAATAGGCGAGGGCCTATAGAAGCTTGGGGAAGCTCAAATTGATGCATGAGGAAATCTTGTCTTTTGGCTTGATCAATGGCTTCCTCCAAGGTATGTGGAGAAATGGTATGGCATTGATATTGCAATTTAAGAAATAAGGCATTTATAAAGAGATGAAATAGATTGTCATCCACCATGTTATGTTCACATTTATTTGAAAAAATCTTCTATCGCTTAACAAAGATTTGGGTAGTTTCATTTTTGTTTTATTTGTAATTGATGAAATGGGACAAAGTGTTTTCAAAAAGATCACTAGTTTAAAATTCTTTAACTAAAGCATTTATTAAGTCCTAAAAACTAGTGATAGAGTGTGTTCTAAGTTGATCATATGAATCTAAAGCGTCACTTTTGAGGGTTTTAGCCAAGAGTTTAATATCAAAAAAGGTATTTAACTTGACCCCATTCTTGTAAATATTTCCAAATGTCTTGAAATGAAGATTAGGATTGGTTGATCCATTATAATAAATCATAGGTGTTGTACCTCCAATGTCAATATTAGTAATTTGGGTGGTAAGATGTTTATTTTGTAAATGCTTGGTGACTTTATTGACTATGGAGGTTGAGGAATGAGCTTACCTTGAGAATCTCAAAGAGGAGGAAGAGGAACACTTTGGTTATGTTTACCCCAAGCCATTGGTTGAGGATTGGATTGAATATTATGAAGGTGTTTTTGCATTCTCATCATTTGATTCATATTATGAACTTGGAAAGTGTTCATTTGATTAAGATTTTGAAACAATAATTGATGAATTTGACTAGTGTTATTAGAAGTAGTTTTGGTGTTTGTGTTGGTATTAGTGGCTTGGGTACCACTATTAGTGTTAATGATCTTGAGAAGAGCTATAAAAATTCAAGGAACTATTGGAAATTTTTTATTGTGAAGCAAAAGATGGAGTATTAAATGGTTGAGAAGAAGAAGCACTAGAAGCATGAGTTCCTTGGCTAGAAAACAATGAAATAGTGGAAAGATTAAGGATAGTGGATCTTATGAAAATCACACTAGATGTAGAACCTACCATGTTAGTTGAGATACTAGGCATAGAGGTAGAAGAAGTTAAAGAAGATGTCATAGCATAATGAGTAAAGATTAAAGTATGAGGTTGTGAAGCAAAGAAATTAGTACCCCCAAATATAATTGAGAAAGTGGGAGTAAGTTTCTTTAACTTAACGGGTAATCATGAGGTTATAGACGGTGGAAGGATCCTTCCCTCTATGTTGAGGGAATTGCATGATAAAGAAAAGCATTTCAGGAGTATACTCTAACTCAAGCTAATCCTCTAAGAGAAGAGGAGGGTTTTTCTACACAGGGGTATGAGGAGGGGCCCATAGTCCATTGTGCAAGTTGAAATATGAACATTAGTAGCATTTATGAAAGGATCCTTACATTATTTGTGGGAGACCCTATTAGGATTGATGAATTCCATCATGTCTGTTGACTAAAGTTTATTGTTGTCACCAAAAAAAATTCCATGATGAAAGGAAAAGAGGCAAGATGAGAAAGCAAAGAATCAAAAAGTGACTAACAATAGTAATAGGTTGACTTGGTCAACCTAATGCAAAATAAGGACTATAAAATTGTACTAGGTCCACAAGATCAACCTAGTTCAGTGAATAGTGACTAGAAAAAAAAGCTAAAGGTGTTGTAAATAGCACTAGGTTGACCAAGTTGACCTAGCATAGCGTATAGGAGATAAAAAGATACTAGGTTGATAAGGTTGACCTAGAATAACAGATATAAAATAAAATAAAGATGATAATTAGCTATGAATTAAAGAAAGATAATTGAAAGTAATGTAAGAAAGTAACAAGTATTGAAAGGGAAACAAATAATCAATTGAATTGACATTGGCTAATCTAATTGATGCATATAAAGTAAAATCTTGTACCAATAATAGCTAATGCAATATTTTTCACACATAATTGATCAAAGAGAAATCAAATGACTTGAAAGTAAAGATAACTACTTAGTCAACCTAGAATGTTGATTAGATTATTAAGAATGATTTTAAGTGTAAAGGGAAAATGGTTATAAGTAAGGTACTAGATAATAATCTAAGGATGGTTTCAAGTAAGTTTAGGATGAAAGGCACTATAGTGGTAATGATATTAGCTTGGTATTGTGGCCTATCCCCTCACTTCACACATCACAATGATAAGGGTGTTGGGTGCTTAGCTGAAATATACCATTAGCCATGATTTATACTTGACCATAGCATCAAGTTAGCTTCCATCTTGGTGATGAAATCTAAGTAGGTTGTCTTGGGTAGTTAGATGTTAAAATGGTTGTTGATGATATGTGATTTGGCTATGTGTGCATAAAATATAAATATTAAAACTAATAAATTAACTAAAAATCCCCTAATTAGACTATCTAAGTTATTCTAAGCATGAAAAAAACTAAAAATAAATATGTGATTAACATATATGTTTAATTCCAACTTTTAAACAAGGTATAGTTGAGAAACTATATGGACAATCATACAGAACAAGGTTGACAAGGTCAAACCTATACTATAAAAGCAAATTATAAAAAATAATTAGGTTGATCAGGTTAACCTAGTTATTTCAGAACACATAGAACACATAACTAGGTCCATAAGGTCGACCTAGTTGATTATGCAGAGGCAGTTTTGAAGACTACAAACTATGAAAGGAAAGTATAGAAGAGGAAAGATATAGAGAAGTAGAAACTCACCTAAGTGGTTTAGAGATGAAAATGTAGAAGATTTTTGATCAATAACCTTGGAGAAAATTATCAAAAACCTAAAAATTGGGTCAATTTAGTTGACCAAGAAATATATAAACCTACTAAAAAAGTGCTGAAAATACACTAGGTCAACTTGGTCAACCTAGTTGATTGAATAAGAAGTTTAAAAACTAGAAAAAGCTATACTAGGTTGAACTAGTTGATCTAGTTATCTAAATAGAATTCTATAAGTTCTAAAACCTGTACTAGGTCACATTGGTTGAGATAGTTACCTATGCCTACAAACCTATGCACATAGATAAATAATTGGGATGATAGGGTCAATCTAACACAGTAAAGATATGATAAAAATAATGATGAATAGAGATGAAATAAGTGAAAAAAATCCTACAAGGTTTTGATTCACATCAGGTTCACCAAAATGTATGCAATCAAAAATGCATCATGTCCATAAATCAATCCTAAATTGGATGGGATAGAGCACACCTACACTTTTGATTAGGGACATACAATTATTAAGAGGGAGAATGACCAATGTGAGGATCCACTAGACCTGATTATGGGATCACTTGTAATAACACATCATGTGAAATAGGCTTCAAAAGCCTATAGTCTAACACAATCACATACCTATCCTAAAAGAGTCCTATGATTTAATATTTCACTAATCTAATAATAAGAACAATAAATCTAATCTGGTGCACACCAAAGCTTATGGCACAAAGTGGGGTTATAAATAAAACAAATAAATAATTGAAATAAACATGTATAGAAAACATATACTCACGTCAATGTATATAGAATCCTAATACATGGAAGAGAAGAATACATATGCTCTATCTATCTACTCTTACAAAGGAGGAATAAATTTAGGAATACTTACCTTTGAAGAGGAACCCACTAAGCCTCAATCTCTCCCTTGGCCAAGGTGCTTCACAAGATATTGTCATGGTATGTAAGTAAAACTAAGATAAATCAAATTTAGGCTACATAGCCTATCAAAGCATCCAAAATAATTATCCACAAGATGAGATCAGAGTTCCAAAGAAAGTATTGAACTCCAAAAATTTATTCCCCAAATAGAATGGTTATATTGACTCTTTGCTCTTATGAAATGGTAAGGAATGATATTGTATATATAGTAGTATCTTACCCTAAAAATGTTTGGGAATGTCAACCGTGCTAGGTCAACTCACTCAACCTAGCACATTTTCAGGGCTAACTCTCTAGATCTAGGTTGACCTAGTTGACCATCAAACCAAAAGAGAGAAAAAATCCCTAAACTGTACTAGGTTAACCTGGTTGACCTAGCACAAGTGATAGATCAAAATGGTGATAAGGTAATAAATGAAGGATAAAACATAATAGGTGATGGGAATAGGTAGAACTAAGAAGAAGAAGCTTGGATTAAATGGTTTCAAGAGGCTAGAGTGTGGATGACAAGAGGCAAAAGGAATGACAATATTATGAATTAACGATGGAATACCAACCCCTTTCTTGGCACACCCATTAAGGCATGCACTCAAAGAGATTGATACTTGATAGGTTCCTTTAAGATACAAAGTGCCAATAATCAATAAAAGCTAAAAATATTGTGTGCATACAAAGACTTCATTTTAAATCTCCTCAAATGAAAATTTAGGTGTATCTAAAGTATCATGCTCATGAGGGATATCCTACATAGGATACTCAAAGAGAGGAATAGGTGCCTAAATGGGAATATTATTAGTAGGGTGATAAGGAGGCACCACTAGTAGAGAAGGAGGTGCGACTAGTGAAGAAAGAGGAGCCTTATTACATGGGATACCTATATAAGTAGAAATAGTTGGTGTAGGTGTTGACTAAGGGTGATCATGAAGGTCCTATTAGAGAATACAAAAATGATTGGTATGATGGGTACCACATTGGTACCAAATATAGTATACCTCCCCATATTTAGGGATATACTTAGGTAACAACTTAAGAGGAGGTATAACCTTATCTTGGGGCTAAGCAGTGGTGAGACACAATGAGTCAATATACTATCCAAATTTTTGGCAATAAGTGGAAGAATGATTATTTATCCCATGAAATCAATAGATACATTTGTTAGTAGAATTTTGGGGCCTATTAATGGAAGAGGTAAAAGGAGAAGCTAGGGATGGCTGATATAACTATTAGTCTTTGGTTTAATGACTAAAAATTTTATGGATATCATAATAAGGTTGATTAGCCCATTAGGTAGGCAATGAGATCAAGATGTGGCAAAGGAAGAAGGACATCACCAAGGGAAGGTAGGGTAGGAATAAAAATTGAACTAGGATCATCTAAAGGTAAAGTATGAGTAAAAACTAGATGAGGTTCAATTGAAGGAAGAGAAGAAGTATAAATTAGACAAGGCTCAACTAAATATAAAGTGATATTAAAAACTAGATGAGGTTAAATTGAAGGAAGATCATACATAGAAACTAGACTAGGCTCAATTAAATGTGAGGATGGTCATGTAGAAGGCTTAAGAATAGTAGATATCATCTCTAGGGGAAGAAAAATAGAAAGATCATGGTATCTAGCAAAGTGGTAAGGATTAGTCATGGCATGATCTATGAACATGTTACTAAGAGGCTTTGCTGAAATTAGAGGTATACCACAAGATCATTCCATATCTACCCTTAATGGTTTTGAATATGCTTAGTTTGGAAATTTTATGTTGTGTTTCTCAAGTGTTAATTTAATACTCTATATATATAGTTGACTAGGTTGATGAAGTTTGCAAAACTCGTGTCATGAAAATAATATGTAAATAGAGTTGACTCGATCAACTATGTCTATAAAATTATCTGTTTGAAAAGATAACTGTAAATAGAGTCGTCTAGGCTTAAGAAGTATTCAATCTTGCAGTTAAAGAAGAGGACTATTTCAATTTGATTGATTTAATCACCTATATTTATAGAAGACCTACAAAATTAGAGTAGAGTCATTTTGGAGTGATTATGTGTTAAACCTATGCATAGACTGTTATAACTATATCAATAGGTTTGATATAGTACTACAAAAATAAAAATATATAATATGATGATAAAATGAGTACATGAAATAAAACCTACAAGGGTTTGATTCTAGTCAGGTTCACCAAAATGTATACAAAGGAAAATGTAGTTGACATATTAATCATCCTATCTCAGAGAAGATAAATCCTACTTATTCTTCTATTTTTTGATACATTAGATATTTAGGGTCATGACCAAGATGGATCTATTAGACCTAACCAAGGGATCTCTTACCATAATAACATCACTAAAGAGGTTCCAAAGCCTCTAGTCAAGTAACATTATGTTATAACCTTAGCTAGGTCCTACTTTTTGATATTCGCTAAGTACATACAAAGTAAATTAAAATCTATTCTAGTGCTCACCAAAGCTTGTGTCACAAAGTGAGGGTAGTAAACATAAATAGTAAACATGCATAGAATATTCATACTCAAGTAAATGTATAGGAAGTCCTAATGCATGGTAAATAAGTACAAATGCTAATCTATCTAATTTAACAAAGGAGGAATAAAGCTAGGAATACTTACCTTTGAAGATAAACATGTTGAGCCTCAATCTCTCCCTTGGCCAAGGTGCTTCAAAAGATGTTATTGTGGTATGTAAAGATAACAAGTATAAGTCAAATCTACGATACACAATGTCTCTATGCATCCAAAATACTTCTCCATAAAACAAGATTTGTATCTCCAAATAAAGTATTGAAACCTTAAGCAATGCTCCTCAAGTAGAATGGTGGATAAGCATATGTTCACTTCTTCCCTTTCTCTGAATGACAAAAATGGATGTGTATATATAGTTTGATCTAACATTAAACCTTTTTAAAAGTTTATCCAATAGGCTCAACCCAATTTGAATATGTATCATTAATTAATAAAATCAAGTTAGGTCTTGGTCTAGGTCATCCAAGGCCAACCTAGAATCATAATGTGCAAATATTAATTAGAATACAGGGTCGGCCGAGGCCAACATTGTTTAGTAAATGTTAAAAATGGTTTGTCTTATGTAAGGGTTAAATAAGGTGGTGAATTACTTGGATGAGTGTGTAATGGAGGTGTCCAAAACTTATTAAGTATTTAGGAGATGGTTATATAGATATAAATTGGTGGTATGTGGGATAAAAATCTTGTAAAGCACCAATGGTCTACCTACCCCTTTATCGATGTACCCTTTAATAAATGCACTCAGAGATTGAGACTCAATAGGTTCTTGAAAGAGAGAAAACATCAATAATTGATAAAATTTGAAAATATAATGTGTATATAGAGGGTATTTCCTTTCTCTTGGATCAAGAAGAGTGGCACCATTATTAGGAGGGGTTGATGGTGTAAGGGGGTGTTTTTGCGCCCAATTATTAATAGTTTAGTTACTTCTTTGGAATTATTAGAAATCCTAAACCTCATTGGTGATGTCTTCTAGTTTATTATCTTAATGGATGGGTAAGTCTAATATCTCTAATACCATGGTAGTGCTCATGGATCTTTGAGAATTATGGATATTAGTTTGATTGGTAGGCTTAGGGTGGTTTGGGACTACTTCAGACTCTTCCATCTCTTTCTGTAAGATGTTAAATTCACTACATAATTTAATAAAGTTAATTTCACCATGGTGGGATGTAATTTACACATGGAACCAATTTGTAAAGGCCAACTCATGTTGTTGATCTCAAGGATATTATTGTGTGAGGCCTATAGTTAGTTATTATAATGGTTATGGGGATGATTGTACCTTTGGTAGTGAAGTTACTATTTGAACTCTCACCACCATTATTTCCAACCTAGCTCAGGAGGCCCAAGAATTCATTGATGAGATTTTATATCATACATTGTATAGCACCCAACTCATTCTTGGTGGATTTTTGGGGTACACTTTTAGACATTATTCATAACATGGACTAGTGTTTGATTATGATCTTGAGGTGTTAATTCATTATATTTGGCTAATGAATCCTAAAGGTTGATCAATATAAGTGTGTCTCATAGGAAGATGGGTTATCACTAGAATAGGTTGTGGCATGGGTATATTATTACTAGTGGTGAAGAAAGGTTTAAAATAAGCATACTTGGTAGTGATTTTAGGATAGTTGGTGCCAATAGACCTTGAGGGTTTAGTTTTTTATCTACTTTGATGGCCTAAACATAAGTGAGAGGAAAGTTTAACACTAAAATATCTTTTCACTAGAACATAATAGTCATATCGCATTCATATACATTTCAATGCCTATCTAGGCATCTAGTTTATACAACATAGTGATTTGGTTATACATATTATAGAATCTAACATTTAAGTTTATTATAGGATAATTGGATTCCATTTTGATGTAGGAAAACTAATGGTATAACACACTTGAATTGATGAATTTCCAAAAATAAGTGAAGAATGTGTTATCAAATTGATCTCAACTTATGATATAGCCTTTAAGAAAGTTAGGGAACCAATCATACACCACATCCATTAGAGTTAATAGTAAAATACCATAGGAAATATCCTCATGTTTAACATTAAAAAGCTTGAAAGTAATTTTATATGAAGTTACATGTTCCTCAGTAGTATACCCCACACCTAGTGTGAATATTTGGAGGTATCTTTCTAGGTTCCTAAGTAAATCAGGGACAAATCTAATAATGTTAATAGTAGACCCAACCAACCATGCCATAAGTGCAGCCATAGGTGAAGGTATGTTGGGGACAAATTGAGAGGATGAGATAATAAGTGTAACCATATGTCTATCTCTCCCTATAGTATTTATCTTTATCTTATGGAATTTTAATGGGAATATTATTAGTCATCTAAGACTAGTTTGGGATCTAGCGATTCACATAGTAGGCTCTAGGTTGCTTATAATTAGGCTCATAACTTAAATATTTGATAGAAAATGAGAAAAGGTTCCCTCCTTATAATTCCAACTATTATTTAGTCTAAGATCTTAATCTTAAAGGCACCTATTAGATTAGATGCACTAAGCAAACTTATAGAATAATTAGGGGACTTGCATTCTCTCATTTTAGGATTGTTATTGGGATAATCTAAGGTATGAGCTATAGGTATGGGGCTCCATTAAATAAATACTTGGAATAGATATCCAAGGGATGAAATATTATCACCAAAGGTATAATACCATTTTTATCACCAACTCACATAGCTTATACACTTATAGATAGACTAATTACAACACATTAAATTACATAGATTTACTTTGCTTTCCTTCAATATATATAAAGAAGGAGAAAGATCACATGTTCACAAATAAAAATCAAAATGGATGGAGGATAAGGTATAAAAAAATATTATGTGCTTATATGACCAAAACATTCCTAGCTATAGTTTCACCATTATATCTTAAGTTTTATGATGGCTCTGACTTCAATCACACAAGGAGAGAGTTTGAGGAAAGAGGTAAAATTCTTAATTATAAGACTCCTTTAATGAATGAAATTCAAATAAGTTTATATTTAATTACACATAAATGCTTATAAGCTTCCAATAAAGTGAAAAGAATAAAATAACTTAACTAAAATAATGGAAGCACATCCTAGTTAATGCATAAACTCTACAAAAAAGTAAAAATTAAAATCCTATTAAATTAGTGTTAATCCATTAAAGTATAAATAAATTAGAATACCTCCAAGAAAAATCTTGGTGGGGTTAGTATAGACAAAACCTTACTAGTACTAAGACTAGAAGCTTCACCAGGTATGGGAGATCTGACGCTGGTAAGAGGGAAACTCCTAGTTTGCTGAAGGTGAGATGGTGGAGGAGAAATCTCAAAGCTAGTTCAATGCACAAACTCAAATATAGGATCAACAATACCTTGAGCTCTCTGGCTTCACGTGTATGGTGGATCTGCCAGAGTGTAAAATGAAAAAGGAACTAGAGATGCTTTAAGTTGAAGCTTGAGGCTTCAAAATGCATGTTTGTAATCCCCAGTAGAGTCACCAAAAAATTATTGGGTGAATATTTTGTCGCCAGATAACTAATGGCAAAATGGCTATATCAACCATAGTACAAGGAGATGTATAAGCCAAAAAGTGTGGGTTTACCACATCCTAATGAGATATATCTCTCCTCTCATCAAGGGGAGATAGACCAATTACAACACATTAAATTACATAGATTTACTTTGCTTCCCTTCAATATTTATAAAGAAGGAGAAAGATCACATGTTCACAAATAAAAATCAAAATGGAGGGAGGATAAGGTATAAAAAAATATTATGTGCTTATAGGACCAAAACATTCCTAGCTATAGTTTCACCATAATATGCTAAGTTTTATGATGGCTCTGACTTCAATCACACAAGGAGAGAGTTTGAGGAAAGAGGTAAAATTCTTAATTATAAGACTCCTTTAATGAATGAAATTCAAATAAGTTTATATTTAATTACACATAAATGCTTATAGGCTTCTAATAAAGTGAAAAGAATAAAATAACTTAACTAAAATAATGGAAGCACATCCTTATTAATGCATAAACTCTACAAAAAAGTAAAAATTAAAATCATATAAAATTAGTGTTAATCCATTAAAGTATAAAGAAAGTGGAATACCTCCAAGATAATCAAACACATTTACATAGAAAATCAAATTTTAAGTATTCTGACAACATTTGTTTTCAAAATAGAGTTGATCCTTATAACATACTAGGTACCAGTATATATAGAAGGGAGACATGGGTATTCTTCTAGGAGGCATGAGATCACACTCTTAGAAATCATGGCCTGAAATGGTCAAACAAAATTATGTTAGAAGATTCCTCATTATTATATACACCTAAATTTACTCACTTCATTTATCATCACTAATATTACTATTAGTCAACACTAATTATCATCTAGTAGTATTTATCTCTTCTAACTACATCCTAATATCACCCCTTGTAGTCATTTATCTAACATCCCCCTTCATTATTCTTCATCCACTAAACTTATATTATTCCCACCAACCTATTAATTCTTCTAATAAATTTTTATCCACTAACTAATCCTACTTCTCTATTATATTAGAATTTTAAATTCCAATCCCACCTATCCTAGCCTATTCATAGGATTTCTTACATCCCTAGTCCCTAATCACCTACTAATATTTTTTAGCCAACCAATCGATTCTATAATTATCCAATTCTAGAATCCTCTCTATCTTAACCCTTTATCTCTAGAAGCCTCTGTTCTAGAGGCTTCCAAGGAATTTTTAATTCCTTGGATAATCCTCCACCAATGATCTCTTACATCCAAATTTGAATAATGGCCATTGATCTTCTCTCCTTATTTATATTTAAACACCATGACCCCTCCATTGAAAAAATAACTATAAACTAAGGAATGTGTAATAAATCTATGTCCAATCTATGCTAAATTATTTTATCAACATTAGTCTTTGATCAAGTCATCAAGAGAACATCATAATACAAATATGATTCTATTTCTTGTACATCACATTGAAAGAAAATTTGGGCTAAAAATTTCCAAAATCTTGTCCTCTAGGAAAAAAAGGTAGTATTGCACTGCAAAAGGTGACATTGCACAGGCAATTTTGACCTCAAAAGTTGTGATTTTTCCTAATTGCCAATATTTGACTACTAACCATGATTTTTTTTGGTAGGTTTTTCAAAAATGCATCTCATCAAATGAGGTTTTGATACTACATTTTACAAAAGGTGGTTTTGTTGTCCATTGTCAGTTTTTCATATTAATACATGGTTTTGACTTAGATAGTTTAAACATTACATTCATCTAGTTAGAATCTAGTATAAATTTAAATATTCAATCTAAAGATAAATTTTATCATTTTGTAAATAATTTATCATTCTTTAAATAATCTATAGCATATTAATTATTTTTTAAATAATTTTTAATCTATTGTTAAGGTTATTTTATGCAAAACCACAGGTAAAAAAAAGTGGTATTGAAGTTAACATTAAGTTTTTTACACCTATAATCAGCTTTGAGTTAAGTAGGTCAAATAATATATTTGACTAGATATAGTCTTGGTTTTAGTAAATTTTGAGCATATTACGAACATTATCTAAGTATTTTTAAACATCTTGTACATATTTTTATTTATGTTTTTAAACCTTATTGTATTTTACCTAATTGGTAAAACTGCATATCATGATCTATGATATTATCATTGACTTATAATATTGTTTGGCAACCTACAATTTTGCATAACTACATGGTTATGGTTAGCTAACAACTTGGAAAACCACATATTTAAAAGTTATGGTATTTCCTAGGAAGTGCACTTTTGTGCACTTTGGAAGTGATTTTGATTAATAATGATTTCATATCTATGGTTTTGAAAAAACTAATTATAATTTTGCTCCATGTTTTCCTTAAAAAATTATCTTTGTTGAGTGATTTTTTTCACATCATTTTTGGTAAATTTTGAGTCATTCCAAGGATTCCTCAAGTCCTAAATTGCATTTGGTATTTGGGGTGCCTCCTCTCAACCCCACTTGATAACATGATCGAGAGAATGCCTACAACGCTTCCCCTAGACCTCACAAGGGACACTTCCCCTTAACCCTATTAAGGGATGCCACCCCCAAACCCTCATGTTGTGACCCCTAATCCAAAAAAATAGTTATAGTGCAAAATCACATTTTTTTCAATGTTTTTATTAAGGCTTATTTGACTAACATCATGTTTTTTATAGGGATGAATCTAGTGGAAATTTTGGCTTGATGACATATTCTCTTGTAGGTCATATTTTTGTTTAATGTCTTATCTTGTTACCCCTCAATATTGTCAATCAAAACTACTAATAACTTGCTTTGCAAGACACCTATCAAAGATTTTGGCATTTTTGAAAAATCACTTTGTATATATATTTCTAAATATCACATCTAAATTAATCAGTTAATAAATATTTTTATCTACTTGTGTATCACCTTAGGGATATAGTGGTGTATGCTCTCCTCCCTATGTCCTAGTGGTGAGTCTTAGAGGATAAAAAACCCCTAAAAAATTATCTCAATTTTCTTTTAAAGGGTACAACATGACATCAAATTCTCACCCATGCACTTAAGATAGTCTTAAGGGGATAGTGACCAAATATTTCACCCTTAGGGTGTAGCATGATGTAGAATTAACACTCACACACTTACAATAGTCGTAGGGGGATACTGATCATGGATTTCACCATCACACACTAATCCACACTCCATGTTTCTCTAGAAGATAAATATTAGGGACAACTATCAATAGGCTAAGAAATTAACCCCATATAAGTCTTTTATGAAGGGGAAGAGTTTATTCTCTGAACTTGGAATTAGATATCACCCTACATAGACTTGGGCCCCACTATATGTAGCATATATTAGGGACTCCCCTAGAGATCCTATATATCCAAATGTAGGAATTTATAATCATAACAAGTGACTTTTTTTTGATTTAGTATTAGCTCCCAAGTGACCATCATATGAAAACAAGGTTGAGAGGGTTTGGTATATTTTGTATGGGTCACCAACCTATAACCTCAACCAAAAATCTATTATATGTATCAATCATCTAGTTACACTCCCAATAGGTTACTAATCATAGGTTATGGTTTTTTAATTAGGTGAGTGTTGTGTTAAACCTACGGTATTTTTGAGCCAATTCAACATTTTAAACGAGCCTATACACACCTATCTAGGCCTCTATCATATTAAATCATATTTGTATAGCTTTATCTCATCATCATCATGTATATATTTGTTAAAATCATCTTGTGAAAATTTTCCTTGTATATTTTATGTATATATTTTTAATCTTACCTCATCTTGCATCTTATCTTACGTCTCACCACCCCTCTCACATTAGTCACATTATATCCTAGTCTCATCCATGTATCACTAGTCATACCCCATAACCTACATATCCTAATCAAGTCTTGTTAAGTCCTAGTGTCATAAGACTAAGTCCACCTTATCCATAATTAATCACACCTCACCTTGACTTAATCTATTCTAAATTATTCATTTATCTTAACCTTGTATTCTCTAGTCCCCTTATCCACCATCTTATCAACCTAGCCTAGTCCTATTCATCCTCATCTTCTCCATGTCTATATTAGTCCTCATTCCAAGTTTGTAGTCATACTTTAGTCCTCATCCACATTAGAAACACATTCTTATCCTATCAGGTTCCTCATCATTAGCTTACTTATGTGTAGTCAAGTTTGAATCATAATCAAGATCCTCTCAACTTATGAATCAAATAATCCTATCCTATCTAATTTGATTAACTTAGTCTTGATTTAGTCTTAATATAATTATTCCTTAGTCAAATTCAATATCTTTAGATAGTCTATCCCATCATCCTCAAATCTTAGAGCTTGTCGTAGCTCACCCAATCAAATCCAATTTAAATCATCAAAATCTAGTTCATGTCCTAAATTAGTCAACTTAAATATTGTATTATCCCATCTCATATCATCAAGTCAAAATTAAGACCAAACTAAATCTATAATTTGTCCAAATTTTTTCTTCACATCTCATATTCATACCATAATCTTTCTATTTATCCCCACACCTGTTGATTAGGGGTTAGAAAATCACATCATCCATACTTTCTCCCATATTCATCCATGGCATCCAAAATAGATTTAGTTAATACTAATTGAGCAATGCCTCATTACCAATAGGGATGTCCTTCTTTATTACCTCTTTGAGATAAGCACTATGTATTCTAAAAACTTTGACCCTATCCACCCATTGTTACCTCTAGTCCATTCCTATCCATGTCAAACAACTTATAGTCTTTACACCACCCATTCTCATTCAAACCCTCCATTCATTGGTCATATCCAATCATGTATCCAATCTATCACTAAAAAATGGAATCCTATCACGTCAATAGCCATCTAATTTCAAGTCCAATAGTGAAGAGATCCCTTATACTCTTCCTATATCCTTAGAAGCCATCTTACAAAAACTTGTTGCCACTGACATGATCATCTATCCTCCCATATGATGTCTTAATCCCATGAAGCCTAAGCCTTATTGGTATAAACCAAACTAGTACTAAATATGTCATCAAATCTTGGGGTATACCATTAATTAATGTCATAATTTCCAAAACTTTGTCTAAGACCTCATTGACATTGGTGACATTGAAATCGATAATGAATCAAATGAGTCTACATCCTTGGGTGAACAAGAAGAGGAATTTAAATATTCCATTCTCAATCATGATCAATCCCTTCCCTTTCCAATCCAAGGTCAAAACACCATATACTCTTTGATTGCCCCCCATATTTGATAAATCCTCCATCGAAGATGAGTCTATTCCCCATGAACCTAGTCTTCCTTTATCTTAGGAGTCTTTATTCCATAGACCTATATTTCATGAATCCATTTTCCCTCCATCTTATTCTCACCCATCATATCAATATCCTCATGTTGAGATGTCACTTGTAGACAATGAATCTTCTAATAGCATAACTACCTCATTAATGTTATATTTAACATCAAATCCAATATAAGTGTCATCTACATCAGGATCATGCTTGATACTACTATCTAGATTAGATTCCTCATCAAAAAATCATCCCTTATAGATGTTATGATATATGATGACTATGCCTTCCCTTTGGAAGATAATTCCAATTTGGATGATAATCAATCACCATACATATCGTTTGATCCTAATTAGGATGATGAAGTCATAACAGAGTTCTTACAAGTTTATCTATTAAAGACTATTAGAGTGGATCTAATATTGCATTAGATGCATTTATTTTTAGTGATCCTTTTACTAATCTTGAGAAAATTTTCTTTGATGTCTAAATTAGGTCTTCTAAGAACCCCTATGAGGACCATGCTATCCAATAACCAATCATTGACCTCGCCATACCATCTCAACCACCTTCATCCATCATAGATCCTTTTTTATGGTCAATGATCATTTAATCACCTCCCTCCATAGGGATGAACAAGATCATACATCATTAGATCCTTCCATGAGCAACATAACATGTGATAAAAATAAAAAGGTCCAAGACTATATTCAAAATTACATAAATGATGATCAAATCACTTTGATCCAAAAATTCCAAATAAAAAAAGTCAAATCATCAGTCTAATCCAAAAGTGTCTTCCCTTAGTGATGCCCAAAAGTAGGCACTAAGAGACTATCAAAATCAAAATAATCATAATTTATCAAGTCAAAAATGAATCTCCTCTGGTGAACCCAAAATCTAACACCAAGGGGAAGTCAAATCCAATCAAAAAATCAGAATTAATGTTGAAATCATTATCAAGATGGCTGATAAACCTTCAAATAATTGGATTAAAAAAGAATCACATAGTTAAAGTGTCTTAGATATTTTAAAGTATTTTACCATATGGCACAATCAAATGTGGAATGTACAACATCTCCAACAATGTGTGTGATGGCTAGTCCTAATCCTCAAACACTCACTATGCCTTCCAATCATGATACCATAATCGAATCAAGTCATACCATCCATTTAAGTCTAATACACCCTATTAACATCAAGATCTAATCCAATCCACATATTGCATCACCTTCCAAGGAAATATTACCTTTCATAGGGGTTATGAATACACTTTGTCTAGATTTTTTATAGGGGTCTCAATCAAGCATCAATAAAGTTCACAAGGACATCAATAAATCTAACAATGATAACATGGTCCTAGCATCACATCTCTCCAAAATAGGCATTAGCTGAAGATTATGAAAATGTCTACATCTTACATCTCACCCACCTATAATAAATTGATATACCATTACACATTTTTAAAAAAATTTAAAAAATTAAAAAAATAAAAATAAATAAAATAATAATAAATGAAAAACAAAAATAAAAAATCATTCATCCAATGGTGAAACCTGTCTTTTGGCACCTTGGGCAATACCATGGTGAAAATTGGTTTCTAGCATCATGGTAAAATAATCTATTTTTCACATGGTACCTAAATACTTGGTGTCAAATCCATTACATACACATAATCTCCCTTGTCAATCCCATTCATATCATCCTTACCTATTCTATCCCTTGGTCCATTATGTTTAACCATCATCTATCCTCATATCATGCATCCTATTATGTCCATCCTTCCTTCCCATATTGACCTTATTAAGGGCATAAAATAGGTCTTTATAAGAGTTCTAAAATCATCTTAGCATATCCTCCAATAAACACTTAGGTAACTAAACATCTAATTCCTTCATGATGTGGTTATTGGCAATCCCTAGTCCATGACCATTTTATGCATCACCTTTATCCTTTTATCGTACCATCCATTATTACATTCATACTTATCTTGGTTGATATGATTGGTATTACCTTTGATACTAAACCCATTTATATAGTGTACATACATATTTAAAAAACCCTAAAATTTATAAATTTCATAAAAATCCCAAAAACATCTAAGATGTCTTCTCTTGTGCCATCTTGTCATAAATATCTTGATCATCTTGTCATATGTCCTAAGTCATATATATCATCTTGTCATATTGTATTATCATTTTGTATTATCATATGCCATAAATATCCTTGTTATCCTATCAAAATTATTATCAGTCTTAGCATTTTATCATCTTACCGTGTCTCAACCTCCTAGTCCTCTTGTCTTATGTCTTTTATATCCTTACCCTAATCAAATTCCCTAGTCTACTCTAAGTCCATACCTTATCCAAGTTATTATCCTTAGTCTAAATTCACATCACACCATCATGACCATATTAGTTTAACTCATCACCTAATCAATCATCTCATTGAATCTCATCAAGACAATTAGACAAAACATAATAACACTACGTGTAGATACTTATGTGTGTTACTTGTATACTCTATGTTGTTTGACTTATTTTAATGTTTAAAAATTATTGTCTTGTTGATCATTTATTCATATATGTTTATTTTTGGTCTTGCATCATAAATATTTTACACACCTTGGCATAATGTCCTCTTGATCATACTTGTATCATGGGGCATACTTCCAAGTTCCATATCTATTAGATTACTTAGACTATGATGAACCTTATTATAATGATGATGGCTTGATCATCTACACACTCATCATTTATCCTATCTTCTATCACAATGTCTAATAATCCATATCTAATAATTTATCATAGTCCTTTGTTTTCAATCTAGTCATCCAAGTCTATTTTTGTAATATACCATCATTCCTATGAGTCCTTTTATCATAATGTCTATATCCTCTAGTCAATCATTTATCATCTCTCTAGTCATCAACATCTAACTCCAGTCATTTATCTTAATCCTTTTATCTCCATGTATAACATATAAGTCACATCCTTTATCCAATAACTAATATGTATAACATCCATAATTATCATCATCGTCTAGTCTATCTTATCATTTATCATCTATCATAAACTACATTGGTCTAAGGTCTTTTTAGACTATGTAGGCAATACTTAGTCACATGGTGTGCCTAAGGTTAGCTTGAACATTCTCTCCTCATTCCCCATCCTCCATCATCACATCTCTCTCATCTTGTATTAGTCAAATCCTTGAGTTATAATATAATAATTCATCAATTATTATATTAATTAATCACCATCCTTACAATCATATCCCTAATATTTTTGTTAATCACCCATACCTATCAATTAGGTCCAACAAGTCAAAACTTTCATCCATTCTTCATTAGTCATCCATTATCACTTGATTGGTCAATTTATCAATTAAATTTTATAATTTTTTCCTTAGATTAGGTCATTACCAATATTGTAACTTTATAATCTCTTATTCCCTTGTATGTGTCCTTACAAGGGGCATCATCACTATTAATCACATTATGTCTCATTCATTCAATGTCATGTAGTCCATTTAGTTATTCAATAATATCATTATTTCTCTCTCATCTCCTTCATCATATCTATTGACTTTATCTTTGAGCTACACTTATCATTAATAATTATCTATCCAACGCTAAAACTTTCCCTTGCATGTATCCTTGCTTGGGATACGTTGAAATATTGAGGCCTTTTAATCTTATCATCATCATGTTATGGTTAGTTTCACCTTGGGATGTGTTGACAACCATGACATAGTCATTTACTTTTCATGTGCATAGATATTTACTATGGGAATCATCACTTTATATCTCACAACTTATGTTAATATCCTCTTCTTCATCATTGATCCCATATCTTACATCCCATCCCCTTGTCTATTCATCATACCCTACCCCTTGTTTCTTTTTTTCAAGTGACTATCTGGTTCCTTCCTCCCTGCATGTCCCCTTGAGGGGGATTAATATCTAATAACATCATTTATTAACATTCATCCATTAAATGGTTTTTCTTTTAAATACCATTAATCCTTCCACTTTATCCACTTGCAATTCCTTTCAAAGAGGAGCAAAATGTATACACCTAAATTTGTTCGCTTCATTTATCATCACTAATATTATTATTAGATGACATTAATTGTCATCTAATATTATTTATATCTACTAATTAAATCCTAATATCATGCATTCTAGCCATTTGTATAATATCTCTCTTCATTATTATTCATCCACTAACCTTATATTATTCCCACCAACCTATTATTTCTTCTAATCATGTTTTATCCACTAACTAATCTCACTTCTCCATTATATTATAATTTTAAATTCCAATCCCACCTAACCTAACCTATTCATAGGCTTTCCTACATCCATAATCTCTAATCACCTACTAATTCTATTTACCCTTATTAATGGATTCTATAATTCTCCAATTCTAGAATCCTCTCTACCTTAGCCCTTTATCTCTATAAGTCCTTATTCTAAAGGCTTCCAAGGAATTTTTAATTCCTTTGATAATCCTCCACCAAGGATCTCCTACATCTAAATTTTAATAATGGTTGTTGATCTTCCCTCCTTATTTTTATTTAAACACCATCGCTCCTCCATGGCCAAACTAACTAGAAACTAATGAATGTGCAAGAAATCCATGTCTAATCTATGCTAAAATTTTCTATCAACATAGTATTTTGATCATGTCTTCAATCTAACATCATGTTGTCCATAATTTGAGTCTATTGTAAGTAATCAAATCTCAATCCATAATCATTTTGTCTCTTTAGTTTGAATCTTGATTGGGAAAACTTATATTTAGATTAGAATGCTGTTTTGAATGATTCATTTGATTTCATGTTATTACATTTTAATCTAATGGTTATCAATTTTAATGGTAGGTTTTATATTTGGGAATTTTAGATAATATTTGCATAATCAAATCCTCATTACTAAAATTTTCATCTATAAGTACAAAATAGATAAGATGAAATAGAATTCCATGGACCATTATGGAGCATTAAGGAGAGGTTATAATATGGAATGCTTCCTAATAATTATGGTAGGATTTGCTAAGTTACAAATGATTATTCAATGAGTTTAAATCTATCTAAGTTGAAAAAAATATCGTGGAAGAGTGTATTTAATGTAGCTATTATGTGAAGTAACTATGGGTAGCACATGCCTTTTTTGCCTCTATAGCACTATGAATGATTGAGGGACTAGCTACATGGTGATTTTCTAATGTCTTTGTCTTCTCAATCATTTTAAAAATGGAAAATGTCTTGTTATAATGTTTTTGGGGCCCACCTTTGTGTCTTTCACTTATGTGTTAAATTTGAAACAAGTGTCCAAGTTTAATTTCTCTGGATTGTGACACTTATCAAATTTTCACTCAATCAGGACTTATACCAACCTTGCCTTTAATATGTGGACCAAAATTGATCTAGATGCCAAGTCATATATAACATGATAGATATGTATTTATTGTGCTCTTTGGACCAATATTTATGTCTAGAATATGTTTTGTCCCAAATTTAATTCTTAGTGTGACACTTTGCTTATCCTCACTCTTATACTAGGTTTGAACTTAAGACATTATACCATAAGCCTCCTTTAGTAACAAGTGAGTGAGATAATAGTAAATGGCATGACCTATCTCTTTCACTTAGTTACTAATATTTGATGCATGTGCCCCTAGGACTTTGGATATGGTTTAGGGAGATGGAAACATGTGGCATAATCATATTAATCTAGGGGATCACAAGCTCTATATTATCTTTTTCTATGTTTTTAGGAGTGAGATGTTGCCCCATGGATAACCCTTGCTTATCTATAGGGTCTTAGATATTTTATTACATGCATCTCTAACTATAGGTTCCATATGATTAATATGTTTCCATGTGTATTCCCATCGGATGGTTTCCTATTTTAAAATTTTGTACCTACTCCTATTAGTCATAGATGAGAGATATCATGCCACATAACACAATCTCACTTATCTAGATGGTTGAAAAACCTAAAAGACCTATAATATTTGAATGGCATGGATGTTTCCACATGGATGTCCCTCAATTATCTTTATGCTTAGGTAACCTCAAGACTTGGGCTTACTTTTACTAGTCACATAGGAGTATGATCATGCCATATGGCATGATCTCACTTATCTAGATGTTTAGGTCTTGGGTGCTTTATTATTTTGCTCTAGATAAATGATATGGATACACATGGCTCAATATCAATAATATGGATGATTTTTGAGTGCTTTACTTAGCTATTTATGTTGATAGAGGTGAGTAATTGAGATGAACACACATGGCATAATATGGATTGCTTGGGTGTTTAGGTGAAAAAGACTTAGAACCATTACCTAATAAGCCAGAAATAAGTGAGATGAAGACATGTGTCTAAATATTGTAAACTTGGGTACTCACCAAAGAAAAAAATATTCATTTATAAAATCCTTCTTGATTAAGTTTTGTACCAACACATGGAATGATCTTAGAGCTTGGCATCTAGTTGTTGGAGTTCAAACTATAGGGACTTATTTGTTGGAGTTTCAATTATTGGCATTGAACATTGTCATTAATTCAGTAGGATATTGTTGAGAACTATCATTACATGTTGAAATTTGATATTTAATGTTATCATTGATGTCAAAAGTTCTTACGAAGATGCATGGTTATTTCATTTATGTCAATAGAATATCATTGATTTCAAAGGTTATTGGTCAAGTAAGCCTTGAGGTATGCATATGAATGAGTTCTATTTCCAACATAATGAGTATTGTTGTTGTGATGAAATAATATTGTTTGAATAATGTTCTAATGTTAGCTTGAATGAAATCACTGAGAAGCAACATTGAGTAAATACAAGTTAGTAAAAAAAGTTTAAAGCATCTTGTAATGCTTCATCTAGACCTTGTGAGATGGACTTTGTAAGTGGCATGATGAAATGAGTGAGATTTAAAAAAGAATCAATATGCTCTAAAGATTTATGTAAGTAGTTATAAAGATGCTTTGAATGAGCTATGAAATGAGAATGCTCTGAAGAACACTTGATAGTGTTTGAGTATGTGATATATTGTCTAAGGATGTACATGAGGTGTTGAGGACCTCAAAAAATGATTATAATATTAACTCTAAATATTTATATATAAAACTTTAAAGATACTACGAAGATCCCAATTGAGCTCTAAAGATCTATAAGTAGCTCTAAATATGTCCTATTGAATTTTTGAAGAAGAGTGAGTGTATGATATTTCTTGAGCATACATAAGAGACATTAAAACATAGTAAATTTTTAATGTGGAATCTACAAATATGGCTAGAAGGTCATATTCAAGGACTAATAAGTCTTGTAGGTTAAGGATTAGAAAGCAAAAAGAGAGATAGTGGTGAGATGAGGTAATAGGATCAGGTTCCATGACATAAGTGAGTACGTGAAAATTGACAGAGATGAGTCAAGTTTTTTTAAGTATTTGCATGAAATTTTAGATCAAGGTTAACAAGAAAATGCTTGAAAAGTATTTCAAGGATTTTTGAGTGCATATAATGAAGAGTTGTCTACTAAGAAGATTTTCTTAGTACTCATTAGCACATGCATATTTTGCATGAAAACATAATATGTTCATGGTATATGAGTAAGGTTTCTATCCCAAATTTCTAAGCATTGGTTTCTATAAATAGGAGCTAAGTTTTATGAATGATTATTAAGATAAAAAGATGGTCTAAACCATCATAAAACCCTAAATTTGACTTGATATTGAAGATATTATTATAAAGAGATTATAATGGTTTGATATAGTGAAAAAAGTGATTAGATGTTTAATTAAACTCTCCCAGGCATCTCCAAGTGTGATTGGTTTCTTAGATGAGTAAGTAGACCCTACAAAAAAGTTATTATCTTTTAGAGATTTACTATATCAAATAGAGTTGATCAAGTCAAATTTGATAAGTGGATAAAGATAAAAGTGTGATAATTGTAGTTTATGTTCATGACTATTTATATATAGGTTATATATCTCAAGTGTGCAATATTGGTGATCCAAGTTGGCCAGCCACTAACAGACCTAGTGGTGCAGACAATAAAGAAGTCAAGCAAAAGTGAAAAGATGTTTCTATATGTATTTTCATGTAAGAGTGATGCATTGAAATGAATGATGATACTTTTTGGGTCTCTAATTATTTATCCATGCTTTTAAAAATCTTGGAAGTCTGAGTAAGAGGTTTAAACATTGAATCCAAAATGGCTTATTTGACTGAGTAGAGTCTGTGAGAGAGAAGGTTAGTAGATTGGTTTGTAAGACCAATAATTTTTATTAGATTACATTATATAATTGGTTGAGGTTTTTCTAAGTATGTTATAATATTCAATTCATGAATTTAAATCCCTTGAATTATTCAATCTTGTGTTAGATGTTCATGTTTCCTTGATTATATTTTAGAGTTTGGCAAATCTAAGTGAACATCTTGTAGAGAAGTGTTTGAGCCTATTTACCCTAAATTGAAGCATTAAATGAAGTTTGTGATGACCCTGAGGTCATGAGGTTATTTAATATGTAATTTATTACCATGTTTGTTTGTAAAAATTGAGTATATACCTTAGTTTTTCAAGACAAAGTTTATGTATATGCACAAGCCTTTTATATTCAATGATTTGATATAGGGTTCAAGTGGTGATTGTACCTAAAAGGTGTAATAGACATAAATTGAATTTATATAAGGTATATTGGATTGGTGTATGATTTTTTCCTACTATTTGAGGTGTTTTTATATGCTTAAATAAAGATTAAAAGGTAACATGTTGTTAAGAAGGCCTTTTAGGTCTTCATAATCCTAAAAGAGGAGAAAGGGATAGTTGATGTATGATTGACATATTATATTGATTTATTCATGATTAAGGCATGTTATTTTAATATTATAAGACCTATTCATGGCCAATATAATTTATTTGAATGCATAGCTAACTAAGAAATATATTATCAAGTGACTTGTATAAAAGTAAGGCAATTTAGGCCTATTTTGTGTGAGTAGAGTGAAATGCTTAGAGGATGATAAGTATGGGAGAATAAAATAGGATAATTAAATGATATAGATCATTGGTGATTAAAATTTTATGAATATCTAATAGAGGTTATGCATATGAAGATCAAGGTCAAAAGACCTAATCAAGCCATGAAGAGGGGTAGTTGAGTGAAGAACGTTGAATGCCAATTTGAGAGGGATAGACGTGAGCAAAGAGATGAAGGAGTATTGATGGGTGTCATTATTCCCTTCATTTGATCAACTTTCTGTTAATGTCATATCTAACTAGGGATGTGTCTAAAGCTATATGCAACAAGAAAAATCTTAATGATTTAGTAATTGATTGTAGGTATTTGTATTTTTCTTTTGTTTTGGGGGATTTTTAATGTCTTCAAGACTTCTTGGTTAAAACCTTATTAGAATCAAACTATGAAAATCTACTGGAAATAAACACACTTTTGTAGAATGAAATAGATTGCTGGAAATAAACACACTTTTGTAGAATGTAATAGATTGCTGAAAATAAACACACTTTTGCAGAATGAAATAGATTGTTGGAAATAAACACATAATTTAGAATGCTTGAAAAATTATTGCAAAGAAATGAGAATTTAATCTAGAACACCTATAGGGAAAAATCTACAATGCATTTTAACTTTAAGGAGTTGTAATCATTTATAAATTTAACAGAGCTACCTATTTACTTTTGAAAATAAAATATAAATACCGACCAAAAATGAAGATCTTGGTTCTTGGAGGAGTGGGCCCTTGCTCCACCTAGAAACAGGATTGAACAACTTAATTCTCTCTAAAAAAATGGATATTTCATTGATAAAATGTTATATAGTAGAAAAATGTACTAATCTATCCTTATCCCTCTATTCTTCAATTATTACCCTTTTTTCCCTAAATTCCCAGGTCTATATATATATTCTTCTTCTTGTGGTGCATTGATGGCTGTAACTATTTCATGGATGTGATGGAACTAAATCATGCCCAAAATAGATGCTAAATTAAGATGTGGCTAGATGTCTAGTTGTGTGATACATGTCTTGGATCTGCAAGTATAGAAATTGAAAGTCTGCTCCTGATTAATAGGATCATTGATTTGACATATCACCGACCATTTGGAATAGATCCTTATCAGTTCCATGTCTAACCACAAATGTTTTGGAGCTTATCTATAGGAGTAGCAGGACTAATTCAGATAATTCTAGAACTAAATATAGAGTTCAGGAAACTAAGTCCAAAAATATGATAGAACTTGAAATAACATGGTAGGATTTTAGAACTAATATGTATTGATTCCAATGCTTCCAAAAACATGAAATCTACTTCATATTTGTTCTTCAAATTGATGATGAGCTATTTTATTACAAAACTTGAATTTTATAACACACTTGTTAGGAATTATAGAGATTTTTAAATGTTAGAATCATGATCAACAAAAGATGGAAAATTACATCCTAACTCATATCAGATCAAAATAAAATTCACAAAATGTAGTCAAACTTAATAAAAAGAGAGAGTAAGATGAGGTCATGTATTATACATTTAACGGGCATATTCTAGCCTCATCATTTCCCCCATACTTACTTGTTTGTAAGTCTCTTTATAAAATTTACTCTTCAAATTTGGGATTGTATATTCTACATTCCATTTGAATTCTCAGATCAAATGTCTAGAACTAAATATCCCAATGCTTTGATTCAGAGGTACTATACCCTAGTCTTGATTCTACTTTTCTTTTCCATGCTTCAAATTGAGTGGGATATTGAGGTCCTCTATTTTGCCAAGGAGATATGGGGGTGAGAAGTAGAGGTGGCCTTGTCCGAATTCCTATACATATGCATAGGGGTGTTTTATTGATCTGATGGATTATTGTGCATAAATATTTTGCCCTTTCTAGACTCTAGATCAAATTTGAAGGGGATATTACTTCCCTTCTTTTCAATGCCACCAAGAGAAATTCCCATCTTTTCAAACATGCATCATAGATATTATCAAAATTTTCCCTTTCATAAGAGGTGAAGGCATTAATGCTTTTTATATAAATTGAAAAGATAAGGTTCCTTGAACTTGTCATTACATGCATGGGATTGGAAATGTGTAGCAAAGGTGAATGGGTTGCCATAATGAATTCTCATACAGAGACTAGATGGACTAGCCTTTAATAGATGCTCTGACTCCCTCTCTTTCCATGCAATCTAATATTGAAGAACAGAGACAAATGTGTTAAGCTGGCTTTCCCCTACATAAAAATTGATCATAAAACCTGAATTTTTTTCTAGCAGGAAATTAAAGAGGTAAAATACACAAAGAAGATTTTTCTATTCTATATTGGCTAAGGAATAGGTTGCCAAGAAATCAGATTCATCTTTTATTTCATGTGGAAGGCCACATGTTATCCTTGCCAACTGCCAGTAAATGAATTGTTCCTCTAAAAACATACTATATGTAGGAGAAGGTCTTTTGCATGCAAGTAGTTTCTCACTCATCATGAAAAATATTTATATTTTTACAAGATATTTATATTTATCTTTTTCCTCCTTGTAAAATTTTTCTTCCCATTCCTTCCTTACTTTATTTTCTTCCTCTAGTTTCATTTTCAAATCCTTATTGGATGTCTTGATGACACTGAGTTCTCTGCATGTATCATCCCATAACTACTTGAGTGGCAGATAAGTCAATTCAGTCTATGTAGAGACTATTGACATAGAATTTTGTCTCCTATAAATTGTACATGTTTCTTCATTCTCCATCAGTTGCCTTTTAATCTCTACTAATTCCTCAGTCTTGGTTGTGAACTGGTTTATTAATTCTTAAAGGAGCATTTCTCTCTATTCTAATTTGAGTTTGAGGAAATTCAATTCCTCATCCTTTTCTTTGATAATGAGCTCTACTATAGATAAAAATAGAGCTTGTTTAACCTATTGATTATGTTCTTTTTTTGAAAGTTCTTGGGGAGTTAAGCATTCTTCTTCCACTAGAGGGGATTTCCCTTTCCTTTTCCAAGATGCCTGTTCATCTTCTGCATGTGATGGTGCTGCTATCTCACCCATTTCTTAGAAAACTTGCTCCTCAAATCTTTCATCTTCTTTTTCTTTTTCTCTTTGGCTTGGTCTGGGAGGAGTCATGGCCATGCTACCCAAAATATCAGTAGCTTCAGTTTCTAGCCTTTCTTGTTCTTTCATCTCCTCTGGAATTTCTTTAGACCTTTTATGACATCTCTTTCCTTAAGGAGCCTCAAAATGTGTAGACATGGGTCTCCTCTTAGAGATTATTCTTATTTTCTCCTTTTGCTCAGGCCTAGGTGAACTGTCACTGTCGCAGATAGGTATTAGTTCTTTTGTAGCTTCTACACAAGAAGAAATTTCTTGAGAAGGCACAGTAGGGTCTGCAATTTCAGCTCTTCTTCTAGATCTTCTTCTTGTTGGTATTTCCTCTTCCCCTAGTTCTATCTTTTCCTCAATAGTGGTATTAGTTTCCAAATGAACTAAAGGGGTAGGAGGAGTTGTTATTGCTCTTCTAGAAATACCAGGGTTCTGCCCAAATTTGTCAAGAAAATTTTCCCACATTTCTTCCCTATTTTTCTCTGAAAGTAAATGGTGTTGGCATACCAAATGCACTAACCCATGATGTCTAATTATTCCTACACCCTAAAAATACCTCTGGGCCATTGTATGGATGGAGTCAAAAAGAAACCCTAGAAGGTTTACTATATATTCTAGTTTTTCAGCTCCATATCTAAGGTATATGAGGATTTTTAGGACTTCTTTTCCTATTAACCCAAATTGTCCATCACAGGTTAAATACTTAACTATCCAAAAGGGTAATCTGTCAAAAGGTTTAGGCAAGCTGGTCCTTTTAAATCCTTTGATGATTTTATTTGTGTTCTAAATATACTGGGGTTTAACTTCCCCCTCTTTCAGTAGGGTTTCAACTAGGTCTTTTAATATCCCTTTGACAGGGTTTGGGACATGGACCATTGGTATTCCAGATATCTCACTTATTACATTCATATAAAAAGGAATAAAAACCTTCCTAGTCTTTGTCCTTGTTTATTTTAAATTGATAACAAATTCTCTTACCAGTTCATCATTATATTTGGGAAATTTCTTTAGAAACTCCAGTCATCTACCTATTGAAAGATAGTTGCTACTTCTTCATCTGCAAGGAGCTGGGTATCATCCTCTAGTTCTAACTTATTTTTAATCCCCATGATTCATTCTTGTTTAATCTTATGCAAGTTAGCTAAAGATTGCTTCTCTTATTGGTGGAACTAATGACTTTGGCTATAGAACTAGCAAATTTGGTTGTTGGACTCGTGAATTCAATTGCTGAACTGGTAAATTTGGTTACGAAATTACTATACTCAGCTATGGAACTAGTGAATTTGGCTGAAGAACTAATGTACTTAGCTATGGAACTGACAAATTTAATTCATTGTATCTCTTTTGGAGTTTTATTATAGCTAGGTTTTACTTTGTCAATTCAATAGTGATAATGATTTGTTATAACTATCTGCCAACTGATTCCCTCATCAATATCCTTCTCATGATTTTGCACATTTAATCATGATGTATAATAGATGACTCATCATACTAATATTTTTAAATCAAGTGTAAGCACACATGTGAACTTTCAATCTAACCTTTAACAAGTTAAAAATATAATTACCATCCTTAATGATGTAATCCCTTCATCATGATGACTCATCATTCCTAAAAAGTAAAAAAAATGGTTAGAAAATAGTTTAGAATTCCAAAGAAAATTTTATTTTGAATTAGCCATTTATTTGAGAAGATCAACAACCATTGTTGGTTTTCAATTGATATTTTTTATTTTTCTTTTTTTTGGGGGGGGGGAAGAGAACACCATTTACTATTTTTCATCCTCTTCCCTTTATTTTGAATCTTTTTATCTGATTATTTGATCATTTTGGAAGAACTATGTTCTTCCATATGATCAAATTATTTGTTTGCTTCAATCTAATTCAAGAATTCATCCCTAATAGGAGGCTTCCTATAAAGTTTTAGCCTATGTCCATTAACCAAGAGTATTCTTCTACTGCCATCAATGGGAAGTAATTGGATAGAACCATTGTCAAATATCTGATCAATCTGATAAGGTCCCAACCATCTAGTTCTTAATTTGCCTTTGAATTGTTGGTATGTAGAATCAAATAGCAATGCCCAGTCTCTTAGTTTGAATTGCCTTTCCTTGATATGTGAATCATGCCATTACTTTCTTTGATCTTAGATTATCTTTGTCTTGTGAACTACTTCCATTCTTAATTCATACTATTTATTGAGTTGAAGGATTCGCTCCTTTTGAGCTACATCCAATTCAATTCCCACCTTAGCTTCTATCCTCAATGTCTATAGTTCAAACTCAATAGGCAATAATGGATTTTTCCCATAGACTAACTCATATGGTGAAAACCTTGTTGTGGTTTTCCAAGTTGTATTATAAGCCCAGATAGCTTCAAGTAGTCTTTTTACCCAATCTCTTCTTTCTACTTCAACTATTTTAGTGAGGATGTTTTCCAATTCTCTATTTGTTACTTCAACTTGTCCATTTGCTTGTGGGTGATAGGGAGATGACTTTGAATGATTGATCTGATAATACATTATGAAATCTTGGATTATATTGGACATAAATTGTGGTCCCTGGTCTAAAACTAAGCTTCTTGGTGCTCTAAACTTTACCATAATTTTATGATAAAGGAAATCAGCAACTACTTCTTTAGTGGCATTTTTTAAAGCTTGCACTTCTACCCACTTGGTTACATACTCAATACACACAAGAATGTGCTCTTTTCCTTATGAAGGAGGATTAAAGAGTCCAACAAAATCCAATCCTCATCTCTCAAATAGTTCAATCACTACTTGTAGTTGCAGAGGCATTTCATTGGTAACAGTTGGTTGTCCCATCCTTTGAAAAGGATCACACTACCTGATATATCTCTTCACATCTTTGTATAGAGATGGCCAATAGTAACCAGTGCCAAGTATCTTGTGAGCTATTATTTTTATTGAATAGTGTCCACCATGTGGTTCATCATGACATGCCTAGAGGATGTCAAAGATTTCATCTTCTCTTGCACACCTACGCAAAACCAAATTAGGACCACATTTAAATAGCATTCCATTTAACCATTTGAACTGTGCACTGGTTTTGATTAACTTTTTTATTTGTTTTTTAGTGAAGGAAGGAGGAAACTTCCCTATTGCAATATAATTTTCCATGTCAACAAACCATGGTGTATCAGCTGAAAAAACAATTAATTGTTCATCTACAAAGTTGTCCTTGACTAGATCCTGCCCCCTGTAGTGGTCAGTCTTGACAAGAAATTAGCTACCACATTAGATTTCCCTAGATTGTCCACAATGGTAATATCAAATTCTTGTATAATTATAACCATCTTATTATTCTACCTCCAACCACTGGTTTATTCATTAAATATTTAATTGTTGAGTGCTCTATATGTATAAATATTTTGTACCCTGTAATGTAATGTCTAAATTTATTGATTACATAAATTATTTTTCAGTGGTAGTGTAATTTCTTTCAATGGGAGTAAGATTTTTACTAAGATATTAAATAGCATACATTCTTCCTTCTTCATCTTTCTATCCCGAAACTACACCAATTGAGTTATTTGAGGCATCAATTTGGATGTGAAAAGGTTTCTCACAATTAGGTCCTTTCAATATTGGGGCAATTACTAATTTCTTCAAAAGCATGTTGACACTTTTCATCCCAATGAAATTCACAGTCCTTGGTAAGCAACTTAAACATGGGGGCAACAATTTTACTAAAATCCTTGATAAAATGCCTATAATATCCAGCATGCCCTAAAAATAACTTGATATCTATGGGGGTTTGAGGAATAGGCAAGTCTAAAATAATCTTGATTTTGTTTTGGTCAACCTGAATTCCTCTTTATGAAATATGGTGTCCTAATATGACCACTTCATCAACCATCATCAAATATTTATCATGACTAAGAGATAAGTCATGTTGTTCACATCTTATTAATACTCTATCCAAATTGTTTAAGGCATCATCAAATGTATCTCCATGCACAGTAAAGTCATCCATGTATACCTCTACATAGTCATTTGTTAGGTCTACAAAAATTGATAATACAGCTCTTTGAAAAGTTTTTGGAGCATTACATAGTCCAAATGGCAATACATTGTAAGCAAAGGTACCCCATGGACAAGTAAATGTAGTTTTGTCCTGATCCTCAGCAGCAACTCTGATTTGATTATATCCACTAAATCCATCCAAGAAGGAAAAGTACTATTTACCTGAAAGGTTGTCTAAGACTTGATCTATGAATGGTAAGGGAAAATAATCTCTCAAGGTGGCTTTGTTCAGTTCCTTATAATCAACACAAATTCTCTATTTTCTATTCTTTTTAGGGACAATTACAAGAGGAGACACCCATTGGCTATCTGAGACAGGGTAGATAAAACCTATTTGTAATAGTTTTTCAATCTTTTGTTTGATTATATCCCTTAACGCTGGATTAATCCTTCTCTGAGGTTGCCTAACTGGTCTAATGTTTTTAGTATAAATGTGATGGGTGTAGATACTTGGGTGAATTCCCTTCATGTCTCTATAGTCCCAAGAAAAAGCTTTAGTATGATTCTTCAAAACATCAAATAGTTTGGCTTCTTATTCATTCTTGAACTAGCTATTAATATTCAAAAAAAATCCTAGTTGAATCTCAACATGTTTGGTTCTAGTATATGATGAACTGATTTGTTGAAAGGGTTCTATTAAGGTGTTTAATGGACAGGCATGTGGTAACAACACATGATATGTAACAACATCTCTAAAAGTTCCTTGAGATAGAATGCTAGACAAAGGACAGTAGGAAGAGTTATGATACTTATCTTGTTGTAGTTCAAACTCCTCATTACTGCTATTTTATAGAAACTCTTCATCATCTCTTGATATCTATAAAGTTGAAGCTATAGATCCTTCCTCTCCCCAATAGAAATCTCATTCCTTTGGAGCAAAATTATCTTCATTTGTAGGGAATAGTTGTTGGTGTAGTTTTGAAACTAAATGTGATGGTTCTGGAACATATTCTGTAGGTTCTAGAACTAATCTGGACTGATCCAATGACAATTGATGTTCATTCAATGAAAGATTAACCATATATTATATTTCCCATACATGATCTTGCAATGTTATCATAGCCAAAGAAGACAAATTTTTCTCATTAATATCAAGATTATCAACCCATAATGTCTCTTGATTATCAATAAAAGGTAATGCAAAGGGATATATTGAAATTTGCTTAGAATTCTTACCATTTAAAATAGTCATATCACCTGAATAGCAATAAATTAAGGTAGTAACTGTAGCTAACCATGGTCTACCTAAAATAATGGGATAACCAAGTGTTTTACCTTTTGGCTACAATATAAAGAAGTCAACTAGATACTCCCATGATTCCACCATTACTACCACATCTTCAATAACTCCTAGTTTTACTACAGACTGATCTACCATCTACAATATGGTGTTAATAGGTTGTATGCCTATTAATGGTAATGTTTTCAAAGTGTCCACTGTCATTACTTTGATAGCTACTCCTAAATCAATCAAAATGTTATGTATATCTTTGTTCCCTATAGAGACAAAAATAATAGGGCTTCCAGGATCTCGATATTTGGGAAGTAGGAGTTTTCCTGCTAATAAATCAACAAGTTTCCCATCTACTTGAATAGTCCTAGGGTACTGATTCTTTCTTCCAAGTTTTTTTAAACATAACTATTTGATTAACTTGTTCAACTTTGGAATATTTTTAATTACTTGTAACAATGGTATTTCAATATTAAATATTCTTAAGTCCTACACTAATTCAGATTCCTTAATTTCTATGGCTTCTTTAAATCTCTCTGGAAATGGAATCTCAGTAGAATTTCTTTCTAGTTCCTTATCTTTTTCTTTTTCTTCTTCCTTAGGTGCAACCAGACTAGGGGTTTTAGCTTCTTCTGTCATCTTAGTGATTATAACAGGTGGACTGCTAACTATTTTTCTAGATCTAGTTTGAATGTTTTTATAATCCATTGCATTTAAATCAACTAATTTTTCTGGTTTTATTTCGTATATAGGAATTATTTATTTGTTTCTTGGGTTTGCTACTAGTTGTGATGGCATTTGTGTTTGGACTATATTTTCAGCCTATAGATTTTGTGCTGGAGATCCCATTATGGCTTGTTGGTTCTGATTTGGATATGTTTTCCCTTGCACATAATTACTAGGACCCCATCTAGGTTGTGGCCAAGCATAAGGATTTCCTTGACTAGCCCAAGGTTGTTGATGTCCCTGAGTATACCAAGATTGATTTGCCCAATCTTGAGGATGCCATGTTGGTTGAGGGACCTAAGGTGGTTGTCCCCAACTTTTTGGTACTATTTGAGCTACCCATAGTATCATCCAAGGATTAGGAGCTGGTCTTGGCATAAACTATCCTTAGTTGGGTTGTCTCTAAACAAAATTCAATTATTCTATGGTGGATTATGTACTGGTTTGTTTGAGTTGATTTTTTATGAGTGGAAGAAGAGAACAAGCATGCGTATCATGTTCTTTAGATTCACAGACAAGACATACCTCTATTTTATTCGAAGGACATTCCCTTATTGCATGCTTCTTCTTCCATCCAGGATAATACATGGCTAATGGTTCAATTTGGGCATTTGATTTAGCTTGCATTCCATCCATGGTGGAGGTTAATTAAACTAATATGTCTATTTTAAATTTTACTAATTCATCCATTACTTTGTTCATATCTAGATTCAAAATTTTAACCATTTTTCCCTTTCTAGGTCCACCCTTTGTCCTTGAATAGTTTCTACAAATTTCTATGATTTCGCCCATTCTTAATTGAGAAATGTTTCCCCCACCAATTAAATCAAGGGTTTCCCTAGATTCATCATACAGACCTTTGAGAAAAATGGTTTTACTTAAATCTTCTTGAAGTAAAAATCCACATCTTTTACTCACAAAGAGGAATCTATCCAAATAATCTTCCTTTTGTTCATCTTCTTCCTATTTGATTTTGAAAAATTCTTCCTTCTGATTTCTTCCTCTACAATAATCTTGATATTTGTCTAGGAAGACAGTTTCCATTTGTTCCCAATTGGTAATATAATTAGATGTTAATCCCATAAACCACCTTATTACTACATCCTTTAGGGTAGATGGAAATAACTTGAGTTTTTTATTATCTGTCTTGTAATCATAAGTCTGACATAGTACTTTAAACTCAAACAAAAATTGGCCAGGATCCTCAAATGACATTCCTCTAAATGTGGGCAAGTGTACAGGTGAAATGTTCTTCATAGTAGTTTCATCATCCTCTATCTAAATAGGATAGGTAAAGGTTCTCTCAAGTTCTCTTCCAGCTTCTCGTGCCATCTCTCTAGTATTTTCTAGTCCCTTTTCCCAGTCAATGTGGTATATGGTCTGCTTTGGGGATGGTGAAAAGTTAGGAGTAGGAGGTTGACTACTCAATTGAGAATAAAAAATTTTCCTCAATGGATCTTGAGAAATAATCCTCCTCCCTAAAGTTCTACTTGCTTCTAGTGACTGATCCAAAAATTCCAAAGATTTCAATTTTGCTTCTTGTCTTATAGGAGATAATGGTGCCTCCAATTCTTGCTCAACTTCCTTACTTAAACTAGAGGATGATGGAAATTCTTGTTTAGATATTTTGAGGAGAAATCTACCCTTAGAGTCTCATGGTCTACTCATAAATTTTGTGATAAATTTAAAGAAAATTTATTTAATTACTAAATGTATGATTGTTGCTCTTGTTGACACCTAATTAGAAAATTCCAACTAGTGGGTCCCTAGCAACGGTGCCAAAAAAGATGGGTGTCATTATTCCCTTCATTTAATCAACTTTTTGTTGCTGTCATATCTAACTAGGGATGTGTCTAAAGCTATATGCAACAAGAAAAATCTTAATGATTTAGTAATTGATTGTAGGTATTTGTATTTTTCTTTTGTTTTGGAGGATTTTTAATGTCTTAAGGACTTCTTGGTTAAAATCTTATTTGAATCAAACTATGAAAATCTGTTGGAAATAAATACACTTTTGCAGAATGAAATAGATTTCTAGAAATAAACACACTTTTGTAGAATGAAGTAGATTGTTGGAAATAAAAACACTTTTGTAGAATGAAATAGATTGCTAGAAATAAACACACAATTTATAATTCTTTGAAAATGATTTCAAAGAAATGAGAATTTAATCTAGAACACCCACAGAGACAAATCTACAACAAATTTTAACTTTAAGGAGTTGGAAGCATTTATAAATTTAACAGCTACCTATTATCTTTTGAAAATAAAATATAAATACTGACCAAAAATGAAGATCCTGGTTCTTGGAGGAGTGGGCCCTTGTTGTGCCTAAAAACAGGGTTGAACAACTTAATTCTCTCTCAAAACAAAAATGGCTATTTCATTGATAAAATGTTCTATATTACAAAAATGTACTAATATATCCTTATCCCTCTATTCTTCAATTATTACCCTTTTTTTCCTAAATTCTCAGGTCTATATATATATAATTCTTCTTGTGGTGCATTGATGGCTATAACTATTTCATGGATACGATGGAACTGAATCATGCCTAAAATAGATGTTGAATTACGACATGGCTAGATGTCTAGCTGTGTGATAAATGTCTTGGATCTACAAGTATGGAAATTGTAAGTCTACTCTTGATTAATAAGATCATTTATTTGACAGATCATTGACCATTTGGAATAGATCCTTATCAATTCCATGTCTAATCGTGAAAGTTCCAGAGTTTATCTACAAGAGTATCAGGACTAATTCAAATAATTCTAGAACTAAATATAGAGTTCTGAAACTAATTTTGAAAATATGATAGAACTTGTAATAGCATGGTGGGATTCTAGAACTAAGCTGTATTGATTCCAATGCTTTAAAAAACAAGCAATCTGCTTCATATTTGTTCTTCAGCTTGATGATGACCTATTTATTATAAAACTTGAATTTTCCAAAACACTTGTTAGGAATTATAGAGATTTTTAAATGTTAGAATCATGATCAACAGAAGATGGAAAATTACATCCTAACTCATATTAGATCAAAATAAAAGTCACAAAATGTAGTCAAACTTAATAGAAAGAGAGAGTAAGATGAGGTCATTTATTATACATTTAACGAGCATATTCTAGCCTCATCAAGTATAACATCATATATTCTATAATTAATAAGGTTTTTTTAATTTTATCAAATAATCAGGTGGCTGAATTGGTGTTGATTGATCTAGGGGGTGGTGCCTCCTTGCAAGTGGTTGTTTGCTAAAGCCTAGTTGAGTTGGTACTAAGCTAGTTAGGGTTGGTGCTCTATGTGAAGTTGGTGCTTCAATAAATATTATTTTTTGTCTTATAATAATATATTCCATTTGTTTCATCAGTGGGTTTTATTCCCCTAGAGGGTTTTCCATGTATATGTTGTGTTCATGTGTTTCATGATCTTATGTTTTGATACTTCTGATTGTTAAGATGTAAATGCTTTATAGAATGGTTATTGTATGGTTAAGAGGAATTGAATGATTTTTTTTTTTAATATTGATTCAACCCCCTTAGTCATCTTATTTAAAACAATTGGTATTAGAACAAGTCCTTTGGATTAGGCTTGACAGCCTAAAGGAGATCCTAAGAAGCAAGGATGACTAGTCAACAAGCTCAAGGTGGTTTATCTACCAGTAGAGCTTTATTATTCAATGGATATAACTATGCATTTTTAAATGTTAAAATTAATATATATTTGATGTCATAAGGACATGATATGGATGGTTATATTACACCTCTAATTACACTAATAAATGTAAAGGCAAGAATGCTAGTGAAAATAATTCCAAGGTAATGAATGCCTTTTATGTGGCCTATTAAAGGCAAATATAGTAAAAGTAATACACTACATTTCATCCAAAGATATATGGGGAAAATTGAAGACCATCTATAAAGGAGACACTAAGGTAAAGTTAAGTAAGTTGTAAACCCATAGAAGATCATTTGAAAGTCTAGAAATGAATAAATATAAAACTATTGCATCCTATCTATTGAGGGTTGATGAAGTTATTAATATCATAAGAGGATTAGGAGAAGTAAAATATTGAATATTATTCAAAAGGTATTTATATCACTAACTCCTAAGTTTTACTCTAAGGTGTTTCTAGTAGAAGAGATGCAAGATTTGGACAAGCAAGAGATGGATGGGCTTTATGGTATCTTGACTACCTATGAGATGAGAACAAATAAATGAAGACCTCTTAATAGGGAAGCAACTTTCAAGGTTGAAAATAAGTCAAAATCTAAGAAGGTTAAAGATGAGGTATGTTCATATATTGATGATGATGATAAAATAACTATATTTGATAGAAATTTAAGTTTTGGCTCAAGTAAGTACAAGGGTAATTTACGCTTCAAATGTTTCAATTATGGCAAGATTGGTCACTTTGCAACCAAGTATTCTAGTATGGAAAAATCTGAGCATAATGAAAAACATGATGAATCTCATAAAAATGATATAAAGGCCTATAAGTTTGACAAGAACAATATAAACTTTAATAAGAATGAAGAAAGGAAAGGGACATTCAAAAATAAGAAGAGACTTAATACCAAAGAAGATAACTCATCTAATGTAAGTGATTCAGACATCTGGTAGTGATGATGACAATAATGAATCTGAACATGATAATAATGAAACTCTATTCATAGGCAAAGAATAAAAAAATGAAGGTTGTTCAAATGGGAAAGGCCTCATGATTGATGCTAGACCAGATGAAAAACTATATAATGAATAATCTAAAGTCGATCTTGAAGAGGAGATCATGAGTGCCCTAGAAGAGTTGAAGCTTTCAAAGAAGAATAATAAAAAACTAAACTCATTAGTTTAGTAATATGAGGAGTAGATTGGATTATTTGAGGAAAGGCTGAGCAACAATTCCAAAGAGTATGAAGAGATCATCCAACAAGTTAGAAACCTAGATAGAGATTATGGTAACAATTCTAAAGGCTAAAGAGGAATATTGTAGTAGATATGAAATGGAAACAAAATCTCTAAAATTTGAGTTAGATCAAGAATCTATAAATATAAAGAGATTTGTGAAGTTTAAAAGTAGAACTGAGGCTATAGATGATATTTTAAGTAGTCATAAGTTTGCAAGTGACAAGATAGGTCTGAGATTTAAAGAAGATCAAAATAAGACACCTCAAATCAAAGAGAATATTATTGAAGACAAGAAGTTCAACATGAAAAGACCTATCATACATCTCAATTCTATAAGGTATGCTAATTATTTACATGCATTTAATTTGGATATAGAGCAAGAGAATGTAGAAGACCCTCCAAGAATGAGTACTCATGGAACTATGGAAAGAAAAGCAATTGGTCAAAAGGTGATCACAATCATCATTAGTCAAATGATATGTATAAGGTGGTATATTATAGTTATCATAATTTAGGACATATTATAAGATTATATCTTCACAAAGTTAGAAGATCATCAAGTCAAAATAGGAAGTTTGAAATTCCTAGAGTTCAAGAATGAAGGCAAAGGAATGTATAAAAAATAAAGGTATAAAACATAAGTCGTGATCATTCTACAAGATTAAGTAGATTATTTGTTGAGTAAAGCATACCTCAGGTAATAAATCAACCAAGGAATGCCAAGAACACTTTTTATCTACATGTGTTGATAAGGTGGTCAAAGAAAAGAATAAGGATGACAAGGTTAATGATGAGATCAAGATTAAAACACCAAACAAGTCTAGAAAAATGTTGAAGAATATTCAGTCTTGTGAAAAAATGGATATCTAGGAATCTCCTAAGTTCAAATTGTTTTAGTGCCCTATAAAAAGGGGGTGGATCCATTAAGATTCATGGAGACATTATTCTATCAACATAAGCATGAGATTATAGTCAAAGAAGGATTGTTTTTAGAATATTCTATGTTATATGTGCTACCAAAAAGGAAATGAATATGGATATTATCCATTCCTATGTTGATAGCTCTATGGTTTAAAGTAGCAGCATGATGAGAGATCTAAGACTAGTATCAGGTATCTGATGTCAAAGTGCATAAAATTGGTATAAGAGGTAAACTTCTAAGATATAATTATTATGAGTAGTTGAACTTGATTTGTGAAGACAAAGTGGGAGTCCTTGTTTATACTTTTAGTATCTAGTATGGGATAGCCATGTGTATGGTCAAGAGTTTGGTATCTTATTTTGCCATGTCAAGAAAGGTATGTAATTTGAGATTCTAATTCTTTGAAAGAAGAAATGCTTGGCCTAAGGGGGAATTTGGTAGCTTTGAGTTATTTGTCAATAAATTGATTAATTTTGATATGCATGGAGTTAAGGAGAGATTATGCCTAAGATTCTTTATAGACTCTATTTTTTGAGCTTTTGGTGGATCAACCAGGGGAGTGACCTGATTGAGAAAAGCTTCTAAGAATGGTTGTCATAAGTGGTTTCCATAGTTTTTGAAGACTTTGTGACATCCAATATCTTTAAGAGATAGTATTAGATCATAGGGAGAGTATCATTTTAGTAGTTGTAGATAATTTTTGATATATACTACTAACAAAAACATGGTGGATGCTTAGTTTGAGGGGGGCTATTCAAGTTATTGACTGAGCTTGATATATGTTGAAGTGATCTTATAATCTGAGTTCATTCTAAAATAGATGATAGTTTTAAAATTTATTTGTCATTAATGTCCAAGGGGGAGAAAGATTAAAAAAACTCAATAAAATGGATCATAACCCAAAGATCATAAAAGGCAAGAAAAGGGAGAAAAATCAAAAGATCAAAAAAGATGAGAAAAAGGGGCAATATCAGAAAGGGTGAGAAGAAACAAGAACAAGGACTAAGATATGACTACCATGAAGAGTGGTTGACATAGTTTTCTGAGTATGTTTTCCATCAATGACAAAGGGGGAGATTGTTGAACATTATCATTATTTAAGGAGGAGATTTTTGAGCATTATCATTGAGTGGTGAGATTTGATATTTAATATTGTCATTGATTTCAAAATTCCTTATGAATATGCATAGTTATTTCATTTATGTCAATCTAATATAATTGATGTCAAAGGTTCTTAGTCAAGTAAGCCTTAAGGTATGTATATGAATAAGTTTTTTTACTAGTATAATGAGTGTTGTTGTGATGAAAGAATATTGTTTGAAGAATGTTCTAATGTCAGCTTGAGTAAAATCATTGAGAAGAAACATAGAGTAAATATAGGTCAGTATAACAAGTGTAAATCATCTTGTAATGTTTTATCTAGACCTTGTGAGATGGAATTTGAATGTGGCATGATGAAATGAGCGAGCTCTAAAGAAGAAGCAATATACTCTAAATATCTATGTAAGTAGTTTTGAATATGATTTGAATGAGCTAAAAAGATGAGAATGCTTTGAATAACACTTGATAGTGTTTGAGCATGAGAGATATTATCTAAGGCTATACATGAGGTGTTGAGGACTTCAAAAATAATTATAAGATTAGATTTGAATATATATATATATATATACATATATATACATATATATATATATATATACATATACATATATATACATATATATATATACATATATATATATATACATATATATATATATATACATATATATATATATATATATATATATACATATATATATATATATATATATATGCAACTTTGAAGATGCTATGAAGATCCCAGTTGAGCTCCAAAGATCTATAAGTAGCTCTGAAGAATTTATATTTAAGTTTTGAATAAGAGTGAGTGTATGATATTTCTTGAGCATACACAAGAGACATTAAAACATATAAGAGTTTCAAGGTGTCATCTACATATATGGCTAAAAGGTTAGATTCAAGGACTAATGAGTCTTATAGGTCAAGGCTTAGAAAGTAAGAAGAGAGATGGTGGTTAGATGAGGTAATAGGATCAGTTTCTATGACATAAGTGAGTAGGTGAACATTTAAAAAATTGATTTAATTTGTTTTAAGTATGTTCATGAAGTTTCAGATCAAGGTTTGCAAGAAAAGGCTTAAAAAGTATTTCAAGGTTTCTCAAGTACACAAAATGAAGAGTTATCTACCTAAGAAGATTTTCTTAGCGCTTGTTGGCATGTGAAATTTTTTCATGAGAATATAAGATGTTCATGGTATATAAGGAAGGGTTTTATCTCAAATTTCCAAGAATTGGTTTCTATAAAGAGGAGTTAAGTTTTATGAATGATTATTAAGACTGAAAGATGGTCTAAACTCTCATAAAACCCTAACTATGACCCAATTTTGAAGATATTGTTCAAAATGGATCATAATGGTTTTATATGATAAAATAATTGATTATAATTTTAATTAAACTCTCCTAGGCATCTCTAGGTGTGATTGGTTTCACAAGTGAGTAAGCAGACCCTATAGAAAAGTGCCTATCTTTCAGCTATTTGCTATAGCAAATAGAGTTGACCAAGTCAAAGAGTATAAGTGGATGAAGATAAAAGTGTGAGACTTTTATTTTTTATTGATGAAGATTTATGTATAGGTTTGATATCTCAAGTGTGCAAGATTGGTGATCTAAGTTGGCCAATTGCTAATAGACCTAGTGGTGTAGATAATAAGGAAATTAGGCAAAAGTGAAAAGATGTTTCCTGATGTATTTTCATGTTAGAGTGATGCATTGAAAAACATGATTATATTTTTTGGGTATTTAATTATTTATCCATGATTTTAAAAATCTTGGAATTCTGAGTAAGAGGTTAAAACATTGAAGCCAAAATGGCTTATCTAACCGAGTAGAGTCTGTGAGAGAGATGGTCAATAGATTGGTCTGTAAGACCAATATCTTTCATTAGAGATCATGATTTTTTTGGTTTAGGTTTCTTTGAGGATGTTATAATATTATTTTCATGCATTGAAATCACTTGAAGTATGTTGGATTCAATTGGTATCTTTGAGTGAACATCTTGTCGAGAAGTATTTGAGCCTGCTTACCCTAAGTTCAAACATTAGATGAAGTTTGTGATGACCTTGAGGTTATGAGGTTCTTGAATATGTAATTTTTTTCCATGGTTTCTTGGAGAAAATTAGTGTATGCCTTATTTGTTCAAGACAGAGTTTTTGTGTATGTGCAGGCCTTTCATATGCAATGATTTGATTTAGGGTTCAAGTGGTGATTGGACCTAAAAGGTGTTATAAAACTAAATTAAAGTTGTATAAGGTATATTAGAGGTTTTTTATGATGTTTTAATACCATGTGAGGTTTTTGGATATGATTAAATAAATATTAAATTGTAATGTGTTGTTAAGAAGGCCTTTTAGGTCTCAATAAGCCTAAAAGAGAAGTAAGGGCTAACTGATATATGGCCAACCAATTATATTGATTGATTCATGATTAAGGCATGTTATTATAATATTATATGACATATCATGGATTACCTAAGTTATTTAAATGTATATCCAACTAAAAAAGATATGATCAAGTGACTTGTATAAAAGCAAGGTAATTTAGGAGTATTTTGTGTGAGTAGAGTGCAATGCTTATAGGATGCAAAGTGTGGGAGAGAAGAAGAGGACAAGTGAATGATATAGATCATTGGTTAGTATAATTAAGTCATTCATACCATAATATAAATGTTATGAATAACTAATAAAGGTTATAAATATGAAGATCAAGGTTAGCAGACCTAATTAAGCTGTGAAGAGGGCTAGTTGAGTGAAGAATGTTGAAGGCAATTTTGAGAGGGATATAAGTAAGTGAAGATATAAATGAGTAAATAATCATATATTATGTAATAAATAAGGGTTTATAAAGGTTATCAAATAATTAGGGGAATGATTTGGTGTTGAGTCATCTAGGAGGTTGGTGCCTCCTTGCAAGTGGGTGCTTACTAAAGCCTAGCTGAGTTGTTGTTGAGCTAGTTAGGGTTGGTGATCCGTGTGAAGTTGGTGATTTAATAAATATTTATGTTTGTCTTATATGAATTTAGTTCACTTGATTCATCAGTGGGATTTATTCCCCTATAAGTTTTCCCATGTATATGTTGTGTTCATGTGTTTCATGCTCTTATATTTTGATACTTATGCTTGCTAAGATGTACGTGATTGATAGAATGGTTATTTTATGGTTAAGTGTAATTGAATTATTTTTTTTTGAATAATGATTCAAACCCCTCTTATTCATCTTTTTTCCAATATTAGGGACTTAGCTACTCTTAAATTTGATAGTTGCTCTATGTGCAAAAGAGATGTGCGGTGAAGATATATGAAAGGAAACTTTCCTAAAATGACTAAGTATGAAAAGTAATTCATCTTACATTGGACCTTTATGAGCTAGATCAAGAAGTTTTTGGTGAGTTAGATTTACAAATCCAAAATAACCTTGAGAAGAGAAAACAACCATGGGCCGAAAATAAAGATAGCCTAGTTAGTCCATAAAGCCAAAATATGAGTTCGATGAATGTCATAGTACTAAGCACCAAAAATATGCATAAAATAAATTCAATAAAAGTGCCCATTTCAACCTTTAGATTTATGTATCAATTGAAATACTAGATTATCTTTAGGAATAATTAGTTAGTTTATAATCAGATTAAGATTTCATTTTGAATAATAAAATTAGACATATAATTACTTCCACCTTAGAATTGGAATAATTAATTTCACAACAAGACCTAAACATGAAATTTAGCCTAACATAGGTTCATAATTTAAATATTAAAAAATGGGGCTTATTACTCATAAAATACTATAGTGTCACAAAGCGATAATACCCTTTCACGAAGCTTATTTTTTCCCTCTTCCATAGACTTGGGCCCCATTGTACTATAAGGTATATAGAGAATGCACCTAGTTGATCCTATTTTTCCTAGATTAATAACATTTAAATGTAAACAACTATCATTTTTTGAAAACAACATTCCCTAAGATTACTCACCACATATAGATGCCTAGTGATAGTTGGGATACCAACCTAGTCACGACTTTGCATGAGTAGAAGAATAGGTTGATTAGTTGTGTTACAAACCTATTAATATTAGTAGAGGGATTATTTATTGTGTGCTTTTGTTTTATTTGTGTTTATACCTACATTTTTTTTCAAACCTATACACTTTAAAAAATTCAAATATTATTAAAGTTAAATTATTTTTCATCAATCATGCCAATTATCCTTAATCATGTCTACTTTAACCATGTCTAATTCAAACATAAATATTCAAAGGAAAACCAATTCCAACCAAAGTCAACATATGAAGTGCATATATAGTCAACTTTACAAGGTCAAATAATAAAATTCAAAGGTCTCCCAAAAAGGGAGGACTATGATGAGTAATGATGAAGAATGAGAATGGGAATGATAGTGGCTGAGTTGACGTCAAATTTTGGATTTTGATTAAGGAAGATTTTCTTTTCCCTAGGATATGTTGATGTTACTTTATGCTCTTTTGGCTAAATTCTAATAATGAATTCTACAATTGTTTGATTTTTATGGAAGAAGGATGATAGTAAGTGAATCTTTTAGTCCCAATCAATGGTTATGGGAGATTGAATTTTAAAATTGTGAAAAATATGGATTGTATTGATAAGAGGATAGGTGGTAGAACAGTCTTCGTAGGGACTATGAATGACACCTATTTCAATGTTGGTTGCATTTTCCTCAAAAACTATGAAAGTGTCATGAACATTTTTATGTGGATTTGTAAATGTTTTAAATTTGACGTCATGATAACCTTTATGTGCATGTATATGGATGAACTCATTAATTCAAGGCCTTTTCCATTGTATTTCATGATTTCAAGGATTCTTACTATGATAGAATATTTGATGCTCTAGAAATAAGTCATGAGGCTATATCCATGTAACCATGCTTGATTATTATTGTTGATTTATTATTATGTAAAGAAATTAGATTTGATAAATGATGTATTGTAGAATTGACATGATATTGATGCTAATTTTGGTTATGATGATGACATTAATTTGTTGTTTAGGATGGGTCTATTTGCATGGAAGGAATTTTGATGTTGTTTTCTTAAAAGTACCATTATCACTTATTTAATGTATTTTTTAGTTTTGTATGGTTTACTATATGATGGGAGATGGGGTGATAAGCCAAAGATGGTGTTGTTAAAGAAAATTTCATCAAGGACTGGTGGTTCATCAAAGATGGGTAGTTGGTCAAAGATAGGTTAACCAAGAATGGGTGATTAGTCAAGTGATGGTTAATTAAGGATTAGTTCACTGATTAGGGGTCCTTATTCAAATATGGATGGCCTAACAATGATTTAGGATTTGTCAAATATGGGTGGGACAAAAATGTTTTAGGATTGGTCAAAGATGGGTGATTAAAAAAATGGATTCATCAAAGATGGATTGGTCAAGGATAGAGTGATTCTCATACTTGGATGTACTTTTTTTTTTCATAGATAAAGATCTTGGAAGGGGTGATGACAAGATACTATTATATTTTTAGATTTGATGTGGCCCTAAGGTTAGAAAGGTGTTAGATATAGTATTTATTGATGTTTGTAACTTAGGGGAGTTGGACATTGGACTAGTGGATAAAGGGAAAAAAATAGATGCAAGGTGGGCCACCTATTGGCTAATCTATAGGATTTGATCAATCATGTCTTGACATTAGGATGATGATGCTGGAGCATGATTATGATTTTATAAGGCATTAATATTCTACCCAAATGGGGTTTGATATGTGATGATTTGAATTGTGTTGGTCTTTAGATGTGATTCAATTTAGATTATTTGATGTTTGAATGTGTTTATGTTATTTGACTTCTAATTTAAGATTTTGTTTGATGTTAGATTGGATTGATGTGATTTTATTGGGATTTTTTATCTGATTTGATGTTTGATGTTCAATGTTTTATGTGACACTTAATGTGATTTGATTTTTGATGAGATTAATCTCAAACTAGATATTGATTGGTGATGTTGGATTTGATTTAGATGGGATAAAATATGGATGTTTTAATTTCATTATTCCCAACCAATATGTGCATGAGGTCGAATGAAAAGATAAGATGTGATTTAATTTCAGATGTGATTGACATGAAATTGATGTGACTTGGTCAAAATTGACATCATTTTGGGTGGTTGAATTGGTTAAATTTGAACTTATTTGGATTTTGATGTTTGACATGACTTAATTTAGTCAAAGATCACCTTAGATGTTTTAATTTTGATGTGATATCTAACTTGGTTTTAGTTTTGACTTTGAATTTGATTTGATTTGGTCCAAGATAGACATTTAACTTTGTGTTTGATTTTGGATTTGACTTAGATAGTTGATATTCAAACTTTGATATGTGATTGTGACTTGGGAAAAGTTGACTTGATTTGATTTAACTTAACTTGATTTGACTCAAATTTTGGATTTGATTAAACTATATGACTTGGTCAAAGTTTATCAATTTTAAATTTTAATGTTAGAAATGATGTTTTGATTTGATTTTAACTTAGTTGAATACAAATGTTTAAATTTAGAAGTTGACTTTGGTCAAAATTAATAAGATTTGACTTTTGATTTTGACTTGGTAAAAGTTCACATGATTTGACTTGGTAAAAAATGACCTAAATTTTGACTTTATATTGGGCTTGGTTAAAGTTGACATGGTGTTGAATTTCTAGATTTGTCTTGATGATTTAACTTATGTTTGAACTTTAAATTTCAGTATTTGACCTTGGAAAGTTAACATGGTAAAAGTTTACCATATGTTAACTTTGAATGTTGACTTTGGTTAGACTTAGCTTTACTTTAAACATTGATGTTTGACTTGGATGTGGTCCAAGTAGACCTGATTTAGGATAATTGATGTGGTTAATGGAAAAAAGTTGCACTTCAATAATAATGGAATTATTATTAGTGTATAGGTTTGATAAATAATATAGGTATGAACAACAATAAAATAAGAGCATGAAAACAATAAGACCTACTCTAGTAGTAATAGGTGTGCAATTCAACTAATCAATCAAGAATTCTACTTGCACAAAGTGGTGATTAGGTTGGTCTCAAAATGCTCACTAGGAATTTTTATGTAGTGAGTAATATTTGGGAATATTATTTCCCTACACTAATAGTTGTTTACATCTGAATGGTCTTAATCTTGAAAAAATAGGCTCACTAGATGCGTCCCCTATATACCTTTCATTATGATAGGGCCCAAGTCCATGGAAGAGGGTGATTATGAGATTCATTAATGGGTATTGTCCCTTTATATCCATTGAATTAGTAAGATTTCAATGGATTATCACCATAAATAGTTTCTTTGGAGTGTTTTTTAAGCCTTGTATATTGGAGCAAATCTCCTCACTTCATGATGCACTTAAAACATGTAATTACTTAGCTAATAGTGACAACTCATTCCCAATTTATAAACTTAGCTAAAAAATGGGGATTTACACATTAGGGGATGAAATCCTAGTCACTGTACCCTAAGGAATCATTCTTGATGATCAAGGTCCAAGTCACGTAGCCAATCAAAAATAAAAAGGGAAGTTCAATTATTTTTTATCCTAAGGGTGCAATGAATGGAAAGAGGAGAGCATATATAGATCACACTTTGGGATGGGAAAGAAAATAAAAATGATTTTAGTCACCCAAGATCCAAAAATAGGCAAGGGGAGAACATACACACTTAGGATATCACATAAAATTAAATAAAACAAGAAAATTGTTCATTTTAAAACACTAAATTTGAAGTGTGTGTTCAGTTTAAAGAACCAAAATTAAGTGTTATAAATTTTTAAATGTTTGGTTTTATATTTGACAGGTAAAAACCTATAAGTAAACACATTAGTAGTCTTATGTTTTATGTTTGAAATTTTCATAAATATTGGAAGTCTATTTTTTTTCATAGTGTTAGTGATTATGCTAATGTGCAAGATGCTTTTGATGATACACAATGTGATTCCCCCAATCTATAAAACACAAGAAAACATAAAACAAATGTAATGTTTTTTATATTTAGTAATTGATTTAACTACTAATATAGTCATATAAAATGCAAAATTTGGTTACTTTAGTGTGGCTAATGACACCCAATCCGTAGGTCCTCCTACTTGTTTGCACAACCCTCATAGGTTTTTCTTTCACTGATTCCCAGTCATCCACAACTTTTTAAACTTAACCCTTACAGACCTAGGTAGCTCTTTTAGGCCTAGATCCATCTCCTTAGGTCTCATTCCCTTTAGACAATAGTGCCCAACTTAGATAGGAGTGATAAAACCCATGGTGTCCTATTTTTGGCATTATTGTCTAAGTGCAAATTTGGTTTAAATAGTCATATTTTATTGAAGCCTTGTCTTAATTCATGTTGGCATAACATGAATTCATTTAACCCATGATAATTAGGTTCCCTATAAAATGCCATTCAAAGTCCATTTAAAAGGGTTGCCACTCATTTACAAGAGAGAAGTAAGAATATAGGCAAGTACACTCAAGCACTTTTCCCTATTCTCTGCATATAGCCTTACAATATTATTCCAAGCCTATTCAAACCCTTGCACTAGTCCCTAGCTATCTAAATCACACCCATTTTTGCATCTAGTTACATTTTCATACATAATTGTACCAAACACTTCAATAAGAGAACTACATTAGCTTGATCCCTCCTTAGAGTATTGGTATGTAGCCAACATGCCCACACACAGGGTGTGAAGTGCTTCTAGTGTATCCTTTACACACTAAATCCTTTTCTCTCTTTCTTAAATAGTAATTCAATTTCAATCAAAAATATCTCTTAGGGATTTAAAGATTAAAATAGACACATAATGGGATCTATAGACTTCTGAACTTAGATATTTAACTGATAGGGTAACATAGACTTGCTAAGCAAAACTCAAAAAACTTAGATCACCTAGTCAATAGTGTTGAAAAAGGACTAAAACATTGAATAGTAGGGTGTCCCACTTTCAATGCTCCTATCCAATCAAAAAATGAAGTTCAGGAACTTATTTCTAACACTATCCCAGTCTTGTACCTAAATTCTCAAATTAGACAACACAGAATAAGCTAAGTCATATTTTCTCTTATTTATTACTATTTTTAGAAAAGGCAAAAATAAAATTTATTTACTTAAATCATTAGTTTAATTATTTCACATTATTTACTAATTTACCCTACTCAAACCTATTTATTTAATTAAGAATAAAACTCTATTATTCTAAAAAACAATAAAACATTTGGTGAACCCAACTTACTTCAAATTTTTGCATAAAAACCTTAGAAACTCCAGGGTAAATTATTTTTGATTTTTTCCATAATTTCATGATTTTTTCTATATTTAAAAATCATAAATCTGCAAATTAGTTTTAAAATTATCATATATTTTGTTAAAACCCTAGTTTTCACATACTAGATCCTTTATGCATACAAACACATTCCAAACACTAGGAAAAATATATTGGTAATTTTATAAATATTTTCTAAATTTTCCTAATTTTTTCAAGAAAAATTATACACATTTTATATAAATTCATATAATTTTTTTAAAATTATCATACTAATTTTAAAAAATTCATTCAATAATCTCTAGTTGCATTAACTAGCTCCTAGTTATTTTCTAGTACTTTTCCAATCATTTTCTGAAGTTTTAGTTACATATCAAACTCATAAAATCAATTTTAAATTAAAAAATTCATAATATTTTTCATAAATATTTTTGAAAAATACTTAGTTGCATGGACTATCTCCTATTTTTCTTCTTTAGGTATCACCTTACTTGTTTGAGAGTTATGTATCCTTTCTATGCATATTCCAGTTCCTTGTTTATATTATATCATCTTAATTTTTTCTACTATTATCCAAGTGGTTTTCCTTATGCCAACTAAGTTCCTTACATCTCTTCCTTCGAGATGAAGTGAAATACTTAGTGGAAATCCTCCTGAATTCACCTAGATTCCTACAACTCAACCATATACCATGGATAAATAACTAATTTAAGTTTTAGTCATAAATTCTACACATCTAGATTACACGAATTTCAATTAGGATAATTTTGACAAAGAATAATATGAAAATAAAAATGATTATGTACACACCAATGCTCATGATCCACCACATTAGACTAATGATCCACTTCCACCCATTATTGATAATGAAGTTATACTCAACAAAGATTTTAGGAACAACTTAAAGATCATACAAAAAAATTTCACTTTATCATGAAAATAAAAAAGGCTAAACAAGTTGAGTTTTCCATCCCCACTGAGCAAGTAGTTAAAAATGACACTATGGAGGTGACTATGTCTCAACAACATCCTATAACAACCCAACCTACCTCTATGCCATTAGTTATAACTAGTACATCCCTCTTTTCTAATGTGGCAGACCTTGTGCAAGAGATAAGATCTCTTCAATCCATCTTGAGAAAGGTACCATTAGACCTATGTATGATTTGGATTATTTTCATCTTCTACATACACCATTGGCACATCATATTACTTCTACACCCTTGCCACAAGGTTTTGTTTAACCCAAGCTTACTCTTTATGATGGCAAGGGTGATCTAGAGACACACTTGAGAGCATTTCATGTAGCATGCTTGGACTATGTACCCAATGACTAGCTACTTACCAAGTTATTTCCATAGATCCTAAACGATTATGCTTTATAATGGTTCTATAATCAATTGAATCAGTCAGTTCATGCATTCAATATTTTAGATGACATGTTCTTATCACACTTCAACATTGATATTGGTGATAAGGTTTCATATACTCAAATTTCTGAATAGAAACAATGAAAAAATGAGCATCTTGTTGGTTGAATATTTTGTCGATCAGCGTATTGATAAACAAAATAGGTCTAATCAGCCAAAGTAAGAAGATTGGTTGTCCAAATGTGTAGGTTTACCACATCAAAATGGAACTAATCTCTCCTCTCATCAAGGGGAGGTTCCTTATATATATATATGTAGAAAATAATACTCAAGGGTAAGATAAACCATCCATCTCTCTTTCTTCAGAGATGATGCATGAAAATCAAAGGAAAAATCTCAAGGGAAATGATAGAAAGCACTCCTCGTCTTTCATAAGTACTATTCAACAAACTACAAGAAAACTCCTGGTAGTAATTACAAAATGTAACCAAGGATGTAGTAACTAGCAAATTGAGATGTAGCACAAAGTCTCCACCTGAATTGCCTAAGAGTGAGATGCGAAGGACAATGAGGGCACAAAGTCATCCTAAGGTCCTTTACACAAAAAAAAATAAAACACACTAAAGGCAATTATGGGGGCATAAAGTCTCTCCATAGTTGACTTCAGGACACCTTCCTGACTACTTTCACTAATTCTACTTGTTGAATTAAAGGAATAAAAAATATATTAAGGAAAAAGACATAAGAATAGTTTCCCCAACAACAAAGATATCACAACACAAAGTCTGAAAAGTCACTTGCTTTCTTATTCCAATAACAAAATATGATCAACAATCTGAGTTCAAAGTCTCAGTAATGCCTTTCAATTTGGGCATAGTTTTGTTTCTAATTGTCAGAGAGAGATATCCATTTACAATAAAAGAGATTCCCTTATATAGCCTCTTCAAGGACTCAGGAACAATAACACATCATGTTGCATTGAATTTTGTTAAGAAGAAAGGCTGGAATTTAGGGGCATCTACCCATTTTTTTTTCTCAATGCTAAGAAACAAGGCATGCTATTGAAAGTTTGCATCTTTCAATATCCACCTGGCAGTCTACTTCTAGAAACATATCTGATGTGCAAATGTTTCTGGTCCTTCCTCATTATTCCTCCTTTTTTGGTTAATTAAATCAAGTCCTAGATTCAATTTGATGTTCTATTCCTTAATCACTTCCTACTAATCTTGGCCTCAAAGCCTTTGAATGGATTCGGGGTCCATAGATTTAAAACTACAAGGATCAATGGCTATTTCATTGTCATAACTTTGACGTCTATGGGTATGTCACTTTTCTTAGCAATTCCTTTAGTTTTGTCATTTGAGCTTTCCTAGAGGGGACCTATATTTTGAGCCTTAATAAATGACCCACTTTGTGTTGGGAAGAGCCCCCCACAAGGGTATCTACCCTTCAGGCAGTCTTCAGATGGCCTTTGAGCTTCTTTATTTTGACAGGTTGCCAACTCCTTTGTTTTGCATCCTTCTAAAGGGAAGCTAACCCTTCGACTTTGGGACAGTGTCCTTTAAGTTAGTAGCTAAGAGTCCCCCATAAGGGCACCTGCCCTTTGAGGTCCTTCGATGGCCTTTTCTTTGGAGTCCTTCAGAAATTTTTTCATGGACTTTTTCTGCAGACCTTTTTCCTGTGGACTTTTTCTACAGAGAATTTCCCGTAGACAAAAAGTCTGCAAGAATTATTGCTTTGTTTTGGCCTTTAGAAATTCCTTTAGGCTTTCCTCCCATAGCCTTTCTGAATTCTTTCATACTTTTTATCCAAAGGAATTCCTTCAGACAAAAGTCTAAAATAATTGTTTCTTGCCTTAGTCTTTTTTGAAGGAAATCCCTTTGTCTTTCGACTGCCTTAGACAAAATTTTGAAATAACTTACCTTTTCAGCTTCTTTGAAAATGACCATTCTAAAGGGTTCTTTTGTCGACCAAGTGCCCTTCACAAGGGCACTTGTCCTTTTAGAGGCTCTTTTAAACTTTTGCATTAAACTGCTCCTTTGAACCAATCATTGAACTAAGCTTTGAACCAAGCCAATGAACCCTTTGATTGAACCAAAAACTATTGAACCATTTGATGAACCGACTGAGTGAACCAAAGCATTAAACCAAGCTTTAAACCAAAGTGGATCAATGGTTCATCGATTCAATTAGTTCATTCTCTTTGATTTGGCTAAGTCCTTTTGATCTTCGTTGAACCTGTTGAACCTTGAACCCATTGAACCTTTGAACCAAAGTGGTTTAATGGTTCAATGGTTTAATGGTTCAAGCATTAGAAACTTATTGAACCTTGATTGAACCTGCTTGTAAAAGCCTTTGAACCTAGAAGTGATTGAACCCTTACCACTGTTGTCAAACCTTTGAACCTATTGAGCCCATTGAACCAAAATGGTTTAAAGTTCAATAGTTTAATCCTTGCTTAGAAGCTTTTCGATGAACTCTTTTGGTTGAACTTGGTCACTAAACCAACTTTGAGATCGCCTAAGTGTTGAAAGCTTGCTTCTTTCCTACAGAGTCCGTAAAAATCAACCTGTGAAGCCTGTTGAACTTGGTCTACAGAGTCTATAGATTTTCTTTTCCTATAGAGTTTGTATATTTCTCTTCCTACAAAGTCTGTAGATTCAAGCTTGTAGAGTCCATAGATTCAATCCTGTAGAGTCTGTAGATTTCTGAGAAGCTTAAAAAATTAGGAATTTGAATGCGAAAGGGAAGAGACATTTCTGGTCTGTAGGACCAAAATAGTTTAAATGTTGTCCCAAAAATGAGTGATATTTTTGGGGAACAACAGCTGGCTCTAGTTGGAGAACTTCTATCAATTGTAAAAAGAATTGAAGGGAGTAGAATCTAGAATCTCCAGTGTCTTCATGTGTACCATTGGGCTATAGAGTCATGTTACTCAAAAATAAAAGGCATCAAAAATGGAAACAAACAAAACAAAATAGAATTAAAAACTATACATATATATAGATGCAGTTATTTGATACTTCAAGAGTTGAAGTGTTTCAAATGTTGCCCATTATGAGGCAGAGAAAAGAGTGTGCCATCTTGATATTTCAGTAGAAATTTGTTTTCACCATTATGTTAATGAATTATAAATGGGCCTCTCCAAAGGGAGTCAAACTTTCCATGCATCCCTTTTGGTTCTCTCCTTTTGTCCCACAATAAGACTTGATCCCCAATCTAGAAATCATAATTTTTAGCCTTCTAATCAAAGAGTTTCTTTACCAGACTTTGATGAGTAGAAATTCAGTCCACCACCATGGTTCTCTATTCATTTAGCTCAGTTAGACACATGATTCTCTTATCAAGTGAGCTTTCATATGTTTGATCTTCAATTGCCTTTGATAATTTCAAGGCTGGCAATTCTAAAGTGATTGGTATTTCAGCGTTGATACCATAAAGGAGTTGAAAAGGAGACATACCAATTACCCTCTTTGGAGTGATTCTATCTATCCATAGAGCATCAACCAATGCTTTATGCCATGTCCTTTGATTGTCATCTACTAGCTTCTTAATGATAGTTACCAGGTTCTTATTGCTTGATTCAGCTTGTCCATTCCCTTATGGAAAATAATTAGAAGAATGGGAGAGTATAATTCCATAATGGAAATAGAATTGTGTAATCTCTTGGGAGGTGAAACAAGCTGCATTGTTATTAACAATTTTGGTTGGAACTCCAAACTTGGAAATGATATTCTCCTTGAGAAAATTGCATACAACTTCTGAAGTAGCATGCTTAGTTGGGATTGCTTCTACCCACTTGGTGAAATAGTCAGTTGTTGTAATGACATACTTATGTCTAGCACTTGAAGATGGGTTTATAGTCCTAATAAAATCAATCCCCCATTACTGTAAAGGTTCCTCTATGATCACTAGCTTGAGAGGCAGGGTAGCTAACTTGGGTCTTCCAATAAATTGTTAGAAGAGTTCACATTTTCTCACCCACTTATATGCATCTTGGAAAAGAGATGGCCAGTAATACCTGGCTTGTAGAATCTTGTGAGCAGTCACAGGAGCAAAAAAATGTCCTCCATAGGCTATATTGTGAAAATATTTCAAAAGTTGGCTTTGTTGCTCTTTGTTTACACATCAAAGAAATACTCCATCTATGCTTCTCTTGTACAAGCCATTGTCCCAAAGAACAAAATTGGCAGCTTTCAACTTGATAGTCCTCCTTTCTTTATAAGACAAATGAGAAGGACATTCACCATAAGTAAGGAAATGAGCAATACCTAAATACCACTCATTGGTAGTAGAGACAAAAAGGACTATTGGATTATCTTCCACTTCAACTTCTTTAGGTTTTATATCTTCTGGCTTATTGTCAAAAATTAATTGGCATAGACCTTTTCCCGTGACCATATTTGTTGGCTTGATGTCTAGATCAAACTCTTGGATATTTTTAATCCAATTACCTCTTTTTGTGCCAAACTCTTGCTGAGTTAATATGGACTTGACTGTGGTGTCAGGAACTAAGGTAGTAGTGTGTGAATTTAGGATATAGAAGTGGAAATGTTTGACTACTTTTACCAATGCATAAGCATGCTTTTCTATGTTTGAATACTTCATCTCATGAGTTTTGAGGGGGCAACTCATGAAAGAAATAGGAGATTCCATACCTTCCTTGTCTTGTTGAAAAAGAATTACTGAAAGCATGTGTTAAGAAGCATATTTGTATATGATAAAATATTTGTTGTAATTTGGACAAACCAAGGTAGGAGCATGGGCAATGGTAGTATTGATATCTTGAAATTTTGACTTGCCTTCTTTAGTCCAGCTGAAGGTGCTCTTCCTTTTCATCATGTTCATAATGTGTCTAGTCTTCTTAGAAAATTTGGGGATGAACCTCTGTAAGAAATTCACCTTTATAAAGAAAGAGTGAAAAAAGTTCTTACTTGTAGGCAAATTAATCTCTTGAATAGACTTGACTCTATCTAAGTCAATCTTTATGCCTTCTGTATACACAATGTGTATGAGGAGTTTCCCCTTTATTACTCTAAAAACAAACTTCTTAGGGCTCAAGGAAATACCATTCTAGTGGCAGTGCTCCAACACTTGTTGTAAGTGGCATACATGATCAGATTGATGCTTTGAAAAGATAGTCAAGTCATCAAAATATACCACTATGAATTTACCTATCTCATCTTTGAAAGCTAGATCCATTGCTCTCTGAAAGGTAGCACCAGTATTTATTGCTATGCCCCTAACCTATCACATGTATGAGGATAGTATTAGCTGACTTGTGGCTTAATTATCCCTCTTTGACATTATATTACATTTATCTATGCTTTTTTTTTAATAGTAGGTCGGCCTATGGAGTAACCATGGCCCAGATAGAGTATATATAAGAGGTAGTGGGTAATCATTTATCATCATATTGTGAATTCTGCTCTTATTGAAGCTTGTGGAGGTTGCCCCCTCAAAGTGGCTTATCTATTATCATATATTTGGATATATTTCAGTCATATTTGGATATAATTCTTTTGTTATACTTAATTCTTGAAGTAATTTCAGTACAAGTGGTATTAGAGCTGCGATTTGGGTAATATTGTGGGTGAAACACTAAATTTTTAAATTTTGTGATATATAAAAAATGGTTGCTAATTTCTTTTCAAAAATTTTACTGGAGGTGAGAAATAATCAAATTAAGCTTCCCCTAAAATTTTGGCTCATTTGGATTTGTTTTAAAAAAGTTATAGCTATTTTATGGTTTTTCATAAAATTGCTCTATAGTGCACAATTCAAAGAATTTTTTTGATTTATTTACATTTTTGGAAATCTTAGAAAAATTTGGATATGGTATATTTTTTTTATATTTTGATTTGAGGCCAACATAATTCCAAAATTGCTTGGTCAAAGTTGGGTCAAAAGTGCTAATAAGGGTCGACATCGTAAAACCCTTTTATGCCAGGTCCACAAACTTGGGGCCAAGGGAAGGGTGCTAAAACTCTAGGTAAAAATCCTAACAAGGAAGAGATGGAGTTATAAGGGGGATGTACTAGACCCTTTGTACTAGGGTTTTCTGACATAGATCACAAAGTGAGCTAGCTTGACTATAGTGTGCAAGGCATTCAGAGTGAGGTGCAAGACATACAATATAATATGCAATCCATACAAGATATTTTGGGAGATATCATGATGGGTTTGAAAATTAATCAGTCAAATCATCAAGCTAACACTATTTCACAAACCCACCAGGGTGGTTCTCCTAACCAGTCTACTTCAAATCCAAATCCATGGCCATAGAGGAACCTATTACCAAAGGTGGATATGTGCAAATTTGATGGAAAAGATCCACCCAATTGGCTCAACCAAATGGAGAGTTTTTTTGACCTACATCAGATTCCAAGTGGATAGAAGGTTACCATGGCATCATTGTATCTTGAACCTAATCAATTCATTTGGTATTGATGGTTGTGTGCTCAAAAGAAAAAGATTACTCTCAACGTCACCTGGTCAATTTTTATAGAGGAGCTAAAATTACACTATGGAAATAGTGTGATAGAGAATTACTTCAGTCAACTAGCAAAACTATGACAAACTGGCTCTGTTAAGGATTATATTCATCATTTTCAGAACCTATCCTTACATGTGGAGACAATTTCTAAAGTAAACTTGAATTTTTTTTGGGTGGACTCAAGGACCACATTCAACATGAGGTATGCATGTTTAATCCACTTAATATTTCTGATTTTATTATCCTATCACGTAGAGCTGAGGAAAAATTCATAGCCAACAAGAAGCAGCCATTCACTCACTTCAAAGATCATAACATATCATCACCAACATTTCCTTCACCTACTAGATTGACCCCTCAACAAATTGAAGAGAAGCGTGCAAAAGGATTATGTTTTGGTTGTGATAGCAAGTGGAGTAAAGGACATAGATGTGCTGAGAAGAAGTTATTCTACATTGAGGTACCAAATGAAAATGAAGAAGTAGATGATGCCTCCAATGATGATGAGGAAGATATAAAGGAGGTACCTAAAGATTCCCAGCCTACAATCTCTTATCATGCACTTGCAGGTATTAGCACTCCACAAACTCTTAAGGTGGTGGGTTTCCTCAAGAAATAGAAGGTGACAGTGTTGATTTATTCAGGGGGCACACATAACTTTATAAACCATAAGTTGGCCACTCGATTGAACTGTTTCATCTACCCATCACCAGAATTTTAGGTCATGATTGCAGATGGTGGCATAATTAATTATTCAAACAAATGTCATAGTTTTAAGCTTACTATGGGTGGGTACAATCTCGACTCTCCTATGTTTGTTATTCCCATGGGTAACACATACATTGTTTTCAAAATCCAATGGCTCACAGCTTTAGGTACCATTGAGATGAACTTCCAAGAACTATTCATGCGCTTTCATTCTAAAGGTAAGAAAATTGAACTACATGGATTACATGCAAAATCTCCACAATTAATTAGTTCACATTAGATGACCAAGATGCTAAAAAATGGGGTAGAGGGAATTATTACACAATTATGCTCCATAGAAGTTCAACCCACAAAGGTATCTACACATCCTAATCTACAAATAATTCTTGAAGACCACTCATCTATTTTTGGGGCCATGCCAAAAGGACTACCACCAAAAAGAGAACATGATCATGCCATTCAACTAATCCCAGTTAGACAACCACCAAATATCAGACCATATAGATAGCCATATGCATAAAAGAGTGAAATTGAAAAGATGGTCCATGAGATGCTAGAAGGGATCATCAAGCATAGCCAAAGTGCATATTCATCACCAGTGGTCATGGTGTAAAACAAGGATGAAACGTGGAGCATGTGCCTAGATTATAGGGAACTCAACAAGTACACCATCAAAGATAAGTTTCCTATTCTAGTAATTGATGATTTACTTGATGAGTTGCATGGTGCTAATTATTTCACAAAATTGGATCTTCGCTTGGGGTACCATCAAATTAGAATCAAGGATGAAGATGTTCATAAAACTGCTTTTAGAACACATGAGGGCCATTATGAGTTTTTGGTAATGCCCTTTGGTCTTACAAATGCACCATCTACTTTTCAGAGCTTGATGAACACTATTTTTTGGCCTTTTTTAAGGAATTTTGTGTTGGTTTTGTTTGATGACATATTGATTTATAGTCAGACATGGGAAGCACATCTGCAACATGTGAAACAGGTGTTGATAATTTTGGAGAAGTACCAACTTTATGCGAAGCCATCTAAATGTGCTTTTGGAGTACATGAGGTATAGTACCTTGGTCACATTGTTTCCCATGAAGGGGTTAAAGTTGATCCCTAGAAGATCAAAGCGATAATGGAATGGCCCATGCCAAAGACTCTCAAAAACCTTCAAGGGTTCCTTAGACTAATATGTTACTATAGAAGATTTGTGAAAGGTTATGGTAGCATAACAGCTCCACTCACTTCATTTCTAAATAAGGATGGATGCTTTCCATTGGAATGATGATGCCACCAAAGCATTTGAGAAACTAAAAGTAACTATGTGCACCACTCCAGTTTTGGCTACTCCAGACTACTAACAAACATTCACTATTGAATGTGATGCTTCTAGGTTTGGATTAGGGGCAGTACTAATGTAGGAAGGAAGACCCATTGCATTTGAAAGTCATCAATTCAAAGGTAAGAATCTATAAAAACCTATCTATGAGAAATAAATGATGGCTATTCTTCATGCAGTTAAACAATGGAGGCCTTATCTGATGGGTAGACACTTTAAGGTGAAAATGGATCATGATAGTCTCAAATACTTTTTGGAGCAAAGATTATCATCTGAGGAACAACAAAAATGGGTAACCAAAATGTTGGGTTATGATTTTGAAATCGTCTAAAAGAAGGGTAAAGATAATGTAGTAGTAAATGCACTATCCAGATGGGATGCATCCACAGAAGCATTAATTTGTGTAATGTCCATATTGCAAGCAGATTGGGTGGATGAAGCTAGGTTAGAATGGGAGCAAGACAAGGATACACAGGTTCTGATTTAGAATCTCTAGTAAGGTAATTTATCCTCTGACAAATTTTAATGGAAAGGTAATGTCCTATGGTATAAGGGTAGGTTATACTTGTGCAAAAATTCAGAGCTTAAGCATAATATTCTTGCAGAGTTGCATGCATCTTCAATTGGGGGACACTCAGGGTTCTTGAAAACTTATCATAGAATTAAGAAATAATTATTTAGGGAAGGACTCAAGGGAGATGTAGAAAATTTTGTGGAAGAATGCTTGATATGCCAACAGAATAAAGGTGAAATAGTTAAGATCCCAGGTTTGTTACAACCATTAGCAATTCCTAGTCAAAAGTGGGAGGATGTTTCCATGGATTTCATCACTGGGTTGCCTTGTTCTAAAGGTAAGAATGTTATTTTGGTCATTGTGGATAGGCTTACAAAAGATGCCCATTTTTGTGCTCTCTCACACCCATTTTCAGCAAGTACAGTAGTGGCTATTTTTATGGAAGCAGTTCTCAAATTACACAGAACCCCAAAAATAATTGTAAGTGATCATGATCTTATTTTCACTAGTAATTTATGGACTAAACTATTTTCTTTTTTGGGTACTCAGCTAGCTCATAGCTCATCTTACCACCCCCAATCTAATGGATAAATTGAAGTGGTTAACAAAAGAGGGGTATCTCCATTATTTTGTATCAAATAAACAAGAACATTGGGTTAAATGGCTACCACTTTCAAAATGGTGGTATAACACATCTTTCCATACCTCTTCTAAAATGTCTCCATTTTTAGCACTATATGGTTACCATCCACCTTCCATCACTTCTTCATTAAAGGTGCACACCAAGGTTCGAGATGTGAAAGAGCACATTCAACATCAACAAGAGGTTTTGGCTAGTTTGAGAGAGAATTTGGCCTTGGCACAAAATATGATGAAGCAATAAGCAGATCACCACCATAGTGAGAAAATTTTTGAGGTGGGTGATTGGGTATTTTTTCATTTGCAACCTTACAAGTAGATGTCCTTGAAGCAACAAAAAAAGGACAACAAACTTGATCCCAAGTATTATGGCCCTTATCAAGTTCTACAAAAAATTGGAAGTGTGGCTTACAAGCTCAATTTACCTCATTCATCTCACATACACCTAGTATTTCATGTTTCTTGTTTGAAGAAGGTCATTAGATAGAAAGTTTCTACCCAGACAGAGCTCCTAGAACTAGATGAAGAAGGACGAGTCATTTTGAAACCGGAGAAGATCCTCCAAAGATGTACTAAGAGGTTGAGAACTAGAGAGATTAGGGAATATTTGATCAAGTGGAAAAACCAAAGTAGTGAAGATGCAACTTGGGAAGGTGAAGATTTTTTGCAACAACATCCAAAATTGTTCAATGTTGAGGACAAGGTTGGTTTGAAGGGGAAGGGCATGCTACGCCCTTAACCTATCACATGTATGCGGATAGTATTAGTTGACTTGTGGCTTACTTATCCCTCTTTGACATTATATTACATTTATCTATGTTTTATTTTGATTAGTAGGTCAGCCTATGGAGTAACCATGGCCTAGATAGACTATATATAAGAGATAGTGGGTAATCATTTATCATCATATTGTGAATTTTGCTCTTATTGAAGCTTGTGAAGGTTGCCCCCTCAAAGTGGCTTATTTATTATCATATATTTGGATATATTTTAGTCATATTTGGATATAATTCTTCTGTTATACTTAATTCTTGAAGTAATTTCATTACATTTATTAAGCCAAAAGGCATCCTTTTATATGAAAATGTACCCCAAGGTGTGGTGAATGTAGTCTTGTGTTGGTCTGCTTCACCAAATTCAACTTGATTATATCCTGAGAAGCCATCCAAGATTGATAACATTTCTAAACCTGTCACTGTTTGAATCACTTGATCCGTAATTGGCAAAGGGTAATTATCTTTCAAAGATGATTGATTCAAATTCCTAAAATCTACACAAATGCAAATTTTACCACTCTTCTTCTTTATAGGCACTATGTTTGCAATCCATGTCGAATGATGGATTGGGAAGATGATTCTAGAATTTAACATTTTTTGTATCTCAGACAGAATAGTACCCGATATTTTCAAATTATACTGCCTAGATTTTTGATTATAGGGCATTGAGTTAGCCTTAAGAGGAATGTCATGACAGATTTCATCATGTTTGAGAGACTTCAGGTCTTTATAAGAATATGCTAAGATATCCATGTATTGACTGAGTAAAGTGATGAACTTGAATCTTTCTTCAGGGGTGCAACACTTACCAATGTTAACCATCTTGAGATTTTCTTTAGTAGTCAGATTTACTTAATCGAATCCCTGAGAGAAACTTGAATCTATTTGATATTGTTTGATGAATCTATCATGCTTGTCAAACAATTTCTAAAGAGAAACCAGGCCTTTGGGAATTTTATTTCCTTTCAGCTGTAAGGATTCTTCATTTATATCTGAACTAGATTCAAAGGCTGATTCATACTTTTGAGGTTTATTGCCTTCAAAACATAGTTGTTCAAAATTGTCTTTTCATTTTAGGAAGGCAATGATTTAATGATCATCATTGAATACTTGCCAATAATTAGAATTGTCAAGAACACTTGGTCTATAGACTAGCTCAATAATATACCTATCTTCTTTGAAATCTAAGTGAGGAACTAAAAGAGTTCCTGAAATAGCAAGTGCATCAGCTCTGTCATTAAACTCTCTGGGTATGGCAGAAATGTTGAAAGCATCAAAGCTTTCAATTTGGTCCTAAACCAGGTTGTGATAGTGGTGTAATATTTCATTCTTAGTTTGGTATAGATTTCTCACTTAACAAACCACTAATTCAGCTTCCCCTTTGGCATGAAGAAACTTGATGCCTCTTTCTTGAGCAGCCTTCATTCCAAGCAATAGAGATTTATATTTAGCTATATTGTTTGCTAAATTGTAGTTTGTAAGATGAAGGAAACATATCTCCTTGAGGATATATCAACACAATCCTAGCTCCTGAACCAATAGAGGAATAACTACCATCAAATTCCAAAGTCCATACCTCGTCAGACACTAATTTTTCTTTAGACTTTCCTTCATTAGAGAGGGAGGGTCCTTCTTCATTTGTATTAAAACCTACTATTTCTTCTGCTATTCTAGTTGAACTAATTTTTGGGTTGATACTTTCAAGAATTTTATCAAGTGTTTCATACACTTTGTCTATAGATAGAAAGTAGTTACTCATACCTATGGATTAAGAAAGAATTTGAGCTTCAGAGGCTGATGTCTGGGTGACCACATATTTTGCCTCCTTTTTAGGGAGCAACCTCTTCATTATGCCTTGGATAGAGATCCTTGCCTCAAACAGGTCCATGCTTAGTTCTCCTCCCATGTTCTTGCAGAAATTTCATCTAAGCAAAATGCCATAAGATGCTGGGATGTCAGCCACCAAGACAGTCATCATGATTCTCTTGTCTGGAAAGGCTACAAATGCAAATTGGGCATCTTTGATTTGCCCCAACAATGGTACTTGCTTGTTCTCCATGGAGAAACAACTCCCAAATTTCTTAGTCAGTGTGAGACCCAGAGACTCAGCTACTTTAGTAGGAATGACATTGTTAGATGAAGCTGAGTCTATAATATAATTACTAAGCTTGTGACCATTTATTAATAGGGAAACATAGAAAGGATCTATTTTCTTAGGGGTAGTTGGAGGAGTAATGAAAAGATTATTTGGAATGGGCATGTTCTTTGGTGAATCAAGAGTTACCTTTTTAGCTTTTTGTCCTACATGGATGGTTTGGTTCTTGACACATTGGACCAACTTATCCAATTGATCAAGATTGGATTGCAAATATTCAAATTTAGACATTTGTATTATTGTCTTTTTGACATGATTGATTATGTCAAATCACTAAATTGAGCTAGGTATATAGGAATGCATTTCAACCTTTTGGGTTTTAGGAGGGATGGGAGGAGGGCTGGTTTGTGAAACTAAAGTAGAAGGTGAAGGTGAAATTGATGTACTTACCTTTTGGGTGATCACCAGATCCTTTGATTGAAAAGGTAGAGTGGTTCCACGCTTAGCAATTTTAATTGCTGATTGAGGTTGCTCTTTTGTCTTCCCTTTATCAACTTGCTAGACTGATTGGTTCTTGGACCTGGTAAACATTGCATATGATCCATCAAAAGCTTCTCCTTTGCTTTCGAGTTCATCCTGGTAGTTCAAGAAACCAATGTGGGAGTCACTAGATGATTCTTCTTGATTTTCTATAAGGATATCAGCATCATTTTATTGATTCAATTCAGGCTAGAAAGAGAACTCTGATTCTGCTTCAAGATATCCCATTGCTAAATTGGTTGGAAGAGCTTCTAGGGCAAGTTTCCCTTATGGGGGAGGAAGATGATTTTGTTGCCCTTGATTCTTGGAAACATTGCCCTAATATGACTGATTTTGGAATGTCCTTCTTGGCATATCTATGTATGAAGGAGCAGAAGACATTCCTTGTGCCATTTTCTTTTTGAGATCAAGTAACTCATTTGCCAACTTATGCACCATTGGATTTGTGGTGCTTGTAGATGAATATTCAAAAGATGATGAAGGTCTATTTATATTTGGATCTCTTCTTATCTTCCTTACTAAGATAAGATCATCTTCTACCTTAATAGCTAAATGTTCAGCTACAACAAGATCTATTTGATGAGCACGTCTTAAAAGAAAACTTACTTTAGGTAACTATGAATTAATGAAGAAGCATTTAAGATTCTCATCTGTAGGTCAAGCAATTACAGGAATTATATTCCTTAGTTTGTCAAACTTGGCTATGAAGTCCCTCATTGGTTCATGTTTCTTCATCTATGTAAGTTGAGCCAGAAGTGCATGTGCATCTTCTATAGGTTTGAATCTGGCTTCAAACTTATCTTTGAGGGTATTCTAATCAATTACTGACTATGCTTGTAGATGATAAAACCAATCTACAACATCACCTTGTAATGTTTTTATAAATAGCTTGACTGCTACATCTTCAAATTCTACTCCAATTACACCACAAGCTATGCTGAAGGCTGCAATGTGTTCATCAAAATGAACTTTCCCATCACCATAGAATTTGGGGAAATTCTTCCTTGAACTGCATGGAAGCTCATGTAGAGGTGGAGTGAGATTGAGAGGACCAAAAGAATTACCCTAAGGGCCTTGAACTGCCATTATAAGATTATGAAAAGGAGGAATAACAAATCTCAAAGGGGTAATTATTGGCAAAGCTTTATCAATAGTAGAAGTGGATAATTTGTTTGGTAATGGAGATCTGACTTTAGTAGGAGGAAAGATCTTGGTTCATTGGAGATGAGATGGTAAAAGAAATAGATCAAAATCACTTTGTTGTACCAACTTGAATATAGGGTCAACAATACCTTTAGCCCTTTGGCTTTATGTATACCTTAAATCTGCTAGATTGTGAAATAAAAATGGAAAAGAATTGACCTTGCTTCAGTTCAAAGCTTGAGGCTTTAAACTATGCATTCTTTCCCGATTAGTGTCGAGGTGAATGGTAAGGCTATAAATGGATAATGGGTTATATCCCCAGCGGAGTCGCCAAAAACTATTGCGTGAGGTTGGGAGGAAAATTTTAACAATGGGAAAGCACTGGAGTAGTTCATTCTTCCAAAGCAGAGTGTAATGGATAGGTTATAACAATAATGGGTTATGTCCCTAGTGGAGTTGCCAAAAATTGTTGGTTGAATATTTTGTCGATCAACATACTGATAAACAAAATAGGTCTGATCAGCCAAAGTAGAAAGATTGGTCATCCAAATGTGTAGGTTTACCACATAAAAAGGGGACTAATCTCTCCTCTCATCAAGGGGAGGTTCCTTATAGATATGTTATATTTATATATATATATAAATAGAAAATAATACTCAAGGGTAGGATAAACCATCCATCTCTCTTTCTTCAGAGATGATGCATGTAAATGAAAGGAAAAATATCAAGGGAAATGATAAAAATCACTCCTCTTCTTTTAGAAGTACTATTTAACAAACCACAAGAATAATCCTGGTAGTAATTGCAAAATGTAACCAAGGACGTAGTAACCAGAAAATTGAGATGTAGCACAAAGTCTCCACCTGAATTGCCCAAGAGTGAGATGCGAAGGACAATGAGGGCACAAAGGCATCCTAAGTTCCTTTACATAGAAACAAAAAGAAAACACACTAAAGGCAATTATGGGGGCACAAAGTCTCTCCATAGTTGACTTCAGGACACCTTCCTGACTACTTTCACTAATTTTGCTTGTTGAATTAAAGAAATGATCTACTTCGGGTCAGGAAGAGCCCCCTGTAAGGGTATCTACCCTTCGGGTGGTCTTCAAATGGCCTTCGGGCTTCTTTATTTTGACAGGTCGCTAAGTCCTTTGTTTTGCATCCTCTTGAAGGGAAGGTGACCCTTCAGCTTTGGGGGAGTGTCCTTTAAGTTGGAAACTGAGAGTCCATCACAAGGGCACCTACCCTTTGGGGTCCTTCAGTGGCTTTTTCTTTGGAGTCCTTCGAAACTTTTCCCGTGGACTTTTTCTGCAGACCCTTTTCCCACAAACTTTTTCTGCGGACAATTTCTTGCAGACAAAAAGTATACAAGAATTATTTCTTTGTTTTGGCCTTAAAATTTTCCTTTAGGCTTTCCTCTCGTAGCCTTTCCAAATTCTTTCAAACTTTTTGTCTGAAATAATTCCTTCGAACAAAAGTCTAAAAGAATTGTTTCTTGCCTTAGTCTTTTTCTGAAGGAAATCCATTTGTCTTTTGACTGCCTTAGATAAAATTCTTAAAGAACTTACCTTTGTGGCTTCTTTGAAAATGACCCTTCTGAAGGGTGATTTTATCAACCAAGTTCCCTCTACAAGGGCACTTGTCTTTTGGGAAGCTCTCTTGATCTTTTGCATTGAACCGCTCCTTTGAACCAATCGTTGAACTAAGCTTTGAACCAAGTTGATGAACCCTTTGATTGAACCAAAAGCCATTGAACCATTTGATAAACTAACTGAGTGAACCAAAGCACTGAACCAAGCTTTGAACCAAAGTGGATCAATGGTTCATCGGTTCAATCGGTTCATTCTCTTTGATTTGGCTAAGTCCTTTTGATCTTCATTGAACCAAACGTGTTGAACCTGTTGAACCTTGAACCCATTGAACCTTTGAACCAAAGTGGTTCAATGGTTCAACGGTTCAATGGTTCAACAGTTCAATGGTTCAAGCCTCAAAAACTTGTTGAACCTTGATTGAACTTGCTTGTAAAAGCCTTTGAACCTGACTATAAAAGCCTTTGAACCTGGAAGCAGTTGAACTCTTGTTGCTGTTGTTGAACCTTTAAACCTATTAAGCCTGTTAAACCAAAATTATTCAAGGTTCAATGGTTCAATCCTTGCTTAGAAGCTTGCCGATGAACTCTTTTTGTTGAGCTTGGTCATTGAACCAACTTTGAGATTGCCTAAGTGTTGAAAGCTTGCTTCTTTCCTACAGAGTCTGTAGAAATCAACCTGTGAAGCCCATTGAACTTGGTCTACAGAGTCTATAGATTTTCTTTTCTTGTAGAGTCCGTAGAATTTTCTTCCTATAGAGTCTATAGATTCAAGCCTATAGAGTCCATAGATTTCTGAGAAGCTTGAAAAATGAGGAATTTGAATGCCTAGGACAAATTTTGGAAAGGAAAGAGACAATTTTGGTCTGTAGGACCAAAATAGTTCAAATGTTGTCCCAAAAATGAGTGATATTTTTGGGGGAAAACACATCTCAAGGACTATATTCTTTGATATAAGACCATCTTGGCTAAGATGACTAGTCCCATGGTAGATCAAAAGTTATAAGACCTCTTCAAACATAATCTTTTACTAGCATTGCATGAATCTATTATGTTCAAAAGATTCTCTTCCTCCACTAAATTGTGTCATACACTAAAGGAAAGAGAAGTGAAACTCATTTTAATGGGTAAACTCAAGTATACAAGCATTCTAGACACAACTAATAAGAGTAACAACAAAATCCCATATAAGGTCAATTTTAATGATAAAAAAGGGAAGAATCAACCCACAATAAATATAGCTTCAGAGCCTCCTCAACGTATAGTTTTATTGGCACCCCCTCTATGTATTTTCTCACATCTTCCAATTCCTCTAGCTAGGGTTTTATAGTAGCTTTTGGATTGTAATATCATATCTCTCCCTCCTATTCAAGAAGTTGATCCAACAAAACCTTTTCTCAAGGGATATGATCACTAGGCATTTTGTGATTACCACAGGGCACTAGGCCACACTAAAACTAAATGCATCAGTTTGAAACATAAGATATAAAACTTGATAGATGACAACCTACTTTATCTTAGCACTTTATTTGAGCCTCCATAGACAAAACCAGCACAAGATAAAGCTTTTAAAATCTTCTTAGATCCATTTACACATCATTCAAAATAGGATATAGGGGACACATAAGGGGCTCACCATGCATATCATGCATATACACCACTAATTACATACCAAGCACCTTTAGTTGAGTCACATCCTTTGAGTGGTATGATTAGTGTGTATGAGTCCATATTTATAGCTAGACATTTGATATCCTTCTTAGATTAGGATATTGTGGAGGATAGTTCATATTATAATGCACTCTTTATCAAAGCACATATTCATAATCAACCCATTCATAGTGTTCTCATCAATAATGGTTATAGTGTCAACATGTGCACCATTAAATTATTATATCATTTGGGATATTCAGAGTAGGATATCACCTTGATAGATATAGTTATCAGTGGATTTAGTGGGAATAAATAGAGTTCCTTGGGTGAGATTTTACTTCCTTTACAGACTGGTCCAACACATGTGACCACACATTTCACTATAATTCCTAAGGTAGGAGTTTTTGATATGTTACTTGGTCACCCATGGATTCAAAAAATTTGAGAAGTACCATCTACAGTTCATAGATGTGTGAAAGTCATTCATGCTAATTAGGTTATTATAGTTGGTGGAGTTCCATATGAGTTACTACTACCCAGTTTAGAGCCATCTAATTTGTAGTCATCAGTTCTAACTTCTCCACCAATTTTAGTTTCCCCACCAGTTAAAGTTCTTCCTCTAATATAGATTTAGACATAATTGAAAGATCCATCACCAATACAGAGGGTTCATACACCTCCATATCTTTGGGATTCTAGATAGCTTCTAGTTATAGTTTTTACACCCAGAGCAGTTTCATTAAGATCTCATGGGTCTACACATAAAGCACATGTTTAGAGAGAATTTACTACTTTTAGATGGGCCCCTAAGATCCATATAGTTACATCCAATTAAAATTATAGTGGGACTCCATATTTAGTTTCTACTTTAGATATTTTAGAGCATTTACAACATATATAGTTTTTAGAGCCATAGTCTCAGCATTTTCATCATCCTTCACATTCATGCATGATTTCACTCCTTGATATAGGATACCATGATAAGGATTATCCCATGAGACTCATCATTTAATATCATCCTATCCTATCCTACTTGGATGTAATCTCTTCTGTTTGATTATATATAGTTCAGATATTTCAAAAAAATACAAAAATATTCACAAAATTTCAAAATACAAAAACATTCAAATAATTCAGAAATACCAAAAAAAATTAGATTATATGCTTCATCCATAATTTACATTAAAAATATCATGTTAGGACTTACATTTGTTGTTTCATTATATTATATGTCAATTTATCTACATTACCATGCTTCACTTGATCTTCTTTGAGTGTATGCAATGACATCCGGCTACTTTATTGCTTTAATCTACCCATTGAGGGGGCATCTCTAATTCTAAATTTGAGACATGAATCACTATACATACCCACTAGGGGAATCTTATACATGATAACACCATTCAAGTTATGTTAATCCTACACTACACACTCTGAGTTATCATACTGATGTACATTACTTACTAGATTACATAGATTACAATATCAACATTTCACTAGTATCTAGTACTTGTGTATTTCTTAGCATATAACTAGTCTTATACTAAACATCTATTGCATAATTTCACTCTTTCTTTGATTAGTTAGATGTGATTCTACCTTTCCAATTTTTGCATGCTTTCCTTTCTTGCTTTGCACAGCTAGATGTGATTGCATTTCTAGTTCTAGTTTTATTTATTATGTGTGATTTAGGACATCTTCCAATGTATTTTTATTGTATTCATGTATGTGTACCTTTGAACATTTTCCAATGTCCCTTTTATGTACTCTTCAATGTGTCTGTGACCCTTGTGCAAATCTTTGCTTGTTTCAAATTGTATGTATATATGGAATTTGAACATGTCTTGTATGTTTTCTTTCTAGTTTGAATGACATGTACCCATGTCCCTTATTTACATGGCCCCTAGGCCAACCTTGTATACTTCTTGCTTCTAGCTTCTTGCTTTGTATGCTTGTTCATTGATTTCTTATCCTTGTTTACAATTCCATGATCCATAGCATACATTTACCTTGATTTCTTAGAGGCCATGATGGATATCATGCTCTATCCCTCCTAACAACTAACAACTAACAACTAATAACTAATAACTAATAACTAACATCTAACATTTATAGTTCTAGTTTAGTACATTTCACATGTTTTTACATTATTATATCTATCTAGGCACATCCCTGTTGATCTAAAAAATCTCTCAATACAAATATTATTATATCTAGAGATATCATGTCAAATATCATTGCTATATCATGTATCTATACAACATAACACACTTGCAAGACTCTTTTCTTCTGAGGGTAGTCATTGCAGGTTCATCATTATTACCTTCAAAAGAGGGGGAAATGGGGGTTTTGTCCAAAGAAATCAAATCTCTTAGCAGTCAAAATAGTAACATTTAGATCACCTAGTTTAGAATCTAGAGGTTGAACTAATCAAAACAAAATAAAAAAATAGTGGTAATTCTAGATTAATAACTAGTTTCAGTATAGGACAATAGTGCTAGAAATGGATAACAATGCCAAACATAAGGGTGTCCTCATTTTGGTTCTCTTGTATAGGTAGAAAAACACCTAGGTTTTCTAATAATAGTCACAAAGTTTAGCTCAGTTAGAGTTTTTGCACATCTAGATCAGTTAGAATCAATAGTTTAAGTATAGTTTTCTCAGGGAATCTAGATATATGGGGTATTATGCATGGCATGATGACTCTCACTTCTAGTTTTAGATTAGGTATTGGACATAACTTGTAGATAGTAATCCATGTTCTAGACACTAGTGACTAGGGGAAATGTGCATGACATATTTGTCTTCTATTGTTTTCGAGTTTAGTTTATTACCTAGACATTCTCAGTAGTTATGTACCTTACTCCATATGCAAGTGGTTAGCATCATTCTTAAGTTGAAATTACATAAAAGTTTAACTTCTTGATTACTTGAGTTCCTAAGTTGGCTTTCACATAAGAATATTGCATCATTTTTAGAGTGAATTTCATACAAGCTTGACCTCCTTTCAAAATGGCTAAGAGTGGCCTAGTTTCCAACATAAATTTGGCTATCTATGCCACATTGTCATATTTTTAGAGCATCCATAGGATCCATGACCTATCTCATATGACATCTATTCTAATACTAGTATCACTTCATGAGGCAATGATGGAGTCAAAGGGCCATTCTTTGTATTCTTAACCCACCTATTTAGAGGGATTGGACACACAGTCTAGACATCAATTATCACATGCATAATCATTTAGCTTCAATTAGTGAGAAATGATAGAGCCAAAGGGCCAGACTTTATATTATTGAGATACCTATTTAGAGGGATTGGACACATAGTCTATAGATAAATTATCAAATTCATGATCATCTAGCTTCACTCAGTGGGAAATGGAGTCAAAGGGCTAGCCTTTGTATTCTTGAGCCACCTATTCAGAGGGATTAGACACTCATTCAAAACATTGATTGACACAAGTATGATTCATTAACTTTACTTAGTAGGAAATGATGAAGCCAAAGGACCAACCTTTGTATTTCTTGAGCCACTTGTTTAGAGGGATTGGACACACAGTCCAAACATCAATTGACATATACATGATTCATTAGCTTCACTTAGTAAGTGACGATGAAGCCAAAGGGCCAGCCTTTATATTTCTTGAGCCACATTCTAGGGAATTGAGAACGTAGCTCTATTCATGATATAACTTTTGATACAACATCATCCACCATAGTCTAACATTACTCAACCTTACTTAGGATTACAATAGGTTTTGTACTAGTTCATATACCTAGTGAAGTGTATTTGTTCCTTTTTCTTCCTTTTTTTAATTAGTTTTGTATGTTATTTTTTATATCACATATAATAATAACTAATCTAATCTTTGTTTCATTTCATAGATTCACACTTACACAACATGTTCTTTATGCAATATTTAGCATAACTCAGCATCACACAAGCTTCATGGGCTTCACTTTTGTAGGTAAGTTTAGGTACACTTTTTAACTTTTCCTTTATCCTATTACTTCACTTTGTTGGATCAATATAAAAAAATTGGGTAAATGTATTCATATAAAATGTGAAATTTGGTTACTTTAGTGTGGCTAATGACACCCAATCTATAGGTCCTCCTACTTGCTTGTACAACCCTCATAGGTTTTTCTTTCACCAATTCCCAATCATCCATAGCCTTCTAAACGTAACCCTTACAAACCTAGGTAGCTCTTTCAGGCCCATATCCATCCCCTTAGGTCTCATTCCCTTTAGACAATAGCACCTAACTTTGACATGAGTGTTGAAACCTAGGGTGTCCTATTTTTGGCACTATTATCCAAGTGAAAATTTGGTTCAAATGGTCATATTTTCCTAAATCCTTATCTTAATTCATGTCAACCTAACATAAATTCATTTAACCCATGATTATTAATTTCCCTTTAAAATTCTATTCAAAGTCCATTTAGAAGGGTTGACACTCATTTACAAGAGAGAAACAAGAATACAAACAAGTACACTCAAGCACTTTTCCCTATCCTATACATAAAGCCTTCCAATATTATTCCAAGCCTATTCAAACCCTTGAACAAGTCCCTATCCATCTAAATCACACCCATTTTCATAGCTAATTACATTTTCATAGACAATTACACAAAGTACTTCACTAGGAGAACTACATTAGCTTGATCCCTCCTTAGAGTATTGGTATGTAGTCAATGTGCCCACACACAAGGTTTAAAGTGCATCTATTTTATCCCTTAAACACTAATCCATTCTCTCTCTTTCCAAAATTCCCATTCAAGTTCAAGCACAAAGAGTTCCTAGGGCTTTGAAGATTAAAACATATACACAACAAGCTACACAGACTTCTAGACTTTGATATTTCACTAACAGGGTATCATAAACTTACTGAGTAAAACCCATAAAACTTAGATCACCTAGACAAAAATGAAAAAAAAGGACTATAGTGCCACAAAAAAAGGTGTCCCACTTTTGGTGCTCCTATCGAATTAGAAAATAAAGTTTAGGAACCTATTTTTGACATTATCCCAGAATTGTACTTGAATTTTGAGACCCTATCTTAGATCGGACAACATATAATAAGACAAGTCATATTTTCTCTTATTTATTACTATTTTTAGAAAAGGAAAAAATACAATCTAAATTAGTGGTTTCATTATTTTACATTATTTATTGATTTACCCTACTCATACTTGTTTATTTAATTATGAATAAAACTCCATTATTTAAAAAAATAATAAAACAACTACTAACAATGTTTACACTAAAATAAACTAAATGTCCACTAATTTCAAAAATAAGAGCTAAAAAATAGAAATGACATTTTAAATGAAGTACACCCTATTTTTGTTATATCTATAAAAACACAATAAAAAATAAAAACTATTCTATTGCCATAAATTATTTTTTTACAAGAGAAGAGCAATCTTATCAATCCTTATAAACATAGTCAAATAGATAAACAACATTTATGCTAATGAAAATCATAATTCTACCAATTATAATAAGTTTCCACTATTATACAAGATGTTTACACTAATACATGGAAAAGGTCAAATCTATAGATAATTTTCTATTTCGCTAATACACAAAACATTTTTTCCACTTTCATTTATGATTCATCATTACTCATAGCATTTCCACCATGAGTCTGAGAACCTAGATTTGGAATATTTTCATAGAATTGGTACTAAATTATAGTCTATAAAGAGGATTAATGAATATCAATGTTGATTTTGGGTCCCACTAGGTGTGTTGTATATAACATCATGAAATAAAGATAAGTTATTATTAGCATAAATAAAATAAATAAAAATGCTACCTTAGCTAAGCATGCATCCTTGAAAGATCTATTTAAGAAAAGTGTAAAAAAACAAATTGTATACCTTTATCTTACCTAAGACACATTATGTTTCTTACTTTAATTGGATGTAGTTGTAGTTATTTGCAGATGTGCATGATCAAACATACAACATCTCCCCTTATAAGTAGATTTTTTTAAATGATAAGTGATGGGATTGATGTATGAGTCGATCTACAAAAGAATAATACTTCATTGTGTTATCAATACTTGATAAGAATGGAGGATTCCTCTATTTATAGCCTTGGTTCACTAATGTGGACCATAGATTTTGAAACAAAGTGTATGGTTAAGGATTAGTCCTCCCTCCAATAAATATGAGAAGTGGAATGTATAAGAAGAGGGATGGAGTATCTAAGATGAATAATTTATGAGGCATGGGCTTATGACATGCCTTATTGAATAAAGGATTGCATGGGATTAGAAATGAATTAAAAACTCATTTGTGGGAGAATGTGAGGAAAATAAGATTTATTGATTTATGAAAATATTAATATTATATATTCCATGGATTTTACCATTAAAATAAAATTAGATAATTAATTGAGATTAAATAAATAATAGGAAATAATGTGAAAGGATGTGATCATGGAATAAATAATTAACTGGTCAGGGGGGATGAATAGTGATTAGATTAGATATGCTAGTGCAAGTAGAAGATTGATTAGGGATGAAAGGACAATGTTAGTGAAAATCAATAAGATAATTAAAATTGACATGAAGTGTCTAACAAGTGTATATAATACCCATGCACAAAATTGTTCTTTCAAATAATTAGTTACTCAACAAACCTACTAACCTTCTTAATTTAATCTTAGTCTCTTTCCCAATGTAAACCAATGTAAAACTAAGTTGATTAGCTAAAGAATATTAATTAGTGTGAACATGAATATAAAAACACCTTTTATTAATCATAAAATTATGGAGAAATAAAAGATAAAATTAAAGAGATAGATCTTTAAATATGGTTCTAAGAAACTATGCCAAATTAGGTACCCATGTACAAAAAAGTGTAAATGGAAAAAGTGAGTCATAGTTAGGTTTTTAGGTTACTCAAAAAACTAGTAATAATAATGAAAGTGGAGAGAGATAAAATATGCTTCAAATTTTCCTAATAAGTAACTAATCAATACCTTAACACAATGCTAAAGAGTACTTCTACTAGAAAAAAAGTCACTCAGAAACTCAATTCTACATGAGTGGTCTAGATCCATTGCTCAATCCCTAAAAAAGCAACTAAAAATTTATACAACATAATAAGTCCTTATGAAAATAATAATTTAGTAAGTATAAAACTTTAAAAAGAGTTCATCAAATTGAATTCAATAACTTGAAATGGAAGATTTGATGTGCTAAGGGTTAGAAGGGGAGAAAACACCCAAATAAGTAGGACCAACACCACCCCTATTTTTGATTGGGTGGAGTGACACAAAAATATGTACGAGTGGAAAAACCCAAATACTCAAACATAGAAATGATAACAAAATTTGATAAAAAATCAGATTTTTTTCACAACACGAATACAATCATGCTATCTTTTATCAATTAGATTTTTCACCCATTTTTGTATTTGTAGTATTTTTAGTAGTGTGAGTTACAACATGTGGAAAATATAATGACATAATGGGATCAAATCCAAGTTGTGGAACCTTGGAAAAATGAGGTGAACCTTTGGAGAAGGCTAACTTCCTTTCACTAAGCTTAGTGCAATTGGTATCTGACCAATTCACATCAAAGTACTACCTCTTAGTGATATTTTTCCTAACTAGAGTTTTGACTTATAAAAAAAAGAATTTCAAAATGAGTAAAAATTGGAAAATGGTGATTGCACCAAATAATATAGTGGAAATTAATACTTTATTTATTTTAACATAGTTGAATGTTCAATATGTTGAGTTTATTAAATCACAATCTTGCACAAATATGAGATCAAAAGTAACATGGAATATTTATCAAATAATGAAGAAATTTCTTTATTTTTATCAACAAGCTTTCAAAAGGGAATATACAATATTAATATGAATCTATATGACTAAAATAAGAGCCATAACATTCACAAACTTAACAAATATCCATACATACACAAAGAAGACACAACACAAGGAAGGCAAAACTTTAGTCTATTAACATTCTCTAGGTTACAACATGTAGATCAATTGTTTAAAATGCAGAATATTTTCTCTAACAACAAAAAGATAGATGGGCTATGTTAGGGTACCCATATTTATAAAAAATACTCTCTTTAAAGAGAGGAAGTTAACAAAACCTTACAATTAGTTTTAGAGTAATAAAATCCAAGAAACTTCATTCAAACATCCTCCTCTTTAGCTTGAAATGGAATCCGTATTGGAGTAGATGACTAGAAAATAAACATGTAACTACTAGGTGCTTTGACAAGTACTGGAGGAGTAGAGAAATCCATTGAAATCTTGTAGTCAAACCCTTTATTCTTTGATTTATGTTGCTGCTATTTCTCTAGAGAAATGAGGTGCCAAAATGAACCATTAATTGGTAAATATTGAATGATTTTAGATATTTTAGGTTATAACTTGAAAAACCTAATTTTTAATTTAAAGTGAAGACTTTTACAACTTTTTAAGTCATTCATCTTGACAAAAAAGAAAGTGTAAATTACAACACGAGTTTTTGCAATTGAAGCAATTCAAATCTTGTCAAAAAGGAAAGTGTGAATTACAAGTGGATCTTTCTCAAAAAGATATATCAAAATGATAGTTGCAATTTACAACTTGTAACTTTATAACATTTCTTAAAATTAATAAAATGTAATTTACAGAATGTATATAATTGAAAAAATTAATCCATAACCATGACCTTTGAAGAATCCTTATCCTTTTTTGCTTATATCTTCTTGATATAAGTATCAAATCTTTTTAAAATATCTTGAAGACATTTTTTGTTAGGACCAAGGGTGTAAAAGATATTTATCTCACATTATGCTATCACTTTAGATAGTTCCCTGGATGCAACTTTGTATACTTTGTTAGAATAATTAATCCTAGATATTTTGTAATAGATGTCTCAAGGTATTATTAACCTTTGATTGACATAGGTTAATTACTTGGGGTATTTCATATGTGTGATTAGTTGTATTATGAGTCATAATACCCTATAGATTAGGAGATTTAATCTCATTTCTTATTCTATAAATAGGCACCTCCAGTAGTAATTTTGTTAATTCAGTTAATGCAATTCATTATAGCTTTCATTTGTTACAAGAGTAGGAAATTCCTAAGGAATCTTTTAGAATCATTAGATAATTTGTGGAAATTGAGAGCAATATTTTTTTTGTTCTTGGATGCCTCACTCTACTCCAATTTTTTCCATCCCAAGCCAAAATGCTACCAAAATTTTGGCCAATTTATGCAAGGAGAAAATTTTAGATCTTCTAAAAAAAACTCCTTGTTAAGAGTCTTGGCATCCCAGCTTTGAATTTGGTTAGAGTTCAGATCTAACTCACTAAATATTTAATAGTAGAATCCTCTTTTTATGTTTTATTTTCTCAAATTGGTGCTAAGGTGGCATGTGTTCAAGTTTTTTTATTTAGAGAGAAGATTTGTTAGGCATTGGACTATTTAGAATGTGGCATCTTAATCTTTAGTAGAGGCATCTATTTTGAGCTTGGTGCTAAACTTATGAGGTTGTCATTCCTTTTTAAAGCCTATAGATCTAACTTTAGTGCTCGAAGAGGAACAAACTAGGCACTTTTATTAATGTTTTAGTTGCTCAAAAGCATCCTTTATGTAGATTTATGGCATCATTCTTAAATCTTCCTTGGAAGTCTCGAATTGCATTAGAAATTTTTTCATACTATTCTATGTTAAAATTTGTAGTATCTTTTATGGAGTGTAGATCAATATATTGGTGTATTACAAGCCAAGGAGAATTTCATTAGATCTAATAAAAGGTGTTGGAAGTACAATTTATGCATTTTTTTATTATCTCTTATCTCAGATCTATTGATAATTTTAGCTAAGAAGGAGATATACCTATTTGGAGAAAAGAGATTTGGCATTGGAATTTTTGTAGCCTTGGCATCATTTTCCAAGCATTGGATCTATAGACAATTGTGTTGTAATTTTTTTTAGTCTTGGCATCAAGTTGTCTAAGCTAGGCATTGAAATGTCTCTCATCAGATATGTTGTATGAATTTTCTGGTATAACATAGTGTTGAGAGGAATTCAAAGGCATTGTAATCTTAGGCATTGAGAGGAATTTAGTTTTTCTTGCCTAAGCATTAGAATTTACACCTAGGCATCTTACCTCGGCTTGTTGTTATGAGATCTGAGGAAAGATAGATTTGAGGAGTCCTCTTCTATCTGTTGCATGTGCTTTGTATCTGCTATGTTGTAGAGATAATAATCCTTTTGCTTTATTACTACATTGAAGGATATATATGAAATCAAAGTTTAAATCTTCATTGCCTTGGATAAATCAAATCTACTAAAGAATACTTTCCTTCAACTTGGCATCATATTTTTTCTTTGCAAATCCATTCTCTTTTCTAAGGCATTTTTCTAATGACATTTGGTTTGTAGCTTTCATTTGGCATTTGGTAGATTTTAGCATTGTGATACCTATATCCAAAGATGTTAATAAATTTCTATTATATCTCTCATTTTGGCATTGGATTTACAAGCGGGATCTGCTAAACATCTAATTTTGGCTTGGAATATAAAAACTATCGCAAAGAGTTGACTTGAAATCCAACTTGGCATCATCATCTAATAAAGGTGTTTTCCTTTATTTTTCTTGCTACTACTACCTTGATTAGATATGAGGAATTGACCTATTATTGGCCTCTCATTTTAATTTTTAATCCACTTAGAAAGGTGAAAACAAACAAAAATCCACCTCGTATTCCTCTTTACACAGCTGAAAAATCATTATTTTTTTGTTACTAGCCGTATTTCTTTTACTTAAAGAGGAAGTAAAACTTGCTTGCACACCTATCAAGGTAATCAAAAGCAATATTATTCATTTTTATTGAATTTTATAAGTCTATCATGAAATTATGATTCTAACAAGTGGTTTCACAAATATTTTCTTTTTTGATTTGGCCTCAAAAATCAATTTGTAGTGTTTTTATTTGATTTGACCCATTTTTATGAGAAATCAAAATGCTTATAACTTTTGAATCGTAATTTAATTTTGACTTATATTTTTTTCATAAGTGCATAATTTTTTATTCTCTATCTATTGGTGTTATTAAATTGTACAAAAATAATGGGAAAATTATAACCACTTTTACTCTTTGGATGCATTTTCAGTTGAAATTGACATCTAATTTTCCATTGCATTTTTAATGCACTTTCGACTAAATTTGATGTCCATTATGTGCTTGTTTGTGATTTATCATCTTTTTGTATGTGTTTTTGAATTTTATTTACATTTTTCAAATGCACATTTCATTTTTATACTTAAACACACTCGTATTTCTTTGTCATTCACAACTTTCATGATGTCTAGTTCTGGACCACATTTTGTGCTCCCTAACACACAATTGCTTTGTAGTGATAATTGTGTAGTATGGAAAATAAAGGCACAAAAACATATTTATTTTTAATACATTTGGCCATTATTAGAATGCACATGGGTTAGACATGCAACAAATGTTAATCAACAATAAAAATTTGACAAGGCTAATAAAAAGGCTAAGTTAATAATCATGTTTGGAGTTTCAAATGAGGTACAACCTCATATCCAAAGTGATACAACAACAAAATATGATTTGGATAAGCTTAAAATTGTATATGAAACTAAGAATCAAAATTAAATCTTATATATTCAGAGCCAATTTGACACTCTTAAGCTCAAAATAAATGAAATAGTAGAAGCATTCCTTATAAGGGTTACAACTTTGTGGGCTTCACTTCAATATTTGGGGGAATCAATGATAGATGATTCTTTGGTCCCTATAGTCCTTAGATCATTGCCCCCTACATATAGGATCTTGGTGACCACATTGAATGTCACAAGATAAAATCCAACCTTTGAGCTGTTGGTAAATATGTTACAACAAGAGTAGACTATGCATAATTTAGAGGAAGCAAATGACGAGCATGAACTCGCATCAAATCAAAAGGGGAAGAAACCCATGAAGGGTCTAAACTAATCTCCAAAGTAAAATAAACAACAAAACCAACAAGGTAGAAATTCTTGTTCTTTTAAAGCATATTAAATTTGTAAAAATAGGGACATGACTTAAAACATTGTTGGTACATCACATTTCAATAGGGCTCATCAAGAAAGAAGCCTTCTTTCAACAAATCACCATAAAAAATAAAGAAGCAACCACAAAAAAAAGGTGGAAACAAAAAAATTCTAAGCCCGATTAAGATGGAAATGTTGTCTAAGACAATGATTATTCAAATGAGGAATATGGTTTAGTTACTCAAACACATGAGTCTACCAATCATCCATGTGCAATTTGGTATGTTGATTCAGGGGTAACTAGATGCATGACAGGGGAAAAAGACTAGTTTTATACTTTGAAAAAAACATAAACAAAGGTAAATTTTTCACTTGGAGATGATACCTCATATACAATACAAGATAATGGTGACATCAAACTTCAACTTAGAAACATAAATTACAACATTTTAAATGTTTTATATGTTCCAAGACTTACAAAAAATCTATTGTTTGTTAATGGTCAAACATTTTTTCACATCAAAGATAATTCTAGGCATTTCAAAGTTATTTCAAAGGCTTTCAACATTGGAAAAAAAATTAGCTTGATTTTGTTCAAAATTAACATCAAGAACTTGTGGTCAAAGATATAGAACTAGGAAATTTGTGACACATAAGATATGGTCACTTAAGTTATGGTTATTTGGTATAATTGAGCAAACAAGATATGGTTCCTGGGCTTTCCAAACTCAAAAAATCACTTGATATATGTACAAGTTGATTAATAGGAAAACAAAGAAATGTTACCTTTGGAAATAATGAGTATCAGTCACTTGGTAAGTTAGACTTGGTGCACACTGATCTTTTCAGACATTTTGATCCCAATATTAGAGGGTACAAATACTTTCATCTTTTTGTTGATGATTACTCACAAAAAATGTGGGTATATTTATTGAAGAATAAAGATCAAGATTTTCAAGTCTTCAAAAAATTCAAGGCCATAGTTAAAAATGAAATTGGTAGGATAATCATAACCCTCTAGTTAGATCATGGGGGGAATACACTAGTAAATAACTCTCAACCTATCTCAATGTGAATCAAATAAATCAAGAATTAATAACTCCATATTCACCTCAAAATAGAGTTGTAGAATGAAATAACATAGTCATAGTGGAAATGTTTTGTAGCATGGTTGATGATGAAAAATTATCTAATACATATTTGGTAGAAGCTTGTCACACTACAGTCTACTTGTTGAATAGGTCAACCACCATAGCTCTTGATGGAATCACACCACATGAATCTTGGACAGGGAATAAACCAAAGGTAACTCACCTTTGAGTTTTTGGTTTCATGAAATATATGCATGTTCCTAAAAAGAAAAGAAAGAAGTTGGATAAAAAACTAAGGAATGTATTTTTATGGGATACAGTGCACAATCAAAGGCATATAGGCTCCTTGATCCAAAAATAAAAAAGGTACTAAGTAGTAGAGATTTAATGTTTGATGAAAATAGTGGAATCAATCCACCTTCTACATAGGCAAATGATAAAGGCAAAATTCTTTTAATATTTTTAGATAGTGATGGTTAAAGTGAAAAAGAAGATAGTCAAATAGGACCTCCAACACCACCACCTACAATTCAGCATATACCCAAGTGGTATACAAGTACTATATGAGATGATAACTTGATTGGAGTACTAGATACATCCACTTCAAGACCAAGGAATAAAATCATTGATTGAGAAGAGGTTAATATGGCCCTTATGAGTATTGTGTAAGAAACATATGAGACCTTTACAATAACAAAATCCCTACAGTATAGAACTTGAAAAGATGTCATGGATACAAAATATTAGTCATTGATGAAAAATAATACTTGGTAGCTTGTTGATATTCCACTAGGGAAGAAGCCTATTGGTGGGTATTTAAGACCAAGTAAAAAGTAGATGGTTGTATTGATAAGTACAAGGCAAGGCTTGTTGTAAAAGGGTATGCTCAAAAAGAAGGCATTGACTATGAGGAAATTTTTGCTCCCATAGCTAAGATAAAACTATTAGAATGATTTTTCTATGGATGCACATTTTGGATGGAAAGTCCATCAAATAGATGTAAAATGTGCCTTTCTCAATGAATATTTGAAAGAAGAAGTCTACATGACTCAACTTGAATAATTTGTGGCACCTAATCAAGAATAAAAAGTGTGTAGGCTTATCAAGTCTCTTTATGGGCTAAAAAAGTCTCCTCAAGCCTGGTACATCAATATTGATGAGCATCTTGTAAAACATAGATTTAATTAGAGTCCATATGATCCTAAACTCTACCTCAAACAACATAGGGGGAGGTTGTTATAGTGATTATTTGTGTCAAAAATCTAGTCATCATTGACAACATAGTGAATATGGTCAATACAACTAAGAATGATGTCAAGAAATCATTTGAGATGATAGATCTCGAGGTGTTACACTATTATCTTGGTTTAGAGGTATGGCAAAAGGAACATTAAACTTTTGTTTCATAGATGAAGTATACCAAGACATTGATCTATAAATTTAAGATGATGGACTATAAACCTATTTCAATACTTGTGAAGACAAGAATTCAATTGTCTCGTATAGATCCATCACTAGAAGTAAATGTAAATCTCTAATGGAAGTTGATTGAGAGTATCATTTACTTGAAATATATTAGGCCAGATATTAGTTATGTTATAAACTATCTTTCTTGGTTTATGTGGGAACCAAATGTGACACATTAGAAAGTAAAAAAGTGGGTCTCGAGATACATCAGAGGTAAAATTGAGTATGGCCTAGAGTACAAGAAGAATGATAAGTTTTTCTTGATAGGATACATAGATGTAGATCATGTAGCTTAAATTAATGATAGGAAATCTACTTTTGGATTTGTGTTCTCTCTAGGATCTAGTCTGGTCTCATGGGTAAGTAAGAAGCAAATTTGTGTTTTTAGATCTTTCATAGAGGCAAAATATCATGCTATAGTAGGAGCTATTTGTGAAGTGATATGGATATGTCACATTCTTTCAGCACTTGGAATTCCATAGACTTAGCCTACAGTTATGAATTGTGATAATCAGGGTGTTTTACATCTTGTTTACAATCCAATGTTTAATGAGAAAACTAAAAACATAGAGGTTTACATTAATTTCATACACAAACATGTTCAGGATCACAACATACATCTCTAGTATTACCCCACTTAGGATCAATGTGCAAATTTCTTCATGAAGTCACTTGCACATGATAAGTTTGAGTCATTTAGGAATTCTCTCTTCTTCTCTTTAGGCTATGATCAATTATGGGGTAATTATAGAATAATTAATCCTAGATATTTTTTAATAAATGTCTCAAGGTGTTATTAGCCTTTGATTGACATAGTTTAGTTACTTGGGGTATTTCCTAGGTGTGATTAGTTGTGTTTTGAGTCATAATCCCCTATAGATTATGAGATTTAATATCACTTATTTTTGTATAAATAATCATCTTGAGTAGTGATTTTGTTAATTTAGTTAAGGCAATTCATTCCAAATTTCAAACTTGAGTATCTTTTCCCATCTAATCCAGTGTATTATGATACCTGATAAATTGGTGGATGGAACTCAAGTTGAAAGTTATATCCTGTGTTGATTCCATTTTGACTACCCCTTTCAACTTGTCTTGAACCACTTAAATAGGAAGGGGTTGATCTTGGTGATCTATTAATTTACATGAAAATTTACTAGGTAAATCTTTAATGTCATAAATTATATTTGTGGCCTTGTCACATCTACTTTTGGCCTTATTAATACTCTCAGTGAATTATTGGGATTATTTTTAGTGATCCAAAATTATTAGTTAATTTACTTTGTTATTTGATAAAGTTGGTTTTATGAGAAAGTTGGTTGCATCTTGTAACCACTCATAAAAATCCTATAAAGCTTTTCATGTGCTTTGTAAAAATCTCTCAAAAAAATACATTATATTTGATGTGAAAATCCTTATTATCAACGTAGTTTTCTTTTATTTCTCAATTTATTCAAGCCAATAGTGGTATCAAATCCATGGAAAGGAGGAAGGAGAGAGATTTTTATGAATAAATTTATTAGAACCTGGAATTTTTGAAAAGGAGGAGAGATAGATTAGTTTTTATCTATTAGTTCAAGAACATCTACAACTCAATCTTACTTTTTTCTTTTTGATGTGTTGAGGATAAAAGAAGAGAATAAATATGTATGATGTAATGGAACTAAGTTTCATGTTGTTTTTACCAAGAAAAGAAGGACTGAGAATCAAATATCAATACTGAGTGGGGATACTGGTCTTGTTGTTTGTTGTTATTCAAGTCATTTAAATAAACATTTAACTATTTTAAACTATGTATCATCTATGTTCTGGTTGTTTTGAGATGTTTTAGTTTTAGTTGTTGTTCTATATATATTTTCATTAGTATAGAAGGAATTTTGAACTAATTGACAATGTGGTTGAGTATTATGAATTTTGTCTATAAGGTGTTTTGAACTGCTTATACAATGGTTGACTATTTTGTGAATCCATAGAGGAGTGAAAGTCAATACTACAATACAGAAGTGTAATTATTCATATATACATACCCTTGAGAGAGAATGACTTCCAAAACAAAGGGTACATTGAGTAACATAATGCAAAATGGTGTGAATCATTGAATTCTATAGCAAGACTCATTGGCCTTCAACCCTAAACAAACTTGGGATCCACTAGGAAGATAAGGGAATATTTTTTTAACATGCAATGTAAAAACATTTCATAAAAGTTTTATTATGAAAATACTTTATTTGAAAAGCTCTGTAACCTAATTTTACATGCATGGTTAAATCATTTTTACAAATATATGATTTATTTGTAAAAAATATAAAAATCAAGGTTTAAATAGAAAGTTTGTATTTGACATTTTAATAATGATCGTCGTGGAGTTGGTTGTCAATATTTTGTGTCACTTGTAAATAGAGAGGTTACAAATTCAAAACCCTCATAAATTAGTTTTTGGTCAAAATTTATCTAAGCCAAAGATGATTTTTTGAAGAGTATATTTCTTTTTTAAAGGCTTTGTAAAATGACTTTGGTGATATAAGGGTGTAATTATGAGATTTTTGTGACTCTTGTAGTCGAAAGGTGGTTGTGTGACCATGTGATCTTCATGGTTTTTAACATTATAGACACATTGGAATGGCAAATTTTTTATTTTCAAACCTTGTTATGTGATTTTTATGCCAAATTTATTGAACTTAATTTAATACAGGTGAATTATCAGTGGAATCTGACACCTTATATTTAAAAAATTTCTCCAAATGTATTATCTACACCAAACTAAGATTATAATGACATGTTCCACCACTTGTATTGTTAGTGATGATGGGTTTACATTTTTGCATTTACAAGTATCTGAGTATCTAATAGGATAAACAAATCCAACTGGAGGTTGGAGGATAATTTCCCTTCTCTAGTTTGTTATTCACTCGAAGTATGGGCCCATGACTAGGGTAGACATTTTTGGTTTATGTACTTTGCTTTCAAATTTGATTTGATTTTAATATGTTGATATGATTGCCAAGGATCAGATAGAGTTATTTGAATTTGTTTTTGTACTACATAGCTTCTCACCTCTCACCTGATAGGGGGAAGATATTGTATAGTGGCCTTTAATCAGTCATCAATGGTTGTACAAGTTAGCATTATATTTTCTATCATTTTGAGTGTTGAGTAAAGACATGCGTATGATATTGATAATTATTGGGCATCTAAGAGATGTACTATATAGATTACTAGAGAATCACCTAGATAAGTTCTTTTGTAGGACCTTATGTGGGTTGATGTAGGTAAACAGGGTTTAATCAGGGTTTACCATAGTATGATATGATGGCCAAAGGGAATGAGCAGGCCATGATCATGTTCATTAGCCATAGTTTGATTAGTATCATGATGTATAATGTGCTAGTTTTTAGATGTAGCATAGATACTCAACTTCAAAGTCATTGCTCCAGATCTTCTTCTAATACCTCTTTGGATCAAGGGGGGTTTGTTGGAATTACTTTTATTGATCCAAAATTATTAATTAGTTTTATTTTTTATTTAATAAAGTTGGTTTCATGGGAAAGTTGGTTGCATCCCATAACCACTCATGAAAATCCTATAAATTTTTTCATGTGCTTTGTAAAAATCACTCAAAAAATACATTATTATATTTTGTGTGAAAATCCCTATTATCAATGTAGTTTTCTATTATTTCTTAATTTATTCGGGCTAACATGAGTATCTTGATTCTAAAATGGGATTACCTATCCATATCTTCATGTTTTACAAAAATCTTCAATATATTTTTTGATATGAGGGTGTCAGTCTCAATTAGGTCAATAACCCAAAATTTTGGAAAGAATAGGTTCAGTCTTTCAATCTCTTCCTCATATTTTCTTATCTTTGCTTTTAGAGATGCACGATCATCCTTCAGAGTCTTGTAATAGTCCATTATTAGATATATCACTATGTTTCCTTTTATTATGAGTTTATCAACCTAGTCTTTTATGGCCCTTACTATAGTACCAATCTTTATCATTGCCTTAATTGTTTCTTTGTTAGGGAATTGAGCAAGAGATTGATTTGGTTGGGTTATCGGCTTGATGAACTTCCTCAAGGAAATTATCAACTACTCAACTTTGTTTTTCAATTCATATTTAGTAACCTTATCAATATCTATCTTATGAAAAAGAGATTTGATGCTTGATTAAACATCATGCTTCAATCCTTCTCTTGTTAGATGACCCAAGTGCACTTTAGATATGTGGTAATCCCCCTATTAATAGATATTCCTTTTGTTTTTATAGTGTGGGAACTACTATTTCCACATATCTCTCCCATAATACATCATATGATATTTTGGAAATTGTCTTGGGTCCTATCTTTGATCATTTGGATGCCTCTAAAAAACCAAAGTTTAGAGTACTAAGAGACACCATTTGTTTCCTTTTCTTCAACATTGATTGTGTTAGCCAACTTAGAGTGGTAACTTATGAATCTATAGATGAAGTGGGATCTATTATTTATGAATCCATACCTAAAGCTAATACACTAGTGGTTATTATGATAATTATTATATCTATCACTGATAATATCACTGAATCCTTGACTGATGATTTGGCTATCACATTCCCATTTATGGGTTGAGCAACCACAATTATGTCAATGGGTTCTTCTATTTACACCTCCATAGTGGGGGTTTGGGTGATTGTGGGAGTAGAATAAATGGGTATTTGAATGGGTAAAGTGTATATGGATTTGCTTACCAGAGGTGTGAAAGATTGAAGTGATATGAGTGGAAAGGTAGGCATGGGTAGTTGGAGTAGGGGATCCTATGGAAGGGTGGAATATAAGGTAACAAATGAATCAATCAACATAGTGGGAGCACTCAAAGTAGATGAAATTGGGAGTGTGATTGGAGATGAAAATGAGTTAGTATATATCCTAGTGGTTGGGATGGCTAGTTTGATTATAGTTAGAATGTATGAATCTACATCCATGTAATACTAGGTGGTATTAATGATTAATGGAGTGGTAGTGGAAGTTAGAGATGAGGTGGAAATAATTGAATAAGAAGGATGTGAAAGTGGAATTTGAGTATCCAACTATGTTTATTGGCTTATTTACAAGGGAGTCACTTGCACAAGTGGGTCAAATGAAGGTAAAATTACTTACACTGATTGGATACTAGAGACAAGGGGGAAATATTTGTTTTGGTTGAATAATAACTATGTCCTCTATAGAAGTTGACACTAGTTGATCCATCATCTTTGTTACTATCTCTTGGCTTTTGAAAGGACCCCTTTTTACCTTTTACTTTTTATTTCACTTGTTTGACACACTGGCCTATCTACCTGGTCTACTTGGGTTTTAATATTGGGACCCTCTACTATTTTTTCTACACACTTATCCTTTAATTATCTCAACCTATCTAAAATACTTAGGGTTTCTTTGTTTATCATAACCCCTTTGATCCTCAACTAGTTTACTATTCTATTTATAACCTAGGTGATCCTATCCATTACTAAGAAGGATTTGAGTATGGACCACCTGACTAATGGAAGATGTTTAAGATAGATTTTATTATCACAATGGACCCTATCAAATAGTGACTCATCACATTTCAAATCCTCAGAGACTAGTGCCATGTTGTAGTGTTACACCCTTAATGATTGGTGTGTCTAGGGATATGTTTGACTAACTTGTGGCTTACATGCCTTTTTTATTTACTTCTTACATTTCTCTATATTCTTAGATAGGTCAGCCTATGGAATAACCTTGTCTAAGTAGACTATATATAGGAGGTAGTGGTTAGTCTTTAATCATCATGTTAAGTATTCTGCTATTAGTGCATTATTGTGGAGCTTGCCCCCTTGAAGTGGCTATGCTATATTATCCAATATTCTATTTTGCTATCAATTATCAATGTGTAATCTCTCATATTTTCTTATTATGTGTAATATAAAATTAGTTTGTGTGAATATCTAAGTAATTTAACTACAATTGGTATCAGAGATTCAATTTGGGAAAGTTTCCTACAACATTTTTTTTAGATTTGGTGAGGTGTGGATTTTGGGAGTAGTGAAACCGAAAAAAAATACCTTGTAATTTGGGAAGAATTAATTTTTTCCATCAGTGTAGTATTGCTCAAAATGCTTTTTTGAAAAAAAAATATTTAAAAAAAATTTTGGAATTTTTTTCCCCTTGCACACTTGAAATCATTGGATTCATCTTGATAAAATGATCACAATGGTATATTCTATCAGTATACTTTTTTAGTACCAAAAATTTTACTCTAGTGTACAAAGGTAATCATTGGATTCATCTTGACAAGGTGATTACAATAGTACCATTTTATGATACACTTTTTTTTGGGGGTCAAAACCTTCCTAGGGTTTGTTTATGGTATGTCCTTTAACTTAAGGAATAAAAGTGGCACTAGAAACTCCTAAGACTCCTTCTATTGATGACATAGAATCTAGAACTTTAGATCTAGTGATTTTTTAGCTTCAATAGGACATAGAAAAATTGGTGAGGCATGATGACTTTGTTGTAGTCTAATTTGATGTTTTAAGGATACATAGAGAAATTAATGGGGTTCATAGTGAATTATAGCATATCACTACACAATTGGCTACCCTCACATTTTAGTTGTAGCCTAACAACCCTCAAATTTAGCATTCAAATCTTCCTCTCAACAACTCCCACACTAGTATGAAACTAATGTTGCTAAAATTGGACATGTATAAGTTTTATGGTAAGGATCCTCTCACTTAGACTACCCAAATTGAGAATTTATTTGAGCTACATCAAACCCCTAGTTATCAGAGGGTGATGGTGGCATCCCTGTATATGGAACTTGAGTAATTCATTTGGTATCATTAGTTATGTGCTTAAAAGAAAAATAATGGTGCTCCTATTAAATGGACTATTTTTATTGAGGAGTTGACAACTCATTATCAAAATAATGTTTTTAAGAACTATTGTATCCAATTATCCAAGCTATGGCAAACAATAATTGTGAAGGATTATATTTATCAATTTCAGAATCTCTCTTTACAGGTGGAAGATATCACTGAGAGAAATTTGATGGATCTATTTTTGAGTGAACTCAAAGATAACATATAATATGAGGTTTGAATGTTTAACCCCACATCTGCATCAGAAGTTATCCCTAAGGCACATATGATAGAGGAAAAAGAGATAGTCAAAAGGAAAATTTTCACTATTAGTTGTGATCACAACTTTTTAGCACCATCATTTCCATAGCCCACCAGATTAAAATAATGACAAATTGAGAAGAATCAAGCCAAACAGTTGTGTTATGGTTGTGACAAAAAATGGAGCAAAGACCATGATTGTGCTAAAAAGAAGCTATTTTACATTAAAGGTGCCAATGATGATGAAACTGATCCAAAAGTAAATGATGTGGATATACAAGTTTATGATGAGGAATTTGAAGACACTCAACCTACTATTTCATGTCATGCCTTATCAGGTATTAGTCTCCCCAAAATCTTAATGTGATGGGTTTATTTAAGAAATAGAAGGTTACTATATTGATTGATTTTGAGAGCACACATAAATTCATCCATAGTAAATTGGCTGCTCATTTAAACTATTTCATTTATCTAGCTCCAAAATTTGAAGTTATGATTGTAGATGGTAGTACTATCAAATATTCATAATAATTTCATAGTATTAAGTTGGCCATGGGAGACTACTTATTGGATTTTCCTATGTTTTCTATTCTAATGGGTGGAGCTGATATTGTTTTGGGAGTCTAGTGGCTCACTGCTTTAGGCACTATAGAGTAAAATACTCTACATTTTATTTTGAGTTTTAGTTGTGCACTCCAAGTTTTGTCCCTATGCATTTTAGTTTTGAGGTAGTGAGGGTTATGACACAGTGCACAAGTTTTTCATTTTGTGCAAGTTTTTCATTTTGCCTAAAGTTTTGTCTAAGTCTCAAAGTCAAGTGGAAGCTACCAAGTGTCATCTATTGGGACACATTATAATTTGTTTCTAAAAGTAGTAGAATGTGCCACGTGTCCCTGTATAACTTAGCAGAGCATGACAAGTGTCAGCATCCATGTTTCAAGTTTCTTATGAGTCTCAAAAGCTTATTCAATAAGCTTCTCTCAGAGTCCTGTAGAGGGCACCAAGTGGAAACTATGGAAGGTTTCAATATGTTTATCTAAAAGTAGTGGAAAGTGTTGTGTGTCCCTTGTTAAAGCTTAGTGAAAGCTGCCAAGTGTCAACATCCGCAGATTCTTCATTTTATTTCATTGCTGAGTAAAGACTATGGTGGGCCCCAAGTTTTGTTTCTAAAGTAAGTGGAAGCTACCAAGTGTCATCATCTGTGTGAATCTAAAATCAGTCATGAATGTTTCTATAGTATAGCTAAAGATTAGTGAAGACCGCCATGTGTCATCTTTTGTAGGACTCTCAAAAGGTAGCTAAAAATCAGTGGAGACCACCACATTTCATCTTCTGTAGGACTCTCAAAAAGTATCTAAAGCTTTTATAGACAAGCGGAAGCCACCATGTGTCACTTGTTAAGACTAACGGAAGCCGCCAAGTGTCCTCACCTATTTAATAGTGGGAAGTGTCATGTGTATCTAATTTAGCCAATGAACTTGTAGAGAGGCTAAACATTTTAGATCTAAAAGATATCTTCTATTAGACACTTTCAGTTTAAGATCTAGTTTAGTTAGACCATTGGGATTTTGATCATGCAGGCAATCTTGAGCTAGTCTTATGCTATAAATATGGGTTTAAATTGCAAGCTTTTGAGATGAGAGATAATTTTCTACAAGAGATTATTATCAAGAAGTTTTTTTAGACTTTCTTGCTATGGCCAATTATATCATTTGCCTTTGTTCTATTTTCTTGATTTAGAAAGTTTGTATAACTGTGCATGTGTTAGTGCCTTTTATGTGATTGGAAAATTAATAAAAAGATTGAGTTCTATGCCTTTTTTGATATTTTATATGTTACTACAAAAATCATCTAAGTTATGAGCCTTTGATTCTATTTGTTTTCATCTTTTACATTGATCATGCATTGTTTGATATTTAATGTAATTGAATCCTAAAGATAGCTTCACTATGCTTAGTATTAAGGGAAGAATTAAACTCAGGCGCATCACCATAGTTAAATTTTCTTTCATTGCATTGGTGATTCCATTTAATTTCTCTCCATTTTTCCCACAATATATTTGAGATAAAGAAGAGCCAACTTCTATAAAATCTGGAGGTCATTTCAGGTTGCAAGTCCCACATTCCTGAAACTTCCCATTGTTGGTGTTGGAAATAGCACAATTTTAAGCATCAATAATTTTTGGCACGCCTGGTGGGACAATCTCTTGAAGTTTCTTTCAAGATTGTATGAACCAGAGAGCTATAAGGAGTCAAAGCTATGGAAAAATAATAAGAGCTCAATCTACTATGAACCCAAGTATTCTTTTACCACCATTGATAACTAATTCAAGAAGAAGGGTCAATCAGTTTATAGCAACACCAAGAGCAAACATGGGAGCACCTATAGCCCCAAGGAATTATGGAAGTTGGAATACTGGTAGTCCTCTGATTCTTCTAGTACCACCAGCCACTTGGGATCTTATTCCAGTAAATGCCCTAAAATCTCTACCCAAATTCAGTGGTCAAGATTTCAAAACACCTGAAGAACATCTATAGGATGTGTCTGATGTCTGTGCAATACATGTGATCACATAGCAGAATGTGGCTATAAGATTGTTAGTAGCTTATTTTAAAGGGAAGGCTCTGGATTAGTATAGATCTTTGACCCCAAATACAATATCTACATGGGATCAGCTTGGAGATGATTTCTTTGAAAGATTTGAAGAGAATGGTGATAAATCTTCTTTATTGCAATAATTGATTACTATCAAAAGGGCACCACAAGAAGCAATGAGTAATTTTAATTCAATATTTCAAAAGACTTTGGAAAGAATTCCTACTATAGCAAGACCATTACTAGGTATGGCTATAGTATTTTATCATAAATCCTTAAATTCAAATATATTAGTAATGATTCAGTCACTTGGAGGTTAGACTCTGCCAAAAGCCTATTACTATGCAGTCAGAGCTGAAAATAACTTAATAGATGTTGGAAAGTTGCTCCCAAGGCTTCCCATGCCCATGTTTCTAGAGATTACCTTACCTTTGCCTCAAGAAGTCCCTAATCCCATAGCCCCACCAGTGTCTATGTATACATTTCCTCAACAACTTGCTAAAGAACTTGTCCCTGTCTAGTCATTTGAGATGGATGATGTCAAGAACATCTTAAGAACATTCCCTAATGAGATAATTAACCTAAAAAGATAGCAGAATCCTTATCCTAGACCCTAATATCAAGGCTACCAAGGAAATATATTTCCACCACAGCCAAACCAGTATCAAGGTCCTCAAAGGCAAACTAACCCTCAGCCATCAAACCAATTAGTTGCAGTCCCTACACCCTCACAGACTATTCCCACTAATCTAGATAGGAAGATTGTTCTAGGGTAGAATAATTATGTAGATGGCACCAATGCTTGGTGTTTCCCTTGTAATAATTTTCATATGCCCAAAGATTGTCCCATGGGTAATCTATAGCAAAAGATAGTAGAGCAAAGAATAATGAACATACAATTTGCAAATACTTCTGACACTTAACCCTACCAATCCCCTGGTATGCAAAATTTAGTCATGGTGGCTCAGATGCAAGGGATGTCCTTACAACAAGAAGAAGAAATAGCCCCTGAGCATGATTTGTTTTCATGGTTTGAAGTTGAAGAGTTAGTATTCTTAAATGAAGCTTCTACTTCTAAAAAGCCATTGGTATAATCAGATTACTACACCAGAGCCAAGAGAAGGATGATGGAATAGCCTGAAGTCACAAATAATGAAATTATGGGGATTCCTCTATTTCTAGGTCATCAAAACATAGTTGCTAGATAATAAATACCTTAGCCAGTGCATAACCAAATAATTTCTAGACAAGTTCAAGAAAAAGCAAGGTACCCTTATTATCCAAGAACCCAAACACTAGGACCGATGAATGTGGTGGATCAGCTGAAGAGGATCCCAAAACATGTGTCAATATGGGACATATTAGCTATTCCCAAGCAAAAGACACTATTACAATAAGCTCTATAGGGCCAAGCAATGCCTAAACATATTGGTACCAAAGGAGGACCTTCTGATTAGGAAAATCTCAAAAACACAGTTCCTCTGTAGACAACAACCCTTTCAAACAATGCACCAAAGATAAGTAAATCCAAACCAAAACCCTTCTATTTGACTTTGATAGTTGGAAAGAAATTGTTAAATAATGCAATGATAGACTTAGGAGCTAGTACTATAGTAATGCCTAAACAAATAACAGATGCTTTAAAAATAAAGTATGAGCCACTTACTAGAGGAGTTATGCAACTAGATGGAAAATCAATGTAAACAATAGAGAAAATTAAACAACTCCCATTGTAATTATATAATTACCCTAATATAATTGTCAATCAAGATGTGGTAGTCATAGATATACCCCCTGTATTTGGCCTATGTTTATCCAGAGATTTCATAGCTAAGATAGGAGGATATATGTCACTTGATTGGTCTCACCTCATCCTAAGAACCAAATATGGTATGAAAATGAAAATATTATCTAAGTCACTATCTAAGGATCACATCACCAATTAACCAACCCCAAAATTAGAGGGAGCTCATGCTATGCTAAATAAAGAAGAAAGGGTCTTTTTTGAAGAGTCAGGTGACTGGACTGAACATGACCAAGAGGAGGAAAATAACCAGTTGTTAACTATGATGCAAAGTGACCCATATGGAAAGTATGACTCTACAGGTCTAGGCACTTATGTCATATTTGGTGAAGACCATGAAATCCCAAATGTTTTAAGGGAATAAACACCAAAGACTCAAGAATCTAAAAAAGACTCAGAAATCTGGACCTTAAATTTTGATGGGGCTAGAAGTAAAAATGGTGCTAGAGTAGGAATTTGTCTTGTTACTCCAAATGGTGAGAAATTTTTAATATCTATCCATTTCTAATTTACCTATACTAATAATGATTCTGAATATGAATCCTTAGTACATGGGCTCATGTTAGCCAATAAAAAGGGAATAAAGAATCTGATAGTAAAAGGAGATTCAAAATTAGTGGTGAAACAAATTAGAGAAAAGGCAATAGCCAAAAATGTAAGAATGAGATCGTATAGACATAGAATTTGGGACTTAATAGATGATTTTGAAGCTTTCAATATTGAAGTAGTTCTTAGAAGCCAAAATTTTGAAGCTGATAGGATGGCACAAATTGGCTCATAGTTTGACCCAGCAACTGATCTATTAGTCAACAATGAGTTAGTCAAAGTTATAGTAAGGTAAACTATCCTAGACAAAGATGAAAATTGGCAAGTCTTTGAAAATGATTCTCAGGTACTCTCATTTTAGCAATAGTTAGGGGAATTTTTTGATCAATTATAACCCAAAATCAAAGAAGCATATGGAGACCAAATTATTCAATTAAAGACCAATAAGCTTCCCAAAGGCTCGATTACTTTAGAAAACTTATTTGATCCAGAAGATGTAAGCCTAGAGAAGAAAATGCTTCAAGCAAATAAAGTAGATTATTCTAAGATACAAGTGAGTGAAGGGAGAAAGTTAAAGATTGGAAATTTTGCAACCCAAGAAGAAAGGGAAAGACTAATTGACTTATGTGAAAGATATGATAGAGTAATATCCTAGACCTATGAAGACCTTCATGGCTATAATAGAGACATCATTCAACACACCATAGAATTGACTAAAAGATCTAAGCCAGTCAGACAGAAGCAGGGGCTAGTGAATCCAAAGATTGAACCTCTAATGGTGGATGAGTTGCAAAAACTCTTAGAATCTAGAATAATTTTTCCAATCAAACACTCAACTCATGTATCCAATCTAATACTAGTAAAAAAAAGAATGGTGACATAAGGCTCTGTGTGGATTTTAGAGACATAAATAGAGCATATCTAAAAGATCACTATCCCATACCCTCTATGGAACAAATTTTATAGACTGTGGCTAGATCAAAGAGATTTTCCTTGTTAGATGGTTTCTCTAGATATAATCAGATTTGGTTGGCTGATGAAGACCAACACAAGACTACATTTACTACCAAATGGGGAATGTTTGCATATGCCAAGATGCCATTTGGCCTATCGAATGCTGGAGCCACTTTTCAAAGAGTAATGGATGTAGAATTTGGAGAACTTATAAATAAAATCATTCTGATTTATCTTGATGATCTCACTATTTTTTCCAAGAATATTGTTGATCATTTTGATCATATAGAATCTATTTTTAAGAAGTGTCAAGAGTTTGGAATATCCCTAAATCCCAAGAAGTGTATCTTTGCAGTACCTCAAGGCAAACTACTGGGACATATACTATCCAAAGGAGTCTCTATAGATCTAGAGAGAGTCATAGCCATAATGAACTTGCCCTTGCTAGTAAATAAGAAGGTAGTTCAGTCTTTTTTGGGAAAGATTAATTTTGTCAATCAGTTCATATCAGACTTTGTAGGCCCAATGAGACCAGTGACACTCTTGTTGAAGAAAGACCTAGTGTTCAAGTGGACTAAGGAAGACAAGCTTTTGAAGAGGTCAAGAAAGCAATTTCAACAACCCCAGTACTTAGTAACCTAGACTTCTCTAAGTCTTTTATAATGTATGTTTATAGAGGAGAGTTCAGTGTTGTTGTTGTCTTAACACAAAAAGATGATCAACAAGAGGGATAACACCCAATAGCCTTTTTCTCAAGGAATCTTAGGGAGTATGAAGCCATATACAACTTTTTGGAGAAACAAGCATATAATATGGTAAAAGCTTTCAAGAAATTTAGGCATATGGTATCAGGAAATAATATTCTGATACTTGTGGCTCATCCTCATGTCAGAGAATACATTATGGAAGGTGAAACTAATGAAAAAAGAGCAAACTAGATAACAAAGATCCTTGAGTATGATGTAGAGGTCAGACCCATTAAGCTGGTAAGAGGTAAGGTTTTGTGAAAATACATGACTCAAGATATGGAAAAGATAATAACTGAAGAAATAGAAAAGGAAAATATATTGAGGATACAAGAAATTGATTAGAACTCCTAAGTCACAAATAGAATCCATTTTATGAAACATGGGATTTTCCCAAATGAGCTCTCTCAGGATAAGAGGAGATACTATACGCAGTAAGGGGTCCATTTTTTTTTAATTTACCAAGTTCTTTTTAGAAGAAATACTGATGGCATACTTTTAAGATGCATAGAGAAAGATGAGGCTAACAAAATACTATATGAAATGCACCATGGAGTCTCAGGTAGAATTTTTTTGTAAGAACCATAGCTATAAAGATAAGTTAAGTAGGTTATTTCTAGCCCACTTTATTTATAGACTATTATCAACTAGTCAAAAAGTGCCAATCTTGTTAGTATTATGTGGGGATGAGAAGGAATGCAGCAATGCCCCTTAGTCCTGTAATTGTTGATGAACCCTTTGCTCAATGGGGTCTTGACTTCATTGGAATGATCAATCTAGTGTCAAGTATGGGACAAAAATAGATTTTAAATACAACAAATTATTTTACCAGATGGAGTGAGGTAGTGCCACTCAAAGAAGCAACAAAAAATGTGATCCTAGACTTTCTGGGGGATATCACTACTCGCTTTGGGCCTCCTCGTACCATAATTTTAGATAATGTTAAGGCATTTTTAAAGTGCAAAAATATCTAACTTTTCACTAAAGTATGGAATCCATTTGAAAACTTCCTCAAATTATTACCTTCAAGGTAATGGTTTGGCAGAATCAACCAACAAGAATTTGATTAGACTTATTAAGAGAATAATGGTTGATCATCACAAAGAGTGGCATAAAGTGCTTAATCTAGCACTGTGGGCTGATAGAATTATGCCTAAACAATTGAAAAATATGTCCCCATATGAATTGGACTATGGTAAGCCTACTATAATGCCCCTGAGCTTGGAGATTCTTGCTCTCTAGTTATTAAAACAGATTGAAATTGAGGAGAATGGCCCCATGTAGGTCAGACTTGCTGATCTCCTAGAAGTTCAAGAAAAGAGGGATAAAACACATGAATCATTAATGTAACATCAAAAAATAATCAAAGAATGCTTTGATAAGAAGACTTCAAACCCCCATTTCAAATTAGGCTTAGTTGTTTTGAAATGGGATACGAGAGCTACTAAGCCAAGTCAACACACTAAATTTGAGGCATTGTGGACGGGCCCCTATAAGATTTGTACATGTAAACAATAAAATTCATTTGAGCTTAAAACTATGGAGGGTGAACCTAAATAGATTCCTATGAATGGGATCTACTTGAAATATTTCATTTAAGTAGTATCTCCCATGTATTATAGTTAGATAGTTTCCCTTTCCTTGTTGCTCTATTTTCCCATTTTTCTTTCTCACTCTTTATTTTAATAAGTGTTATTTAAACACATGGCCACAGCTCAGAGTATTTTCAAAAAAATTTAAACTCTCGCATTCACTAAATCTCTCTTAAATCCCCAACATTCCCCAAGGTACCCTTACACAACCACTTTCATGATGTGTCTGACTCGCTGTCCCACACAAATTTAATAATATTTACTAACAATTATCTAGTTTTAATGCCATTTTTGAGACTTGATGGGTCATTAAATACCCCAATAATAAGAGTTAAGGCTTAAAAGTGTCTCATCCATTCTTACGTCTACTAAGAAAATCCCTGTTACTTGCACTTTCAATTCATAGTAGAACTTTCTTAGTAAAAGTGCCTTCCTTATTGCAAAGCTCCATACTTGTTACATAAGTTCACTAATTCCTAATATAGACATAGATATGGAGGAGGCACAATCTTCATAATAGGGGCTTGGGATTTACAAATCCATTGATAAGATTTTCACCAGTAAATCATATGTTTTGGCCCCTATACAACCCTTAAAGACCTATCCAAGGACTAGAGTCCCCGAAGTGGGTTATGCGATCGACCCAGTAAAGGTGAAGGATTTTGTAGATAGAATCACAGACCCAACCCTTCAAAATTTTGGCAAATCTCTGTGAGAAGGGGAACACCAAAGATGTATCTAGAGGGCCAAGGCTAGACAATTTGAATCATTTGGGATGAGGATATGGACTTCTCAATTAGCACAATTCATTGTCCCAGGTGTACATCTGTGCCCTGACTTAGTTGAAATGTGTGCCAAATTGTTTCATGTGACCTCAAGAACCATACAACAGGGTCAATTCATGGTTAAAATTATACTAAAGACCATTAGAGACATGTTAGCCCTATATCATGACAAAACATCCACATTTCACACCATTGCCAAAATGTAGAAAATGTGGGCAAATGTTAATAATCAATTGAAGTTTCTCATATCAGAATTGCAATTAGGGGATGATGATACCATTGTGCCAGTGTTTCCAACAAGAAGGGTACAATTTGCATAGACTAGTCAAGAGGAACTATCCATGATGGCATCCATTTTTGGAATGAAAGAGGGCATAACTATCTATGATTGGCAAATGGCCATTCTCTTTAGATTAAAAACTATAGACAAGTCTCAGGAGTATCGACTGGACTTCTTAGAGTAGATTGCCTATTCAATGGTTGACCAACTCACCCATTTCAAATCTAAAGGGTTTTTTAGGTATTCTTCTTATTTGTTTCACCTCATGTTATATCAAAACTCTGGCATCTTTTCACAATATATGCATCTAAATATGTATGACCCAAGTTTTGATCATAATAGGACCATTCCTATGTTTGCATCAACACATATCTTATCCAAAATGTCTAACCCATATGAATTTTTGGAACTTTTTTTTGCCCCTACCTTTTGTCACCTAAGCCCAGAGCCTATTGAAAATAGATTAACTCCAAGTGTCAGAGGCCTCATGACAAATTGCACTATTCCCTGTGACTACTTTTTTAGATCTCATCATACCATCATTAGGGTCCATGGTTTTAATGGAGAGCCAGTGTTTCTACCTAAGATTTTGACTCTTAGGTTAACATTCTTAGAGGTCACCCGGTAAGTGTCTATGGTTGATAATGACTATGGCACTAGGAAGAAGAAAAAGAAAATGTATGATATTCCATGGGGAGAGAAAAACATGGCCTTAGAGGTCAGAGATGCTGAGCACTTGTTGTTGAGGAAGCTAGCTATCCTGGGTTTCTTTCTAATTGAAGATAAATGGAGATATGACCCAATCAGTTTCATAACTTCATGAGTCAAGAATAACAAGGTCGCCACTAAAATTGTGCATGAGGGTTGTCCTTTTTGGGAAGATAGAAGAAACCCTAAGGAAGATATTCTTGATTTGTATGTAGAATTGATAGATTTGCCCTCTCAAGAAGCCAAACCATGGGAGACCTTTTATGTTAAGGAAAATTATTTTGACCCTAAAATTAGAATGACTTCTGGTTTAAGAAGGGCATTGAAGAACAAAGACTCTAAACTCGAGAAAATAGAAGCCTATTGGAAGTATAGGCAGACAATTTTTGAGATAACTCACTCATTTGGTAATGCAGATTTAGAGAGAAATAGGAGGCAATTTGGGATGAATGTCATCCATCTCCTATCTCTAGCCCTAATACAAGCAAACTACAGACATAGGGTGGAAAGTCAGAAAGGGAAGCAAAATCCACTCACACAATGCAGGCCCTAGGGCAAACCTCATCTACAGTCGGTATAGCTGTCTAGCCCCAATCTCTTAGTGCCATATAAAAACAAAAGAATGAGGTATCCTCACCACCTAGAGCTTCTCCATCAATGTCAACCTTTGGGGTTCCCAATTTTGTGCAATCACCACTAGTAGTAGTGGTAAACATTGAGGAGAAAGAAAAACAAGAAGAAGAAGAAAGGCCAAGGAAACATAAGAAGCTGAAACTTTAGCCTAATTCAGAGGAAGAGGTAGAGCACTCAAAACATCAACCACTGAGTACATATGTTGCTCCTTAGGTACGTGTTATTTCTCCTTCTTTGTCTCAGTCTTTTTCTTCTTCTATAGGGGTGGTAATCCTGACTAGCCAAATATTATCCCTTGCCACCTCTGTTGTGCCAATTTCCCAATTTGCCCCACCTATTACTACTCATGCCATGTCATCACAGGCCACATCATTGCCTCCCTTTTTCCCCTCTCTCCCAAAGAAATTACCTCCCTAGATTCCCCCTAGCTAACATTTGGCTATTCCCTATGGTTTGCCATAGGGTTATCCTTTTATGGGTAGGTATATTGCCTCTCCCTCTACCTTCCAAACTCAAGAAGACACTGCTAAGAAGGATAGGGAAGCCCAGATGGATAAAAAGAGGAAGAAATATAATAACACTCTAGCTGCACCACACATGAGGTCACTATTTGACCCAATCTAGTAGTAGTTAACTGTGACTCATTTGTCACCTAACGTAGTCAGGCCAAATGAGTAGATGCAACCTCAAGATTATATAATGAGTGAAGTGGCTATGGATATGTCACTTTTCAGACCATAGGATAGGGTTGAGCTACTAAATGAAACCACTTTTATTTTAGCTATTGATTATTTGAAAGTATCAAAGAAGTTACAGAAGATGGAGACTGATCTGGCTCTGGAGAAAGCAAATAGTAGCAATCTGGCTATAAAAATCAAAACCAAGAATGATGAGATAGAGAGTCTCAATAAATAGTTGTAAGATACTATTTCTTGTCAGATTCACCAGGCTATTCAAGCCCTAAATGCTTCTTTGATAGAAGAGCTAACATAAGAGAAAGCTACGGTGACAGCCCTAAGGTAGTAAAAGGCAACACTACAAAAAAATGTCAAAAAACTTGCAACAAGTCACTCAGTTCCAAAAATAGCTGTTGAATGAGAAAAACCATACCGCTACCATATAGACCCAACTTCAAGCTGAGCAAAAAATAACAAAATAATTGACACTTGAGTTTGCTAATAGGCTAAAAAATGTAGGAGTCCTAAACCTGGTCAAAGAGCTATATGCATCAGTATGGAAAAGAATCTCTAAGGAGATTACTCAGCTCAGACCTTCTCTAACTTTCCTATTAAATGCACAAAAATTGTATAAAAAGGTGGAGACTTCATTTCAAGCCACTCTATCCACTATCTCTTTGAGAGTGTTTGATTCTCAAATGTTGCTACAAAAGCTATATGACACAACTGATGGAATGTTATTAGTAGCAGGGATTAGTGACATAATGATTACTAGAAAAAAGGTGAACTAAATTCTCAGTTGTAACTCCACAGCAATTAATTACAAAGAGCTCCTAGATGTGGTGAAAGAGGGAATAAAATACATGAAACAACATATTGAAGATCTGGTTTAATTGGGTCTTCCCTCCCCTTTTCCTGATAGCAACACTGTGTTAATGGTTAATGAGATTAAACCTTTGTTGTTAGCTAGACAAAATGATTAGTTAGTTTTCTAGGGTTTAACAGATGCTTCATCAGTGCCAAAAGTGGAAGCTATCTTGATCCCCATGGCCTAGATTGAATTCCAATTAAAGGCTATAGTTCATGTTTTGCAAAGTTTTTTGCACAAGGACATCATCAACCTTGATTTAGCCTTCTAAGAATTGTAAAATAAGTAGGGACTATCTGATGCTGAATGGTCTGTTTATTAGACGGCCTTACAAAAGTTGTAAATTTTGCCACATTTTATATATTCTATGGATTTTTTTTTGAGCAGGCTCAAAAGTCCTCAGGGTCACTAAGAACTGTAGGGTAAAATACTCTACATTTTATTTTGAGTTTCAATTGTGCAGTCCAAGTTTTGTCCCTACACATTTCACTTTCGAGGAAGTGAGGGTTATGACATAGTGCATGGGTTTTTCATTTTGCACAAGTTTTTCATTTTACCTAAACTTTTTTCTAAGTATCAAAGTCAAGCAGAAGCTACCAAGTGTCATCTATTGGGACACATTATAATTTGTTTCTAAAAGTAGTGGAATGTGCCACATGTCCCGTTATAACTCAGCAGAGTGTGACAAGTGTCGACATCTACGTTTCAAGTTTCTTATGAGTTTCAAAATCTTATTTCAATAAGTTTCTCTTAGAGTCCTAAGGAGGGTGCCAAGTGGAAACTGTGAAAGGTTTTAATATGTTTCTCTAAAAGTAGCAAAAAGTGTCACGTGTCCCTTGTTAAAGCTCAACAAAAGCTGCCAAGTGTCAACATGCACAATTTCTTCATTTTGTTTCATTATTGAGTAAAGATTGTGGTGGGCCCTGGGTTTTTTTTCTAAAGTAAGTGAAAGCCACCAAGTTTCATCATCCATGTGAATCTAAAATGAGTCCTGAATGTTTCTATAGTATAGCTAAAGGTTAGCGAAGACTGCCATGTGTCATCTTCCGTAGGACTCTCAAAAGGTAGCTAAAGCTCAGCAGAGACTACCATGTGTCATCTTCTATAAGAATCTCAAAAAGTATCTAAAGCTTTTATAGACAAGCAGAAGCTACCACGTGTCACTTGTTAAGACTGATGGAAGCTGCCACGTGTCCTCACCTATTTCACAATGGGAAGTGTCACATGTATCTAATTTAGCCAATGAACTTGCAAGGAGGCTAAATGTTTTAGATCTAAAAGATATCTTCTGTTAGACAATTTTAGTTAAGATCTAATTTAGTTAGACCGTTGGGATTTTGATCATGAAAGCAATCTTGAGCTAGTCCTATGCTATAAATATGGGTTTAAATTGCAAGTTTTGAGATGAGAGATATATCATTATCAGAAAAGAGAATTTTTTGCAAGAGATTGTTATCAAGAATTTTTTTAGACTTTCTTGTTGTGGCTAGTAATATCATTTTCCTTTGTTCTATTTTCTTGATTTAGAAGGTTTGTATAACTATGCATGTGTTAGTGCCTTTTATGTGACTGGAAAATTAATAAGACTAAGTTTTGTGCCTTTGCTGATATTTTCTGTGTTTCTACAAAAATCATCTAAGTTGTGAGCCTTTGATCTATTTGTTTTCATATTTTACATTGATCATGCATTGTTTGCTCTTTAATGTAATTGAGTCCTAAAGATAGCTTCACTATTCTTAGTATTAAGGGACAAATTAAACTCAGGTGTATCGCCATAGTTAAATTTTCTTTCATTGCATTAGTGATTCCATTTAATTTCTATCCCTTTTTCCCACAATATATTTGAGATAAAGAAGAGCCAGCTTCTGTAAAATCTATAGGTCATTTCAAGTCACAAATCCCACATTCCTGAAACTTCCCATTGTTGGTGTTAGAAATAGCATAATTTTAAGCATCAACAGGCACTATTGAGATGAATTTTCAAGAATTATTCATGCATTTTCATTCTGAAGAAAGGACATTTGAGCTTAGAGGATTAGAGGCTAAATCTTCCCAACTTGTTAGCTCCCATCAAATGACAAAGATTCTCTATAAGGGTGATGAGGGATTTATAGCTTGCTTGTTTTCTATGGAAGTCTAGCTAACTCAGCCATCTCCACCTCTTGATCTACAAAAAATAGTTGATGCTCATTCCATTATTTTTGGAGACATGCTAAAAGGACTTCCACCTAGCCACATGCATTATCATTCTATCACACTTATTCTTGGTAGTACACCACCCAACATCAGGCCATATAGGTATCCCTATACCCAAAAAAGTGAAATTGAAAAGATGGTACATGAGATGTTGGATGCAAGAATCATTTACCAAAGCCAAAGAGAATAATCTTCTCCACTTATCATGGTGAGAAAGAAAGATGACACTTGGAGGATGTGCCCTGAATATACAGAACTCAAAAAGTACACTATCAAAGATAAGTTTCCAATTCCTATCATTGATGATGTTCTAGATAAATTGAATGGTGATCTTTATTTTTCCAAGTTAGATCTACGTTCTAGGTATCATCAAATCAGGATCCGTGATGAAAACATACCCAAAATTGATTTTAGGACTCATGAGGGCCATTATGAGTTTTTGGTTATGCCTTTTTGCCTAACAAATGCACCATCTACTTTTCAGAGTTTGATGAATAGTATTTGCAATCCATTTGGGAGGAAATTTTTTTTGGTATTCTTTGATCATATCCTCATTTATAGTAAAAATTGGGAAGACTATTTGCAACATGTGAAACAAGTACTCTCCATTTTGGAGCAAAATCAATTATATGATAAACCTTTCAAATGTACTTTTGGGGTTGGTGAGGTTGAATATTTGGGTCATTTGGTGTCTTATGAAGGAGTGAAAGTGGATCCTAAAAAAATCCAAGCAATGATGGACTAACCAATTCCTAAGACACTCAAGCAACTTCGGTGATTTTTGGGGCTTACTAGTTACTATCACAGATTTGTCAAAAAAATTGGTAGTATTGCAGCCCACTTACCTCTTTGTTAAAGAAAGACTTCTTTTAGTGGACTGATGTAGCTATGTAGGCATTTGAAAAATTGAAATTGGCTATGTGCACTACTCTACTATTGGCCACTCCTAATTCTTCTAAGATTTTTGTGGTTGAATGTTATGCATCTAGGTATGGTATGGGTATTATACTCATGCAAGAAGGTAGACCATTGGTATTTTAAATTCATCAACTCAAGGGTAAAAATAATTACAATCCCATTTATGAGAAGGAAATGATGACCATTTTGCATGTAGTCAAACAATGGAGACCTTATTTGATGGGTTATCACTTTCAAGTAAAAACTAATCATGATAGTCTTAAATATTTTTTAGAACAAAGGTTGTCATCTAAAGAACAATAGAAATGGGTAGCTAAGATTTTAGTCTATGATTTTTAAATAGTCTACAAAAAGGCAAGGATAATGTGGTATCAGATGCACTGTACAAAAAAGATGAATCAGTTGAGGTATTACTATTTGTCATAACCATTTTATAGGTAGATTGGCTAAAGGAAGCATGATCAGAATGGGAACATGATAATACTTCTCATGATTTGATTCAAAATCTTCAGCAAGGTTTAGGTGAATTTAAAATTTTCACATGGAAAGGTAATGCATTATGGTATAAAAATAGATTATACCTATGTAATAATTCTCTTCTTAAATAAACAATACTTCAATAACTTCATGCAACTCCAATTGGGGGTCATCAAGATTTTTGAAAGGCTATCACAGAATTAAGCATGATTTTTTTAGGAAGGTCTCAAGGGGGATGTCTAGAAATACATGGCTAAATGTATGATCTGTCAACAAAACAAAGGTGAAACCATCAAAACTTTAGGTCTTTTACAACCTTTATCTATCCCTATCCAGCATTGGGAAGAGGTATCTATGGATTTCATTATAGGGTTACCAAGATCTAATGGTCAAAATGTTATCATGGTTGTTGTAGATCATCTTAGTAAGTATGTTCATTTTTTTTCATTATCCTAGCCATTTATTTCTAGTACAATAGCTTTTGCTTTTCTTAATATAGTTCAGAAACTACATGGGACCCCTAAGATCATTTTCAGTGATAGATATCCCAGTTTTAATAGTAATTTTTGGACTGAGTTATTTACATGTTTAGGCACCCAATTGGCTCATATTTCATCATATCACCCTCAATCTAATGGATAAACTAAGGTAGTCAACAAATGTCTGGAAGGATATCTCCATTTTTTTAATTTTTGATAAACAAGATAAATGGGTTCATTGACTACCACTTGTTAAATGGTGGTATAATACTTCTATTCATAGTTCTTCTAAAATGTCTCCTTTTGTGGCACTATATGGATACCACCCTCCATCCATCACTTCAACCTTGAGGTCCATCCTAAGGTTCATGCAGTTGAAAAACATATTCACCATCAATAGGAGGTCCTTACAAGTTTATGTGAAAATTTAGCTATGGACCAGAATCGCATGAAGCAACAAGTAGATCAACATAGAAGTGAGAGGCATTTTGACATTGGTGATTGGGTCTTTGTTCACTTATGGTCATACAAACAGATGTCATTGAATCAACAAAAAAATGATAACAAGTTGTCCCCTAAGTATTATGTGCCTTATCATATTTTGTATAAAATTGGCAGTGTGACCTACAATTTAGATTTTCCTTCATCCACTTGCATACATACAGTATTTCATGTATCATGCCCAAATAAATTCATTGGACATAGAGTTACCATTCAAATAAAATTACCAGAATTGGATGAGGAAGGTAGAGTTGTTCTTGATCCTGAGGAGATCCTTCAAAGGTGCACCAAGCAACTACATTCTAGAGCAGTTATAGAATACCTGATCAAATGGAAGAATCTACCATGTGAAGATGCCACTTGAGAGGATGAAGCATTTATGCAGTAACATCCATAATTATCACAACATTGAGGACAATGTTGTTTTGAAAGGGAAGGGTTTGTTATGCCCTTAACCACTGGTGTGTTTAGGGATATGTGTGGCCAACTTGTGGCTTACATACCTCTTTTATTTACTTGTTACATTTCTCTATGTTCTTAGATAGTTTTGCCTATGGAATAACCTTGGCTAACTAGACTATATATAGGAGGTAGTGGTTAGTTTTTAATCATCATGTTAAGTATTCCTTTATTAATACATTGTTGTGGAGGTTGCCCCCTCAAAATGGCTATGCTATATTATCTAGTATTTTATTCTATCATCAATTATCATTATGTGATCTCATATTTTATTATTCTATGCAATATAAAATCATTCTATGCAAATATCTAGGTAATTTCATTACATGTAGGTTTTTATTTATTCCAGGGTCATTTTGGAATAATCTCTCAAACTTCATGTTCATCCTACATATATTCCCATTAATATTTATAAAAAGGAATGTCATAATATGTGGTAACACCTACTATACTAGTAATATGACCAATCACATCATATAATGGCCTTACATCGAGAGCTCTTTAGGTCATTTGAGTCATCTTAGAATCTACACATTTGGCTTTTAATAGGGAAGGGTAGGTGTATCTTCCTATACTAATAGGAAAGTGTATCCTTACCTTATGCCAACTTGATAGGAACATGTGGGTTTATAAACGTTGCCTCACAAGTTTCATTAGGGACCATTTTTTGCTTGTATACCTAGGAAGGGTGTAAGGACACCTACTAAAACCTCCAAATTTGATGTATGAATTTCTTTTGGAACTTAATGAAATATGACCCATAATTTATGATTTTAGATGTTGTAGAATTAGGAAATATTGTCCTTTTTAGATCCTTTTCAAACATAATTATGATGCATTAAATGAAAACATCATTGACCATTATGAAATGTTGTTTACTTGCCTCAATGGTGAGGCTAGGGTAGTAGTTAAAGGCCTTATTGACTTGATCAGGCATTATGTTCAATCTTGAGAAAGCCCTCCCTTTTGATGATATATAGACAAGGTATGATGCCATATAGAAATTTATTATAGTTTAGACCTCCATCAAATATCTGTGAATGGAGACAGAAATCAAATAGGTCTAGTGGATGTATATTTGTTTTGATGGATTACCTAGGTATACTGGTACATCTAATCTTGATAATTCTTGGCATTTGGATTCCCTATAACATTTTTCAAGAGTATAATAATGTCTCCTACTTCATCTTTAGAGTCTATCCTAGCTAAGGTTTTAGGCATGCTTTTGGATTTAGGTTTAGAGGATTTTAGCCATTGTTTGTTTGAAACCCATAGATAGATAGTATTATTTTATTGATATAAATTCTTATAAGAGTTAGGGGTTATATCTATATATATTTCATATTATGGAATCAAGAACATGATATCTATAAAATTAGCGTCAAGATTCAAAATATTGTCTCCTTTATCATTCACCACCTCCCTCTTCTCAACATCATAGTGTTTTACCATTGTGAGGACAAGCTCATAACTATATACTGATAGTGGTAAAGTTACTTCTTAGGGAAACCCACTACTATAGGTGCTTTGAATCTAATCATTTTTGAATTCAACATTTATTCTATTCCATAAATTAGATAGGTCTATATGACCTAGATCTATGTCAGTGATTTCATTTATATTTGAGTCCAAGCTAAATGGGACACTGGGTCCCTTTGAATTAAACTTCATTTCCTTTCCAGACATGTGCTCTGGGAAAAATGACTTGGGAGAACCAACTATAGAGTTGGTTGGGCTTCGGACTTGTTATTGTAGTTAAAAATTATGGCAAAGATATAATGTGTAATTGTAGCTAAAATGTTTGGTGGGGTTTTGACTTATAATTTTTACTTTCAAAGTTTGATGAAAATTTTGGTAGGGTTTTTGGTTTATAAAATCAAGTCAAATTTATGATGGGGATTTGTAGTTATTAAAGCAATGTGAATCTCAACTGAGGCTTCTATGTGTTTTAGTAATTGGGATCTCCACATGGATTGATCTTATGAAATCAAGAGGGTTTTCCATCAAAGTTTGTCTAGGGAATCTTGGGGAATATTCTTGATTTAATCAATTTTTATGAAAACCCTAAAAACCCTAGGTAAAGTGAATGATTGGTACAAATTTTAAAAATATTCTAGAAAGTAGTTAAATTTTTGAAAAATAGGATCAAAATGGTAAAATAGATAAAACCCTAGAATTTGATAGCTAAAACCTTAAATTTTTATATATAGAACCTTAGATTTTTTGAAAAAAATAAATTACAGGGATTGAAATAAATGTGAGATGCTCTAGAGGAATACCATTTTTGCATGCATAGGGGATGGCAATGGTATATTTAGTTGTGTGTTGTTATTTATCATTGTTAGGTGTTTGGTTTGTATGCTTCTTGGTACAGAGCTCAAACTTCAATTTGTAACTATTAACAATGACCTCAGAAAATATAATTTATTAATAAGAACTTGAATTTAATGTTAATTTGGGCAGTGGTTAGGTAACTAGTGGGAAAGTGACATTTCATAGTCATCATGCAATCCTATAAGTTTGAAAATTTGTGATTTGCATTTGGATCTCCACTTTTTACTGAGTGACTTGGTACCATAAAATCAGGTATTAAATACTCATTTGAACTTTGAAACTTTGTAATGTTACAAAGTATAGTCGAAGTTCTGATTCCTGTTAGGTAGGGAGAAAGGGTAGAAAGTGGAACTCAAGTTTCACTTTGAAACATTGAAAAATTACAAAGTAAAATTAGAGTTCTAATTTTTTTAGGTATGGTGAATGACATTAAATAGAACTCAAGTTGCATTTTGAAAATTTGTAAAGTTTCAAAGTGAAATTAGAGTTCTAGTTTTTATATGGTATTGGGTAAGTGAGAAGTGGGGGTTTGGGTACACTTTTCAAAGTTTCAAGTTACAAATTGCACCTAAATCTTTGGTTTATGCTAGGTAATTGGTAAGCGAGAAGTGGAGGTTTGGGTGCACTTTGTAACTTTGCAATTTAAAAAAATCACTCAAATCTCTAGTTGTCACTAAGTATTGGAAAAGGTTTCTTGGTCACTTTAAATTTCATTTCACAAATAATTAATGAGTCTCCCTTAAGGTACAAGATGTTTTGATATTTTTGGCACAAAAATAGCAACATTTTTGGCAACCTCTGTGGGGTGATTGCCTGATAATCAATTTATTATAATATCTTTCTAGTTCATTAGGCATGGAGTTATTATAATATTTAACACACTTTAACTAGAGAAGAAAAAAATGGGAACTTCATAAACAAGAACAAAATAGGGTAAAATAAAAATAGAAATAAATTAAGGAAATAAAAATTCCTAATGAGTTGCAGACTTGTGCAAAATTACTTATTTAGGGAAACCAACTAAACCTGATATTTACAATTTTTTTGGAAAGAATTCTAACCTTAAAATCAAGCTTTGAGGTATATCCCATTGGCTGGGATAGGTAGCTCCAATCTATCAAGCCTAAATATCTAGAATGCATTTGTTCCCTTAAATTGAGTTATGATGTATGGACCACTCCATCTTGCATCAAAAATTTTATGCTTGCCTAGTTTGGATCTTTTAGAATCCTATTTTAGAACCATTTCTTCTTCATTGAAGCTCCTATCAGATGACTTTTTGTTGAAAGTTTTTTAATTTAAGCCTAACTTATTCTTTATCTATGAGTTCTACTAAGAATATATTAATTTCATCATTTTCAATCAAATCCAATTGATGATTGAGTTCTAGAGATGGAAACTCAATTGATAATAAAATTATAGATTCCCTTTCATATATCAACATGAATGGATAATTATGAATGGTTTTCTTGGGAGTGATCTTGTCAGCCCAAAGTGTTGATATCAAATTAGTGTGCCACATCCTTTGGTTATCCTCCATTGTCTTTTTGATAATCCTTATGAGATTTTTGTTGGTAGATTCATCCAAGCCATTACCTTGAAAGTAATAATTGGATGAGGTATTTAGGTATATATTATACCTTAATGCCCATTCACTCACTTGAGTGCTCACAAAATATTTGACATTTTCTATGATAATGGTGTAAGGAATACCAAATCTAGTGATAATACTTCCATAAGTTCTAGGATAGATGCTTCAGTGGCATATTTTAATGAAACTACTTTATTCCATCTAGTGAAATAATCAGTTGTTGTGAGGACCCATTTGTGGCCTACATTCAATGGTGGATTGATCATGCCAATGAAGTCCAATCCCCACCAGGCAAATGGTTAGTTATCTTGGATTGGTTTGAGGTGGAGAGATGCTAATCTTTTCTTGTATAAAAAGTAGGCACACTTTTTATAGTTATGTACCCATTTATGTGTGAATAGGTCAAGCCAATAGTAGTCTACCCTCATAATTTTTATGGTAGTAGTTCTTATAGAGAAATGGCCACTCAATGATCCATCATGAAACTCCTCAATCACCTTGATAATTAGATCATGATCAATGAAAATAAACATAAATACATTCATATATTTCCTCAATAATATCCCATCAACAAGAACATAAACAATAGATTGGAGTTTGAAGTACCTCTTCTTGGATTGTTGGAATCCATGTGGGTATTCACTAGTCTACAGGAAGATAATCATATCACTGATGTATCTATTGACTGGATGTGGAATGGCTAGTTAGAACACATATTGAATGTATAATGTATCAAATACTACATTAGTAATTTTTATATCAAAAGTGATTTATTCACATCAGACCTTTCCTCTTACCAGCTTAGTTATTTTGGTGTTCACGTTATGTTCCATGACTTTTGTGATCCAACCTACTCTCTTCTCATTTATTTCATATCTCAATAAGAAATCCTTAATGTTTTAGTGACTAATCATCAAATGAATTTTATTATTGGAGATAATATGCCTAAACATTTTGAGATCTTTTATTACTATACATACTTGATTCTTAACAAAATTATACTTTTCCTTATAATCCTTCAATGATTGAATGAAAAAGGATATAGGTTGTTCCAATAATTCTTTACTATGTTGGGTTAGAATATTTGATATGTTACCTTCACTTCCAAAATTTTAGAGAATGAAATGATTTTCATAGTTAGGGTTGACTAGGGTAGGAGCTTGAGAAATAGTCTATTTGATGGATTCAAAACTATCCTTTCCTTCCCATGTCCAACCGAAACTAACCCCCTTCTTAAGCATGGAATTAAGAGGATTAGACATGGAGGCAAAATCTGGAATGAAACTTCTTATGAATTTGATCTTTCTTAGGAAACTTTTTAATGCCTTTTTGTGTCTTAGAAGTGCTAGTGAAGATATAGAACTTACTCTCTCTAGGTCTATTTCTAGACCCTATTTTGAAATAATGTGTCACGATAGTTTCCCTTCATGAATAAAAAAATGCACTTTTTTGGTGTGAGGGAAATTACAAATTATTTATACCTTTTAAAAACTCTCCTAAGGTAATCTAGGTGGTCATCAACATGTTTTAAATAAATAGTGATGTCATCTAGGTACACCAGGATCATCTTATTTATAAAATCCTGAAATCCATATCCATGGCTCTTTGGAATGTAGCACCAACATTAGTTAGAATGAAAGGCATATTTTTATAAACATATGTGCTTTATTTTGTAGTGAAAGTAGTTTTGAATTGGTCATATTCCTATACTATGATTTGGTTACATACAAAATAACTATCTAGAAGGGAAAAATTTTTAGATCCTAATATAGTTTGAAGGTCCCTTAAATCTACACAAAGCCTGAATTCGCCATTTTTTCCTTAAAAGGAGCAAGTTAGTGACCCAAGATGAGTGTTTTATGGGGAAAATGATGTTAGCCTCTATCAATTTGGATATCTCACTCTTCATTAAGGGTTCTATTTTTGGATTGATTGCTCTCTATTTTTGTCTAATAGTCTTGGTATTTGGGTCAAGTTCTATTGTGTGTTGGGGTAAGATAGGGTCGAAGCCCCTTATATATTTATAACCTCAAGTGAAATTATTGTTAAACTCTTGACACAATCTAATAAAATCTTTATTTTTATAACAATTTCTTACCTTTCCCATCTTCAATGATTTTCCCTTTGAGATGACTACTTGATCATAGTCTTCTTTATTGACCATGATATTTTTCTTCTCACCCTTCAACTAATTATTAGAGTTGAATATACTCTCTAAAGTAACAAACCCATGGAAATTTCTTTGATTCAACTAAATGATTTGATCCCCATATTATTCTTAGAGTCTTGACTAATTTTTATTTAAGAATTAAAATTCATGTCACAAAAAATTAACAATTTGTTGATCAATATCAAAAAATTTCTAGTTGGTTGCATTGTTAGGAATAGATGGTCTCACTATTAATTTTAAATTTTAAATGTCCTTCTTAATCTCTTTAGGTAGGTTATATTAGGAACTCAGTGATTCCATATGATCAACATCCTTATTCGATGCTCTTGGTACCACTTGAATGTTTAAAGTGATAAAATCCTCCAACAGGTCACAAACCCTATGTTTGTAAGATCTTAGCCATTATTCTTGGTTATGAATTTTATCTTAATTGGTGAATGATCAGTTATCTATCACTAAAAACTTGTAAAAATTATATTCCCCTTTTTTTAATCTATTTAGAGACATTGAATTAATGCTTCATATTTATCCAAATTGTTGGTACAACTAAACTAAAGTCTGAAAGAATATAAATAACTCTCCTTTTGGGGAGAGATAAAAATAATACCTACACCTACAACATTCCTACTTCTTGAGCCATCAAAGAATAGTTTCCACATTCCCTTGACATCCTCAACTGGTTCTATAAGGCTTGGGATGATTGTATCATTTTCATGAATGCAATATGTACCCAACCCTATTTCCTTGACATAATCATATGGATCAAACTAGATAAATGAACCCCATTCATCCAAATGAGTGTTTGGGATTTATTCCATGGGTGTTGAAACCTCATGGTTAAGTTCCTCCTCCTAATTTTATAATGTGTAATTCATATCCACAAGGATAGGAGTGTATGGATTAATGTGGTATCTAGAAATTGGCTTAGATCTTATTTTAACTCTAGTCCCATATCTTGTCATGAGCAACATATGGGACTGTCAATAGATAATTACCCTCCCATTTTGATAGTGAAGTCTCAAAAAAGGAAGATAGAAAAATAGGGGATGGGTCAATAACTGAGATATCTTGAGATATGGATAAGCTTGGACATGCATAAATGGTAAGGTTTAAATATTTTATAGTCTTGCATATTTGAAAAATAATCCCATCTAATTGAAACATGCCTTTTGTGATAGTGTGTATCTAATACCAAGACCATCAGTTATTTTCTTGGGCATAACATAACCACTAGCCCTAGAGTCTACCATGTAGTTATGTACAATATTTTCCCAACTATGAGTGAAAGGTAAAAATGTGTAGGCTTAATATTTTTATTTTATTTTGTGTCCATTTGGGGTTGACACAAGTTAACTATAGTAGTGGGTCCCTTAGCTAGGACTTTATCTATTATTTGGAAATTTTTCAAAGCTTCTTGTAACAAGTCCTATGTTAGAATAGACAGTGCTTCCCACATGGTGACATTCAAGTTAGTCTTATTCATTTGTTTTAAAATACTATAAGGAATGTTACCAACCTTTATTGGTGATTTTTTGGGAGTTATATCTTATTTCACAAGATTTGGGTCAATAATTTTGAATTTGGCTAGCCCATTGGCACATTGGGTAGTCTTTGAATTGTGTTACATTTTATAACCTCTTGTACAAATTTAGAAGTTATAGCCTACTAAACCCTTGGGGGATTGATCATTTTATATTTCCCTCTTTTTAGATCATGTATGCATTTCCACTAAACTACCACCATTCGTTAGTACTTCCTCCTGATTCATGCCACAAAAATCCTTCTCTTATTAGTTTAAAACTATGGCTTCATTTTAATTAGGTACTTATGCATCTTCCTACTAAGAAATGGAATCCTCTTTCTTCACTTAGGGGTTTTATATGATTTTTACCATTAAGGCTTGACTAATGACATTATTAGGATAGGCATTCTTTTTATGTGATTGAGCACAAGGATAACATCACTTGTATTCCTGAGCCAATTTATTTTGAATAGGTAAAATGGCTTTATAAGTATTTGGTGCAAGTAGAGCATGGATGTTTGTAGGTTTTGATTGCATGTTTTAACTTTGGGTTTATGATCTACCTTAGTATAGCTACTATTGGGATGGTATGTTTGGTTAGTTTATTGATAAGGCCTATAGTTTTGGGATTTTTACCTTTTCATAGCTATAAACTTATTGTCAAAGATTTCAAGAAGTGACTTAACCTCATATAAATCATATAAAGGGTAAGGAGTCAAAGTTGGTGCATTTTTTTGGTGGGAATTAGGGATACACTGGGTTGTGTGGGAGGTGCTTCTACAAATAATATCATTAGAGGCTAAGGATCATTTTTTGCTCTAATTACTATGTCATAAGCATTGGGGAATGTGGTGCCACCAATTGATAGAATCATGATAGCTATATCACTATTTAAGGATATTAGTTAATACAAGAAAGCATTATTTGGGGTTGACTTGACCAATACTAGGATTTTATTCTACATCTTTTGATTATGGCAATTGAAATCACTCATGAAATCACGAGGAACACATTTAATAATGGTTAGTTTTTTAACTATTGAAATCAATCTATGTGTATAGGAAGACCTAGATCATCCCAAACATGGATGGAATTGGTAAATAGACTTGTGCACCATTTTAAGTCTTTACCCTTAAATGAGGAAGCAAGAAGTTTTATTGAAGCATTTTTTTGTGCTATATTATGAACTAGACAAATGTTATCAATATCTTTTATATGTTCAATGGGAGTAGTGGGAGTTTCACCAGTAAAATATGGTAGGATTTTTAGAAATGAGGTGGGTATATCATCATACGGGGCCAACATAAGTGGGATGCCTCCATTGAATGCTATGAAATTCTAATTTATTAGGGCCATTATTAGAGGTATGAAACAACTTGGGTATTTGTGGGAGATGCAAATAGATTTGTAGGATTTATTATATATAAGGTATAACTGATCTTGATTTATTTTTAAATAAAAATGATAGTTCTTTCATGTCAGTCCTCTTACCTTTAGTATATGATCTTGTCTATATCTTTGGCATAGGTAAACTTGGATTTCATGAATTTGTAGGTCATTGAAGTCACTAGGTGCTTTTGAAATGTGTATGAAGCTTGTATAATGCTTGTTGAGAAGAGAACCAATCTCTTAGCTATGATATTTGGGTCCCACTGGGCATGCCAAAAATTATTTTCAATTATATTTTGCACCATTATTATATTTGTATTATTTTGAGTAGCATGAGTTATAGCACATGAAATATCTAATGACATAATAGGATCACCTCCAAGATATGGAAACATAGAAAATTGAGGTGAACATCCTAAAGAGGCCAACTTCATTTCATTAATATTATTACAACTGTTATATGACTAATTCACATCAAACTACTGCCTCTTAGTGATATTTTTCCTAACTAGGGTTTTGACTTATAAGGAAAAGAGTTTCAAAATGAGTAAAAATTGGAAAAAGGTGATTTCACCAAATAATATAGTAGAGATTAATGCTTGATTTATTTTAACACAATTGAATGTTCAATATGTTAAGTTTATTAAAGCACAATCTTATAAAAATATGAGATCAAAGGTAATATGGAATCTTTATCAAATAAGGAACCAATTTCTTTGTTTTTATCAACAAGCTTTCAAAAGTGCATAAAAAATACCATAGATGAATCTATATGACTGAAATAAGAATCATAGCATTCAAAAAATTAATAAATAGCCGTACATACATAAAGAATACACAACACAAAGAAGGCAAAATTTTAGTAACTTTCTCCAACCTACAACATGTAGATCAATTATTTAAAATGAAAAATAATTTCTCTAACAATAAAAATATAGATGGGATATGCTAGGATATCCATATTTATACAAAAATACTCTCTTGAAAGAGAGTAAATTAATAAAACATTACACTTAGTTTTAAAGTATGAAAATACAAGAAACTTCATGCAAACAACCTCCTCTTTAGCTTGAAATGGCATCCTTAGTGGAGTAGATAGGTGGAAAAGAAGCATGCAACTGCTGGGCACTTCAACAAGTGATGGAGGAGTAGATAAATCAATTGAAATGTTTTAGTTGAACCCTTTCTTCTTTGAATTACACCATTATTATCTCTTCTAAGAAATGAGGTGCCAAAATTAACCACTACTTGGTAAATATTGAATGATTTTCGATATTTTAGGTTATAACATGCAAAATGTAATTTGTAATTTGAAATGAAGACTTTTACAACCTATTAAGTCATTCATCTTGACAAAAAGGAAAGTGTAAATTGCAACATGAGTTTTTACAATTAAATAAATTTAAATCTTGTTAGAAAGGAAAGTGTGAAAATGATATCTATACTTTACAACTTCCAACTTTACAAGGTTTCTTAAAATAAAAAAGGTAATTTATAGAATGTATTTAATTGAAAAAATTAATCCAAAACCATGACCTTAGATGAATCCTTATCCTTTTTTCATGTATCTTCTTGACATAAGCATCAAAACTTTTGAATATGTCTTGAAGATGTTATTAATTAGGACCAAAGGTGTAAAATTTGATGATCTCACATTATACTATAACTTTAGATAGTTCCCTAGATGAGGCTCTGTAGACTTGAGTATCTTTTCCCATCTAATCTAGTGTATTATGATACCTAATGAATCAATCGATAGAACTCAAGTTGAAAGTTATATCCCATGTTGATTCCCTTTTAACTAACCCTTTGAACTTGTCTTGAACCTTTTGAATAGGAAGGGCTTGATATTAGTTATCTATTGCTTCATATGATAATTTTACAATTAAATATTCAATGTCATAAATTTTATCTATGGCCTTATCACATGTATATTTGGTCTTATTAATACTCTTAGTGAGTATCCTGATTCTAAAATGGGTTGACCTATCTATCTCTTCATTCTCTATGTAACTTTTCAATATCTTTTCTGATATAAGGATGTAAATTTTAATTAGATCAACAACCTATAATTTTGGAAAGAATAGGTTCAATATTTCAATCTCTTCCTCATATTTGCTTATCTCTACTTTTAGAGATGTACGATCATCCTTTAGAGTCTTGTAATAGTCCATTGCTATCTTTACCACTCTATTTCATTTTGTTATGAGTTCATCCAACCAGTCTTTTATGGATATTTTCATGGTACCAATCTCTATCATTATTTAAAATGTTTATTTATGAAGGAATTATGTAAGAGATTGAGTTGGCTGGGCTACTAGCTTAATGAATTCCTCAAGGTAGGTGTTAACTACTCAAATTTATTTTTTAGTTCATATTTAGTGACCTTGTCATTATCCATATTATTAAAAATAGATCTGATCCTTGACTGAACATCATGCTTCAATCATTATCTTGTTTGATAACCCAAGTGTGCTTTATATATTTGGCAATCCCCCACTTCTAGATATGCCATTTGTTTATCTAGTGGGGGAACTACTATTTCCACATATCTCTCCCCTAGTACATCATATGATATTAGATAAATTGTCCTAGGGACTATCTTTGATCATTTGAATGCCTCCAAAAGACCAAAGTCTATATTATAGGGATACACCATTTATTTCCTTTTCTTCAACATTGATTGTGTTAGCCAACTTGGAGTGGCACCCTATGAATCTATAAATAAAGCAAAAAATATCATTTGTGAATATGTAGCTAAAGCTACTAAACTAGTGGTTATCATGATAAGTGTTGTATCCATCACTAATATTACCACTAAATCCTTAGATGATTATTTGATTATCTCTTTCCCATTTGTGGGTTGAGAATCCAAAATTGTATCAGTGGGTCCTTAGGTCTCCACCTCCTTGATGGGGGCTTGGGTGACTATGGGAGTGGAATAAATTGGTATTTGGATGGTAAAGTGGATATGGATGTGCTTACTAAAGGTGTGTAAATTGTAAGTGACATGAATGGAAAGGTATGCATATATAGTTGGAATAGGGGAACATGTGAAAAGGTGGAATCCAAGGTAGTCAGAAAAATCAGAGTAGATGAAAAGGGGAGTGTGATTGGAGATGAAAATGAGGAATTATTTATCTTAGTGGTTGGGATGGCTAGTGGGATTGAAATCAAAATGACTAAATCCATATCCATATATTTTTGGGTGGTATTGGTGATTAATGAAGTGGTAATAAAAAATGGAGATGATGTGGAAGTAATTGTAAAAGAGGGAGGTGAAGGTGAAATTTGAGTATCCAACTATGTTGATTTCCTTATTAATAAGGGAGTTAATTGCATAGGCAGGTTAGATGAAGGTGTAATTACTTGCATTGATGGGCTAGTAGATATAAGAGGGGGATATCTTTGTGTCAATTAAATAATAACAATAGTTGTGTCTCTATAGAAGTTAACATTGGTTGATCCATCAACTATGTTATTATCTCTTTGATGTTATAAGGACCCTTTTTTGCCTTTTACTTCTACTTTTGCTTGTGTGACATCACTGGCCCATCTACCTAGGACCCTCTACTACTATTGACATACCCTTATCCTTCACTTCTCTTAACCTATCTAAAATACTTAGGGTCTCTTTATTTATCTTTAACCCTTTACTCCTCAACCAGTTTACTATTTTGTTTATAATGTAGGTGGTCCTATCCATCAATGAGAAGGATTTGGATATGGACCAACTGAATAATAGAAGAGGTTGGAGATAGATTTGATTATCACAATAAACCATATCAATTGGTGACTCATCATATTTAAAATACTTAAGGACTGGTGCCATGTCATAGATTTTGATTTGTTCTAAATTCATTCTAGAATAGGCTCTCAACCTTACTTCCTCTTCATCCTACATATCTTCATATCAATATTCATAAATAATAACATGGGAATATGTGGTGATACCCAATATGCTAGTAATATGGATAGTCACATCATAGAATGGCCTTACATTGAGAGTTCATAAGGTCATTTGAGTAATCTTAGCATCCACACATTTGGATTTGAATAGGGAAGGGAAGGTGTATCTTCTTATACTGATAGGGAAGTGGATACCTACCTTATGTATGTTTGATAAGAACTTATGGGTTTCCACAAGTTTTCTCACAAGTTCCATTAGGGATCATTTGTTGATTACATACCTAGGAAGGGTGTAAGTACACCCATTGAAACCAATAACTATGATGTATGAATATGTTGGGAATTGAAGTAAATATAACCCCCAATTTGTGATTTTATATGTTTTAACATCAAAAAATATTTTCCTTTCTATCTTGTTTTGAAACATAATTATGATGTAGTATATGAAAGCATCATTGACTCTTATGAAATGTTATTTTCTTGCCTCAAGGATGAGGTCAATGTAGTGGTTAAATAACTTGTTAACTTGATCAGGAACTATGTTCAATCTTGGGAAATCCCTAGATTTTGCTATAATATAGACAATGCATGATGTCATATAAAAATTTCCTATAGTTTGGACCTCCATAAATTATTTGTGATTGGAGTCAAAAATTAACTAGGACCAATGGATGTACTTTTTATTTTGATGGATTACCTAGATATACTAGTGCATCCAATCATAATAATTCTTGGTATATGGGTTCCCTGTAACTCTATGTAAGAGTATAATAATGTCTCCTACTTCATATTTGAAGTTTATCCTAGCCAAGTTTTTAGGCATTCTTGTGGATTTAGGTCTAAAGGGTTTTAGACATTATTTGTTTAGAACATGTAGATATGTAGTATTATTATCTTGATAGAACTTTTTAGATGAGTCAAGGGTTATATATAGATATCTTTTTTATTCTAGAATTAGGAATATGATACCTATGAAATCAAGGTCCAAAATTAGAATCTTCTCTCCTTTGTCATATACCACCCCCTCTTATCAACATCATAGTGATTTTCTATTGTGAAAACAAACTCAATACTGATAGTGGGAAAGCTACTGCCTATAAAAACCCACTATCATAGATGCTTTGAATCCTAACATTCTTGAGTTCAGCATTTATTTTATTACAAAAATTAGCTAGGTCTATGTGACCTAGATATATGTCAGTTATCTCATTTGTATTTGAGACTAGTCTAAATGGGAAACTAGGTCCCTTTGAATTTAACTTCATTTCCTTTATAGACATGTGTTATAGGAAAAATGTCTTGGGAGAACCAACTATAGAGTTGGTCAGGGTTCAGACTTGTTATTGTAGTTATAAATTCTGGTGGAGATATAATGTGTAATTATAGCTAAAATGTTTGGCAGTGTTTTGACTTATAATTTGTACCTATAAAGTCTAATGAATAGTCTAGTAGGGGTTTTGGTTTGCAAAAGCAATTTGGATTTTTTTATGGGGATTTGGAGTTTTTAGGGCAATGGGAATCTCCACTAGGGATTTTATGTGCTTTAGTAACTGGGATCTTTGTGAGGCTTGGTCTTGTGAAACTAAGAGGGGCTTCCATCAGAGTTATTGTGGATAATATTTGGGAATATTTTTGATGTAATTATTTTTTATGAAAACCATAAAAAACCCTAAGTATGGTGAATAATTGGTCAAAATTTAACAAAATTATAGAAAGTAGATAAAAATTTGGAAAATGTGAGAAAAATGGTAAAATGGATAAAACCCTAGATTTTCATAGCTAAAACCTTATATTTTTATAGCTAAAATTTAAAATTTAATGGAGAAAATAAATTTTAAGGATTGAAGGAAATGCAATATGCTCTAAAAGAATGCCATTTTTTACATGTACAAAGGATGGCAATGGTAGATTTAGGTGTGTGGCATTGCTTGGTGCTTATTTGGTGTCTAGTTCACATGATTCTTATCATGGAGCTCCAACATAAATTTTTAATTGTTAACAATGACCTAAAAAAACCTATTTAATTAATAAAAACTTGCATTTAATGCTATTTAGGGTGGTGGTTAGGTAAATGATAGGAAAGTGGGGTTTCAAAGTCATCATGCAATTTTGCAAGTTTGTAAATTTATGATTTGCATTTAGATCTCCACTTTTCATCGAGTGACTTGATGCCATGGAAGTGAGTATTGAAACCTCATTTTTGCTTTGCAACTTTGCAAAGTTGTGAAGTGTAGCATAAGTTCTAATTCCTACTAGGTAGTGAGGAAGGGAAGAAAATGGAACTCAAGTTTCACTTTACAACTTTGAAAAATTGCAAAGGTAATTGGATTTCTAATTTCCATAGGTATGGAATATAATGGAAATCATAACTTGAGTTACACTTTAAAACTTTGTAAAGTTGTAAAGTGTAATTGGTGTTCTAGTTTCTATGGGATATTAGGTAAGAGGGAAGTGGTAGTTTGGGTACACTTTGCAACTTTTTAAGTTGTAAATTATACCTAAATCTTTAGTTTATACTAGGCAACTAGTAAGCAGGAAGTAGAGGTTTGGATGCACTTTACAAATTTGAAAGTTATAAATTTCACTCAAATATATGGTTTATGATAAGTATTGGAAAAGGTTTCTTAGTCGCTTTAAATCTCATTTCCCAAAAATTAATGGGTCTCCCTTAAGGTATAATATGTTTTGATATTTTTGGCACAAAAAATATCAACACTATCAATGGAGGTTAAAAATACATAAAACATATCTCTCAAGAAGATTTCCCTAATATTAATGGGAGAGTCAAACAAATGAAGTAGATAAATTTTTTTTCATAATATAACACTCACACATGAAGGTGGACTAGGTAGAAAATAAAAACCATATCTAACTTTATATGACTCAATGCGACTAAAAGTGATCCCATAAAAAATAAACCCATGAAATCACATAATAAATTCCTAAATTTTGTCAATCTATGTAAGTCATCATCATGTATCATGAGCATTGTTCCTAAGATAAGGGAACAATGTGCTATCAAAGAAACTAAATAGTGGTGAAGCCATGTTGGTAACATCCTCATAAATAATGTTAAGGACACCACCAAAACTAATATAAAATCCATCCCAAATGGATAGATATGGTGGATGATGATTCCTACATATGATTAAGTGAAAATTTCTAAAAATGTGCATGTGATGAAACATCTAAACATGTGTCAAATTGATCATGCTTGATTGGAACAATCTCAATAATCTCAATCCTAAGTGAAAGTGTAGTATAAATCATGTGGTGATCAACACCCTCATGAAGAGTGGAACAAAATATTTTTTAATATTTTTCATAAAATTACTCCAAATAAGATGATACACATGCTTCAAAATTAATTCCATGGTGAATAATCCAATAAACATGATGGATATGATAAATAATACCCTTTGAGTGTCTATCAATACCTCCACCAATATATCCCATGGAATGGAACATGCAAGAACCAAATGTAGGTGTATACTTATCAAAATAACGAAGCACATATGTAGGTGAATCTAAAGTGGGGGTGTGGAGGAGATGCATAAATAAGAACATCAAATACAATAGGTAAAATAGGAGATTGTAAGTCATAGCCCCAAAGTACATCAAGTGGATGCGTACCATATTTAAGAATAAGAAGTGAATCACAAGAGCATAAAGGATTGAAAGTGAAATATATCAATACGATGTTAAAAATGTTCAACTATGTCCTGTAATGTTGTATGAGTTCATCTTTACCATAAATGAGGGAGATGAGAATGAAATTTTGCTTCTTGAGTTTCCTATTCTATTATATATATTTAATCACATATTTTTGAAGTGAATACATTTTAGATAAGACCATATCATCTTATGACTATAGGATATTATTTGCATAGGTGATAGTGTGGAGTTCATGGCATAATACCATTACAATAAGGCAAAACAAGGCCTTGGAATGAATCTAAATAAAAAAATCACACTCTTAAAAAGATGAAAAATACCCCCCAAATTACTTATAATAACATAATTTTGTATAATTTTTTTGTCCAATATAAATATTAGATCAAAATTAAATGAAATATCCTCCTAGAATCTATAATGCCCATAAAAAGATGAAAAAGTGATCCCCTTAAAGAAATGAGGTGGCCCTTTATAAATAATGTGTTTATAATACATTTAATATATTTAGATGGGCATAATTTATTTAAAAGTATAATCTATAGATAGTATAGAACAAATATGATGGCACAGTTGTGAAGAGCATAAAAGATCATACAATTTCAAAAAAATGGGGCCTCAATTTGAGTTCCCTATCAAAGATATGGATTTTGGAAGGTCCAAATAGATGTGACAATAAATAAAATTTTGAAGGAAACTAAAATCTATGTAAAATTAGCTTCTCAATTTCAAAAATTGACTACATCATTAAGTATAACTTGGAAAAATAATAAGGTGATTTTTTCCCACCTTATTTGGATTTTGTATGAGAAAAAACAATGTCTATACAAATGGTTGGTTAATTTATGAATTCACATACAACAAGCCAAAAAATTCACTCAAGAAAAATCCCCTCAAAGGGATTCAAACCTTAGACCTCTTAGAAGGTAATACTTTATAGTTTTTTTGAAGAGTGTTATACTTTTTAGCTATCTAGATAACACCCTAATAGTGGTTAGGTTTGTTCAAGTTTGACCCATACCTAGACTAACATGGGAATGGTCTAAGGTTATGGGTTTCCTATATCTAGACAAGACCTCTAGGATTTTTTATGAGTCTAGCTCCCTAAATTTTTAAAATTTATACCTTTACTTCTAAATCTAAGATTGGTTAGGATGAAAAGGGGCAAGAGATTTGCATAAAGTAAAACCTATTCTAAGCTATGGTGATACACCAAGAATTTAATAGACACACTTTTAGGCTTAAACTCTTTAACACACTAACGAAATATGAAAATAATGCAATGCTCACTATGCTTTCCCTACAACATTATTTCATAGAGAGGTCTATTTGACATTCTTAGATTAGAAAGAAATGAAAATAAGGTCTAATTAAAGGCACATAAGTTTGGCTATCCCCTATATCCTTGAGAGATCAATGATAAAACACACTATATGACCTACAAAGAAGATTTATAGCACTTAGGTTGAGTTTGGAGATACAAAAGGAAGATAACATTCACATTTTCATATTAAACAAACACAAAACACTAAATACAAATTATCAAAATGAATAAAAAATAATCTATTTACTACTCCAAGAGGTGTCAAATACAATTCTAACAAAGTATAGTCATACTAGATTGAGGGATACAAAATAATAGCTCAAAGGCCATATTTATAGTAGAAGAGAAGCAAGAGAGAGGGATTTTTGGCACTCAAAATGGAATAAAATGAATTAATATCCATTAAAAAAATTATTACAATTACCTCAGCAAATATATTCATTCATACCATTTGATTGATCCAAGTCACCCTGATCCATTGCATCATTACAATATCTTCTCTACAATGCTCCATGGTAACTACAACAATGGGATCAAGTCATTTCATTTGTCCTAATGTGAAATTACTTATGACTAGTTTGTTGATATGCACCCAAGTGGGGAGAAAGGTTAACTTCTTTTAGCTAGGTTTGGTGATAGCCATTGAGCTTTACCTATCTTACTCTATAAGCTCTTAATGGCATCATCTAATCCTATAAAATCTACTCCTAGCCCTATCTTAAATGTACTTAAACTTGGATCCATCATGCTTGCTTACCTTAGTGAAAAATCAACACTTCAGCCTCTGCCTAAGTCACTTGGTCTCTCCCTTGCTCTTAACCTTTATTTTCATTGGTTATTGAATTTTGATCTAGATCCTTGACTCCTTGACTCTTCTCACTCTATTAGATATATCTGAGGTGAATGAATGCAATTTGTCAATGTCTTACATAGACCCATGCAATTTTCCACTTGTCCATCACACCTTTGCTCTTGATCTTCACTAACTCTTTGACCTAGCTTATGCACCATTGATCTAAAACCTATGATTGAGTGCAAGCTATTGATCTTAATTGGGCCCATTAAATTTTCAATTGATTCTCATCATTAGATTTGATCCAGGCTCCTAAGATATTGACACTTTTCAAGCCTATGCTTAATTAGGGACCCATTTGATGATTTTTGAATGCAAACAACTATTTCATGAGGCCCAAAATTGACATCTATGTGAACATCCTTAGATTTTAAAATCTAAATGGCTAGTTGAAGGGGATTGAATTTGACATTCACATACCTGTTTGGATCACCATTCTATAGGCTATTATGTTGGTCCTTTTACAATGGACAATTATTTTGGGATTTATGTGGAACACTTTTATTGAATTAATTCATTTTCTTTATCTTTACCTTGAGAAATTCTTTTAGATAAAATGTCAGAAAGAATTCTTATCTTTGGGATCTTTGTCTTCGACAAAATGTTTGAAAGAAATCCTCCTTTGAGAAAATTGTCTTGGACAATTTTCCCAAAGGAATTGTTGCCTTAGAAATGTCCTTTGGCATTTTGAAATAGTCCTTTGGAACTTTAGAAATGCCCTTCAAAAATTTTGCATTGGACCCCTTCTTTCAAGAAACTGCCCTTCAAAAAAGTGTGAACTAGCCCATTTTCCCAAGAAAATATCCTTCAAGAGAATTGAATTGGACCTTTTGGTGAAGAAAAGTACCCTTTGGAAATTTTTAAGTGGACCATTTCCTTGAGATACACACCCTTTAAAGAATTTTTTTAGGAAACTCACCTGCAAAATGGACCTTTCAAAAAAAGTGCATAGGACACTTTCTTGAAAGGATATCCTTTGGACTTTTTGCAAAGGTCCACTTTATTAAATAAGATATCCTCAAATACTTTTTATTGGCTTAATTCCCCAAGAAAAGTACCCTTTAGGAAGAGTGTATAGGACACTTTTATCTTGAACAATTATTTTAGACAAAATGTCTAAAAGAATTATTTCATAGTATTTTTCTTTGAAACAAAAGTTCTAAAAGAAATATGCCTTCAAGAAAATTGTCCTAGACAATTTTCATGAAGGAACTGTGTTCTTATAATGGCCCTCAAAACTTTGAAATGGTATTTTCACCTTTGAAATGATCCTCTAGAAACTTTGAAAAGTGTCCTCTAGATTTTGGAAGTGGACCATTTTCTAAAAGAAGGTAACCTTAAAGAAAATGTATAAGACACTTTTCTTAAAGATGGTATCCTTTGAGATTTTTCAAAGGTCCACTTTCTTGTATAATGATCCCTTAGGAAAAGTGTATCAGACCTTGGCTCCAAAAATTACCCTTCAAAAAAAATGAAATGAACATCTTCAAATAAATGACCCTTCATGGAAATTGTTTCAAACAAAATGTTGGAAACAATTCTCGATACTTGAACAAAAGGTTGAAACAAAACTCTCAAAATAATTCCTCCTAAAATAATTCCAATACTTAGTCATAAAAAGTGGAAAAAAACCTCCAAAATAAATAAACCTCATAGGTTTTGTGTGGAACACTTCTACCAAAGGAAATTTGAATGTTAACACTTGGCCCAAAATTCAACGATGTGTAAACTTTGGATTCTTTTGGACTTGTCACTGAAATTGTTCATCACCACAAAAAACCAACTTGGATCCCTCCACTTGCAAAAGTTGAGCCTGCTTAAAAAAAATCTTGATCCATTCATTAATTGGGACAATGATTATTTGTTTGAACCAAACAAAAATTTGGTATGTGGGCCAAAATGGCCAACAATTCTTATAGCTCAACTAGCTTGACCAACTTGTTGGTCATGGAACCTAGACATTGATCAAGCTTTCTGAAATGAAAATTGATTACAAACAAACTCTACTTAACTCCTAGAAACATTTATTGGAGTAATTGGGAGGGCAAACAATGATGAAGAAACAAAATATAAAATAATAATTTAAACTATGAATATGCTGACTAACAACAATAATGTGTAAAAGCACTTGGAGGTAAAGAATAGATCTATCTACTTCGATACAAGAAGTGAGATATGGGAATAGTAGCAAAAATTGAGATACCTCTCATTGGTAGGGATGGAAAGGATCTCTCCATTCAATTTGGCAAGCTCAAAATCATTTCTCTCTTTTTTGCCTATGATGACATATGGTCCACTCTAAAGAATATCACACTTGGAGTGTGTTCTTGGTTTCGCATGGTCCTCATCCTATTTGAGGACTATGTCACCTTGCTATAATGTCTTTGATAAAGGTATTTTATGAAAGTTTGTCTTGATTTATTATTGGTTAGAATACATGGCATGCATGGCATCATCCCTTAATTCATATAGCTCTCTTAGTTTATTCATCCTGACCTCCATTGCATCACTTTCTAGAAGCTCTAGTTGGTGTGCAAGTTCCAAAGTTGGGAGCTCCAATGAAATAGGCAGCCTTGATTCTCTTCTATAGACTAAGAGATAGGGGCATTAAAAATGGCCTTCTTGGGGGTGACCATGTTATCCCATAAGGAAATATTTAGTTTTGTGTGCCAAGATATTTGATTATCTTCCATCATTCTCTTAATGATCTAAATCAAGTTCTTACTAGTAGACTCAGCTAATCCATTACCTTATGGATAATAATTAGATGAAGATGTTTGATAGATACCCTACTCAAAATCCCACTCACATACCTTTGTGTTGATAAATACCAAAACATTTTCTAATATTATGGTGGATTATGCTCTAAAATGAGTGATCAGGGTTTCATAGAACTCAAGAATAGAGTTCTCATTTGCTTCCTTCAAGGGGACTACTTCTACCCACCTAGTGAAGTAGTCTATGGCTATCAAGACCCAATTATGGCCAACACAAGATGAAGGATTAATCATGCCATTTAAGTCTAAGACTAATTGCATGAAAGGTTGTTCAACTTGAATAGGCTTCAGTGACATAGTAGTTAGTTTATATTTCCCTATAAATATGGTGAATTTTTAACACTTCCTCACCTAGGCATGTGCATTTCTAAATAAATTGGGCCAAAAGTAACTAGCTTTGATGATTTTTGTAGCTATGGTCTTAGATATAAAATGACCTCCTTAAGGACTATCATAGAATTTATAGAGAAGCTTAGCAAATTGGTTAGTTTCAACACATCTTAAAATAATACCTCCAATGTTCTTTTTGAATAACACTCCACTAATCAAAATGCATGACACTGATTGCAACCTAAAGTGTCCTCTTTATGATGCATTGAAACCCATTAAACACTCATGTTTGGATAAATCTTGAAATGCTTAGTGTCCAACTAAATGGAAGAGTGTCCTCATCTTCCTATTGGGTGTCTTGGATTACCAAGATTGTCTCTTTTTATTCTCTCATATATTTAACAAGATATTCACATAATCCCTTTCCTTGAACTAGGTTTGTGACCCTGACTTCAATGTCATATTCCATACACTTGGTGACCCATTCATCTCTTTTTATTCAAATCCCTATTGAGGATAAAATCCTTCACACTTGGGTGAGCCACCATTAGTATGATCTTATTGTTTGAAAATAGATGCCTGAATTTATTCAAACTTCTAAGAATACCAAGCACATGCTTTTCAACAAAGCTATATCTTTATTCATAAATCTCAAAAGCTTGGATAAAGAAAGTGATGGGTTGTTCAAGACCTTAATTATTCTACTACGTGAACATGTAATAAATTACATCTAATGTGGAAAAGGCATATAGATAAAAGTCATTATTAAAATTTAGATTTAACAGAGTGGGGGCATGAGATATGGCCTCCTTGATGGTCTCAAATCCCCTCTTCCCTTCTCTTATCCATGTGAATTCTTTACCTTTTCTTAGCATATAAGTGAGTGTCTTATCCATCTCTATAAAGCTTGAAATAAACCTCCTAATAAAGTTGATGTTACCGAAGAAGCTTTGCAACCCTTTCTTATGTTTGGGAAGTGATAAAGTGAGGATTGCTTCTATCCTTTTTGGATCAATGGATAGACAAACTTTAGACACCACACGTCCTAAATGTCTCCCTTCATGTATCAAAAGTATACATTCTTTTTATTTAAAGGAACTCCAAATTGTTTGCATCTATCAAAAATAGATCTCAAATGTGTTATATGATCATTAGGATTCTTTGAGAAAACTATTATATAATAAAGATAAAATAAAACCATATCAATCAAAATACCATGAAAAGCAACATCCATTTCTCTTTGGAAGGTGGCTCCAGCATTACAGAGTCCAAAAGGAATTTGAAAATATGAATAGGTACCCTATTTCATTATGAAGGTAGTGTTGTACCTATCTTCTTCCTTCACCATGATCTAATTATAACCATAATAGCCATCAAGTAAAGAGAACCTTTGAGAACCTACCACCATTTGCATAATTTGATCCATGGAGGGCAGTGGGTAATAATCCTTTAGAGACACCTTATTGAGGTCCCTAAAGTCAACACATAACTAAATCTCTCCATTATTTTTTCTCACTAGGACAAGGTTTTCCACCCAAGAGGAATGTTTAATTGAAAATTATTTTTTCTCTTCTCATGAGATCCTCCACTCTTAGGTTTGACTAACTAGTTTAACATTACTTTATAATTCAATCATGTGTTGGGAAATCTTGGGGTCAAACCCTTTCAAGTCTTGTATTCCTACACAAATATATTATAAAATTATTTGCATAGATCAATAAATGCAACTCTTTCTTTTGTTGTATTGATCCTTCTTAGATTCAACAGCTTGCCCTTAAAAATATCTATCCTTTCATAGTGTTACTCTTTAGATGAGATGCATGCCTTCCATTTTCTTGGTAATTTTCATTTAAGATTCTCTCCAATGTCATAAGTCCTTCAGGAAGCTTGTTTGATCTTAGTTTTACTATTTGATCATCATATTGATTATTGAACTTGTCTTTGTTCTTATGGCAGAACTTTGCCTATTGCATTATAAAACATATGATTTGATCATCATTTTAAAATACTTGCCAAATCACCTCATTATTAGGTACAACTAGTCTGCATATAATCTTGAACTTATCTTGGTCTTTATTACCTTTGACTCCTACTATCTCATACTTGGGACCAATGGTACCAAGCTTGTCTACATGTTGGTTTGCTTCTCTTGGTATGGATTAGATATCAAATGCCAAGAAATCATACATTAGGTCCCATAACCAATGTTTATAGGCTTTAATATGGTGACTCTTCACTACACTTAGGCTTCTCACCTATTGCACTACAAGTTCACTATTACCTTTGACCTTGAGGAGTTAGATACCTCTCTTCCTTGCTTCTTGAAAACCATGCAAAAGAGCTTCATATTTAGTTGTATTTGAGGTGAAACTAAATTAGACTCTTGCATTAGAATGATAATTTTACTTGAGGGTGAAACCAGCATGGCTACCACTCTGCTTCCATTTTTAGACCTTGAACCATCAAAGAACAAGGTCCATATGCTATCTTCTTCCTGAGCAATGTTAGTTAAGGAAGGTATTATAGAACCTTCCTCATGCATAAAATACACTCCCAAGTCTATCTCTTCAATGATGTTGTATGGATCAAATCCATGGTTATCATCTACCCACTCATCCAAGTATAGATCTGAGATGCCTTTTGGATGACTATGGGGTTCTTATTCAATAATCTCTTCAACCTCCTCAAATATGGAAAAATTAGCATTTGTAAGATTGGGCATGTAGGGATATAGGTGGAACCTGGCTATAAGCTCAAACCTTATGGTAACTTTGGTCTCATACCTAGTTCTAAAAACTGTGTATGACCAATCAGATGACAAAAATCCCCCATTCTTAGTAGTAAAGTCCCTAGATAAACATAGGGGAAAATAGGGGGTAGGTCTGCCACCATTACATCTTGGGAAATGACATAATTTGGACATGCATCTAAGGAGATATAAGCATCCTTTATGATTCTTATTATCTTAGTAGGGGATCCATCCAATTGGATCACACCCTTTTCATTAGGCACATATTTAAGTCCAAGCTTGTCTGTTATGAATTTAGGCATCACTAAGGTTGAAACACCTGAGTCAATCATGTAGTTGTATACCAAACAATCCCCTATGATGACTGATAGATAAAATGGGGGAGGATTTACAACCTTAAGAAGAGGGAAAACATTTTGAGGTTGGTTTATCCTTGGAAATTAATTGGGAACTTGGCTAGGGGCTTGATTATGTTGACTATTATTGATGAAAATAATGTTCACTTTATCAACCTTTTTTTACACCTAAGAAAGTTTTGAGAGCTCTTGATGGAGAATCTCCTTTTGCCTAGGGATCATATGTGGACATAGTTAAATTATCATTCTTTAAATGATCCATAATATTAAAAAGAAGACAATTACCTTTGGACTACCCTTTAGAGGTGGAGGCATCACTCAACATCTAAGTAACATGAGGAATGAAAGGGTACCTCTATTGATATCCATGGAATTGGGGCACTTGTTGATTTTCAAAAAATTTAGAAAATTCATCTAAAGAAGTGGGTTGATGACTAGTCTGAAGAGGTGATGTAGAATCCTTAAGTTTCCCCAAGTTATCCTCAAGTATATTTTTCTTAGCTCTTGTCTAAGCTACAATTGATTATTTTGGGCTTGTTCCATATTGGCTACCACATGATCAAATACATATTCCACTTTTTAAAAATTCATGCATGTGGTATCAATAGGTGCTCTACTCATGTTTCCTTGTTGTTGGCTCTTAGCTTTTGATCATGAAATGATAGGCATGTTGTCTTGACTTGCTTGGGGGGATTGTGGTAGAGGAGGCATCATGTCATGACTCTAAAATGAAGGAGCATGTTGCTAATCAAGGTCTTGATACATGTCTCCAGTAGTGGCCATCACCATCTCATTAGGTCCTTCTTGAGCATAGTTATTTTGATTTGGCACAATAGCTCTAGAATTGTTTAGAGCATTATGATTGTATTACCTTGACTAAGGCTTCTACCCCTATCCTTACTGATTAGTTTGATAGGGTGGCTTATTATACTAAAAAAAATTATTCTTATTTTGGTATGGCCTATATGGTGGAACCTATTGTCTTTAAAGTGCAACCAACTTGTTATTATGGGATTTGATGAGACTCTCTATCTTCACTAGTCTACCAGTTTGCTCACCTTCTATTTGATGAAAAAATGTTAATTTTGGAACTAGAGTAACAATTGGAGTAGGAGGATGTATTTCTAGAAAGAGAGGAATTGGTGGCCTTGGAGCTAACTTGCCTACTTGTATAAGGTAATTTTCAGCCCTAATTTATACTTAAAAATCCCCAAGTAGGGTATTCCCTCCCATGGATTGAATCATTATGGCTACATACAAGTTGAGGGACTTTAAATAGTACAAAAAAACATAGTTGTGTGTAGGCTTTATTCATAATATTTATGTCCCAAGTCTTCTAGAATATATAGTTGAAATCCACCATGAACTCATTAGGGAATCTCTTGATTATTTTGAGTTGCTCCACAAGTGAGATATGATCACTTTTGTCCTCAAAGTGCTCGCACAAGACCTCTCCAAACTCATCCCACCTATTGATTGATATAAGTGTCAATCCTCTATACCACTGAAGTGCCTTTCCCTTGAAAGAAGTTTCTAACAACCTCATTGCTACATTTTCTTGGGTTACATGATGTACTAAACATAGGTTTGCAATATCTTCCATATGTTTTACATGAATAACTAAATTTTCTCCTATATAATAGGTAAGGGCCTTCAAAGCTAAGACTAGAATATCATTCCATTGAGTAAGGTTTAAATGACTACCACCATTAAATGGAATAAATAATTGCCTTCTAGGAATATCCGTCTGAGGTATGGGGTTTATAATAGTGCTTGGCTGAATGATACTAGCTTAAAAAAGAGGATTTTAGGTAATAATAGGGGAAACAAGAGGGGTAGGTGTAGGATTTGGTTGAGGGTCCTTTTTATTTATTGATTGTAAAGGTAGCTCAAATAAATTCATTCTCTTCCCTTTTGTGGAGGATCTTGTGATAACCTTTGGGGGCATAAAAGATTATGCAAGTTTATAAATTAGGCTCTGAAACTCACTACTATAATTAGATATGCAATATTAGTGGTCCCAGTAGGCATGCCAAAACTATTAGCTATCTATATATTACCCTAATAGGGTTTAATTTTGTTAAAGTTTGACCCATACTTGGACTAACATGGGAATGTTCTAAGGTCGTGGGTTGCATATATCTAGACTAGACCTTTAGGATTTTTTATGAGGCTAGCTCATCATATTTTTAGAATTTAGACTATTACTTCTAAATCTAAGACTAGTTGGGATGAAAAAGGGAAATATATTTGAATAAAGTAATACCTATTTTAAACTATGGTGATACACCAAGAATATAATAGACCCACTCTTAGGCTTAAACTCTTTAACACACTAATGAAATATGAAAAGAATGTAATGCTAACTATGCTTTCCCTGTAATAGTATTTCATATAGAGGTCTATTTTATACACTCAGATTAGGGAGTAGTGAAAATAGGGTCTAGTTAAAGACACTTAAGTTTGGATATCCACTATATCCTTGAGAGATCAATGTTGAGACACACTATACGACTTGTAAATAAGATTTATAACACCTACGTTGAGTTTGAACATAAAAAAGGAAGATAAAATTCACATTTAAATATTAAACAAACATATAACACTAAATACATATTAGAAAAATGACTACAAAATATTCTATTCACTACTCAAAGAGGTGTCAAATATAATTTTGGTAGAGTCTAATCATACTAGCTTGAGGGATGCAAAATAATAGCTCAAAGGCTATATTTATAGTAGAAGAGAAGCAAGAGAGAGGGATTTTTGGTAATCAAAAGGGAATCAAATGAATTAAAATCCATTAAAAAATTTATTACAATAACCTCTACAAATAATTTCATTCAGACCATTTGATTGATCTAGGTCACCCTAGTCCATTGCATCATTATGATATCTTCTCTGTAATGTTCTATGGAGGCTGCAATGGTGGGATCATGTTGTTTTCATTTATCCTAATGCAAAATTTCTTATGACTAGTTTATTGATACTTGCCTAAGTGGGGATAAAGGTCACTTTATTTTGGCTAGCTTTGGTGATGGCCATTGAGCTCTACATGTCTTACTCTGTAGGCTCCCAATGGTACCATTTAATCCTAGAAAATCCACTCTTTGGCCCTAATTGAAACTTGATAAATATATGATCCATCATGCTTGATTTACTTAGTTAAAAATTGAATATTTGACCTTTGTCTAAGTCACTTGGGCTTTCCCTTTCTCTTGAACTTTATTTTCATTAGCTGTTGATGTTTGATCTAGATCCTTCACTCCTTGACTCTTCTCGTTCCATTAGATCTGCTTGAGGAAACTAAACATGATCCATCAATCTCCTACCTAGACCCACATGCTTGTTCCACTTATCCATCATGCCTTTGATCTTGATATTTGTTGACTCTTTGAACCAACTCACACATCATTGATCTAAAACCCATGATTGAATGAACACCATTGATCTAATCTAGGCCCATCAACCTGACAGTTACCGCTCATCATTAGATTTGATCCAATCTCCTGAGATATTGACACTTATTGATCTTGTGCTTAGTTAAGGACCCCTTTGATGATTTTTGAATGCAAATGGCTATTTCATGAGGCCCAAACTTGATGTCTATGCAAACATTCTTGGATTTTCAAATCCAAATAGCTAGTTGAAGGGGCTTGAATTTGACATTTATGCACCTATCTAGATCACCATTCCATGGGCTATTATTTTGGGCCTTTTTCAAAGGACAATTATTTTGGGATTTGTGTGGAATGTTTTTTCTAAAGGAATTTTTTTTCTTTATCTTTTCCTTGAGCAATTCTTTCAACAAAATATCTGAAATAATTCATGTCTTTAGGATCTTTGTCTTAGACAAAATGTTTGAAAGAAATCATCCTTCAGTAAAATTATCCCAAATAATTTTTTTGAAGGAATTTTGCCTTTATAAATGAACTTTGGCCTTTTAAAATAGTACTTTGTAGATTTAGAAATGCCTTTTAGAACTTCTACATTGGACCCCTTCTTTCGAGAAACTGCCCTTCAAAAAAGTGTCAACTGACCCATTTTCCTGAAAAAAGATCCTTTGGGAGAAGTGCAATGGACCTTTCAGTGAATAAAATTACCATTCAAAAAATTTTAAGTGGAAAATTTCCTTGAGAAACACACATTTTGAATAAATTGTTTGAGGCACTCACCTACAAAAAGGACCTTTCAAAAAAAGTGCATAGGACACTTTCTTGAAAGGATATCCTTCAAAAATTTTGTAAAGGTTCACTTTCTCAAATAAGATATACTTTAAAATTTTTGATTGGATTACTCTCCTAAAAAATTACCCTTTGGGAAGAGTGTATTTGACACTTTTCTCCTAAACAATTCTTTTAGATAAAATGTTTGAAAGAATTATGGCTTAGTCTTTTTCTTTGGGACAAAAGTTTTGAAAGAAATTTGCCTTTGAGAAAATTGTCCTAGATAATTTTCCTAAAGGAATTGTGTCCTTATAATGGCCATTAAATTTTTTTAAATGGTCCTTTGTTCCTTTGAAATTATCCTTTGAAAACTTTGAAAAATGTCCTTCGGATTTTGAAAGTGGACCATTTTCCAAAAGAAAGTAACATTCAAGAAAATTGTATAGGACACTTTTCGTGAAGAATATATCCTTCAAGATTTTGTAAAGGTCCACTTTACTTTAGAATGATCCTTCAAGAAAAGTGTATTGGACCTTAGCTCCAAAAGTGTCCTTAAAAAAAAATGAAACGAACCTCTTTGAAGAAATGACACTTTAGGGAAATTATTTCAGACAAAATGTTCAAAACAATTCTTGATAGTTGAATAAAAGGTTGAAACAAAAATCCCAAATAATTCCTCATGAAATAATTCCAATACTTAGTCAAATGAAGTGGAACAAAACCTCCTAAATAAATAAGCCTTATATTTCTACCATAGGTTTTATGTAGAACACTTCTATCAAAGGTAATCTGAATGTTAACACTTGACTTAAAAGTTGAAGATGTGTAAACCTTGGATTCTTTTGGAACTATCCCTATAATTTTTCATCACCACAAAAATCTTCCTTGGATCCCTCTACTCGCAAAAGTTGAGCCTTATTAAAAGAAAAACACCTGATCCATTCATCAACTAGGACCCTATTTATCTATTTGAACCAGACAAAAGTTTGGTATGTGGGCCAAAATGGCCAATATTACCCTATTACTTTTTATAAAAGTAAAAATATGTATTTAAATTTTCAAATTAAATTAAAAAGCCAAAAAATATGATAAAACCTTTTTGATGTCTACATTGTGGTAGAGCTAACTTGGCCCTTAGAGAGTTGTTTGATGTATAGGGCTTATTTAATTAAATTATTTAAATTACACCACCAAATTTTAATACCAATTTACACTAAGGTAAAGGCTATAGTGTTATGCCAAAGTTCAATGACAATTCTATGCTAAGGTAATGCCAAATTTAAATAACTACATAGCTCCCAATGTAAACATGCCAATCCCAAAGTGGATATAGGTATGACATTGAGATGGTCAGGTGTGGTAGGTCATATGGACTTGGAAATAGGATATTATATTCCATCATTTGTGGTGGATAGTTTTAGTAGTGGTACGGTGTATGGTGGTGTTGTACTATGCAGACCTTCTCAGTGGAGGGTTGGCCTTTTTATTTTCTCCCTATTTTTTTTGAAACCTTCAAATAAAAATAAAATCATATTCATTATAATTTTCTAGTTAAAAAAACATTTTACCTAGCCTTATATCCATTTGACATGTTTTGAAAAAATTCATGAACTTATAAAAAAGTATTTTTGGAAAAATTGTCCAAATTGGATAAGTTGAAAATGTTTTTTTATGTTTTGGGGCACTCTAGACTCAACAATGATGTGTGTTTTGTTAAAAAATGCTTCTAAAGTTTCATGTCTTAGAGTATTCAATGATACTCATTTTTAAAGATAGTAAATCATGGAAAAATATAGAAAGTGGTCAAACTATTGAGCAATGGCTATAAGAGCCCATTTTAATATTGTAATAGAGTCATGCATACTCTACATCTAAGATTAAATCTACAGATCGTTACCATAGTGATATGAAGGCATAATGCAAATAAAAATATGAACACAATATTAAAATAAAATATTGAGTGTATATTTCTCTACTTATGATGTACAATTGGATTTATCTTGAACAATTTATAATGAGGGGTGTCTAGGTTAAATAACTTAGAAAAGTTTTTTTTGTTCAACAATAAATCATTGTATGAAATAAACATTAGTAAAGGTGACTAAATTTACATGAATATAATTATGCATTAAAATAATTAGTTACTAATCAATTAGAATCCATAATTTAATCTTAACATCTTTCCTAGTGTGAATCAAGGTAAAACTAAAATGGCTATCAAAATACTACTACTAACGTAGAGTGAACATGAACACACCAACATTTTTTTTCATTAATCAAATATATGTATTGGAAGGAACCACCTCTTTATTCTATATATCTAATCACCAATAGTGATGATAGTTATAGAAACTATGGATTCATACATGTCATGTCTTCCCCACATAAAATTTTGACTAAATATGACATCTCGCATTTCTAAGGGCACCTTGTTATAGAATTTTTTTCTAAGATGACTTGATTACTTATGGGAGGTGACACTATCTAAAACACATATCTCTATCTTCATTCATTTAAATTTTTACATAAGGTTGAGGTAGAGATTTTGATACAAATGTTAACCTCATGGTGATGCCCACTGATATTAGGTTCTTTTGAAAATGAATATACAAAATAAAGTTTTGAGACATTCAATATTGGGGTTTTTACCTATACCATCCTAGTTGTTGTTCAATCATTGTGAGTGCTTTGTTGATATCTTTCTTGAAAGTAGGAGGGCTCTTGTTTTCTAAGTGTGACAATGAAAATAAGTTATACAATAAGCTATTTAACTATTTAATTACCCCTCTCCTTTTGGTGGGTACTAACTCTTTATGACTTTGTTACTCATTTGACAACCATCATGAAACTTCTTGTGTAGGGTTTTGGATCAATATAAACATAATGGTATAATTAAGTTTGTCTTTTTACCCTCATTGATGCTACCTATGGCCATTTTATACCTTCTAAGGTTAGGTATTCTCTCTTTTCTTAATTTTTGAGATAATGAGCCTCACCTCTAACTCTCTTTTCCTATTTAGAAAAACACTTTTTCTCAATGCCTCACACTATTTTACTCACTAACACTCCAAGTAATCTATCTTGTGCTACCTCAACACTAGGTTGGAAATTACTTATACTGTACACACTTAATAAACATTTCTTTAACCTTTTAAACATATCATTATTTTTTAGCTATGTCCTGAAAGAACATTTTATGCAAAAATCCCTCTAGGTTATTTGACCACTTGTCAACATGTGCCCTCTTTGATGCCACTTTGTGGGAGACTTACTTAGCTCCCTTGAGTCAGTGGATCATTTTACTTATTTTATTCAATCTCTATTGATCATCTATTAAATATATATGCCTTCACTCTTATAGGTCTACACATGTTGGTTTACAGTTGGCAAGAAGTAAACATCACCTTTTCTTCAAACAACATTTGTTTCATTGTTTACACCTTATCTTTTCAAACTTTTAGCTTAGGATTTTCTTTCTATCCTCTTGAATTTGTGTTCCCTAGCTACCAAGTTATACTAACTTTTTTGGTCTCTTTCACTCAATGTTCTCATTATCATCACAATTAAGATAATTCATTGGTGTTTGCCCAAAACATCTCCCCTCTCATGATGTTTTAACACTTCATGATGATCCATATCAATGTAGGGAGTCAAGGAAACTTAAGATGTGTAAGAAAAACATGGATAATTGATAAATTTTGGGGTGATGAAGATCATAGCTAATGTTTATTTTATGGATAACTAGATTAAAAATATGGTAGATTACCATGAGATTATTATTGTGTTAACTATTATCTTGAGTTAAGAATATTATATGCACAAGTTTATTCTTACTCACTTCTTATCAGCCAAATGATCAAGGTTTTGAATAATTAAGCTCTATATTGCTCCTAATTTTTGGGAAGGACTAGAACTCACTAACATAATTTTTGAACTTCTATATTTTACACATTAACTTATCTCAAATTACCCAATTTAACACTCTATTTAATGAGATTATTAAATATCTCAGGACTTGGTATTTTTCCCCTTGTAAGTGTAGGAGCTTGATCATGGAGTTATATCTATATTTTGTGTAACCACCAAATGTTATTATACTACCTATAATTATATGTATCTAAAAATATGTTATCTTCTTATGTAATTATATTTTTCATTAAATATTTCAAAACCTCATGTTATTATGAATGTTGATTGCTTGCACCTTGAGGGGAAATAAAAGGCTCATTTTAATTTTAGTAAACTAAATGATTGAGTTATATTTTTGTGGATAGCTACCACACACATTTAAAATAATTCCACACCTCACCATGACCCATATTTTAATGTGGCAGGGTTGTATATTTTTTATAAGATCTATGACAACTTTTTTCTTTAAAAAAAATTTGACATCCTAGTCACTTCTACATATTAATAGTTTAAGGTTAACATTTGATATTTTAGCTAAGCATAAATGACTAATTTGACCCTAAAAATTCAAATTTTTTTCTATATAAGATATTTATTTGGCCTCCCACTCCATCTGGTATTTATACTTCCTCTCTTTATGATCATATGATTTTATGCTCTCATGTTATAATGATCTTATGATTTCATGTTATCATGCTTTTGTTTCTTGATATTCACACTCTCTTATACATCTTGTGACACCATTAGAATTATTTAGATTTAAAAAACTATCCCTATTTTTATTCAATTCCTTTTTTTCAAATAATTTTGCATGTTTGATAGGAAGGATAAACAAGGAGTCACTACACAACTTACTTAGATCATGAGTCTTTCATCCTTAAAAACTATGAGTTATTGAATTCAAGTTGTTATATATTTTTACATCCTTTTTTGGAGCCAAATACGAGGACTCTTTGATATGCAAAGAAAAAAAATAAATTTTTATGTTGTTATCTTAGGAATATATGTGCTTGATTGTGTTCCTTTACAAATTTCATCTTAGCTAAGTAGTTAGTTTGATTTAAGAATTTAAATCCATATAACTAGGTATATTATATTATTATTTATATGGGCTGATGTAAATGCCAACATGTGGCATCCACCCTCCTTAGTTATATTGGTACAATGTGTTGGGTAAATTAGGTAACTAATGGAATTAAATATATTGGGTAGTGAGCAAACCTAAATTAGGATTATATGTTTACCCATTTATTATTAGTAATTAAGGCATATATAAAGGAGAGGTGTATTATTATGTGCGATCAAAATTAATTATTGAGTCTTCTATTTGTTAAAATGATAATAGATTTGTCACATTGAAGTTGTATTATGGAGCTATTCATTTCTAAAAGAGTATTACAAGGTGTTTCTTTACCTTAAGGGTTGTTATTATAATTCAAAATATATTGCATATTAGGTAATCTTGGTCTACCCATATCTCTCGTGTGTTGATATTTTTTCTATTATAAGTATTATTTGGATTGTTTAAAATATTACATGAGATGATATTAACAAGTGGTATCAAAGTAACGATTTATTAAAAATGGGAGAATTATTTTGGGAAGTTTGTGGGATTTTGTAGACTATGTTCAAGAATAATGTGAACATCTTATAGAGGGTAATTTTATTCACATAAAGGTCAGAGTGAGGTAATATTAATGTGTCTAGAAATATATTTTCTATATATTTTTGAAAAGTGATCATGCTAAGTAGTTGGAGCAATATCATGGGTTACAACCACCTTAGATTTCTATATAGATATACCAAAAAAATATGCTTTAAATTTTTATTCAAAATTTCCATTTTCTACATATCTGGCCAAAGAATATAAAAACATACTTAAGTTTGATTTGTGGTTAATTTAATGTACCATATTAAGTATGATTCTAAACATTATAACTTAAATGAAATTGATGAACACCAATTTACTTGTATCTAGAGATTCTAATAAATAAAGTATAAATGAATTCAATTGAACCACACACAATTACCCAATATACATTTGTCCTCCTAAGACTTCAAATGGTAAAATATTATAAAGTATACACAATATTATATATCTGAAACTAAAAATTACAATATGATAAAAGTAAACATAAAATAATTTCAACAACCTCTACTATAATAAACAATTTGGTAAAACAAGAAACACACAATAGTATAGTTAAGCATCTATGAAAAAAATTATGAAATTAGTTTAGTAGTCATGAGTAAGCATATGAAATTTGTTCAAGGCAGCTACAAATGAGGGAAAACATCATTTAGGAATGTTTCTCTAACCACACACTCACTGTGCCCCAAAAACCTCCCCACTAGGAGTAGACCCCCCTCCATGAAAGGAAGATAATGATGATGAAATCATCTAGAACCATCTAAGAAAACATTTGAAAGTATAATCATTATTGTATGTAGCTAGTCATAAAGATGCTAGCTACAACTCTATCTGTTATGAGCTAAAACATTCATGTAAACTATAAAGTGTAATGGAAATATGATGTATACAACTATAACATCACTTTAGCTAAATAATTTTATGGATTTTTTACATTTTAAAATAATTTGGGTTAGTATGTATATATGCATTACTCTCCCCTATAACAACTAGTCATCAGTACCATTATTGTCTAACTAATGATGAGTAACCTATGAATAAGTTCTCTACCTATCACTTATCATCCCTCAGGCAAGAAGGATGATCTTTAAAGGTACTAATCTTAGTCAAGGATTATATATAATGAAATCACATGTAACAGTCTCCTTTAACAATTAATAACCATGTATATAATGATAAATAAAATGTCATATTAGGGCCTTATTCACATAAGACAATAAATTCCATAATATTAGTCTATATAACTCAAAAACTCAATAATATTAAATTTCATCTTCAATAGTCATAACCATATATCATATAGTGCAATTTCAATGTTAGAGAGCAAAATACTTAACTAGTATCCTTAAAGATGATATACTACAATATATAATGAAACTAGTTATATTCCATTTTCAACATGACAATGGTCATATATCCCTATGATCACAATATTATATTAATAAAATCAACTTATACTTGTACCAAGATTCATATTTTAAGATAATTATTATGGTTAAGTATTTATCTATTATATGGCCATTCACAAAAGTATCCTAATATAGATTATAGGTCTATAGGTAGTTGTATCAGCAACTTATAAGCCTATATTTAGATAATAATTAATTTATTCTATTCATATTTACTTAGTTTAATTATGTTATAAAATAATACCTATTTGTATTTCAACCAAATCAATCAAGGAATAACTAACTTATTGGCAATATAAATACATTTCAAAGCTATCAAGTTAACTACTATTACAACCAAAACACATTTCTAATAAAAAAAATAAAACAAGGTTTGAAATTCAACCAAAGACCATATTAATTGAAGGATTCATGAATTTAACACTGAATTTAGAGAGAAAAAATGAAAGTCTTTGATTTTGTTTACTCATTCACCCTTATAATCCTACAGGTGAGAATGAACTCACACCCACATGTCTATAATGAGAAAAATATTTCCAAAACTAAATTATAGGATAGGCAAGTCTAAATAACATATTAACAATAAAAAACCAAATCAATATATATTAAATTCAAGGATAAGTAGTGATATAACAATATATATTTAAATGAGCTTAAACCTCCATGGATTTAATAATTAATAACTAATATTATCATCCTTTAAATGGAGTAATATACAAATACGCAAAATAATATAATTTTTTAGGGAAAACCTAAAACTATATAGTTCTTAAAAATAATCATTCACTTTATTAGAGTAATCTTAAACCATATGGACTAAAAAATACAACATCATATTACAAGTATGTTACAACCGTCTAGCTTGAAATGACCATTTAAGTTTGTTACATCTATTTAGGCTTAAAACAACATCAAATATGTTACAATCATTTATGGCTCAAAACAACAACAATATTCTTTAAACATTTAGGGATAAAACAAAAGCAATATGCTATAGTTATATAGGATGAAAACCACAAAAATATGCTACAATAACTTAGGGTCAAAACTATAGCAATATGTTACAACAATTTAGAGTCAAAATAATAATAATATGATACAACCATTTAGGGCCAAATAAACAAAAATATTATATGCCTATTTAGGATTAAAAACATAACAAATATGCTACAACCTTTAGGGTCAAAACCATAACAATATGATACAATTATTTAGGGTAATAATAATAATAATAATAATAATAATAATAATAATAATAATAATAATAATAATAATAATAATAATAATATGCTACATCCATTTAGGGTCAAAACAACAAAAAATATGTTAGCACCACTTAGGGATAAAAAAAATATTTCTAAACATTTCAACCACCCATGAAAATGTTGTATTGGAGGACCTCTTATAGTAACCAAGTTAGAAAAACCTAGATTTAGAGATTAATTACTTGATTGATATTGTGTTTAAGCAAAGATTCCCCTACAAAAGACTATGCACTTCTAAGTTATCATATACTTTTATCCCTTTTTTTAAAAATTTGTATCCTTCCCCATGCCATATCTCATTATGTAATCCAATTTTAACATTTCAAAACCCCTACTTCTCAAAGGAAACAACACTCTACTTTGATTGCACCTCTAACTATAATCTTCGCCTTTTTCCTCTAACAGTCAATCCTTAGAAAAGACCTAGTAAATGCCATGAGAGATTCCATATTGGGCTTCACTAACTTCATTTCAAGTTTCACTACTTAATTTATCTCCATATGTAGTTGTTCTTTGACTTGTATGGAGAAAATAGAAATCCTAATCATGCCCTAAATCAATAATTTTGTCCATTAACTCCTAAATAATTTTTTTTATGTTATTCATAATGACTTAGCTATGCCCATTACTAATGGTGGTCAAGAGTAATAATAAAAATAAGTTTCCATCCAAATATTATAATAAATACCATGTTATCCTCACCTTAAAAGGAAATAAAACAAATCAATATTCTAATCATTCCCAATTTATGAAAGTTTTATTAATAACAATTATAATTTTTTAACTATGCTAAATCATGCTAGCTCTTATGCATTTATTTCACAACTAATCTCAACATATGCTAATATTTAAGGTATTTGTATATGAACCACCACCAAATAGACAGTAAGGTTTTATACCAATTTTCAAATTTCCATTTAAAATTAAAAATACATAAGTATCAATTTTGACATGAACATAAATAAACTATCATACCAAACCATTTGTAATAATAACAATCATCGTGATCACATTATCACAAGTATACATTTCATACCAAACTATGACACACATAAGTCACTCAAAATAACATAAGTACATTCAAACATCATACGAAATGCAAGATAGATATCATACACATTAAAAAAAACATTTAAGCAATTAAAATTGGAAATAAGTGAAAACCACATAATTACAACTGAGTTGTACTACATGAGTGTGTGAATGTTATCATATTATTCTATTTTCCCCTACCTCAAAATATAAAACCTTTTCCCTTATGATTCCCTCCCTCAAGATTCTATTTTGAGGTTATGAATTAACTATCCTACATCCACCTCACCTAAATGAAAAGGGTAGTTAATCCATTATGAAGTATATCAAAACAATTGAAATAACTAACTCCAAAATAATGCGTCAAATGAAATATTAGCATTATATCAAAACACATACATAATCATCATAATTTACCTTTTCTACAACTTTATTACTGTTGTAAACATATAATATAATGTAAGATATCAAAATATGAGCTAGATAGATTAAAACAGTGTTGAACTCAATAATCTAAAATCATAATAGTAAAATTTAGTATTAATGACATTATAGTTTCCACTTAGGGTATAATGGGATGTAACATCATTCCCTTATTAGAAAATTCATCATATTTATGACATTATTAAAATAAAAAATAACAACAAATGTCATAAGCTCAACACATTTGATCAAGTAAATGTGGAAACAGTCCATGGAATTCATTATAATCCTATTAAGTGGTACTATCTTCATAATATCATTCCAACTAAACCTTGCATTGAGATAATTATTTATTATACAAGATAGAATTATTAGTCTCAAGTATTTTAAGAGGCTCTTTGTAACTGATATTTGATCTAGTAATTGTAAAGAATTCCAATAAATCACATGTGAAATATCAACCACATATTTATTTAAATAAGACATATGAAAACCATTATGAATTTGAGCAAGTATTTTTGGGAAAAAAAGTATATATGAAACAAGGTTTACCACTTATAGAACCTTGAAATTTTATACATATATGTGTGTCAATTTGGTTAATTTTGCAAATTTAATTTAACTATTTTAGGGTTTAACTCGCCTAAAAACTTTATCTCTACTTGAAAAAATCCTTATTATCGTTTTTAAATCAACATAACTTTTTTGTCTATCATTAACTTCAGCCAATATTTTTTAATCAACCTTACCTATTCTTACATTTAAATAAGCATTTTACGTGAAAAAGTTATTAAATGTTCTAACCCATCACAAATTATAGGTGTTATTCATTTTATGCCATATAAGGCTTCAAATGGTGTGATTTTTAACACTGAATGAAAATAATTATTATAGTAAAACTCAACCAATAGAAGATATTATTCCCCCTTGTATTGTGAGTTCATGCAATATATCTTTAAAATATCCTATAAGACTTAGTTTACTCTTTCTATTTTATCATATTTTTTAGGATGATAGGTAGCACCAAATTTGAGTTGTGTTCCCAAGACTATAATAAGATTTTGCAAGAATCTAGATGTAATACATGTATCCATATTAGAAATATTTTTTTCTCGAATTCCATGTAATTTTAAAATTTATTGGTATAAAATGTTCCGCCTTTGTGAGCTAATTAACCACTACCCAAATCATACCATGCCTATTTATATATATTTGTATCCCCTAGACAAAGTTCATATTAATAACTTACCACTTTTATTTTTGAATGTCATGGGGTATACCAATCCTATAGGATGAACATGTTCTAATTTTTCCTACTGAAATTATAAATGATTTAATACAAATTATATGCATCTTTATTTATTCCCTTCCATAAATATAATTACCTCCTTTATTCCATTAGTTTGGTTACCCCTAGATGACCAAAATATGGAACATTGTAAATATATTTAAGCACTATGTCTTTCAAATCCTCTTAATCTAGAACATACATTATTTCTTCAAACCTTAGGATTCTATTTTTATAAAAAATAAATCCTTCATATATGTGATCTTGTGGATTTTTATCAAGGTATTTATTAACCTATTCATATAATTAATCTCTTGGAGATAATTTTAAAACGTGATCTTTTAAGGTTGATCAAATCATATCTGGTGTTACTATGTACCTATTGTAGTCAAGGTCATATGATAATATGTTCTCCTTTCCATTTATATAAATTATATAAAAATAATAATCCAAAATAAAATTGAGACATCACATTTTCTAAGAATTTAAATTAAGTTTTGTGAAGATATACTAAAGTCCCAAGTTGTCTCTCTCAAGATCAAAGGGGTTTCCCATTAAATATCACCTCTAAAACTATAATGCATGTACTATGGCAACCAATTATAAATCATGAGGAGAATAATTTGATTCATGAGTCCTACATTTTTATGATTCATATTCTATAAATTGACATTCTTTGTGTAGATGATATTTATGGATTATATAGCACCTAAGTCTTATACACTTGTAAAACTTAGACCTTGGCTATTACTTTCAGTTCTAGACCTCTCCCACTTTCAAAAGTATCATATATACTCTATATTGTACCACTTGTCCTATCTCTTATTTTTAATAGTTTTATGTTGATGACCTAGGCCTTTTATCTTTCCCAAATTGATTAAAATGTACTTATCTTCCACCTCTACAAGTTATAAGCCTGTACCTATTTTCCTAATCCCTTGACACTAACATCTGGGGTAGACACTAGTGTTGATGCTAGTGTCCTGATATGATGTAAGTGTATAGTGTCCTAAAGTCATATATTTTTAAATTAAACATATTTTAGTGGTTGGCCTATGTTATTTAATGTGAGTTACTTCTCTAAATGGATTAATATAAGTATACGATCAACCCTCATTCATTCCTCACCTGGAAAAAACTTAGAAAAGACTAATAGAGATCAAATAAACTTATAAAAATCAATATATCAATGATTTAATTGAATACAGATTCTGTATTTACATACTATCCATAGGAATAACACATCTATATGTTTGAAAAATTGAAGGAGTAACCCAAGAGCTATATTTTCCAAGTTACAAAGAAGGTTACTATTGTACTTGCTTTCCACATATTGCATTATTCACATAAAATCTAACACATAGGTGGAAAATACATCAATATAAGGCCCTCTTTTAAATATTGTATATGTAGGAAACACTCATTAATATAGGGGTCTTTGGGGTCAGCTTTACACCATGTTCCCATTAACCTATTTTTTCCTAAAGTCACTATGAATATGAAGAACTAGGGTTTTAAAAATTCATGAGGAATGATATTACATGACTAATATTTATTACAATAGAGAAAATTAGAATTCAAACTTAAAAGAATCTAGTTGTTCGCATCCTTTTCTAGTAGTTACTCTATATAAGATACTTTCATCGAACCTAGATAGTAGCATCAATGCAACTATCCTAGGATGATGTTAGTGTCTAGAGATCTAGAAGTGTTAGATCCAAAATTTTATGACTGTTATAGAATCACCTTATATATTGATTTATGTCTATTCTAGATCCAACACTATGTTAGCATAAAAAAACAACTAAGTATATTATTTCTTTGTCATTTCCATGCATATCTTAGTTATAGTTTATATATTTAGCCTGTTATCATCATATTAAATTTAGTGTATGTTTATATCTAATTTTATCACCTAATTGGCCTACTTTACATCTAATTATTACCTTTGTGCATTATCATTTATATATTATTAACCCTATCTACCCAAAATAAGATCCCCGTTAATTTTAGGGTTAAACATTTGGTGAACCTAATCTTTGAACATCATTTATGCCTAAGCATACGCTGTAGAATAATTATTACTTACTTTGTCCTAATATTTATTTACATCATATCTCATATCATAGATGATATTGATTGATTTGATACTATGATTGTGAAACTATCCAACTTTATATCAAATAAGTGGTAAAAATTGATTATTCTTGTATCCTTCCAACTACTAAAACATCTAACCTCAAAGCCTTGAATGGTATTAGATGATATCCCTCTAATTAGATCCATGCTACCACTATTCAATTGATGATGATCCATATTAAGGAAGATAAATATCCTCTACCCATACTTTATACACCACCATCATATTATTTTGGTCTTTGATATTTTGAAAAATATGGATACAAAGGCTAAGGATTGGGAAAACATGAGTAAGGTATAACTCAACCTATTCTTCCTAAAAATAGTACATCTCATAAAGGCTTAGGATTTTTATAAAATTACATGAGGCACCAACAGGGAAAGTCATCTAAGCATGCCCTTCATGCACCTTTTACCACACAAATGGGTACATATGACCAAGAGGTTCCTTCATTTGATTACCATAAATTTAGATAAAACATTAAGAAATTATGAACATTTTACAAATAAATTAAAAAAGGTACATGCCTTTAATCAAATTAATTCAAACCCCTGTAATTACTACATTCCCAAATAATATCCCCATTAGCAAAGATGATAGTTTCCTAATACATTCATTAGAAACAAATTCTATACCAAAAAGGGGCCTTTATTAAATATTTTTCAAGCTTAAATTATTATACCAAAAGTAAATAAAAGATTACTCCAATGGTCCTATCTATTCAAATGATATACCAAAAGTAACAAATTTCAAATATCCCATACCAATACCAAATTAACATACATTTAATGATTGTGAAATAACACTTGTTATACATGGGGACAATGGTACTCATATAGCTAGATTCAAAAATAGTTTTGGGCTGTAACCAATGATAAAACCTATGAAAAACACCACTATTCCCATGGAATATATTATGTCTGTGATGACCACTATTGGGGATATTAAAAAATAGGTTTCTATACTTCAAATGTAAATGGATTTCCATAATAATAATGCATATGTAACCTCATTCCATAATAAACCTCTTGAAAAATGTATACTTTAATATACTTACCCATAAGGTTTTGAGCTATCATACTTACCTCTCTTTGAAACACATAAAGATCCATTTGAGCACATGTTATGTTATGCATACTATTTTGGTCAATGGGCACAGGATGAAATACTTTTACTAGAGGTTTTCTCTATGAGCGTTTTAGATGAGGATCAAAATTGGTTCTATAGCTTACCAAAGGGTTCCTTAACCACTTTTTTATAAATGGAGGATGTATTCTTTATGGATTTCAATATCCAAAAGGTGAAAAAACTTACATTAGCACATTTATAAAATTTCAAACAATATGATATGAATCCCTTCACCATTATACTATTTGATTAAAAAACACATCATATGAGCTAGAATTTAGACCTTTAGATTTGGAATTATGGTTAATATTTAGTATAGGCCTTATTTACCCACTAAATGAAAGAGCATTGTATAAACAATATGATTTATTTACCCATTTATATAATTATGTGCATATATATGATTCTTTTATAATTACTCATTCAACATATCTTAACATATCTTCCTCTAAATACAAAATTTGTATCCTAACACAAAGGAAAGAGATAACTTACCTAAGGAGCATTATGAACAAAAATACAATATTCTTAATCTTTATATGACTAGTTTGTAAATGTTAATTAACATGGGGCCAATATGATGAAATATGTCACTATGGAAGGTAGGTTTAAAATTGTTATATGGTCTTTGTTTATTATTTTTAATTATTTTAGACATGGCATTCTTTTCAACCTATATTTATTCATCCTACATTCACTTAAAGTCTCTATCCTAAAGTTTAAGAAAATAAATTATCTAGATCTTAGACATAAAGGGGTGATGTATATCATTCATAAATACTTTAAGGGTATGAACTAGATTAATATGGTTGTCTCTCTACCTTAAAAGAGACCTATAGAGGACACACAAATGGATATCATGAAAATTAAAAAGGTGTAAATTAAATACCCTAGGATCACTAGCAAGAATATAGAGGTCATTAATTCCAAGAGCCTTATATAGAAAAAAGCTAATGTTGTTGAGATGAAAACCTCAAAGACATAAGACAATATCAAAAAATGACTGAGGAGTTTGTCAAGGACTTCAGTGGAACCATAAGGGAATCAAGGAAAGTAGGGTAAAGCAAGATGTTCTGTTGGAGAGTCCATTGTAATTAAAAATGATATAAATGAGCTTAAGGATGATCATAAAAATGAGGACCATGGGGATATGTCAGTTAAAACTAAGACTCCTAAATCTAAGAAAGGAGAGGCTAGAGATGATTCCAAATAAAAAGGTAAGAAACCTTCTGACAAGCTACAAAAAGATCTTAATGAGAATTTCACTAATCTAGTTAGTTCCTTTAAGAGAAAGGAGAATGCAGATAATATGGTTGAATAATTAGATATAAAAAATTTGGTTCATGAGGTAACTTATGAATCTTAAAAGGAAGGAGGATATTTTACAACATGAGAACATTAGATTGAACCATATCACTTCAGCTAAGGAGGAAGATGAACAATTGTAGAGCCTCTAATTTAGGGTGGATATATTAGAGAATGAGAATGAGAAGCTTAAAAACAACATCATTTTTTTGGTAAATTATAGAAAAGTAGACACAAATGAGGGGTTTCATAATTTTGAAAGCCTCAGAGCTCACCTTGGTGAGTTATTTTGAAGATAAGACATCTAGAAAAGGAAAAGGTAAGCAGGGGCAATGTAGTGGGTCCTAGAAAGAAATTGACAAATAAAAATTTTTGTTTAAAATTGATGTTAATATAAAAAGGATGAAAATCTACTACGAGGATGTCTCAATAAATTTAGACATAGATTAGGCTCAAGCTTTTCCTTTGTTGTACTTCTTTGTTTCTTATATTATTTCTATGTTATGTTTTGGCTATATTTGGCCCTATTTTATCTTAGTTTTTCTCTTGGTCTATGGTATACCTTTGTATCTCTTTTTTTGTACTTTTCCTAGGGTCTAGGGACCCTAGTTTGAAAAAAATCCCCCTTTAACCTTAATAAAAAAACATAGGGCCAATTTGAGAAACATACATTATGAAAGAATCTCAAAGTGAATAACACAAAAAGCATCCATGCCAACAAGATATAACAATTACCTTATACATGGGTGGTGATTATTTTTTACATAACTATATGATCCTACACAATTAAAAAATACTTACAATGTAAGACACCTATAACAAATTGGATTCAATCTAAAAAATTTAAAAAATAAAGGAGGTTAGAAAGACATATTGGGAAACATAAAAATATCAATTGATTATGGTCCTAAAGTATTTCTAACACAAGTTTGGACTATTCCCATCACATCTACATATTCACTTACATTAGGAAATTTTTGGATATAT